>VSMA01000021.1:0-600000 GCA_009194965.1 Coniochaeta sp. 2T2.1
TCTACGGAAGAGGGAAGATTTACCGCGGCTTTAGACGAGGTTTCCTGAAACCTTTTCCGATAGCGGATAGGTATTTCTAGGAGCTTTCTATAGATTTTATTATAGAGCTGCCCGTATCCGGGAAGGATAGCGCCCGGTACCTATAGGTTATAACCGACAAGTTGAATAAAGCCGTTACGCTCGAAGCTATAGTATCTATAGATACGGAGGTTTATACGGAGCGTTTCTTTTGGTCGTACTTCCGTTTCTACGGGCTACTAAAAGCCATTATTAGTAACTAGGGGTCGAATTGGGTCGGGAGGTTCTGGCGCTACTTATATTACCTAGCGAAAGTCGAGTAACGGCTAAGTACCGTATATTACCCGGAGACCGATAGGGCTATAGAGAGGATGAATTAGGAAGTATAAATATACCTACGGGCGTATATCAACTTCGCCTAGTCCGACTAAGCGGGCTAGCTACCCGTAGTCTAGCTAGCTATTAATAACCGGGATAGCTCTTCTACTAGACTATCCCCCTTCTTCGCTACCTACGGCTACTATATTAGCCCTTTAGAGATCTACGAGCCGTAGAGCCGCTTTGGCTCGCCGGAGAGAAAAGTAAAAGAGTTCCTCTTATATATTTACGAAACTACGGCGTTTATCTAAGCGGTAGTAGCTGTTACGGGTTGATACCCGCTCCTACCTGCACGCGCGTACCGTTGTAGTACGTACGCTACGGGACTGCGGCACGTGACTATACGTAACTTACGCCCCGCCTATATATACTGCCCCGCGGCGCCTTCCATAGTTCGCATTTCGTATAACAACAATATTATTACCTACCCCCCTACGGTACCCTCCGTGATAGTTTGTTACATCTCTACTACGTCAATCGCCGTTTGCGATAGAACGCCTTTTCAGTCTTTTCTAGATACCTTCATTCCCGCGTAACGCGCACCTCGTTTTCCGCATCATTTTAGTACTTTTCCGGCGTTCTGGCGTTTTAGCGTAGCATTTTCCGTTACGGTACCTTTAGCGATTTCCCTTTCCGCGATACCCCTAGTAGTTTAGTCTAGTCTAGCGTATTTCAGTTCCCTCGTTTATCAAGTCCCCGATCCGCTTCGCCGACCATATCCGAGGCTTTCCCTTACAACGGTAGCGCGCCTTATGATATACCCGCGCCGTACCAAGTCCCTATTCCCCACGATACCTTCTCTAACAACCCCGAAGGCGAGGAGCTTTACGAGGATATGAACGCTATCCTATCGATACTCGCGGTCCAGTAGGGCTGCGCCGAGCTCGCCTCGGGTATCGTATCTCAGCTCGCCGCAAGTAACTCGGTCAAATTCCCCGCCGGTAGTACCTAATAGCTTCAGAACCGCAGTTCCGCTACTCAGCCCTATCCCGATACCCCCATCCTCAAGTACTTTATTATATTACTCGACTACGTTATAATAGGTACGGCCGGCCTCCGCAAGACTCTAGTAGCGCGCGATACCGAGCTACAAGTAGCCCGGGCGACCCAAGTAGCCCAGCTCGCCGCCGCCGGCGCGGCCCGTACGAGCAACCGCCGTATCGTTAAGGACCCCCCGACGTTCTCCGGCGACGAGAAGGACTCCCGCAAGCGCTATAACCAGTTCCTCAACTAGATAAGCCAGGTCCAACTCTATTGGGCAAAAGAGAGCTCCGACTTCTCTAATAAGCGGAGCAAGATCCTATACGCTTCCGGTCTCCTCGGCGGCTCCGCTAGCTAGTCTATCCGTACCAATATCCGGAAGATACTCTCTAGCCCAAACGATCCCGGGCAGTAAGCCTGGACTACAGGCGACGCCTTCTTCGCAGACCTCAAGAGCCGCTACCAAACGGTCGACCTCCGTTAGGACGTACTCCAACGCCTATACTCCCTAGAACAGAAGAACGAGTTCGCCAACTACGCGGACTTTCTCAACGAGTTCCAGCTCTTCGCCGACCAGGCGGAGTAGGCCAACTCAGTCCGGGTATTCCACTTCCAGCAGAAGGTTAACCACAAGATACATACCACTTTAGAAATACAGGCGAAGGTCCCGGCTAACGACGACCTTCCCAAGTAGCTCGAGCTCCTACGCGACCTCGCTACCCGCAAAGAATAGGAAGCTTTCGCAGCCTCCCTCAAGAACAACCAGCCTTACCATTACAAGTCCGATAGCAACAATAAGCAGCCCGCGTAGCCAGCGTAGCCAGCCGACGCAGGTAATCCTATAGACCTCAGCCGCATCTCGATCGAAGAAAAGAACCGTCGTATAGTCAATAACCTCTGTATATACTACGGTGCTAGCGACTACTACCGTCCTAACTGTCTTATCGCGCCCCCTCCCCGCTATAACGGCGCCCTGGCAGACTTCAACCCCCGCGGCGGTCGCGGCGGAAGCGCCCGCGGTAGCCGTAGAGCCCTGGCAGGCCGTGGACGTGGTAGTAGCCAGGCCGCTTTCCGAAGCGGTTACCAAGGCGGCAACCAGGCCGGCTAGTACCCCCAGCAACAGGCAGCTAGATACCCGAATCCGTACCGGCAGCCTCAGTACCCGCAGCAGCAGTTTGTCTAGTAGCTCCCCCAGTATCAAGGCTACAACTACAACAACGGCCCCCCGTAGCACCTCCGCTACGCGTTTACCCCGGCTCACCCTTAGCAACAGTACTAGCCCCGAGGCGCATCCGCTACGACCAACCCGCCGACGGAGCCCCCGACGGGTTTCGTACTCGGCGAAGTCACCGAGGACGGGACGTAGGGCGAGAACGGCCAATTCACCCAAGACGACCAGGAAAACGGGGGGCCCCCCTACTAAATCGCGTAGAAAGATGTAATCAGGCAAGGAATAGGGGAGGAGAAGATTATAGCCCGTTATATTTGAAATCCATAAGCGATACCAATTCTATCTTACTCTCCTCCTACCTCCTATTCGACTAACGTCAAGTACCCTATTCCCTCCTCGTCGACTCCGGCTACTCCGCCGTCGGTTTCCTCGACGAGAAATTCTCTATCGTTTACAACATCCAGATATTCCAACTCTCGCGCCCGCGCCCGCTATACCTTACAAACGGTATATTCTCCTTATACATTACTCATTTCGCGGCAGTACCGCTACGGATCGGCCACTACTACGAGACCATTAATCTCTTTATCACCAGTCTCTCTTCTACTAACCCGATTATCCTTGGCCTCCCGTAGCTATAACGATACAACCCGTAGATCGACTAGGAGTCGTCTACTCTCACCTTCGGCCCTAAGTACGAAGGCTCCTGCCTACCCGCAGGCTTCCCGCCAGCCCTCCGGGTCGCCCCGGCGGTACGCCGGCTCGCCGCCCAACCGCCCTATACCAAACACGTTACGGTCGAAGAGGTCCCCGATAAAGGCGAGCCCGAGGACGCAGATCAAGTAGCACCTGCGACGGTAGCGACGATACCGGGGCTTACTAGCGCGCCTACGGAGCGTCAAACACGACTCATCCCGAACTTGATACTTACGATCCCGTTGCCTTCCAGGACTATGGCGGGCTCCCGGCGCGCTCGACCTCCGCCTAGGGGCGCCCCCGTCACCTAATACCAGGTATACCACCCGGATCCCATTAACGAGGACGATATCCGGCTCCTGGGGATTCAGCCTTTTACGTTCGCAGCCAAGCAAAAGGGCGTCCGGGTCTCCGTCCTCTCCTAGGCGGAACTGGAAAGGGCGTCCCAACTACAAGAACCTATCCCGCTCCCCGACGTCCTCGAGCAAGTTTACAAGGACATCATCAATGGCCAAGGCGACCGGGACTCTTACAAAGCGATATTCCCCCTGCAAGTCTACGAGTTCATCGACTAGTACTTTAACCCCACGACGCTCCGGCGGATCACCGACGACGACGCCCGTACCTTCTTCGAAAAGTCCGATAAAGGCCCCCTTCCAGTCGAGGAGATCAAGAAGCTTGTACCCGCGAAGTATCACCACCTCCTCGCCGCGTTCCTCCCCCAAGACGCGGATAAGCTACCCCCGCACCGGCGGTACGACTACAAGATCGAACTCGTACCCGGCGCACAAGTCCCTTATTCGCGCTCAAGGCCATTATCGCCACTAGAATTTCGTATCCTTAAGCGCTAGCTGGATAACAACCTCGCCAAAAGATTCATTAGGCCCTCCCAGTCTAGCGCGGCGAGTCCCTTACTTATCGCCACAAAACCCGGCGGTAGCGTCCGTATCTACATAGACTATCGTAGCATTAATAACATCTTTCTCAAGAACTGGTATCCTCTCTTACTCATCCGGGAGACCCTCGACGCCATCTACAAAGCCAAGATCTTCACCAAGCTCGACGTTATCGCGGCGTTTAACCGCGTCCGTATCGCCAAGGGCCACGAATAGCTAACGGCTTTTACTACCCGGTTCGGCCTTTACGAGTCGCTAGTTACGCCCTTCGGACTTTACGGAGCGCCGTCCACGTTCCAGTATCATATCAACGATACGCTCTACGACGCACTTAACGACTACGCGACGGCCTACCTCGACGACGTCATTATCTACTCCGATAGTCAGGAGTAGTACGACAAATACGTCGAAGACGTATTATAGCGTATAATCGTAGCAGGACTCCAAGTCGATATTAACAAGTACGAGTTCGATATAGCCCGTACCAAGTACTTGGGTATAATTATTACGCCTGGCGGGATAGAAATGGATCAAAAGAAGGTCGACGCGGTACTCTCCTAGGAGGCGCCGACGACTAAAAAGCAGCTCCAAAGCTTCCTCGGCTTCGCTAACTTCTACAGGCGCTTCATCAAGAACTTCTCCGGCCTCGCAAAGCTACTCTACGACCTGACGAAAAAGGACGCCGAGTAGCGCTAGCACGACGACCACGCCGCCGCTTTCAAGCAACTCAAAACGGCTTTCGCCTCTGTACCTACGCTCCGTATCTTTGACTGGGCGAAGCCCGTAGTAGTAGAAGTCGATACTTCGAACTGGGCCGCGGGCGGTATACTTTCGCAAAGAGACGCTAAAAGGGATCTATACCCAGTAACGTTCTTCTCAATAAAGCATTCTGCCTAAGAAGTCAACTACGATATCTACGATAAGGAGCTACTAGCCGTTATCCGCGCCCTAGAGGAATAGCGTCTAGAACTCGAAAGCTCTAAAGAGCCCTTTGAGATTATCACCGACTACAAGAACCTTCAGACCTTCGCTACTACAAAGGAGCTTACCTAGCACTATATACGCTAGTCCGAGTTTCTCTTCCGTTTCAATTATCGTATTATCTACAAGCCCGGTCCAACGAACGTCCGCCCCGACGTACTAAGTCGCAAACCTGAGTATCGTCTGTAGTTCGAGGACGACGATAGGCTACGCAACCGCCGGCGCCCGCTGATTCCACCGGATCGTTCTAACGCTTCCTTCGAGCTCCCAGAGGGGGAGCACGTACGTATTGCCCTCCGCACTATCTCCGCCGACGCCACACCTACAACGCTCTACCGGCTCGACGTCTTACGGCCGGCGGACGAGCTAATCAACGAGAGCTATACCAGGTCTCCGTTCCTACAGGAGATTATCGCGTAGCTCACCGACGGCCGGCAGTACCGAAGCTAGCCCCCGTCCCTTAGCAGGGCCCTAAGGATTCCTATCGCTGAGACGCGGGTTACCCGTAGCCGCGTCTATTTCAGGGACCGCCTGATAATCGACCCCGCAGATACTGACCTCCATACAGGCCTCATCTACCGGGCTTACGATATAGTAGATACGGGTTACCTAGGCCGCACCAAAACCACCGATATCATGACCCGTACGTACTAGTAGCGCGGCATAACGGAAACTGTCCGCTTTTACGTTACCGGCTGCCTCTTCTGTACTAAAACGAAGAAGTCGCGCTCTATAGCCGTAGGTTTCCTCAAGCCGTTACCCGTCCCAATAACGCCGTAGAAGGATATCTCAGTAGACTACGTCACCCCTTTTCCGGATTGCAAGCGCGGCGACGCGGCCTACAACTACGTCCTAGTAGTAGTAGACCGGCTTACCAAGATACGCCACTATATCCCGATACAATCGCTATCGGCGGAAGAGATAGCCAGGCAGTTCATCGGCCGGGTCTACTGCTTCTATAGTCTACCCGAGAATATCGTCTCCGATAGGAGGATACAGTTCGTCTTTACGTTCTAGAGGGCGCTATTCCAGGCGCTCAGGACGACGCTGAAACCGTCGTCCGGCTACTATCCAGAGACCAACGGCCAGACCGAACGGATTAACGCCGAACTCAAGCAGTTCCTCCGACTCTATATCAACTAGGCGCAGGACGACTAGGTCGACTGGCTCCCGCTAGCGGAGTTCGCGGGTAATAACGCTATCTCGGAGACGACGGGCGTATCCTCATTCTTCGCCAATTACGGCTTCAACCCCCGGATGGGCGTAGAGCCCGTACTATCTACCTGCCCTCCGCAGTATGGCGACATATAGCGCGCCGAGTTCTTCAGGGCGAAAGAGCTAGCGGCCAGATTCCAGAAGGTCTGGGACCACGTACGTATACTTTCCAGGCAAGCCCAGGATCGCTACGAGGAACAGGCCAACTGCAAGAGGGCGGACGCCCCCATCTATAAGCCCGGAGACTGGGTACTACTCGATATATCCAATCTCAAAACAGGCCGGCTACACGAGGGGCTGGCTCCCAGGTACGAGGGACCGTTCGAGGTAGTTCAGGCCTCGTCTTATAACGTTAAGCTCCGCCTCCCAACCAACGTCAAGGTCAACAACGTCTTCTACGTTAGCAAAGTCAAGTCATACGTCGCCGGCCTCCCGTACCAAGAGGAGCGGCGCGAGGTATGTTACGAACCATTTCATTGGATTACGAACCGTTTCATTGGATAAGAAGACCCACCCTCTCGGAACGGCATTACCATAATACGGGCACCAGCTGCTTACAGGTGGTTACGACCGACAGTCCAGGGACGACAGGACGACAAGAGCGTCCCAGCGTCCAGGGACGACAGGACGACAAGAGCGTCCCAGCGTCCAGGGACGACAGGACGACAAGAGCGTCCCGTCGTCCCGTACGGTGGAGCGACGGTTGTGTCACGGGACTGTCAGGCTGAGAGCGGAGTAAGGCTAAACAGATGGTATTTGCTACGGACAGACTCAATCCCGTGGTTGCGGGCAGGCTGATGATAAGACGTAGCTCGAAGAGCTACAAAATATAATGGACAGAATCAATATAAAGATATTTCTTTGTCGCGGGCCCGCACTAGGCCTACCACGTGACAGGGTCACGTGGCTCAATTACCTGGGGCCTCAGCGCCGTGACAGTACTCCCCTCCTCTAGGGCGGAGCTCCGACGACGCAGTTACGGTCTGGGCTTGTTCGGGTACCGGCGGTGAAAGTTGCGGACGATCTCCTGTGCGTTCTCCAGGTGCTCGGCGGGTGCTTCGGTGGGATCGTCGTATCCAACCCACTTGACAGTATACTTTAACCGAGGGCCGCCCCGGCCTCTCCTCTCCCAGCGGGAGTCCAGGATGTCCTCGACCTCGAATTCTTCGATGCCGTCCACCTCCACTGGGGGAGGAGGAGCATGGCACTGACCAGGCAAGGGATCGGTGGCAGCGGGTCGGAGCAGGCTGACATGAAAGACAGGGTGTATCCTCATAGACGCAGGCAGCTCCAGACGGTAGGCATACGGGCTGACGACTTCGGCGATCCTGAACGGTCCGAGTAGTTTCCAGTCGAGCTTCTTCTGCGGTCGGGCAGTCTTAATATTGCGGGCGTCTAGCCACACTTCCTGGCCTTCTTGGTAACGGCGGGCAGGTCTCCTTTTCCGGTTGGCGTACTCCTCTTGGCGGGCTTGGGCGAGACAGATCTCGGATTGCAGGTACTCGTGGATCGTTTTCATCTTGAGGACCAACTCCTCAGAGTCGCGAGCGGCGCGCTGTGGTCCAGGCTGTACAGGTTCGAATCCTAGGCGGGGGTGGAAGCCGTAATTGGCGAAGAACGGTGTCGTGCCGGTGCTCTCGTTGATGGCGTTATTCAGGGCGAACTCGGCAAGGGGTAGCCATCTCGACCAGTCGTCTTGGAGGTAAGAGACCTGACCACGCAGGTACTGTTCCAGGAAAGCGTTCGCGATCTCGGTCTGGCCATCTGTCTCCGGGTGGTATGCAGTCGATAGCAGGGCTTTGATTCCTAGGCGGCGGATCAGGTGCCTCCAGAACGCGGACACGAATTGGGCTCCACGGTCGGAAACAATTGTCTTGGGGAGGCCATGTATCTTCCAGACATGCTTGGTGTACAGGCGGGCGACTTCCTCGGCATCACAGGTTCCTTTGCAAGCTATGAAGTGCTTCATCTTCGTCAGACGGTCTACTACGACGAGGATCGCGTCGTACCCATCGCTTTCGGGTAGGTGTGTGATGAAGTCCATGGAGATATCCTGCCAGGCTCGGTCGGGAATCGGTAAAGGTTTGAGTACCCCCTGGCGTGCTTCTCTGGAGACGGTGCTTCGCTTGCAGGTGTGGCAGTTTCTGACCCATCGCTCGATATAGGATAGCATACCCGGCCAGTAGTATTCTCTCGAAATGGCCTCGTAAGTTCTCGCTCGGCCCATGTGTCCGGTGACCGGGCTCTCGTGGTACGAGCGTACAAGCTCAGCGAGCAGTTCTTGATGTTCAGGGACGTACAGCCGGTCTCGATAGTACAGGTATCCGTGTCTGTTCTCGCACTCGGCTAGGGTGATACGCGGGTGGCGGGCGTGGTTCTCCTCTAGGGCCTTCAGTATGGACCGTAGTGTTTCGTCGGACTCGTACCCTTGTTCGAACAGTGCTTTCACCGGTGGGGGCAGTAACGGAGCAGTTCTCTCTCGTGAGCGGACGGGGCGGACTGGCTCAGGGTCTGGTTCCGTGGCTGCGGTCTCTGGTCTCCTTGTGCTTGAGCGTGTCGTAGCTCTTAGCTGTACTGGTTCCTCTGTGAATCTGACTCGTCTCTTGCTGGGCGGGGTGGGTTCCTCGAAGTTGTGGCTCTTCAGTACTACCTGGCTCTGGTGTAGCAGGCGCTCATCTCCCTCCTTCGGGAGGTCCTCTGACCTCCTGGTCAGAGCGTCAGGCTTCGCTCCTTGTTTGCCAGGACGGTAAGTAATCTTGAAGTTGAACCTGGAGAGGAATTCGGACCAGCGGGCTTGTCTGCGGTTCAGGAGTTTCGTCGTCGTGAAGTATTCTAGGTTCCGGTGGTCTGTAATGACCTTGATCGGGGAGCTCGTTCCCTCCAGTTCCGGGCGCCATTCCTCGAAACAGCGAATAATTGCCAGGAGTTCCTTATCGTAGATCTCGTAGTTACACTCCGTTACCGAGTGCTTCTTTGAGAAGAAAGCAACAGGCCGTAAAATGCCGTCATCGCCGTACTGCGATAGCACACCGGCCGACACGAAATCGGAAGCGTCGGTTTCCAAGATGATCTCTCTTTCCCAATCGAACGGGGCCAAGACGGGCGCGGTCGTGAAAGCAGTCTTCAGTCGGTTGAATGCCTCTTCGCAGTTCTTATCCCAGTTGAACTTCACCCCCTTCTTAGTGAGGTTGACTAGCGGGGCGATGATCTTCGAGAACCCTTGGATGAAGCGTCGGTAGAAGTTCCCGAAGCCGATAAAGGCTTGTACATCGGTCAGGCAGGCGGGCGTTTTCCAGTTGACGATCGTCTCGATCTTCTTCGGGTCCATCTGGATTCCTTCTCGGCCCACGATCACTCCGAGGAAGGTGGTCTTGTCCTGGAAGAACTCGCACTTCTGGATCTTGGCGTACAAGCCGGCTTCTCGCAGGGCCGCGAGGACCTTCCTTACATGAGCGATGTGCTCCTTTCTCGTGCGACTGTAAATCAGGATATCATCTAGGTAGGCTGTGCAGAAAACGTCTAGGTACTCTCGCAGGGTGTCGTTAATAAACCTCTGGAAGGTTGCTGGCGCTGCGGTCAGGCCGAACGGCATAACGAGTGACTCGAACAGGCCGAACCGGGTACGGAAAGCCGTCAGGTATTCTTGTCCTTCCTTGATACGGATGTTGTTGAACGCAGAGATAATGTCGATCTTCGTGTAGTACATCATCCCTTTCAAGTTGCTGAGGGATTCCTTCGTTAGCGGCAGGGGGTAGCGGTCCTTGACGGAGATGTTGTTCAGCGCACGGTAGTCCACACAGAAGCGGAGTCCTCCTCCTGGTTTCTTGACGAAGAGTACTGGCGAGGCAGCAGGAGACGAGCTGGGTCGGATGAAGCCTTTCTTTAGGTTATCCTCAAGCCATTCCTTAAGGGCCCTCAGCTCGTCGCGGGACATCGGGTACAGAGGTCCAAAGGGCGGTGTCGCTCCCTCAATAAGCTTGATCTCGTGGTCGTACCGACGGTGTGGCGGTAGCTTGTCTGCTTCCTTCGGGGAAAAGACGTCACGGAAGTCTCGAAGCTCTAGTGGCAGTAGTTCTTCCAGGTCCGGTGCGTCGTGTTGGCTAAGCTGTTGTTCTATGTCTTCTATGGTGACAGAAAACATCTGGTAGTTCCTTCGGGCGTACGCTGAGCAGGCTCGCATTGAAACTTCTGCGATATCCATGTGTTCTAGTCCGGTGGGGCGGGGCGGTAGGTAGGTCGGGCGGTCTCTTTTCGGCACGTCGTGCAATGCTCTGATCTTGGACGGGCGGGCGGGGGTGTTGCAGTTCTTCTGGCAGTACTGGCTGTCAAAGGTGAAGGTATGGCTGGCGAACCCGACCCTCGGGTCGTGTTCCTTTAGCCATGGCATTCCTAGTATGACGGGGTAATACGCTAGCTGCGTGACGTATAGTCTGATCTCTTTCTCGAAGTGGTCCTCAATCCTCAGGCTGGTGATAACATAGTGGGTGACCTTCCCACTCTCGGATTCTCGGCCGTCAAAGACCTCCAGGGCGAACGGTCTCTTCAGTTTCTTTAGCGGGAGCTCGTGGCTCTCGGCCCAGCTCTGGTCAACAAATCCCTTTCCTTCGGCGCCAGAGTCGGCTAAGGCGTAGGTAGGCAGTTTCCGGTCTCCTAATTCCAGGGTGGCGGGTAATATCATTAGGTGGGATCTCATGTCCTCTTCTTCGCGGACCGAGAGACCCTTGACGGCGGCAGCAGAGATCTTCAGCGTTCTTAGTGCGCGGTTCGGTTGGTGTCGTGTTGTGCGCTCTATAGGAGCCTGTGTGCGACTTAACGCAGGCTCGCTCCGTTTACCGAGACCTCAATGCTCGGCTGCGGGCTGCGGGATCTGGACGAGGACAAGCTGGCGGGGGAACCGGAACGGGCCACTCTGGCTTGTAGGCGGGAGCGAGTATCGGGGTGGGGGCAATCGGCAACGCGGTGGCTCTGAGAACCGCAACGGAAGCATTCTCCTCTCTCTCGTCGGCCTCCAGGGACGAACCGTGACCCTCGCTGCGCGCTGAGGTCCATAGGCTCGCCGCGTTCGGCCCTCGTCTCCGGTCCCTTCGCGGGCGGGGAGATGGTCTGCGGCCGGTTGGTGCTCGGGGCCGGGGCGGTGTAAGATCTTCCAAGGGTCGGCACGGGTTGGTTAAAGCGTTGACGGCGGTTTTCTAGATTCTGTAGGAAGGCAGCGTACTGGTGATATTCCCGACTGGGCGGTTCGTGGTGAAGCAGCATGCTACGCAGTTCTCGGGAGATGGCTTGTTCTAGGAGCGTCGGTAGGGCTTCTTCTGACATCTGTCCCTCGAGGGCGAGGCGCTGGAATTCGGCGAAGAACGTGCTGAAGTCCTTGTTTGATTGGCGCAGGCGGAAGAGGTCGTTTCGGGCATTGTTGACGAGGTTCGGGTCTCCAAAGGCGCGGTCCAGCTGGTCCAGGATCTTGTCGTAGTCGGAAAGCTGACAGACGCCTTCCTTGATGTGCGGGAGAATCTGGGCATAGGCAGGGCCCTTCAGTCGGTTGGTAACATAGGCCATACGGCTCTGGGGTGTGGGGAAGCGGTCGCGGTTAGCCTTCATCTTCTCGTGTATCTGGGAGACGAAGCGGCGTAGGTCCTTGCGTTCTCCTTCGAACTTGTCGGGGTCAGGGAGTCTCTCGGACAGGCGCTGGGAGCCATTGGATTGTGTGTCGACGGGGGTGTTGGTTCCGGGGGTAGTGACGAGTGCCGGTACGGTGACGGTAGCGGTCTGCGACTTAGCTCGGTGTTCGGCGAGGACTCGTCCCGCTTTGGCTTCGATAAGAAGATCCCGGAGCTTATCCAGTTCCTTCTCCTGATAGTTGGCGACTGCGTTGGAGCTCGTCAGCTCCTTCTGTAAGCGCTGGGTTTCCTCTTCTAGTTCCAAGATCCTCTGGCCTTGCTGTTCGATCTTGGCGTAGACTTCCTGGTCGTCGGTCTCCTTCCGGGCGATATAGTCGTAAGCCAGGCGGAAATACTCGTACCATTGGGAAATATGCCCCATTACGTGGGCGGCAAAGGACTCGTCGTCTTCCGGCAGGAACGGTGGTAGCGGGCGGTTCGCCATTGCAGCAGTAGTGATGGCGGTAGGGGTAGGAGCTACGTAATGTCACGGGACTGTCAGGCTGAGAGCGGAGTAAGGCTAAACAGATGGTATTTGCTACGGACAGACTCAATCCCGTGGTTGCGGGCAGGCTGATGATAAGACGTAGCTCGAAGAGCTACAAAATATAATGGACAGAATCAATATAAAGATATTTCTTTGTCGCGGGCCCGCACTAGGCCTACCACGTGACAGGGTCACGTGGCTCAATTACCTGGGGCCTCAGCGCCGTGACAGGTTGTAGAACGTCGTCCCCAAGTCTATATAAGTAAACAGTCCCTACGGCTAGATAGTTAGTCTTAATCGCTCTCCAGCGATTAATGTTCACAGTTCAATACATTGAGTTACCAATACCTCTCTTAAGTACTTGGTCTACCTTTTGGCTAGATACGATCAACTGTTTACTACCGGTACGTACCTGACTCTAATGTCAACAGAAACCAGTATCCAGTCTATCAGGCAACCCCGTCACCCGACCCCGTGACCTGCCTAATACCGCGATCGTTACAAGGTACGTACTAACGAAGAAAGGGAGATCTTCCGTACCGACGACGTCGACGACCGCCCGCAGGAGTTATAGGAGGTCGAGGAGATATTGGACTACGGACAGGCCGACAACGGGCGCTGGAATTACCTGGTCCGGTACAAAGGACACCCCGCGAGCTAGCAACCTGCCAGCGATCTCGACCTTCCGCAGATACACCAGGCGGTCCGGGACTTCTACGCCGCCCACCCGGAGCTGCCGCCCCCGCGCCCGTAACTCAAGAAGAAGACGTCGAGGCCATCCGCGCCTACAACGCCGCCTACAACGCCGCCCGCGGTAGAAGAAGGCGCAGCGCCCGCGACGAACGCCGCCGCGCCCGCGACCCGGCGCAGTACCCGGACGAGAAAGGCGGTACGGTAGGCGGACCTATAATAGCTAGGATACTTAACGGTTCCTAAGTTCAGTTGAGTTCAGTTAAGTTCAGTTGAGTTCAATTGAGCTCAACTACGGAGTTTGAGGATATTATACGGGATTCTTGTACTTGTTTACTTCCCCTGACCGCGAGGGCCTCTTTAGAAAAGAAGGTAGTATCACGGGTTAATACCCGCTCCTACCTGCACGCGCGTACCGTTGTGGTACATACGCTATGGGGCTACGGCACGTAACCATACGTAACCTACGCCCCGCCTATATATACTGCCCCGCGGCGCCTTCCATATTTCGCACTTCGTATAACAACAACATCATTACCTACCCCCCTACGGTACTCTCCGTAATAGTAGCCGCGGCGTAGGTACAGTAAGAAGAAAATACTAACCGTCGCCGATAGCCCGTAGAGTCGTTTAGGGTCGGAGACAAGGTTTGGCTCGACCTCCGCAACTATAAGACCCTCCGACCGAAGAAGAAGCTGGACTAGGTATACAGTAAGTATATAGTAGCGAAGCTAGCGGGCTCGTATACAATAGAACTTAGCGGGCTACTTACGGGGATTTATAACCGCTTTTATATCGATATCTTATAAAGGGCCGTAAAGGACCCTCTACTTAGCTAGGAAAAGTAAGACAAGTAACTACTACCTATCTTAGGGGATCTAGGGGACCCCGAGTTCGCTATAGAGGAAATCCTATACGCGACGACTATAAAGCGAGGCTAGGGTACGTTTCGTAAGGTACTAGTTAAGTAGCGAAGTTATTAAGAACTAATATAGAAACCCTTAGAAGAAGTAGTAGAGATTGCGGCGTTAGATACGTTCGAATAGGTATTCGGCGACGCCGTACTTTATAATAGTCCGGTTTACGAGTATAGTTAGTTCAAATAGGGACGGGGGAAGGCGTAACGGCCTAACGACGTTGATACTTAGGGGCTAGGAACCTAAAAACGTCTAAAAATAAGATACCGTAGTAGAGGGGAAGCGCCGGGGACTAGTACTTCCTCCTTTTCTTCTTCTTTTTCTCTTCCTTCTTGCCTTTACTTTTACTTTTGTCTTTCTTTTGCTAGTAGGCGCGTTTTTTTGTACCGGACGACTTTTCTTCCGACGAGGAGTCTTCCTCTAAAAAGGACTCCGACGGAGAGGTAAAGTTGCGCCGGCGTTTCGGAGTATACGCTACTAGGGAGGTAAGGCCGGCCGTAATCTACGCGAAGATAGGACTAAGGGCGGCGGCTACGGCGGAAGCGATTTCGGTAGTAAGGATAGCGGGGGTAGTAGAAGCAGTCGAAGTATTACGGAAGGTTACGTTAGTATAGGTCGATCGAGGGTAAGGGCGGGAAGAGCGAGGGATAGATAGACTTACGGCTTATTCTTCTTAGAGGAAGGGGCGGTAACGGGCTTTTTCTCCTTTACTAGCCCCTTTTCTACCGTAGCTGCCTTTACGGCTTTGTAAGCCAGTTACTAGATATAGGCGACCTTTAAGGCTTCCGAGTATCGGCGGCTAGCGGGGAGGAGGGTGTCACGGGACTGTCAGGCTGAGAGCGGAGTAAGGCTAAACAGATGGTATTTGCTACGGACAGACTCAATCCCGTGGTTGCGGGCAGGCTGATGATAAGACGTAGCTCGAAGAGCTACAAAATATAATGGACAGAATCAATATAAAGATATTTCTTTGTCGCGGGCCCGCACTAGGCCTACCACGTGACAGGGTCACGTGGCTCAATTACCTGGGGCCTCAGCGCCGTGACAGTACTCCCCTCCTCTAGGGCGGAGCTCCGACGACGCAGTTACGGTCTGGGCTTGTTCGGGTACCGGCGGTGAAAGTTGCGGACGATCTCCTGTGCGTTCTCCAGGTGCTCGGCGGGTGCTTCGGTGGGATCGTCGTATCCAACCCACTTGACAGTATACTTTAACCGAGGGCCGCCCCGGCCTCTCCTCTCCCAGCGGGAGTCCAGGATGTCCTCGACCTCGAATTCTTCGATGCCGTCCACCTCCACTGGGGGAGGAGGAGCATGGCACTGACCAGGCAAGGGATCGGTGGCAGCGGGTCGGAGCAGGCTGACATGAAAGACAGGGTGTATCCTCATAGACGCAGGCAGCTCCAGACGGTAGGCATACGGGCTGACGACTTCGGCGATCCTGAACGGTCCGAGTAGTTTCCAGTCGAGCTTCTTCTGCGGTCGGGCAGTCTTAATATTGCGGGCGTCTAGCCACACTTCCTGGCCTTCTTGGTAACGGCGGGCAGGTCTCCTTTTCCGGTTGGCGTACTCCTCTTGGCGGGCTTGGGCGAGACAGATCTCGGATTGCAGGTACTCGTGGATCGTTTTCATCTTGAGGACCAACTCCTCAGAGTCGCGAGCGGCGCGCTGTGGTCCAGGCTGTACAGGTTCGAATCCTAGGCGGGGGTGGAAGCCGTAATTGGCGAAGAACGGTGTCGTGCCGGTGCTCTCGTTGATGGCGTTATTCAGGGCGAACTCGGCAAGGGGTAGCCATCTCGACCAGTCGTCTTGGAGGTAAGAGACCTGACCACGCAGGTACTGTTCCAGGAAAGCGTTCGCGATCTCGGTCTGGCCATCTGTCTCCGGGTGGTATGCAGTCGATAGCAGGGCTTTGATTCCTAGGCGGCGGATCAGGTGCCTCCAGAACGCGGACACGAATTGGGCTCCACGGTCGGAAACAATTGTCTTGGGGAGGCCATGTATCTTCCAGACATGCTTGGTGTACAGGCGGGCGACTTCCTCGGCATCACAGGTTCCTTTGCAAGCTATGAAGTGCTTCATCTTCGTCAGACGGTCTACTACGACGAGGATCGCGTCGTACCCATCGCTTTCGGGTAGGTGTGTGATGAAGTCCATGGAGATATCCTGCCAGGCTCGGTCGGGAATCGGTAAAGGTTTGAGTACCCCCTGGCGTGCTTCTCTGGAGACGGTGCTTCGCTTGCAGGTGTGGCAGTTTCTGACCCATCGCTCGATATAGGATAGCATACCCGGCCAGTAGTATTCTCTCGAAATGGCCTCGTAAGTTCTCGCTCGGCCCATGTGTCCGGTGACCGGGCTCTCGTGGTACGAGCGTACAAGCTCAGCGAGCAGTTCTTGATGTTCAGGGACGTACAGCCGGTCTCGATAGTACAGGTATCCGTGTCTGTTCTCGCACTCGGCTAGGGTGATACGCGGGTGGCGGGCGTGGTTCTCCTCTAGGGCCTTCAGTATGGACCGTAGTGTTTCGTCGGACTCGTACCCTTGTTCGAACAGTGCTTTCACCGGTGGGGGCAGTAACGGAGCAGTTCTCTCTCGTGAGCGGACGGGGCGGACTGGCTCAGGGTCTGGTTCCGTGGCTGCGGTCTCTGGTCTCCTTGTGCTTGAGCGTGTCGTAGCTCTTAGCTGTACTGGTTCCTCTGTGAATCTGACTCGTCTCTTGCTGGGCGGGGTGGGTTCCTCGAAGTTGTGGCTCTTCAGTACTACCTGGCTCTGGTGTAGCAGGCGCTCATCTCCCTCCTTCGGGAGGTCCTCTGACCTCCTGGTCAGAGCGTCAGGCTTCGCTCCTTGTTTGCCGGGACGGTAAGTAATCTTGAAGTTGAACCTGGAGAGGAATTCGGACCAGCGGGCTTGTCTGCGGTTCAGGAGTTTCGTCGTCGTGAAGTATTCTAGGTTCCGGTGGTCTGTAATGACCTTGATCGGGGAGCTCGTTCCCTCCAGTTCCGGGCGCCATTCCTCGAAACAGCGAATAATTGCCAGGAGTTCCTTATCGTAGATCTCGTAGTTACACTCCGTTACCGAGTGCTTCTTTGAGAAGAAAGCAACAGGCCGTAAAATGCCGTCATCGCCGTACTGCGATAGCACACCGGCCGACACGAAATCGGAAGCGTCGGTTTCCAAGATGATCTCTCTTTCCCAATCGAACGGGGCCAGGACGGGCGCGGTCGTGAAAGCAGTCTTCAGTCGGTTGAATGCCTCTTCGCAGTTCTTATCCCAGTTGAACTTCACCCCCTTCTTAGTGAGGTTGACTAGCGGGGCGATGATCTTCGAGAACCCTTGGATGAAGCGTCGGTAGAAGTTCCCGAAGCCGATAAAGGCTTGTACATCGGTCAGGCAGGCGGGCGTTTTCCAGTTGACGATCGTCTCGATCTTCTTCGGGTCCATCTGGATTCCTTCTCGGCCCACGATCACTCCGAGGAAGGTGGTCTTGTCCTGGAAGAACTCGCACTTCTGGATCTTGGCGTACAAGCCGGCTTCTCGCAGGGCCGCGAGGACCTTCCTTACATGAGCGATGTGCTCCTTTCTCGTGCGACTGTAAATCAGGATATCATCTAGGTAGGCTGTGCAGAAAACGTCTAGGTACTCTCGCAGGGTGTCGTTAATAAACCTCTGGAAGGTTGCTGGCGCTGCGGTCAGGCCGAACGGCATAACGAGTGACTCGAACAGGCCGAACCGGGTACGGAAAGCCGTCAGGTATTCTTGTCCTTCCTTGATACGGATGTTGTTGAACGCAGAGATAATGTCGATCTTCGTGTAGTACATCATCCCTTTCAAGTTGCTGAGGGATTCCTTCGTTAGCGGCAGGGGGTAGCGGTCCTTGACGGAGATGTTGTTCAGCGCACGGTAGTCCACACAGAAGCGGAGTCCTCCTCCTGGTTTCTTGACGAAGAGTACTGGCGAGGCAGCAGGAGACGAGCTGGGTCGGATGAAGCCTTTCTTTAGGTTATCCTCAAGCCATTCCTTAAGGGCCCTCAGCTCGTCGCGGGACATCGGGTACAGAGGTCCAAAGGGCGGTGTCGCTCCCTCAATAAGCTTGATCTCGTGGTCGTACCGACGGTGTGGCGGTAGCTTGTCTGCTTCCTTCGGGGAAAAGACGTCACGGAAGTCTCGAAGCTCTAGTGGCAGTAGTTCTTCCAGGTCCGGTGCGTCGTGTTGGCTAAGCTGTTGTTCTATGTCTTCTATGGTGACAGAAAACATCTGGTAGTTCCTTCGGGCGTACGCTGAGCAGGCTCGCATTGAAACTTCTGCGATATCCATGTGTTCTAGTCCGGTGGGGCGGGGCGGTAGGTAGGTCGGGCGGTCTCTTTTCGGCACGTCGTGCAATGCTCTGATCTTGGACGGGCGGGCGGGGGTGTTGCAGTTCTTCTGGCAGTACTGGCTGTCAAAGGTGAAGGTATGGCTGGCGAACCCGACCCTCGGGTCGTGTTCCTTTAGCCATGGCATTCCTAGTATGACGGGGTAATACGCTAGCTGCGTGACGTATAGTCTGATCTCTTTCTCGAAGTGGTCCTCAATCCTCAGGCTGGTGATAACATAGTGGGTGACCTTCCCACTCTCGGATTCTCGGCCGTCAAAGACCTCCAGGGCGAACGGTCTCTTCAGTTTCTTTAGCGGGAGCTCGTGGCTCTCGGCCCAGCTCTGGTCAACAAATCCCTTTCCTTCGGCGCCAGAGTCGGCTAAGGCGTAGGTAGGCAGTTTCCGGTCTCCTAATTCCAGGGTGGCGGGTAATATCATTAGGTGGGATCTCATGTCCTCTTCTTCGCGGACCGAGAGACCCTTGACGGCGGCAGCAGAGATCTTCAGCGTTCTTAGTGCGCGGTTCGGTTGGTGTCGTGTTGTGCGCTCTATAGGAGCCTGTGTGCGACTTAACGCAGGCTCGCTCCGTTTACCGAGACCTCAATGCTCGGCTGCGGGCTGCGGGATCTGGACGAGGACAAGCTGGCGGGGGAACCGGAACGGGCCACTCTGGCTTGTAGGCGGGAGCGAGTATCGGGGTGGGGGCAATCGGCAACGCGGTGGCTCTGAGAACCGCAACGGAAGCATTCTCCTCTCTCTCGTCGGCCTCCAGGGACGAACCGTGACCCTCGCTGCGCGCTGAGGTCCATAGGCTCGCCGCGTTCGGCCCTCGTCTCCGGTCCCTTCGCGGGCGGGGAGATGGTCTGCGGCCGGTTGGTGCTCGGGGCCGGGGCGGTGTAAGATCTTCCAAGGGTCGGCACGGGTTGGTTAAAGCGTTGACGGCGGTTTTCTAGATTCTGTAGGAAGGCAGCGTACTGGTGATATTCCCGACTGGGCGGTTCGTGGTGAAGCAGCATGCTACGCAGTTCTCGGGAGATGGCTTGTTCTAGGAGCGTCGGTAGGGCTTCTTCTGACATCTGTCCCTCGAGGGCGAGGCGCTGGAATTCGGCGAAGAACGTGCTGAAGTCCTTGTTTGATTGGCGCAGGCGGAAGAGGTCGTTTCGGGCATTGTTGACGAGGTTCGGGTCTCCAAAGGCGCGGTCCAGCTGGTCCAGGATCTTGTCGTAGTCGGAAAGCTGACAGACGCCTTCCTTGATGTGCGGGAGAATCTGGGCATAGGCAGGGCCCTTCAGTCGGTTGGTAACATAGGCCATACGGCTCTGGGGTGTGGGGAAGCGGTCGCGGTTAGCCTTCATCTTCTCGTGTATCTGGGAGACGAAGCGGCGTAGGTCCTTGCGTTCTCCTTCGAACTTGTCGGGGTCAGGGAGTCTCTCGGACAGGCGCTGGGAGCCATTGGATTGTGTGTCGACGGGGGTGTTGGTTCCGGGGGTAGTGACGAGTGCCGGTACGGTGACGGTAGCGGTCTGCGACTTAGCTCGGTGTTCGGCGAGGACTCGTCCCGCTTTGGCTTCGATAAGAAGATCCCGGAGCTTATCCAGTTCCTTCTCCTGATAGTTGGCGACTGCGTTGGAGCTCGTCAGCTCCTTCTGTAAGCGCTGGGTTTCCTCTTCTAGTTCCAAGATCCTCTGGCCTTGCTGTTCGATCTTGGCGTAGACTTCCTGGTCGTCGGTCTCCTTCCGGGCGATATAGTCGTAAGCCAGGCGGAAATACTCGTACCATTGGGAAATATGCCCCATTACGTGGGCGGCAAAGGACTCGTCGTCTTCCGGCAGGAACGGTGGTAGCGGGCGGTTCGCCATTGCAGCAGTAGTGATGGCGGTAGGGGTAGGAGCTACGTAATGTCACGGGACTGTCAGGCTGAGAGCGGAGTAAGGCTAAACAGATGGTATTTGCTACGGACAGACTCAATCCCGTGGTTGCGGGCAGGCTGATGATAAGACGTAGCTCGAAGAGCTACAAAATATAATGGACAGAATCAATATAAAGATATTTCTTTGTCGCGGGCCCGCACTAGGCCTACCACGTGACAGGGTCACGTGGCTCAATTACCTGGGGCCTCAGCGCCGTGACAGAGGGTAGCCGTACAGATAGCGATAGCGGCGGCGATAGCAGTAGCGTCGTCGTCGGCTATAGAACGTTAGCGTTAGACAAGTTAGGAGTAAGGAGGTTACTTACTAGGGACGAGGTATTGCTAGTATAGAGCCGCGTAACGGCTATACGAAGTCCGGCCGGCCCGGCGCCGGTAGAAAGGCTTACTATTACTATTAGCGTTAGTTATATACTAGACGTATCTAGCGTAAGACGCGGAGAGCTTTTCGCTAGCGTCGTCGTACTCCTTTTTAGGAACGGCGACGGTAGTAGTAGCGGTAGCAGTAACGGCGTTAGTCTTCTCGGCCGTACCCTATTATCGACAGTAAGTATATAATAAGGTACGGAAGAAGTAACGAATATACCTTACGTTTGGACGCGGGGGGGGGTAACGCGACGATCTCGTCGTTATCGTCGGACTCTTCCTTCTCCTCCTCTTTCTTCTTTTTCTTTACCCGCGCAAAGCGGCGACGTTATAGCTACTACGAGCTATATTATTATTGTTAAAGGGGGGGGGAGGGGGCGCAGTAATAGTTGAGGTTAGGGTAGTAGTCGAGGTCGGCCGGGGGGGGGGGGGGGGGGGCCGAGAGGTTGCTTATTCGACGAGGGACTGTTTGGGGAACGGCGGTACGGGTAAGGGATAAGTCAATTGGGTACGGCAAAACTCCGGGCGGCATAAGGCGTTCGAAGTAACGATTCCGGCTCTAGAAAATAACGCCTCTAGCCCCGGGCTATTTTTGTAGGCCCCGGGGGTACGGGAGTTCCGCCCCGCTAAAAGGGGAGAAGGGGCATATAATAGGCTGGTACCTGGGAATGGACCTGGCCTATTGCCAGGTCTGACTGCCTAGGGGTGCGGAGCCGGAGTTTCCTTTATTCCGTTCCGCAGTTAAATAACGCCTTCTGTACCTACGGAGGAAACCCACCCCTATTTTCCTTTCCCTATCTGAAGATAGATTCTTCTTTAGCCTACGTATTCGAATAGAATACGTACCACCCTATTATAGGAATATTACGTAGTAATCGGGCTAGTACTATATTCTATTGCCTAAGATTCAGATGTAAGGAAGTAAAAAGGGAAGGCGCGAAGGAACGCGTCTCCGGAGCTATTTATAGGAAGGTAGGGTTGTGTCTCCTACCTTAGTCCTAATTCGCACTAGTGGCTGTACCACCAGTTATCCTCTACAGTTCTGCTAGCTGTCCGCTAGTGCCGTTACAGGGCGGAGGGGTAGGAGCGCTGTCACGGCTTATCCAGAATGGTTCCTAGTTCCACACCCTTCAAAAGGACGAGAATCTACAAGTTGCCCAACTTGTGATTCATACTAGGATATATAGCGCTTGTAAGGATGTAGAATACAGTGCCGTCACATCACCCCCCCCTCCACAAGTGCTGGCCCCCAGCACTCAAATACGCCCCCAATTGGCATGTTCATCTAGAGGGGTTTCGTGCGTATGGTCAATTGGAAAGGCACACGGGTTCTCGCTATAGAAGTCCTGAACCGTCTCCTTCACCTACCCGCATGTCCCAACGGGGCTCAGTGTAAGGGATCTATACCCACATGTCACTCCGTCGTTCATTCACTACTTGCCTCAATAGGTTATCAAGTGTTCTTTCGCGGTGAATGACAGCGGTGGGGCTCTAGATCGGGTTCGAAGTTGGAATTGACGCCAACCCCTTAACTTGTAGATTATGTCACGGCTTATCCAGAATGGTTCCTAGTTCCACACCCTTCAAAAGGACGAGAATCTACAAGTTGCCCAACTTGTGATTCATACTAGGATATATAGCGCTTGTAAGGATGTAGAATACAGTGCCGTCACATCCCGTGACAAGCGCCGGGTATACAAGGGTAGATAGTATTTGGGGGTTAGCTATGGGATTACTAAACTAGCGGTGGTGAGACCCTAGTATAGCAAGGCCGAGAACGTGCAGTCGCCGCAGATTGCAGCTAGAGCGTTGTACGTAGGTTTTAGTCCAACTTCGGTAAGGTTTCCTATATAAATAGACAAGTAGAGGTACCGAATACCCTCCGGGCATATCGGCGTATAAGTAATAATAATAATAATATAAATAATAGTAATAGTTAATATAAAAGAGGTGGTTTTTATAATAGTATAGTTATTAAAGTTAAAAGCTCTTTAGTATAGTAAACGGTATAGATTTTAGCGTAGAAATCTAGTATATTAGGCTATTCTAAGCTTAAAGGGCTAGCGGATAATAGTTATTACTCCCCTAATCTACCTTAATACTATAGAAACTACCTTATATTATAGTATTAATATTACTAATAACTTTAACTCTTAGCCTTAGGAAAGGCTTCTATATCCTAAAAATAGCTTTGGAACCGCCTTTAAAGCTTACAAATATATAAATAAGCCGGAGCTCAGATTTGACTTACAAGCCGTAAATCAGAGGGTTGATTTGCTTGAACTTACTTGATTTATTTGTAAATTATTTGGCTTATTTCGAACGCTGCCGCGGAGAGCGTCCACTATTGCCTAAGTAAGCTAACTATGCGTGCGTTTGTAGTTTGCCATCACACTAGTCCAGACGGCACAGGCGGCGAAGCAGGCATCGACCCTCTGTCAAATTGCTTGGCTGAGATACTTATCGACCTCCCCCTGCTTCGCGTAACGGTCCCCAAACAGAATACAAGACAAGTCTGCCCAGCATCCATTCGCTCTCTCCCGGTCCACCCAGGACTGGGCTCTTGCTGCCCGACCATGACCACCTCAACCGCTCGTGCTCATCTCTGGCTTGCTCTTGTTGCTTGGATCCACGAGCCAGGTTGCCTTCTTTCTGCTTCTTAACCTTCTCGTGGTAATGTATGTCGGCGAGATTGCACTTCTTCTCCTCCTCCTGTTGCGACGCGTGATACATATCCGGGTGGCGCTCGTCCTCGTCAATCAACCCCAAATACGACACCCACTCCTCAAACGAGTATCGTCAGGGCTTACCATCGCGGACCCGGTGGGGGGGGGGGCGGGTGACGGAACCGCGTCGTTGGCATTGCGAAGCCCCATGATACAGGTGGCCCATTGCTCTTTCACCAGACGCGACGAATCCGCTCGTGGATGGGAGAACCTTTGTGTTCGTTGCCCTCGGCTGTCTCTGCGTCTGGCTCTCGATGTCTTTCATGTCTCGTTGGCCCAGGCTGGCAACGTGCCGGAAAGCGTTCCCGCAAGTCAAATGGTGTGCCAGGCCCTTTGCACTGTGGATGAAGCCGTGATCGCCGGGCAAAATGGTGATGTGTCCAATGCGTATTGTGGCGTCCCGAACAAACTTGACGACTGTGTCCCCGGCGTTGGAGATGAAGATGGTGGCGGAAGGCAGCGCCAGAAGAGACCAGAACACGAAGGATTTTCCGGCGTTTGAAACGGGCGTCAAATCGCCATAACCAATGGTCAGCAGCGACACGTAGCAAAAGTAGTAGGAGTCGTAATAGGTCCATCCTTGGTACGGCTTCTCGCATTTGACAAAGACGGCGGCTCCGACAAACAGCAACAGGAACCAGAGACAGGCGGACGTGAAGAATGCTACCCATCTTCGCCGAAACGCCGCTCTCCGCTCAATTTTGCGCAAAAGCTTGGATTCAGACCGCCGGCTCTCAAGCTCATGGAGGGCCATGCAATCTCTGCTAGGCCCTCGTGGAAGCGGCATCAACATCCCGTCTGGCTTCCTCCGTACCATTCTCCTTACCACCCTGTGATGGCTCCGCTCTTGTATACGGCGGTCCATATTCCTCCTGCGCTCGAGAACCATGTCTCGGATAGAGGCGATTATCAGGCCCAGGCTAATTATGCCGACGAGGGCGTAGGGAAACAGCAGGGCCCGGCCGAGATTGGTGGTGACGGTAAAGTCGCCAAACCCTACGGTAAGTATGGTCACGTCCGCCCAGTAAACGGCGTTTAGGTATTGCCAATCCTCGATCGCGGAGAAGACGAGCGCACCGAGCAGCAAGTGCACGAGGAACACTACGGTTTGTAGCATCAGTGTCCGCTGGCTGGTCGTGAGATTAAAGTCCTTGCTGTAGTGTCCGGACCAGGAACCCCAGAGTGTGACGGACATGAGCGATGCGTCCACGAAGTACAGGATGGCGGCCCAGATGGCGTAGTAAAACGCTTGAGACCAGACAAGGTCTTCTTCGGGCTGTCTGGCGTCCTTCAGCTCCGGCCCTGAGACTATCGAGAGCAGGACCACGAGGCATATGACGGAAATGTACCTTGAGGAGTCAGTTGTGTCCTATTCCTTTTACTTACCAATTAGGTAGTGGTATTGTTATGTCTTACCATCCGACTATCGTGATCGGTTGGGCAACGGTGAAGCGAATCCGCCTTGCCATGTTTAAAAGGAGGAAGAGGTTAGCTATCACGGCTACTGCCAGCTGGATAGCGTTCACAATCGTCAGCCTACAGGGAACGTTAATGACTCGCTCGCTGCCAACAAGAACCTATCCGCGTAGCGATTTACCAAGGAGGATCCTCCACAAAGGTAGCGGTGTCGATGTCAGTATTAGGAGGATAGGATTGTCGCCACGGTCGAACCAGAGCACAAATGCTAAAGGCTGAGGCCACTGGACCCAGGGCACCGGCCATCATAGGAAACACAGAGGCGGCAGACCACCAGCGACTAGACGGAGCCCAGCTTAGTAGACCAATATAGAGGAAACACATATTCGACATCTTGTTTGACTAACCTGAGTTGTAGGGCAGGAGACTCGACATTATGGGGCCGGTTTTGGCTCTCCGAGGCCTCGAGAACTGCTTCATCCGCTGTATTCTGAGGATGATGGCCCGATGGGCCGGCTAGGTTACCGTCATCCATGGTGTCATGTTCCTACATTCTCCTCCGTCAAGGAGTTGGACGAGAAAGCTGTTCCGCCGGAGCTTCCTCAGAAATCGTCACTCCAGGCTAGATGGGCTCGTGGCACGCGAGGCCGATGAGTGTCGACTCGCGATGACTCCTGTTATGACTTCAAAAGCCTTTTACACGTCAGACGGGAGTAGAGGGTTCCAGTTGGCCTCTGGGTGCTACCTGTCCTATATAATATAGGACAAAAGGACAATAGTAGATTGACAAGATGGACAGAAACGAGAACTCAACTGCTGATGGCGGATTCTAAGGGTAATGTGGTTGTGAGGAGCGTACGTAAGAGTATATTTGGGTCTCGGAGCTGAATGGCGTCTGTACCCAGGACCCAAGTAAATCAGGTGAGCCTTGCGGCCACAAGACGCCACTGTGGGTGCCGCATGACATGGGCTTTTCCTGCTATCCCAGCCAAAGGTCAAGTTTGTCCACATCTTCGCGGAAGTATGTCGTAAATATGTCAGAGGTGAATCTCATGGTGAGACAGCCCAAAACAAAAGGTCCACAAAATCTGTCTCCTCGAATACCCAGCTGATTGGTGGTGATTGGTAGTGAATCTGGTGATTGGTGAGAGGTATTGCGCTACGCTATTAAGCAAAACAGATCCAACGACGTTCTATTGGTCCAATTCTCCCACAAACGCCACGGTGCTTTTGCAGCGGCATCACGAGCATTCAAAGCATAGAGATGCACGGTATGCCCATACTCAGTATTAAAAACCCTGCTTCCCCGCCCCAAGGATACAAGAATGGCTCAACATATCAGACGGCTAATGCTCTTTTCCAATGAGAATTATTGGTAGTTTTTAATGTTCCCACTCGATGGCGAGCCCACGACAGCAGCAAAAAGGAGTCGCGGGAAAGTCTCTACAGAAGCATCCTGCCAGTGATGATGCCCGGGAGCGGGAAAAGTTGAAGCGTCCGACATTGCAGGACGTTATGCATAGAACTGGACTAGATGCTCCCACCCTGATCGTGATGTTCAAGTTAGTACTCATTCGCCTCCTCTCCATACCTCTCCATGAATCTAACTTATGTATTATTTAAGGGGTGCCCTCCCACCTATCATTAGTCTTGCTATGTACCAATCCGCAGCCATATCTACGTACTTTCAAACCCAGGGCTATCTGATCGCCGTAACCTCCGTCCTTGCCGCCTCGATCCTACCGCGGGAAAGGTTCATCCAGAACCTTCTCCTCGACCTCATCTTTATCTGCTTTGGCTCAGCCATGTCGCTCCTGGCCATCTGGACCTCCGTCCAAGCGCGAATTCATACATCACCTCCCGCATCCCAGGGTACGGCCGTTGGCACCGATCCTGCGCCTTATAACTCGTCCCAGTCGGCAGTTTGCGCAATATGGCTGTTTGCCGACATCTGGTTCGCCAACTTCGTGCGGGCAAAGCTGCCTAGTTTCAATTTACCCGTCATCTTCTTTAGCATCTTAATTAATAATAGTACGACTGTCGGGCCCACGATGACGACGGTCTCGGCGGCGGAGGCCTTCGTGAAGGAGCAATTACTAGCGATGCTATTCGGTATGGGACTGGCCACAGGTGTCTCACTAGTCGTCTTCCCCATTAGCAGTCGCATGGTAGTTTTGGCGGAGTTGAAGGCCCTTGTCGGCCTACTCAGAAAGGCGGTCGTCCTGCAAGAGGAATATCTCGCGGGGCTACGGCTAAATGACATGCCCCCTGTCGAGAATGCGCAAGCGGAGAAGCGTGGTGCCAGGCGCCACAAGCGGTTGAGAGTGAAGGAAGTAGGGAAGGGTTTGGAAGACGTTTGCATCACCCGGGGGGCAAAAGCAGCCCTGTGCTTGAAAGAGACGATTGGCGGAATAACCCGCTTGGCTGGCGAGCTATCTGGGAATATGGCCTCTGCTAAGAGAGACATTGCCTGGGGAGAACTCGACGCCAAAGATGTCGGCGAGGTGTTTGCGCTCCTTTGCAACGTTACGATTCCAATGTCAGTTTTGATCGTCAAACTACGCAAGACAGGGATTCTGCTGACTGGCCAATAGAGTGGCGATGAGCACCGTTTTAGATATCTGCCGGCGAGCCGGCGAGTATCGACAGCAGAACGTCGACGAGGGCACAATGGCTGAGGCGGCCAAGACAGGTCGAGAAAACCAGGAATGGGATGATGTCATGAAAGGCATGCACGAATCGCTCCAAACAGTCGCCGAACCAATCGACCAAGGACTCCAGCATGCTGCCGTCTGTCTGGGTCTTCTACCGAGGCCCAAATTATCCAGGAAGTCAAGGACAGGCGGCTCGCACGATGTCGATGTCGATGTCGAGGCTCGAGACTCCCCAGCCAAACCAGGCGACGAGGGGTTCGGTAGCATTGTGAACACGAAGATCCTGGAACTGTACTCGAGACCCTATAAAAGCTTCCGAAAAGCGGATAACATGGACGAAGCAGACCCGAGCCGTCCACAACTGTTGACGGCGAGCGCCGCCATGGCAAGAAACCAACCCCAACTCCATGCAGCTTTATCCACGGAGCTGATGCATTCCGCCCTGGACGCCATCCGGGACCTCGTGAACTTTGCCGACGAGAAGGTCGATGATGGTACAATGACACAGAAACGCTTGCTCTTTCCCACCAAAAGCCTGTTGCGGAAGTGGTTGGCGGGAATCTGCAGAGGCAGGGACTCGGCAGCAAACCAGAATCCAGATATGATAGAGGAGGTCTGTGTCGCCTACGGAGATAGTTTTAGCCCCAGGAAGGATCCAGAACGCCTCCCTCCCACCAGCAACTGGCAGCGCCTTGGGGACGGGCTCTGCAAAGTCTATGCTGTCTTGGGGTCGAAGGAGTCCGCCTTCGGATTTCGTGCCGCTTGTGCTACCATGACGATTGGTATCCTGGCATATCTGCAAGAGACTCAAACATTTTTTCACGCACAAAGGCTTGAATGGGCTCTTTTCATCGTTACGATGGGAATGTCAATAAGTAAGTCACCCATGCGGACTCTCCCTTGAGGCCCCTCTCGGCCGACTTTGCTGAACAGGTCAAATCGCGCAGCTTCTGGCCAGTCCACGTTCGGTTTTTGCTGTAGATTAGGAGCCTCAGTCCTTGGCATGGTCTCCTCACTCGTCATGTGGTATATTGCCGACCAGAAGACCCCCGGCGTTATCGTGTTTCTCTGGCTCTTCATTTTCGCCGAGTATTACTTCATCAAATTCCCCCGGTTTATCACGGCTGTGGTATATACCATTATTACACAAATAATCATCATCGGCTACGAGCTACAGGTCAGACGCCTTGGCGAAGCTGTTGCTAATCAGACAGGACAGCCCTACTACCCGTAAGTAAGCCCTACCTGCCCTTTATCTCTTGAGAAGGCCACCACGACCTGACATGTCATGCATAAAGAATATATTTGCTGGCTCCGTATCGGCTTGCTATGGTTGCCGCAGGATCAGTCGTGGCATTCTTCTGGACAGTCTTCCCCTGTCCATTGACCGACAGGAGCTGGCTCCGACAGGATCTAGCGGCGATGATGTACTTGCTAGGGACCTATGCCAGTGTCAGTGCTTCGACCCTGAAATCGCAGATTGACGGCACAGCGGGCGACACTGAGTTGCAATCTTCACCCGCTTACCGCCTCTCCAAGGCTCGACGCAAGATCTTTGGCAAAGCTCTGCGGCAGATGTCCTCGATACAGTCTCACGTGGTGTGGCAGAGGTGGGAGCTGCGCATCGGCGGACGCTTTCCCATTGAGACGTACCGAACCATTATCGGTCACACAACTCGCATCATGTGGTATCTAACACTGATGAGCTTTATCCTTGCACACCCTCTCCGCAGTTGGGAGACGCGGGAGGATGGGAATAATGCGAAAATCCAAGAACGAGAAGCTGGGGCATTGTCTCCTGAAAACGACAGGCAAGACGATGGCAGACAGAGAACAATCGAGATGCTTCATGCAAGAGTCGAGACAACACATCGTGCTGTCGTATCGGCATTGTTCCTCATGTCGAATTCAATGCTCTCTGGCCAGAGCCTGCCCCCATTCGTACCGCTACCCCGACCTTACAGCATGAGCCGAAGGCCGGTGCAGTCAACGGAAGGTGAACCTACCGAAGAAGCATATCAAGAGGACAACCCGCTACTGCTATTTCGGCCCTCTTCAGACGGCCACCGGCCGCCCGGTCTGAGGACCATGGATCCGAGCCACAACGCCCCAAGCCACGTCGTGGAGAAAATAGCTCGTGCCGGAGGGCTTCGAAGCGAGGACTCGGAAGAGCAAGCCATCGCCTTCGTTGAGGGCTCTGAAATCCGCGATACGCATGACTTGGAGCTGCGAGGGTTCCTCGTCATACAGATGTGCAGCAAGTTGATATGCGACGAGCTTGATGGCTTGATCAAGGCGATGGGCACTCTGGTAGCGACCGTGGACTTCGACTTCCGCCTTGACGCGAGCCGCGGGGAGCGTCGCAGGGCTCAAGGTCATGAGACCGTTACGGGTCCGATGATCCGGCAACACAGTCCGGCTTCGAGTGTTGCAGCGGCTGGTAAAGGGAAGGCAACGGCTGGCTCAAAACCTCCTTAGCCAGGATAGTTGTGTTCCCGTGCCGCTAACCGCCATCGGGTTCGGTTTTAAGGGCCACGTCATTTATACCTTCAAGAGACTACACCGAGTCCTCGATTATTCTGCATCTCATACAGACAAACAGAATCCCCGCAATGCCCGTCTACAAGATTAAACATAGTGGATCTTGAATCTAAGGCCAGTTATTGAGTACTAAAACGCTGGCTATGGTCTCCGTTCTCCTCTCACTCCGGATAGCGACGGTAGACCCTATCGGAGATAATAGTTTCCGGTAGACCGTAAAGGTAGTAGACCTTACTTATAAACTACCTAGCTATCTCTTCCGCCGATAGTAATTATATTAAGATATAATAATATATTTTAGTAAGCCGGTTTACTACTATTATAACGTAGTTATAGACCGTATTACTATATTTATAGTCCGGAAAAGGAGTAATATAATCTACCGAGATATCCTTTTATAATATTATCGGGATAAGAAGCGGTTTAAAGAAGCCTATAGCTATAGAATATAACTTTTTCGTTTTAATATAAAAGAAGTAGCTAGCGATATAAAAACGGACTATTTCTATTATACTGTCACGGGTTGATACCCGCTCCTACCTGCGCCTTGTGGTACGTGCGCCACGGGGCTGCGGCACGTGACAACACGTGACCTACACCCCACCTACATATACCGCCCCGCGGCGCCTTCCATAGTTCGCACTTCGTGCAACAACAACATCATTACCTACCCCCCAACGGTGCCCTCCGTGATAGTTTGTTGCACCTCTACTACGTCAATCGCCGCACGCGATAGAGCGCCTTCCCAGTCTTTTCCAGATACCTTCATTTCCGCGCAGCGCGCACCTCGTTTTCCGCATCGTTTTCGTGCTTTTCCGGCGTTCTGGCGTTTTGGCGTGGCATTTTCCATTACGGCACCTTTAGCGATTTCCATTTCCGCGATACCCTCAGCAGTTCAGTCCAGCCCAGTCCAGATCAGTCCAGTCCAGTTCAGTTCAGTTTAGCGCAGCCCAGTCCAGTTTGGCGCGCCTCAGTTCCCTCGATTATCAAGTTCCCAGTCCGCTTCGCCGACCATGTCCGAAGCTTTCCCCAACAACAGCGGTGCGCCTCACGATGCGCCGCACCAAGTCCCCGTCCCCCATGACGCCTTCTCTGACAGCCCCGAGGGCGAGGAGCTCCACGAGGACGTGAGCGCCATCCTATCGATGCTCGCGGTCCAGTGGGGCTGCGCCGAGCTCGCCTCGGGCATCGCATCTCAGCTCGCCACAGGTAACTCGGTCAAGTTCCCCGCCGGCAGCACTCAGTGGCTTCAGATCCGTGGTTCCGACACTCAGCCTCATCCCGATACCCCCATCCTCAAGTACTTTGTCATGTTGCTCGACCACGTCATGGCGGGCACGGTCGGCCTCCGCAAGACCCTCGCAGCGCGCGACGCCGAGCTACAGGTAGCCCAGGCGGCCCAGGTGGCCCAGCTCGCAGCCGCCGGCGCGGCCCGCGCGACCACCCGCCGCATCGTCAAGGACCCCCCGACGTTTTCCGGCGACGAGAAGGACTCCCGCAAGCGCTGCGACCAGTTCCTCGACTGGATGAGCCAGGTCCAGCTCTGCTGGGCGGAGGAGAGCACCGATTTCCCTAGCGAGCGGAGCAAGATTCTGCATGCCTCCGGGCTCCTCGGCGGCTCCGCCAGCCAGTCCATCCGCACCAACATCCGGAAGATGCTCTCCAGCCCAAGCGATCCCGGGCAGTGGGCCTGGACCACAGGCGACGCCTTCCTCGCAGACCTCAAGAGCCGCTACCAGACGGTCGACCTCCGCCAGGACGCACTCCAGCGCCTGCACTCCTTGGAGCAGAAGAACGAGTTCGCCAACTACGCGGACTTCCTCAATGAGTTCCAGCTCCTCGCCGACCGGGCGGAGTGGACCAACTCGGTCCGGGTTTTCCACCTTCAGCAGAAGGTCAACCACAAGATGCGCACCGCCCTGGGAGTACAGGCGAAGGTCCCGGCTGACGACGACCTTCCCAAGTGGCTCGAGCTCCTACACGACCTCGCCACCCGCAAGGAACAGGAAGCCTTCGCAGCTTCCCTCAAGAACAATCAGCACCACCATCACAAGTCCGACAACAAGCAGTCCGCCCAGCCCACCCAGCCTGCCGACATAGGCGACCCCATAGACCTCAGCCGCATCTCCATCGAAGAGAAGAACCGCCGTATGGCCAACAATCTCTGCATGTACTGCGGGTCCGGCGACCACTTCCGCCCCAACTGTCCTATCGCACCTCCTCCTCGGTACGGCGGTGGCCTGGTAGGCTTCAACCCCCGCGGCGGCCGCGGTGGACGTGGTGGTCGCGGTGGCCCAGTTGGACGTGGTCGCGGTGGCGCCCAGGCTGGTTCCCGAGGCAGCTATCAAGGCGGTTACCAGGCCGGATGGAACCCTCAACAGCAGGCGGCTTGGTACCCGAACCCATACCAGCAGCAGCAAGTTCCGCAGCAGCAGTTCGTTCAACAGTTCCCTCAGCGCCAGGGTTTCAACGGTCCCCCGCAGCATCTCCGCCATTCGTTCACTCCGGCCCATCCTCAGCAGCAGCCCGCGACCGACGGCGCGCCCGCTGCACCCGATCAACCCACGCAGCAGCCTCCCGCGGGCTTCGTGCTAGGCGAGGTCTCCGACGACGGGGCGTGGAACGAGAACGGCCAGTTCATCCAGAGCGACCAGGGAAATGGGGAGCCCTCCTACTAAATCGCGTGGGAGGGTGCGGTCAGGCAGGGAATGGGGGGGGAGAAGATTATGGTCCATTGTATTTGAAGTCCATGGGTGACACCAATTCTATCTTACTCTCCTCCTACCTCCTGTTCGACCAGCGTCAAGTACCCTGTTCTCTCCTCGTCGACTCCGGCTGCTCCGCCATCGGTTTTCTCGACGAGAACTTCTCCATCATTCACAATATCAAGACTCTCCAACTCTCGCGCCCGCGCCCCCTACATCTGGCGGACGGCGTATTCTCCTCCTACATCACCCATTCCGCGGCGATCACGCTGCGGATCGGCCATCACCGCGAGACCGTCAATCTGTTCATTACACGCCTCTCCTCTACTAATCCGATCATCCTCGGTCTTCCTTGGCTGCGGCGGCACAACCCGCAGATAGACTGGGAGTTGTCCACACTCACTTTCGGCTCCAAGTGCGCGGGGACTTGTCTGCCCGCAGGCCTTCCGCCGGCTCTCCGCATCGCCCCAGCTGTTCAGCGGCGCGCCGCCGCCATCCGAGCACCACATGCTAGGCATGCAACGGTAGAGGACGTCCCCGACGAGGGTGAGCCCGAGGACACGGAACAGACAGCCCCCGCGACGGCGACGACGACGCCGGAGCGGAGGGCTAAGCTCGCCGACTACCAGCGCCAACGGCGGCGCCATCAGCGAGTGGAGAACCGCAGGGCCGCACTGGGCGACTCACCCCCGGAGCTCACCCGCGCGCCGGCGGAGCGCCAAGCGCGACTCATTCCGAACTCGATGCCCACGATCCCGCTTCTCTCCAGGACGGTGGCGGGATCCCGGCATGCCCTCCCGGCGCCCAGTAGCACCGTCGACGCCCAGCGCCGGCGAGTCTATCGCCCGGACCCCATCGACGAGGACGACATCCGACTACTGGGCATTCAGCCTTTCACGTTCGCGGCCAAGCAGAAAGGCGTCCAGGTTTCTGTCGTCTCCTGGGCAGAGTTGGAGAGGGCGTCGCAGCTGCGAGAACCTATCCCGCTCCCCGACGTCCCCGAGCAAGTCTATAGGGACATCATTCAAGGCCGCGGCGACCGGGACACCTACAAGGCGATGTTCCCCCCGCAGGTCCACGAGTTCATCGACCAATGCTTCAACCCCACGACGCTCCGACGGATCACCGACGAAGACGCCCGCATCTTTCTCGAGAAGTCCGACAAAGGCCCCCTCCCAGTCGAGGAGATCAAGAAGCTCGTACCGGCGAAATATCACCACCTCATCGCCGCGTTCCTCCCACAAGACGCGGACAAACTACCTCCGCACCGGCGGTACGACCACAAGATCGAGCTCGTACCCGGCGCGCAAGTCCCATATTCGCGCTCGAGGCCATTGTCACCACTAGAACTCCGCGTTCTCAAGCGCTGGCTGGATGACAACCTCGCTAAAGGATTCATCAGGCCCTCTCAGTCCAGCGCGGCGAGTCCCCTGCTGATCGCCACGAAACCTGGCGGCGGCGTCCGCATCTGCGTGGACTACCGCGGCATCAATAACATCTCTCTCAAGAACCGGTATCCTCTCCCACTCATCCGGGAGACCCTCGACGCCATCTGCAAGGCCAAGATCTTCACCAAGCTCGACGTTATCGCGGCGTTCAACCGCGTCCGGGTCGCCGAAGGCCACGAATGGCTGACGGCCTTCACCACCCGGTTCGGCCTTTACGAGTCGCTGGTCACGCCCTTCGGGCTTCAAGGAGCGCCGTCAACGTTCCAGCACTACATCAACGACACGCTGTACGACGCGCTTGACGACTACGCGACGGCCTACCTCGACGACATCATCATCTATTCCGACAGCCCGGCGCAGCACGATAAGCACGTCGAGGACGTACTACAACGCATGATCGCGGCGGGCCTCCAAGTCGATATCAACAAGTGCGAGTTCGACACGGTCCGCACCAGGTACCTGGGAATCATCATCACGCCCGGCGGGATAGAAATGGATCCGAAGAAGGTCGACGCGGTGCTCTCTTGGGAGGCGCCGACGACCAAAAAGCAGCTCCAAGGCTTCCTCGGCTTCGCCAATTTCTACAGGCGTTTCATCAAGAACTTCTCCGGCCTTGCGAAGCCACTCCACGATCTGACGAAGAAGGACGCAGAGTGGCGCTGGGGCGACGATCACGCCGCCGCTTTCGAGCAGCTCAAGGAGGCGTTCGCCTCCGCACCCACGCTCCGCATCTTCGACTGGGAGAGGCCCGCAGTGGTAGAAGTCGATGCTTCGAACTGGTCCGCGGGCGGCGTACTTTCGCAAAGGGACGCCAACGGAGATCTACACCCAGTAGCGTTCTTCTCGACAAAGCACTCCGCGCAGGAGGTCAATTACGACATCTACGACAAGGAGCTACTCGCCGTTATCCGCGCCCTGGAGGAATGGCGCCCGGAGCTCGAAGGTTCAAAGGAGCCGTTCGAGATCATCACCGACCACAAGAACCTCCAGACCTTCGCCACGACGAAGGAGCTTACCCAACGCCATATGCGCTGGTCCGAATTCCTCTCCCGTTTTAACTATCGCATCGTCTATAAGCCCGGACCAACAAACGTCCTCCCCGACGCGCTGAGCCGCAAGCCCGAACATCGCCCGCAGTCCGCCGACGACGATAGGCTACGCAACCGCCGGCGCCCGCTGATTCCCCCAGATCGATTTGACACCTCCTTCGAGCTCCCAGAGGAGGAGTGCGTACGCGTCGCTCTCCGCACCATTTCCGCCGACGCCACGCCCACTACGCTCTGCGGGCTCGACGTCTCGCGGCCGGCGGACGAGCTAATCGACGAGAGTTACGCCAGGTCCCCGTTCCTACAGGAAGTCATCGCGTGGCTCACGGACGGCCAGCAGCACCGTCGCTGGCCCCCGACCCTGAGTAAGGCCCTGAGGATTCCCATCGCCGAGACGCGGGTCGCCCGCGGCCGCGTGTACTTCAGAGACCGCCTGATGATCGACCCCGCGGACACTGACCTCCACGCAAGCCTGATCTACCGGGCTCACGATACAGTAGGCGCGGGTCACCCAGGCCGCACCAAGACGACCGACATCATGAACCGCACTTACTGGTGGCGCGGTATGACGGAGACAGTCCGCTCTTACGTCGCCGGCTGCCTCCTCTGTGCTAAAACGAAGAAGTCGCGCTCCGCAGCCGTGGGCTTCCTCAAGCCGCTTCCCGTCCCGATGACGCCGTGGAGGGACATCTCGGTGGACTACATCACTCCTCTTCCGGACTGCAAGCGCGGCGACGCGGTCTATAACCACGTTATGGTGGTGGTGGACCGGCTCACCAAAATGCGCCATTACATCCCAATGCAGTCGCTGTCGGCGGAGGAGATGGCCAGGCAGTTCATAGGCAGGGTCTACTGCCTCCACGGTCTACCGGAAACTATCGTCTCCGACAGAGGAACACAGTTCGTATCCGCGTTCTGGAGGGCGCTATCCCAGGCGCTCGGAACTACGCTGAAGCCGTCGTCCGGCCACCACCCGGAGACCAACGGCCAGACCGAGCGGATCAACGCCGAACTCAAGCAGTTTCTCCGGCTCTACATCAACTGGGCGCAGGACGACTGGGTCGACTGGCTCCCGCTGGCGGAGTTCGCGGGCAACAACGCCGTCTCCGAAACGACAGGCGTATCCCCATTCTACGCCAACTACGGCTTCAACCCCCGAATGGGCGCAGAGCCCGCACTGTCTACCTGCCCTCCGCAGTACAGCGCCACACAGCGCGCCGAGTTCTTCAAGGCAAAGGAACTAGCAACCAGATTCCAGACAGTCTGGGACCACGTACGCGCACTATCCAGGCAAGCCCAGGACCGCTACGAGGAACAGGCCAACCGCAAGAGGGCAGACGCCCCCATCTACAAGCCCGGAGACTGGGTACTACTCGATATGTCGAATCTCAAGACGGGCCGGCCGCACGAGGGACTGGCGCCCCGGTACGAGGGGCCGTTCGAGGTGACTCAAGCCTCGTCCCACAACGTTAAGCTCCGCCTCCCCGCGAATATCAAGGTCAATAACGTCTTCCACGTCAGCAAGGTTAAGCCGCACGTCGCCGGGCTCCCGCACCAGGAGGAGCAGCGCGAGGTCCGTGCCAACGAGGGACGGGAGATCTCACGCACCGACGACGTCGACGACCGCCCGCAGGAGCTATGGGACGTCGAGGAGATATTGGACTACGGACAGGCTGACAACGGGCGTTGGAACTACCTGGTCAAGTACAAAGGACACCCCGCGAGCTGGCAGCCAGCCAGCGATCTCGACCTTCCCCAGATACACCAAGCGGTCCGGGACTTCTACGCCGACCACCCGGAGCTGCCACCCCCGCGCCCGTGGCTCAAGAGGAAGACAACGAAGCCGTCGACGCTCGCGATGCCGCCTACGGCGGAAGGCGGCGCAACGCCCGCGGCGAACAGCGCCGCACCCGCGACCCGACGCAGTGCCCGGACAAAGAAGGCGGTGCGGTGGGCGGACCTGTGATAGCGGGGATATTGACGGTTCCTGAGTTCAGTTGAGTTCAGTTGAATTCAGCTGAGCTCAGTTGCAGGGTTCTGAGGATCAATTGAGGATATTATACGGGATTCTTGTACTTATTTACTTCCCCTGACCGCGAGGGCCTCTTTGGAGAGGGGGGTAGTGTCACGGGTTGATACCCGCTCCTACCTGCGCCTTGTGGTACGTGCGCCACGGGGCTGCGGCACGTGACAACACGTGACCTACACCCCACCTACATATACCGCCCCGCGGCGCCTTCCATAGTTCGCACTTCGTGCAACAACAACATCATTACCTACCCCCCAACGGTGCCCTCCGTGATATATACTGTATTACTAATAAATACAGTTTATAATATCAATCGTTTTAATACAGTTTAGGTAACCCGTATCTATTATATCGTAAGTTCGGTAGATTAGGTTTACGTAAAAGTTAGTATTTATAAAATCGATTATTAAGCAGTCTCTAAAGTATATATAGTTACAAGTAACTTACGTCTCGGCAATAGGGATCTTTAAAGCCTTATTTAAGGTCGGAAGCTAGCAATAGTACTACCGGCCGTCGGTAAGCTATATAATAACTTCCTATAAGAACGGGAACGTAGTATAACTCTTATCGATTAACTCGTTTGCCGGCTACGAGACGTTAAGCTTATAGAGTATAATAAGCGTAGCGTCGGTAGAAATAGTATAAAAAACGACGTATATATACTCTTTTTCTAAGAACTCGAAAAAGGTATTAAATCGATCCGGGGGAATTAGTAGACGCTAGCGATTATATAGCTTATTATCGTCGGCGGACTATAAGCGATATTTAGGTTTATAATTTAACGTATTAAAGAGAACGTTTATTAATCCGGGCTTATAGATAATACAATAATTAAAGCGGAAGAGGAATTCGGACTAATATATATAGCGTTAGGTAAGCTCTTTTGTCGTAGTAAAAGTCTAGAGGTTCTTATAGTCGGTAATAATCTCGAACGGCTCTTTTAAACTTTCGAGTTCCGGACACCCGCGGCGCAGATGTAGAGGTGAGTATTTTAATGAGGAAGATGCTCAAACAGTCACAATAAGGGAGAAGGACAACAAGCGAGAAACACATGTTAAGGGTTCTGGTGTGTGGCCCACACACGCACTAAGAACCGGCTCGGCTAAGTGAGAGCTGGGTTTGATCGGACCAGGGGTCGTGTCACAGAACTCAGCATTGACCCTCTCCATCTCGCCTCAACCCTTCCATCAACCACCAAAACTGTCCATCTCCAAGCCGGAGCATGAACGGATGAATGAATGATTGACACAGCAACATGATGCACGACTTGCGAGATGCAAGATCTCGCGTGGAGCCAAGTGGACCGCCCCTCAAGCATCTCTGTCCATCGACGTCGTCCTGTTCGCTCGTGAGAGCACGGCACACGGCAACATGTTTCGACTATCTCCCTCCTTACCAGTACCACCACCTCCACGTTCCACGTTTCTTTATGCTTAACCCACCTAGTCGAGACACCACCCTCGTCTGTCAAAGGGCTTGTCCTCGTCTCAGCTAACCATTCCTGTCATCAGCTAAGTAACTCTACGGCTGCATATTGGACCAAGTTCACCATGGCTACCACCCCTCCCTACCTTACCCTTGTCAACGAGTATCAGACCGCCACCGTCGCGGATCTCGTGTGTTTCTCTTGCCATCTCTCATATATCCCATCCCGTAACCCGGTAGATCTGCTCTCCTGCTTCCTCCCGCACTCTCATTTACCTCTTGCCAAGCCGCATGTCTCGAGGATCGTTTCCTGCTCTCTTTCCGTTCTCTCTTCTCTTCATTCTCTTCTTCACTTTTCCCTGATCTTCTTCTTCCCTCGCTGGTCGTTCCTTTCTTTTTCGAGCCTGCAGGTCAGCGTTAACCTTTTAACTGTACTATCCTTTTTAAGAGTAAACGTTTCATACCTTGGCTTCGATAGCCAGCTTTTTGCGTGGTGCCTTTACTATATCTTTCCTTTTTCAGGACCTTCATTCTAAACGACGACATGTATATCTCAGCGAGCACACTACTCGCGGCCCTCCTGGCCGTGACGGCATGCGAGGCGGCGGTCAACATCGACCAGCTCGTCCGCAACGGCGCCGCGGCGGTGGGCGACGGAGTGGCAAAGAACGCATCCACAGTGGACACGGGCGTGAGCGTGGGCGGCGCAGGAGCAGCGGCAAAGGGGCAGCAACAGTCAAGTGTCAGCCAGGGCTTGAGTCAGACAGGGAACGTAAGAGCCGGCGCCGAAGGGCTCGCAAAGACGGGAGCTGTTCAGGTCGACACGGCCAACACTCTCCAACCACTCCCGGGGACAGCTGGTGTGGCAACAGGAGCAGCAGCCGGAGCGGCGTTGAAGGCTTTGCCTGGGTTGGAAACAGGAGCTGCGGCGGCACCGCCAGTCAGTCTGCAGCCTCTGCCGGGTCTCGGTGGTGCTGGTGCTGGTGCTGTTGCTGGGGAATCGGTAAGCGATTGTCCATCCAGATACGGGTCCGCTGACGTACTAACACCAAGTCAGTCCAATGCCGCGGAAGTCGTCTCAACCACAGCCGCCGCCCCCGTGGTATCAAGCGTCGCTCCCCCAGCTCTGGTAGCTCCTCCGGCAGTCGTATCCGTGTCCAGCGCCGCCGCCGCAGGAGGCTTCAAGCCGATCGAGACCTCCGCGGCGGCGGCAGAAACCACTCTCGCCACCGTCTCGACCCTCGCGCCGGCCGTGGTAGCACCGCCAGCAGTAGTAGAGACGTCAGTACCGGTTGTCATCGGCAGTTTCAGTATCATTGGTTCGAGCGCCGAGGGCGCCGCAGCTGTTGAGACAACTGCCTCGACAACTCTCGCAGAGTTGTCTACCGCCGTGGAGACCACCGCCGGAGTGACAGAGGTAGCAGCTGCCGTGGAGACTACGTCCACTGCAGCTGAACTCTCCGCAGCCTTGGAGACCACCACTTCCGTTGGCGGTTTCTCCACGATCGGAGCAGTCAGCTCGGCCGCCACGACAGAAGCCGCATCCAGCACATCCAGCCTATCCAGCCTCAAGCCCCTCGGCGGCGCATCTGCCGGCGTAGCAGCAGGATCCCTCGCCCCTCTTCCCGGTGCAAGTAGCGCCACCACGGCTGCTTCAGCCGCAGCGACAACAGCCGCCTTCTCCTCCTTCACCAACAGCACTGGGACCGGCGCAGCAGTAGCGGGCGGAGGAGCAGGCGCCGCGGCCGGAGAATCCCTCAAACCCCTCGGAACCGGCGGCTCAGCCGGCCTAGCAGCAGCAACAACATCAACCGGCCTCCGCGCCCTTAACTCCGAGACAGCATCCGGCTCAGCCTCGGAAGGAACGCTCGCCCCCCTCCCCGGCAGCGCCGGTGACGGCGTTGGTGGCAGTGGCACTGGCGAGTCCGCGACCGCCACGGGAACGGGAACCCTGCGCGGCCTCCCCAGCACCGGGACTGGTCTCGAAGCTACAGGGACTGGTGCGGCGGATGAGGCGGGTATAGCAACCACCCTCGTGACGGCCACCGCCTCGGGCGGCGCGCTGACGCTCACCGAGACCGGCATCGCCGGGTCGTCGGCTACGGGAGGTGCCGTGGGCGGGTTGAACAGCTTCAGCTCGAACGGAGGGGCAGGGAATAGCAGCCAGGCTGTCATGGTGCCGGATACGAATGCTGCTGGGCGGCTGGGGATGAGTAGTGGGTTGGGTATGGTGGTTGCTCTGGTTGGAGGGCTGGTTTTGGTGCTATGACTTCAATGCTGGTAGATAGGGACAGGTCACTGGGTACGGACTATTTGGGATCTACGACAATACTTGCTATTTACTTCGCACTGCACATATTTGGTGCCTATGGGATGGATGCTATCTGGGCACGGCGCCAGCTTCTCACTGGATATGTTTGGATTGACGCATAGGAGAAACAGGAAATACAAAACTTCAAAGACATATATTCACTGTCTCTTGCTGATCACGAGGTTCTTGCCTAGCGCACCTTCTCTAGGTTGGACCTGTGGACGTTGCTTGGTGCGAAACATATAGCGTTTCGGATACACGGGTAGAGCAAAGAAAGGAGGCATGGGTAAAAAGTTCCCGTGCCCGGCTCACAGTGATCAAACATGCTTAGTACTCCCCTGTCGAGCTGGCTTCAAGGGAAGAGGCTCGTCGGTTCTACGTCGGCTACGAACACCCAGCCAGACTCATTCAGACTCTACGAAGTAGAAGGTCGAATTTGCCAGCTGCCGTAAGAGAGATGTCCATCCAGGAGGATACCTCACAGAACCTGAAAGCTTGAAGATGAAAAGGCAGTACGAACCAAGTCTAGAGACTGCCTATGTAATCCAATTGCCCATGGAACGCATCAGCTGCGCTGTGCGGAAAACTCTCGACCAAGAAGACACTGCACGGCCAGGTGCTCATCCTATCCGCGTCGTTGGCGTAAATAAACCTACAAGCCCTCCACATATGAGGGCCGAACCACCCGAAGGAGCATGCCGTCCCACATACCAGCACCAGCCAGCTACCGCCGACGGCCCCCTCGACGTCTCGCCTGGAACGGATCCATCAGCCTGAAACCCCAGTCCGAAGCCGAGAAGCCATCGTCGACCACATCAGCTACCGGAGCCGGGGCCGGGGCTGGGGCCGGTGCCGTGGAGCTAATACTTGACACCCGTGTTGCAGTTCGCGGGGTCCCGATATCATCCTCGTCAACCACCGGAGCCATTGGTCTGAAGCCCTAGTCCGAGGCCGAGAAGCTCTCGTCGCCCTGCGGACTCGGTGCAGTGCAAAATTCGCCCGAGACACCTGCAGTATTCGAGGCATGCATAGAAGAATAGTACTGACTCCCGATACCGCCACCCGTGTCAGCCACGGCAGCCACGGGCGCAGAACCGTATTAATCACTTGATACAGCTACATCTATAGAACCAGAACCCTGACCACCTCGCCTACCCTGCCCATAAACGACTCCCATGCCAAAAAAACGCGTGATCTCCCCCGTCCTAGAAGGCGCCCTCAGCCGGGGTGTTGCCGGCCGAGGGCTGATCCACGCCCACCCCGTGAAAGGCGTCGCCGAAAGCCGAATCCTCCATGTCCATGTCCAGTCCTCCCGCCCCGGCGCTGGCGCTGATGCTGGGCGGATCGTAACCTGCCAGCCCGTCACCAGCCGTGTCCAGATCGCCGAGGGAGCTGAAGTCGTTGTTGTCAAAGGTACCCGCGCCACCACCTGGTGTTGGGGCCGCTGAGCCGGGCTTGCTGGATGTTGGCTGCTGCTGGGTTGGGGCTGCGCCAGTGGCTGCTGATGGCGTTCCTGCTGCGGAGGGTTGTTGCTGTTGAAATGCGGCTGTAGCGTCGTGCTTAGGGACTACCACCCAGTCACCACTGCCCGTTCCTTGGTCAGAGGCGGTGTCGCCGGTTGGTTTCGAGTGGTCCGCATCCTCCATGGTCACGTCTTCGGGCGCAGTCTTGGGTGCCGCTGGAGGCGCATCAGAGGGCCCGTCTGTCTGGGGACGCTGGGGAGACGGCGCATTGAAGTTAGCCGGAGTTCCGACGTTCGACTGCGGCGCCGACAAGTGCGCCTGCGGGGTCGGGAAGTTATTGCCTGGCGTCGAGGCCGCGGAGAAACCGCTGTGCATCTGGTCGAGAAGACCGGCGGCGGTCCCGCCCATGTCGATATCCGCATCTCCGATCATGACACCACTATGCTGCGACCCAGCCTGCGAAGGTTGCCTAGACATCGCAGACCTAGGGCCTGGAATAATGCCGGCAATAGTGGCATCAGCAACCGGCGCGGGCGGCGGCACCTCTTCAGAGATAGGAGGAACCGGTGGCTCCGGCTCGGGGACAGGCTCAAGGTAGCCGCCCTCTTGGACGCGCGTGACCTGATTAACCACCACTGCATGCTTGCCAAGTGCTGCTTCAACCTGGGCCAGGATCTGGTCCATGGTTTTGTTCTGCTTGGCAGACCAGCTCTCGGGTGCGTCTTCAGCGTCGTCATCCTGAACAGTATCCCACATATTGAAGCCTTCCACACCTGTATCGGCGGACCGTAGCTCAACCTCGGCATGTTTAACTACCGCATTGTTTCTCAGCTTCGCCATGCGCTTCTCGTGATCTGCTTTCATCTTCTCGATCTCGGCATTCGTCTCATCGACCTTCTGGTTCACGCGCTTCCGGAACTCGTCGGCCAAACCGGGATCAAGGTGCCCGATGTAAGGCTTCTTAGGCATCTCTTCAAGGGCACGCGCACCTTGAGATTCGAAAATGCCTTCTGTGAGGGAAGCGAGTTCTCCTCTAAGGCCAAGACCCAAATCAGCGACAACAATCTGACCCATGCGGTAAGGCGACGAGAGGACCTCTTCCATCAGCTCGTGGTTCTGCTGGTAACGTTGCATGCTGACATCCCGCGGCGTGATGTGGTCGAAAGCATCGCCCTTCATGGTATCCTCGTCATCGTCAAAGGTGAACTCTGGGGGCGGAATGCCGGCTATCATGGGCTGCTGGCCGGGATGGCCTTGGGCTACCTGTGACACTCCGCGACGTTTCGACTGCGGGCCGACGCCGGGATGGACTTGAGGAGGGTATGCCATCGTCTGCGGCACACCACGGCTGTTGATGGGCGGCGCATACATGGAGTTGCCCCGTCCGGGAAGCGGGATATGGGGCCAGTTGACGCGATCGGACAGCATAAACTCCTTCCTCACAATGGCACCCATGGCCAGCAGCTGCTGCCGCATACCCAAGTTCTGCTGCAGCTGGGGCGGCAACTGGATCATATTTGTCTGTAGACGGTCGTTTTTGTCCGCTTGGCTGTAGTGGACGAGCCACAGCCCACCGTCGACTTGAGGGCTGTTGGGGCCGGCGACAAGCCGGAAGCGCCGTCTCGCGTGCGCGGCCACGGGCTCCCCGTGGCGGAAGCCACATTTGTTGACCAGGATTTCGAGATACTACAGCATTTGTTAGTTATCTGATTTGACACACTTAACCACTCTGTTTCTTCACTGACCAGGCCATTGCCAACATCCTGCCTGTAGGTCTGCTCAGGCTGTGGCCAGATGTATCCATCGCTCGAAAACTCTACGTTGCGGCGCGCCAAAGGCTGCCATGCCAGAAAAATTGTGCCATCGGCCGGTGCGTCCAGATAAGTCCAGTAGAAGGGGGCGACATCGCGGGCGATCTTGGGGGCGTTGCTAAGCCATTTGACAACTTCTTGCGTGTTCAGCTGTGGCATAACGGGGTATCGGTAGGTCGAGACGAGATGGATATGTGGGAGCTATTGTAACACCATACTGTCAGTGTTGTCAATGATGCACAGGCGTGGTATTGATCTCACCAGGTCCCCATGGATACCAGAGCTCGGGTCATTGCCGGCCATCTTGTCTGATTTCGCTGCGCAAGGGAGGCAGAGTAGATGTGTGAAGGTCGATTGTGAATGTCGCTCTAGTCTAAAGCTAAGTGATCATGCTTCGGGACAACAGGTCACAAGGAATAGAAATGCCCGGGACTTTACGATGGCTGGATGTCTGATGGGCTGTTTGGCGTTTTGGTGACGACAGCTGCTTGTCGCGAATGTCGAAACGATCTTTGGGTTGAGTCGCGCAAAGTCGCGAAAGGCGGAGCCCACTTTTCCATCACATCACGTGACTCGACCATGACTAAGTCGAGTCCTAACAAGGAGCATGTAGATTGGAGGCATTGACATTTGCTAAAAGCTCGAAAGTGATAGCTACGAACTCAAAACGCGCATCGAGCTAGCTATTGTCATCAGTCTATCAATCACAGCCAATGATTACCAGGTTGTTGCTTTCTTTCTCTGTCCAGGGTTGTGTCCAGGAAGTGTCGCCAATTTAGAGACACAAGTCGTACCCACGAGTCGCGGATCCAGGACCAGTCCTTCTACACCAGAGACCGTTCAATGCACCAAGATTCCAAAAGCCAACATTTATGCCTGGTACGTAGAAGCCGAGACATTACCTCCACGACCGGTCCAGTTGATGTGGATGTCCTTGTCAATTGGGTACTTGTCGCTGGCGAACTCCGACTTGATGCGGAAGGTGTGAGCACCGAAGTAGTCGCGCTGCGCCTGGAGAAGGTTGGCAGGTAGATCCTTGGTCCGGTAGCCGTCAAACCATGAGAGGGCAGTCGAGAAGGCCGGGGTGGGGATTCCGAGAAGAGCAGCCTTGGAGACGACGTTCCTCCAGCCGGGCTGGGCCACGTGGATGGCCTTGTTGAAGAAGTCGTCGAACAGGAGGTTCTCGAGGTCGGGGTTCGCGCGGTAAGCCTTGGTGATATCCTTCAGGAAGACCGAGCGGATAATGCAGCCACCGCGCCACATGAGGGCGATCTCGGGCTTGTTGAGCTTCCAGCCGTACTCCTTGGCAGCCTGGTGGGAGGAGAAATTGTTAGTACTAGCACCTCATTTTAGTCAACAACGGACGGGTAGTCACATACCTCCTGCATCAGCATGAAGCCCTGGGCGTACGAGATAATCTTGGAGGCGTACAGGCCCTGCTCAAGGTCGTCCAGGAACTGGCCCTGGTTACCCTCGAAGGTGGTGTTGCGGCTGACAAACTGGAGCTTGCCGGAAGCCTTGACACGCTCATCCTTGACAGCGGACAGGCAGCGGGCAAGGACAGCCTCAGCAATGAGAGTGACGGGCATGCCGAGGTCGAGAGCGTTCACGGCAGTCCACTTGCCAGTACCCTTCTGGCCGGCTTTGTCGAGGATCTTCTCGACGAGAGGAGTGCCATCATCATCGTTGAAGTACATGATATCCCTGGTGATCTCGATCAGGAAAGAGTCGAGAACACCCTTGTTCCAGGTGGCAAAGACATCGCCAATGGCCTTGTTCTCCATGCCGAGGCCACGCTTCATGATGTCGTACGCCTATGAGCCAGTAAGTATACATGCCGCCAGCCTGGTGCCAGGCGCAAAGGGAGTGAATGCTCGCATACCTCGCAGATCAGCTGCATGTCACCGTACTCGATACCGTTGTGGACCATCTTGACGTAATGGCCAGCACCCTCGTCACCAACCCACTCGCAGCAGGGCTCGTTGTCGCTCTTGGCAGAGATGGCCTGGAAGATCTCCTTGATGTGAGGCCATGCCTGCTCGTCACCACCGGGCATGATGGAAGGGCCGTAGCGGGCACCCTCCTCACCTCCGGAGACGCCGGAGCCGACGAAGCGGAGGCCCTTGGAAGCCAGGTACTTGGTCCTCCGGTTGGAGTCGGGGAAATGTGAGTTGCCGCCATCGATGATGATGTCGCCGCGCTCGAGGAGGGGCAGGAGAGTCTCGATCCAGTCGTCGACAGCCTTGCCAGCCTGGACAAGGAGCATGACACGGCGGGGCGACTTCAGCTTGGAGACGAACTCCTCGGTCGAGTGAGCTCCCACGATGGACTTGCCCTTAGCCTCGTTGGCGAGGAAGCGGTCGACTTTGGAGACAGTACGGTTGAAAGCGCAGACGGTGTAACCGTGGTCGGCCATGTTGAGGATGATGTTCTGGCCCCTGGAGCAGCTAGTCAGTACTCGACGAGCGGGCTTGACCAAAGAAGCAGGGAGCAGAGGGTGGAGGGTGGAACTTACATGACGGCCAGGCCAATGAGGCCGAGATCAGCGCTTGCAACATTGTTAGCATGACTTTGACTTGACGATGTTGTTGTTGTTGTGGAGGTCAATGAGGAGGAGACAGCAGAGGTAGCTGATGAGATAGCTGCCCCAACCCCGCCAACATTGATGCTGGCTAGACGAGCGCTGGAGAAGGGCACTCAGCAGGTGTAAAGATTAGGAGATCCAGACAACAGGAGAGAGAGAGATGGAGACAGGACTCGTCTGGACAAGCTGTAGCACAGAGTTGCACGTCGTCGACAGTGAAGGTTAACTCGTAGCAACAAATTGTCCTCGTCGAGAGCGGCGGGGAATTTGGAGGTGGGGTAGTGACACAATTGAAGTTCAATGACTGGAGAGACAGAGACTTACACTGCGCCAGACATGTTGAAGCAGACAGTTATTTGACGGGGGGAAAGGTAGAGTATATCCTGTTCCAAGAGGGAAGATAATATAGGCTCTAGACGGTGCTGAGAGCTGTGCGAGTGATTCAATGGAAGATGTGGTGGACAAGTTGTGTTGTGTTGTCGGGGAAGAAGTTCAACGAGGGATTTCTACGGGGAAAGAGGTGGGTGCTTGCCGCTACTGTAGGCACGGTTGCTGAATGATGAAACTTTTATTTAATTATCAGCCACTTGGGCTCCAACCCACGATTACCCACGGAGACTCCCTTACCATCGAAGTCGGAGGTTGATCCAAGACGACAAGCTGTCACTGGGCAGCGGGGCTTACTCAGTGACCCAGATACTCATCACACAACATGTCCCTCCTTTTCCCCTTCCTGGGCCTTCGGTCACTTGTTGGTTGTCAATAAAGCCTCTGAGATTCCGAGAGGTGGGATGAGCGAGATGCCAAGGAGGTTGTTCCGTGCCTTCCACTCGGTCCAGTAGGTTGTCCTTCTCAAAGTCTCCAAACTCCGACACCCTTGATGTTCCAGCATGGCTTCTATCTTTCCTCATGGCGTGACTTGTGTTTCGCAGCCTTGTCCCCAATACATCTGGTGTTTCTTCTCCTCCCTGTCAAACCCCCGCGTGGGTATACATCCATGGATGTCTGTAGATGCCGTAGACTCTAGGGTAGTTCTTGATTCCCATGACTCTAGTCTCTTACCGGCCAGGAGTGGATCTTTTCCCTCAACCACTTTTTGTTGAACCATGACAAAAGCCTCCGTTTCCCGGCCAGAGACAGACCTGTATCGGCCAACTGCATGGCTGAACCTGAGAAACGAGATTGCCGGCGTGCTTTCTTCCTATTGAACCGAACGAGGATTCCTCCGGCTGAAAGCCCCAAAATATCGCATGTCGCCTACCCTTCGCCTACAATTCCCCCCAAACCCGAGGAACCCGCGTTGATGACTAGTGAACCTGCAGCTCCATGTTGCCTCCATGTTCCGACTTGCGGCAGCTAGCCGTCTGGAAGCCTTGGTAGCTGCTACGTCAGCTGTGAGGTTGGCTGACTCGTACCGTGTACAGAGCTCAGCTAAGCTCCCAGAGAGCTATGTTTCCACGACTGACACCGCGCGGGAAACGGAGCTCATTCCCCTCTCGGACATCTCTCACAACAGCACAACCTCCAGAGTGGAATGGTTAGCGTGCTAGACTGCCTTTTGAATGGTTCAATGGTTCAACTCTTCTTTCAGGTACATGTCGTGGAGGGGGCCACCAGTGCACTGGGTTGAGGGGTCAAACCTGGAACTCCCCCTCCATGTGGAACTGGGAGAAAGCAAACGCTCCAGCCACAGCGTCTTATCGGGAGCTTATCGCACAGCCACAGAGACAGGACTCCTAAGGTAGTACGTACCGTTGAGGCTGAAATCCTTCTTTTATTTTCGACTTCACTCCACAAGCCCGACATCCCAAAACATCAACAAACGTCATCCCGCTTCAACTTGCGCCAACAACGTCTGTGAACCATCCTGCACCCGGATCATTCAGCGGATACTACAGGTACGTTACACAAGATCACAGTCAACCGCCTGAAAATAAAAACATCAAATTCATCATGTCGTACCCCGCTCCTCCAGGTGTATCGGGCAACTCGTCGCACCCATCGCTGCCGCCTCGACCACCTCAGCCTTCAAAACCGTCAGGCTTCAAGCCAGCCTTCTCAGCCGCGCCCACGACATACTCAAACCCCCCATCCTCTTACTCAGCAACCCCATCGTCGTACAACGCACCTCCCAGCTACGGCGCTGCTCCTCGACAATATGGCGCCGCACCAACCACATCCGCCGCCGCGTCATACTCTTCTTACCCGTCTGCGCCTCCCTCCATAGGAGCCAACTACCAGCAACCACCCCCATCATACAACTCCTACCAAGCTGCGGCGCCCCCTAGCTACCCAGGCCAACCACAGGCTTACTACGGTGTCGCAAGCACGGGCAGCTACTCCACCCCGCCAGCGATCCGCAATCCCTTCCCGGCACCCGCCCCCGGCGGTGCCTATGCAGGTCCCAGCGCAACACAGCAGGAAGACTCCGAGACGGCCGCGCAGATCGCGCAGTGGCAGAGCGCCTACATGCCCAAGGATGCCTCGGCGGCAACAGCAGCGGACACGACCAAACCCGCCGGCAGCCGGTACGGCGCATACAGCGCCGGTCCACAGGCAACACCGGCAGCGATAGGCGTAGCAGCAACCCCGACAGCCGCCGAAACGGCAGCAGCAGCCGCCACCGCGGCGGCGGAGAAGAAGAAGACGGTCGTCCGCGAGGGCGGCGGCAAGAAGTGGACCGACGACTCGCTCCTGGAATGGGACCCGAGCCACCTCCGGCTCTTCGTCGGTAACCTCGCGGGCGAGACGACGGACGAGTCGCTACTCAAGGCGTTCTCACGGTGGTCGAGCGTGCAGAAGGCAAAGGTGGTGCGTGACAAGCGCACGACGAAGAGCAAGGGCTACGGATTCGTCAGCTTCAGCGACCCGGACGATTTCTTCCAGGCCGCCAAGGAGATGAACGGCAAGTACATCCAGAGCCACCCCGTCGTGGTGCACAAGGCCAAGACGGAGATCAAGCCGCAGACGGTGAAGGACAATCGCCAGGGGAAGCAGAGGGGCAGCTGGAAGAACAGGAAGAACAACCAAGGAGGGGACGGTGAGAAGCACCAGAGCGGGAGCGGCATGGGCAAGACGGATGGTACCGCTACGGCGTATGATCCGCACCTCGGTCCGCATGGAGGTGGCGTTACTAAGCCTGGCCAGAAAACGAGGAACGGGCTCAAGATTCTTGGTTAGGAGGGACTTGGCGCTGACTGGAGGTGGTGTCTGTTACGGTATACCCTGTATGAGTTTTCGGTGATTAGGGGCAGACTGGGGACATGCTTATAATGGCAGCACGATAGACTACATGCGTCTCTGGTGGCGGAGAGTTGCGCCGCTTGAGCCGATCGGCAAGTTGCCATTTAAGAAGCAGAGTTACTCATGGGAGTACCTTGCTCAGGTTTGTCGATACAACTGCTCATTGTGACCGGTCTCTGGTATCTTCAAGCGCAAAATCATGAACCCCAACACCTATGTGCCGGCCCATGTCACCCTGTGATGCTCCAACAAATGAGATTTGGTGACCATTCGTCGCGAATGCGTGCACCATCTTGATGACCGTTCTTCACATCCACCCATCCCGTTATATGTACAAATGAGCCAACCACTATATATACCATTCAAACCGTCTGGGCAACACACCTAGTTAGCCCCGGCTTCAATCCTCCCGCTGGCGAGCCTCCCTCCCCCGGTCCACCATCGGCACCGATCCAGGTCTGGGTATCATATCCCCCTCAGCAGTAAACATATCTTCATCTCCTCCTCGTCGTCCATCCGCGCTACTCCTCCTCATCAGCAGCCCCGCCTCCTCGCCGCCGCTGTGCTCCTCTCCATCCTCATCACTGCCGCTCCCGCTCGACGAAAACACGCTGACGGCCTCGAGGTGCTCCCGGTGCGCCGCCTCCTGCGCCTCCTGCCGCATCTTGGCGATCTTCATGTAGTTGTACGCCGCGATGCTGCCCATCGTGACAAACAGGCCCGACACGTTGACGGGCGTGAGCGTGTCCCCGAACACGAACAGCGACGCCGTGATGGTCACCGCCTCCTTGAAGATGCCCGCTATCGACAGCGTGACGACGCTCGTGCGCTTGAGCAGCGCGAACTCGGACGCCGTCATGAGGAACGCTATCGTGCCCGGGAACAAGATCAGCAAGGGCGTGAGCACGGGGCCCCACTCCGCCGTGAGCGCCTTGACGCCCTCGATCAGCGCGGGAAAGCCCTCGACGGGGATGGCGATCGAGAAGAGCGTGACGAACATGACGGGCGCGAGGAAGAAGATGGACGAGAAGGGGTTCGACGTGGCAGGGTTGCGGAGGAGGAGGATTTGCGTGAGGCCCCAGCGGAAGCCGGAGAAGAAGGCCGCGCTGATGACGAGGACGAAGCCGAGGAGGGAGAACTCGACCTCGCCGGCGACCATCATTATGACGCCCACCGTCATGGTGGCTATGACGCCCACCAGTTTCCAGGAGGGCGTCTCGAGGCGGAAGATGAAGGCGAAGAGGAGGACGAAGGCTAGGGCGGAGGACTTGCACATTGCTATATGGGGCGTCAGCATGGTGTCACAGAGGAGGAAGGGCTTGGTAAAGAACGAACTGTAGAATGTGAGGGTGATGAACTGGAGGGACGTGTTGCCCAGCCCGATGTCGAGCCCCGTCGCAATTCCGCAGGGCCCTATGCGGGTGAGGTAGAACATCTTCGTCATGAGGGGCGCGTTCTTGTCCAGCTCGGCCTCGTGCCGCGACTGCCCCATGTCAGGCTTGTAGCCGTTGGTTGGCCGTAGTGAGGGTATGAAGTACAGGACTGAGGACGCGAGGGAGAACTGCACGAGCATGTGCACCGAGGTCGTGAACATGGGAAAGGGGAAATTGAGCTTCGTGGAGTCGAACATCCACTTGTTGTACTGTTGTCACATGGTGTAAGCGCATGTCTTCTTTTGTTGGCCTGGGATCAGGGGCAGTAGTGGTAACTTACAATAGATATTGACAGCGAGAACGTATACCACAGTCCGATGAGCATGAGGTTCACCATTGACTTCTTAAAGACATTCTGGTCCGCCTCCCTCTTCTCCTCGGCCGTGATGCTCCCGCGAACTATCCTCTGGTCCAGCAGAGTGTTCCGCCTCTTCTTTTTCCTTTTCCGTCGCTTGTCCTTGCCCGTCAGGCCCGTCTCCTCGTCGTCGTGCAAGTCTTCGTCCGAGAGGCCGTCGTCGGAGCGGTCGTGTGCCCGCGGTTGTGCACCGGCACCTGGTATGCTGCCCTCCTCTATTATCCTGCTGTCTTCTAGTCCGCCGTCGACGCGACTTCTTGACTGAGTCCTGCCTGGTGATGCACCGTTGATGGGGTTCATGAGGCTGCTCCGCCTGCGACGGTGGCCAGCAGGTGTTAGGGGGTCCATCTCAATCTCGGGCTGTCTGCGCGCGCTCGAGGCTCCGGCATCCGGGTTATCGTGACCTGGGGCACCTCTTAAAGTTTGATCGGTGTGGTGATGACGGCCTGGGGCGTCAGACGGTAAGCTCGCGAGTTCGGCAAGCAGCAGCGGTTCGAACTGGGTATCTTGGGAAGTCGCGGAAGGGAATGTCTCTGTGGGCGGTGAAGGAGAGGAAGAGGGCGTCATGAAGGTGCCCATTGTCGCCGGTTGACTAGCAGTTTAGACCCGACAGAGGGGGCCATTTCATGGGGCAGCAATGCTACTAGCGATGCCGTTCAGTGGGTTTGGTGTTTGTTTGGCCAGGTCACAGGTCATTCGGGCCCAACAGCCCCAGTGAGACGGGTCGTCAATGGCGCGCTCACAAGATGAGATGTGGAGTGCCAGGGATCGATTACGGGTACGTGATTGGATGATGGAAGGCTGAGACCCTGGACCGAGCTCCCTTCCAAGACAGGCGGTCAGGGGGGAATGAAGCACGCTGCGGGAAAGCACACAGTACCGAAGCCCTGAAGGAAGGTTTGACGCCGACTGCCGATGCCAACCTAGAACTTATTACCCCGGAAATCAGAAAAGGATCATGCAGACCCCGATGGGATGAGAATGGATGTGCGTCTGAGGTTATTCTGGCCCCTGATGTCCGTATTGTTGCTTTCTCGCACCCGGTAACAAATCTAATAAGCGCTGTGTGGATGCAACAATAATGATAACACAGGCCGTGGTATGCTTCGGGGGCATCTGTCAGACTTTCACCTCTGCGTTATTCTCTAACTACAAAAATGAGACTGGAGCCAGTGGACCTGGTGCTTGTGCTGTACCACAGTATACGATTATCCACCTCTCCCCGTTAAAGGCATAATGACGTCGTGAACTGTGATACCTAGGCAGGAAGTCGTTCCGAAGAGTGATATATCTGCGCTAGAAGCTGTCACGATCACCATTCACCAACGCTGCATTGTTGATGCCAGGCTGGAAAGAGTGGCTGGAAGTATTTACCTCGTATAACTCGATCTTCCTCAAGGCCCTTCGGATTTAAGAGCCCACAAACCGCGACAGGCGGTGCTTGCTCAGCCGACATTCCATCCCCCGCCTCGCCTAGACTTATACCTAGAGGTGGCTTACTCACAACTTTGGTTCATCTGTAAGAATGTAACCTTGACACTTACTGTTTGCTTCTCAGGTACGGCGCTGAGCTGAGCGTCCCGCATACTCCTCAACGCGGCCAAGGCTAACTTGATGCAGCTCGTGACCATCCAGCTCCATTTCCATCTTCCCGCTCCCGCCCTGCCCCGACATATGTGAAGGAAGCTCCCTATATCCCTTCTAGATATACGTTGCTGCTGCAGCTTGGAGTCGGCGGTCAATACAAGAAGCTTCTGTCATCACAAGGCGGAACCCTGTCTACCCGTAGCTTTCCGGAGCACCTGAGGTAAGGTCTAGATACAATCAAGAGGCCCCGCTCTGCTCGACTCGAGCTTAACAGCTCCAAGGCACGACCAGTACCCTACACACACAACAGCTAGAGGTATCTCTTGCACTCAAGGGTCAACATGACGACTCATTCCTCCACCACCACGCCCACGCCCACGGGGCAGATGCGAGACCAGATGGGCGGCTATCTCCCCATTGAGAACTATGGCCTGATCGGGAACATGAGGACTTGTGCCCTCGTCGGCATGGACGGCAGTGTTGATTTCATGTGCTGGCAGGTAGCCCCTACTTTATACATCTATCTCTATTACCGGTACAATCCGGCTAACATTCATATAGGCCTGATTTTGACTCGCCATCTGTATTCTGTCGACTCTTGGATAAGGACAAGGGCGGCTACTTCAGCATACATCCGCAGTCGGACCTGGCTTGCACCACCAAGCAGCAGTACCTGCCCTCGTCAAACATCCTGCAAACCAGATACATCCACGATCAGGGTGTGGTGGACATTGTCGACTTCTTTCCCCGGCCCAAGCATGCCAGCGTCGTACCGAAAGGAGGCCCCCGGCAAGGCGCATATCGGGAGGCTACCTTCGTCCAGGAAGAGCTGAAGCAGTGGCTCGTTAGGAGAGTGGAGTGTATCCGTGGAAGGCTGGCATTGGACGTCGAGATCTTCCCGGCCTTTGACTATGCCCTGGCGCCTCACACGACTACCATCGTCCAGCAGGTACACGAACCTGGCAGCCCTCAGAGCAAGACGGTCACCTTCCACAGCAAGAACCTCAGGCTACAGCTGGATGTCACGATCGACAAGGGCGAGGAGGATGTCGACACCTGTCCCTCGGTCATCTTCAAGGCGGTGAAGCGACCGGGCATGCTCGGCGAAGGTGTCATTGCGCAGATCTTGGTGCAGGAGGGCCAGGCCATCTCGTTCGTCCTCCGCCAGGACATCGAGAACCACGTCACGGACCACATCACAACCAGCGTCCTGGACTCGCAACAACACGACACTCAGAGCTTCTGGTACAACTGGATCGCCAAAAGCAAGTATAAGGGCAGATGGAGGGAGGTTGTAGCTCGCAGTCTCCTCATCTTGAAGCTCATGACATACGAGCCAACTGGAGCCATCATCGCAGCCCCGACGTTCTCCATCCCCGAGGACATCGGCGGCGTAAGGTCAGTTCTCCCCCATCTCACTGACCTGTTTACCCGCTTTTGGCGAAAAAGACAAGTTGTCTCAGCTAACGCCCAAGGTGGACTAGAAACTGGGACTATCGCTTCTCCTGGGTGCGAGACTCCAGCTTCACCATCTACATCCTGCTCCGGATGGGCTTCACGGCCGAGGCAGACGCCTACATGCACTTTATCAGCGAGCGACTGATGAAATCCCGCACGCCAGAAGGTGGCTTACCCATCATGTTCACCATCCGCGGCGACACGGACATCCCAGAGGTGGAGCTCTCGCATCTAGACGGCTACAAGGGCAGCAGGCCCGTCCGCATCGGCAACGGCGCCGCCTTCCACGAGCAGTTCGACATCTACGGCGAGCTGATGGACGGCATCTATCTCTACAACAAGTACGGCAAGCCCATCAACTGGGACCAGTGGGTCTCCATCCGCACGATGCTGGACTACGTCCTCACCATCGTCGACAAGCCCGACATGTCCATCTGGGAGGTGCGCAACAACAAGCAGAACTTCACCTACTCCAAGGTCATGCTGTGGGTGGCCTTCGACCGCGGGATACGCCTGGCCGAGAAGCGGAACCTGCCCTGCCCCAACCGGGCCAACTGGCTCAAGACCCGGGACGGGCTGATGGAGGAGATCATGGAGAAGGGGTACAACAAGGAGCTCAAGTGCTTCGTGCAGAGCTACGAGAACAACAGGCTGCTCGACTCGTCTATTCTTATCGCGCCGCTGGTGTTCTTCGTTGCGCCGAACGACCCGCGGTTCCTGAATACGTTGGACCGGATCCTGTTGCCGCCTGAGAAGGGAGGTCTGACGAGCACGCAGCTGGTGTACCGGTACGATACTGATCATGCGGAAGACGGTATGTTACCTCTGAGACCAGGTTGTGTTGTGCTATGCTGACTTGCTAGAAGGTGTAGGTGGCCGCGAAGGGGCCTTCAGCATGTGCACTTTCTGGTTGGTTGAGGCCATGACACGGGCCGCTGTGTACGAGCCCAAGTATCTCGTCCGCGCTATCAACTTGTTTGAGAATATGTTAAGCTTCTCCAACCACTTGATGATGTTCTCGGAAGAGATTGCGCGCAGTGGAGAGCAGCTGGGTAACACGCCTCAAGCCTTCAGCCACCTGGCGCTTATCAGTGCTGCTTTCAATCTTGACCGGGTGAGCGAGTTTGGCAGTTATAGCAGGTAGTTAAAATCTCGCGGAATGAAAAGAGAGGCCATTGAGCACGGAGCATATGTCATGATCTGGGATCGCGAAATTAAGCAGCAAAAATTGAGCATTCATACGGCCATGGTTGATATCGCTTGTCCTAGCCGCCCGTGAATACCTGCTTGCTTCTCTTTGGCTGAAACAAGCCTGACCGTCTCTCATCGACGCCCCGTAACCGAAAACGCCATCGCTATGCATACTGGTATCAGAATAAAACAACACGCAACTGCCCCAGCCGAGCTGCCTCATGCGAAGTCGGACATGTCGTTATCGATCGTCCGGTCGCCGAGTGAACTCAACCCTGAACTAGATGGTCTCGAACCCGGCTCTCCATCGACATACCCCGATTCTCCGTTCATCGCAGGAGCGACCTCCTTCTCCGTCGCAGCTCGCCTCCTCTCAGCCCACTCTTGTATGCTGGGCACCTCACCGCCCTCCACCTGTACATCTCCGTACTCTATGCTCTTCCCCAGCAGCGTACCCATGTATTTCGAGTCGTCATCAGCCCTCCCATGTTTCTGCTTCAGCGCTATTGCCCCTCGTTAGTCAAACTCCCCCCATTTCGCCCTCTCACACGTAAGGTAAAGCTCACCATCAAGATAATTCGTCGCCCCTTCCTCAACCCCATCGAGCGCGACCCTCCGTATCTCCGCGCTCTCCCGGCTCTCAAACCACCTGACGAACTCCTCCACCCCTCTCGTGTCCTCCATGCCGTTGTACTCCTGTTCCAGCTCGGGGCGTTCGGGCAGCAGCGCGCCCACGTGCTGCAGCGCCATGCGCACGTCCACTATCGTCGGCGCGCCCGTCTCCGGGTCGAGCCCGTTGTGCGAGGCGTACACGGCCGTCATGTGGCAGAGCTCCCAGAGGTAGCGCGCCGCGAGGTCGGTGAGGATGTCGAGGACGGCGGAGCGGGCGCCGTGGTAGCCCGTCGCGCGGAGGATCTGGAGGATGGAGGGCCGGAGGAGCGCGTGGAAGAGGGTTGTTGGGGGTGTCATTTTTGGGTTGGTTGTTGGCGGATTCCCGGGAATGAGCGATGTGAGATAGAGATTTAGGTTTGGCTCTGTTGTCTGTTGTGGCCGCAAACAGCCGAGGAGGAGAGACAGGTAGAGAGGTAGGTATGGTCGAAGTGAGTGCGAAGCGATAGTAGGTCGGCTCTCACCAACCCATGATCGTGGTGAGTAGTCTCACTTTAATAAGCCTTCTTCATAGTAGAGACAAGAAGGCGTGGCTTTGAGAGCAGCTTAGGTTTGTCTTGTGCAACTGTTCTGGAAGTTGATTCACGGGCCAAGATGGTTCGGAGAACAATAAGGTTACAACAGCATTAAACCCACTGTGAGGCTCGCGCTAGCGCGGACAGGGGTCCACTCGCTCCAGTTCGCCTGTCAGTTGCATCACCAACACTTTTGGATCTGCCTATTGTCCCTTGCAATGGAACACCTTCACTCTCTGTCAACGCGTTCGCACAGGTGAATGAAAGCAATACAATAATAGATGAACAACTCAGTTTTACTTGCTTAATCAATTACAACCCGTTTCCCGGATTACCCCACGAAACTGCAGCTTCCCGATGGCAAGAGCTCCCTCATAACCTCCGCTTTGTTGCGCGCCCTCTTCAGCGCAAAGCAACTAGAGTACTGCGCGACCCCAGCTCTTCTCCCTGATACCGCCATCTACCCATACGACTGCTCTTCGCATAACTAGTCAGTATGGGAAAGATCAACATCAAGATCCCGCTGAGCGGGAGCTTCTCCGGCCCAACCATCAAACAGGAGACACCATCAGCGGCATCGCCTCCACCCTTCGCGTCTCTACCTCCACGTCTCGAGTCGCCCGGCGCATCTTCCTCCGGCACACCATCCGCTCTAGCGAGGCCGAAGCTGAAGATCAAGCGGTCGTTACCCGCAACGCCCATCGATGGCGTCCCTCCTCCACTGGGTGGTCTCGCCATGGCACCACCACCGGTGCCGACCATATCAGAACCACAGCCCCAGCCGCCACCCGTCATGAGCAAAGCCGGACGGATTATGAAGCCTACGGCGAAGAAGCGAGCGAGCGGCGAGATGGACGGCGACGAGACCGAAGACGAGATCCCCTCCGTCCAGCGACCGCGCATCGTCACGAACGGCCTACCCCAGGCCAAGCGGATAAAGTTTCTGCAGACACCCGTCACCCCCGGGGCGCCAAAGACTCCCGCCATCAGAATCCATAAGCAGGCTTCACAGCACAGGGCCATACCCCACCGCCCCGACGGCGACGGCTACGACTCCGAGGCAGAAGACCGAGAGATCGACTCCGTGATAGAAGACCAGTTCATCCTGCGGATGATGCCGGGCGAGCACTGCGATTACCTTAGAAGGTGTATCCAAGAAAGGAAGATTGGACTCCCGAAGGCGCAGGGCGGCGCGGATGTGGCATTTAGGTGGCTCGATGAAGAGATGAGGCGATGCATGGTCTCGATCCAGGGGACACATTATGCCGCGGTATTGGTCGACTTGCCCACCGTTACGGAGGGCATGAAGACATGGGACAAGAAGTCATTCGTCAAGTCCGCAGATATTTGCCAGATGCTGATGGTCTTCGCTAAGGTCGCCGACGATCAGGAAGCGAGAACGGTGTCCCTGCCGAAGGCCGTGGAGCACGGATACCGGTGGCCGCACGGGTTGACGCCACCGATGCACGACTGCATCCATCGACGGTTCCGGAAGAGACTCAGTAAGCTTGAGATTCAAAACAAGGAAGCCGAAGTCGAGAGGTTGCTACAGGCGGATAAGGACGCCCAGGACTCCCGCTACGAATGGATCGATGAACGGCGGACGGATGACGAAGATTTGTATTATGAGGATGAGGACGAGGAAATGGAGGAAGACGGCGAGGCCGACGCTGAGGGTGAGGCTGAAGAGGATTACTTCGGCGATGCGGACGGCACGCAGCAGCACTTCGAACACGAGGAGGAAGAACTGGAAGTGGACGAGGACCTTGAAGCCATGTTCGAAGAGGACGAACCGGAGGATCAGGGCGAGGGCGTGACACCGGGTCCGGCCGACGGTGTGGAAGCTTCCACACCCATGACGGTGAGCGGGGCAACGCCAGCTGCCCAACCAGAGGCAGAAGACGAAGGCGAGAGCGAGGAGGAGTCGGAAGAAGGCGAAGGAGACGAGTTCGGCTACATGGAAGAGGGCGACGAGGACGAGGACGGAGAGCACGACCAGAAAGCGAGCGTCCGGAACGAGATCGCCAGTCTCGAGAAGCAGAAGGCCGGATACCAGGAACAGCTGCGGCAGAGCACCTCCATGATCATGAAGAAGCGCCTGGAGCAGAACATCAGGAACACGGACGCTGAAATCCAGCTCAAGAAGAGATCGATTGGCGAGGTGGAAGACGAGGACTAAGCATTGGCTGCTGGCTAGATCGGGTGATTTGCACGGCGTTGGGGGGGAAAGGGGTAGAGGCAGGCAAAGACAGTCAGGATACAGCACATTTCCATGGCTGCAGCGTCTATTACGATGGGGGAGACAGCACACTGAACGTGTTGACTTTGTGTGTTGGATAGGGCAGTCATCCTCGAACCGGAGCATAGCGATTTGGTTCTCTAATAGGCATTTCCCAGAGTTTGAGGTCTAGCACAGACGGAACTGGAAGCCTGAAATATGATACAAAAATAATACATACAACATGCTTGTCCCCAAGCGACCACATGTGATGATATACAACTTCTTCCTCCTCCCCTCGACCATATCCCAACAGACCGCTCAACCAATCGACCCCCCTTACATAGACTTGAGGTAGTTGGTCTCCTTGATCTTGGCCTTCCGCTCCTTGCGCATGGCCTTGCGCAGCTCCTCCCGCTTGGCGCTCGCCTCGAGCGCGTCCTTGACGTCGCCGCTCTCCTTGGCCGGCAGGTTGATGGACTGCTGCGACAGGGGTATCTTGGGCGCCAGGGCCGAGAGGTCGCCGGTTTTCATTATCTTCTCCTCGAGGGCGCGCTGGCGCTTGGCGGCCAGTCGTCGCTGCTTCTTCGATTTGGCTAGGGAGGTGACCACATGTTTAGAAACCTGTTCTTTATAGTCGTAGACGTTGTAAGATTGAGAAAGAGAACCTACAGAACTCGTCACCGGCATCGTCCTCCGCCGCATCGGAGGCCTTCTTCTGCACATCCAGACAGTTCCACAGCCACTCCGGGTACTCCTCGTCCGCCAGCGCGACGGGGTCCGTCTTGCCCTTGATGAAGTTCAGCCCGTTGAGCGGGGTGCCGGCTTTACATATTGACCTCGAGGGCTGGTCTTCGGCGGCGGCAGCCGGCTGTATTGGCGTCGTGAGCTCTGGATGTTGCGATGCTGCTGCGGCGGCGGCGGCGTTGCGGAAGGGTATGCTTGTCGAGAAGGACCTGAAGGGTAGCGATAGCGGTTGCCTGGTCGCTAGGGAGGCTACCCTCCGGAAACATGTCCTGCAAATCATCTTTGTTTGTGTCGTGGTGAGGTAAGGCCACCGGGAAGCTGGGCCGGGGAGGATGCACGTGGTGGTAATTTGGAGGTGCTGAAGTTGATGGTTTGAAGATCCGCAGGGGAAGCTAGAAAATTTCTATGGTTGGCTAGAGACACCACTTTGGCACTTTTTATATCAGCCGTAGCTGCTTTTAGCAAACAATGGTTGGCACATCAGCACCGAGCAATTGGTCTCCCAGTCGTCATGAAGGCGGGAGTATGGATGATGTTTTACATTCCCTCGATTGAATTTATGTACAGTGGGAGCTTTTTGGGGGGTTGCACCCCCGAGCATACCAATCTCCCTACGCCATCGCGCGCCCTGCTCTCTGCCTTTTCGACACCAATTCCAGCTCCCCTGACGAGCACTGAACGGTATTCCACTCGCACGATATCTCCAAGCAAACCACCATACAGATGCAGAGCGCTTATTGTCCCTTGTCGTAGTAGTTCTGCTGCTCGCCGAGATAGCCCTTGACCCTGTCATTCTTGAGAAGCTGGAGGTACCGCTCTGTAATCGAGTCAGCAAGTGTTATTGCACATAGTCTGCATCAATTATGACATGGTGCGACAGCGGTAGTATTGGGCAGCACGAACCTCGTAGAGCGCCGCACTTCTCCAAGTGGTTGACGCCCTCCCGGTAGTAGCATTTGCTCAGCTCCTCCCGCACCAGGCGGCCCATCATGACTTTGACCCATTGTTCCCTGATGATCGCATCCTGGGCCTGCTTCAGCGCCTTGTTGTCATCGTAGTCGACCCCGTCGAACGTGGCAGGGACGGTGGGCTTCTTGGCCAGGAAGGCCGCGGACTCGGGTGTCGGCATTGTGCGTGGTGTGCGGTGTGCTGTGGCGCGATGCCTGTCGACGGAAGACTAGATCTTTGACGGTACAATTGACGGTGTGGTTGCACGTGGGATGGACTTCGTACCGTCGACTGGCGTGGGTTCAATTCAATGCGGCCGGTGAGCTGGTGACGATGTGAAGCTCGGGTACCTCGATTTCGGCTTCACCTAAGCTTGGGCCACTTCGGCTTGTGATTAGGTAAGTTTCTGACCGTTTTTCCCAGCCTGGGAATTGAGGCTGCAATGTCAAGATCTGTCAAACGACGCTTGACTCTCGGTCGACAAACGGATCAAAGGTGGCTGGGCCCGCCGGACCCAGGACCCTTACCCCACTTGCAAACGCCTCACCGCCTTTGCCCTGCAGGAAATTTTCCAATTGTCAGTGCAAATCCTGCTCACCGGTAAAAAAAAGTTCCAGCCTCCAGGCCTTTTAATACACCTTCCTCCCACTTCTCTTGAGATTTTTCTCTTCCTTTTTGCATCCATCCCTCGCATCTCAACCACATTCTTCTTTCCCCTTACCAACCCATAACTACCACATAACCTTTCAATATGGGTAAATCAGACATCAAGAAGACCAAGTCTTCCAAGGCGGAGAAGCCCACCAAGGATGCCACCATCACCAAGGTTGCTGCCACCGCTGCCACCAAGTCCAAGGCAGCTGTCAAGGACCTGGTCAGCAAGGCCGACAAGGCCCTGAACGGCAAGGAGAAGAAGAGCAAGAAGGTCGAGACCTCGTCTTCCGGCTCCGATTCCGAGTCTGAGGACGACGAGGAGGATTCCGACTCCAGCGACGACTCTGAGGAGTCTTCCGAGGAGGAGGTCAAGCCCAAGGCCGCTGCCAAGAAGGAGGAGGCCAAGGAGAGCTCCGACTCTTCTGACTCCGACTCCGATTCTTCCGAGTCCGAGGCCAAGCCCGCTGCTAAGGCCAACGGCACCCCGAAGAAGGCTGAGAAGGCTGCCAAGAAGGTCGAGACATCCTCTGACTCTTCTTCTGTACGATCCCATCTTTAGCGAGATGACTGCTTCACATGCTAACGTACTCGATAGTCTTCCGATGATGATTCCGAGGACGATGATGACTCTTCTGACTCTGACGACGATGACGAGGAGTCCAGCTCCGAGAAGGAGGAGACCAAGACCGAGGCTTCCTCCAACAAGCGCAAGGCTGACAGCGACGCCGAGGAGGAGGAGGAGTCTTCCGCGAAGAAGGCCAAGACTGAGGAGACCGAGGCTTCCTCCACCCTCTGGGTTGGCAACCTCACCTGGAACATCGACGACGATGCACTCTACCAGGAGTTTTCCACCTACGAGGGTCTCGTCTCAGCTCGCGTGATCACAGACAAGGAGTCTGGCAGGTCCCGTGGATTCGGTTACGTCGACTTCCAGAGCGAGGAGGTTGCCAAGAAGGCTCACTCCGAGAAGACCGGCGCCCTCCTTGACGGTCGTGACATGCGCATCGACTTCGCCGGCAAGAAGCCCCAGGAGGCCAACCCCCGCGACCGTGCTGCTGAACGCCAGAAGAAGTACGGTGATGAGGTCAGCCCTCCCAGCGACACCATCTTCGTCGGTAACCTTCCCTTCGACGCCAGCGAGGCTGTCGTCGCCGACTTCTTCAACACTGCTGCTGAGGTCCAGAGCCTTCGTCTCCCTACCGACCCGTAAGTCTCCTGACATCCTACCTTCACGTGACGTTATTCTAACGATCCCTTAGTGAGTCGGGTCGCCCCAAGGGCTTCGGCTACGTCACCTTTGCCTCCATTGATGACGCCAAGAAGGCTTACGAGCAGCTCAACGGCGAGTCCATTGAGGGCCGCCAGGTCCGCCTCGACTACGCCAAGGCCCGTGACAACAGCGGTGGCGGTGGTGGCTTCCGCGCTTCCGCGGTGGCCGCGGCGGTGGTGGTGGCTTCGGTGACCGTCGTGGCGGCGGTGGCTTCGGTGGTGGCCGTGGTGGCGGTGGCCGTGGCCGTGGTGGATTCGGTGACCGTGGTGGCCGCGGTGGCCGTGGTGGCTTCAGCCGTGGTGGTGGTGGCGGTGGCTTCCAGGGCAAGAAGATCACCTTCTAAAGGGTTGACTTCTTTTGACAACAGGCGCGCGCAACGGCGTCTCACTGTCATGCGAGAATCTGTGGGCATTGTGGGTTGTCGGCTTTTGATCCTTACTCCATCGTGGAGATGTGGGCTCTGAGAGAAACGCTTCTGTTCTGGAAGCACGATACACCTGTGGGCTTTTGGCACGTTTTACGTACGAGCTGGGTTGCTCTTTGACAGCTCGGATTGTGGCACAATCTGCGCAATCATGACCAGTGGGATGTCCTTCGCCGGCATAGGCGATACTTGTTACCTCTTGAACAGTTACCAAGGACGGGTTCCTTTGAGGGCTTCGTTGGCTTTGTCGGTGTTCCGTGGGCTCTGTTGGCTCTGAGGGCTTTTGATCACTTGAAGTTGGGACGAAGCTTCTTGCATGTTTCTCTGCTACTGCGAACAGAGACACAGCTTGGAGCGGACCTCTTCGCGTCACGACTGCTTACTGAGGGTTTCTGAGGGATCTTGATTTTAATGCGAGGGCGTCCGAAAAGTTGGCGATGGGTTTTACTTTTAGTTGCGGTTAGACAACGTCTTCTACTGAGGGCTGACTTAATGAACGAGCACTGGCTGGCATATCTGTCTCAGCCTCGCGGTTGTATTATATTTGCTTCTAGCTGGTAAGTGCACCACTATACCCCGGGGGAGATGCGGCCTGTCCGAGTCCTTATGACCGTGACGGCCGTCAATGTCACGACTTAGATACAGTAATTACAAGATTACGAGCACAATACCTCAAATGCGGCCAAAGCGGCATGTAAATATGTGACGCTTCAACAATGCCGACGTGATGTTGCTCTCTGCCCTCGTATTATGTACCAAACCCTCCCATTAACCAATCCATATACAGTTTCCATAAGGGGGGTATCACGCAACCTCCGACCACGGCCCCGTCATCTCTACGACCAGGTTCACGACCGTGCCCGCCGTCCAGAGGGCAATCAGTCCCCATCCTATCTTGCGGCTCATGACCCACTTGTTCCACGGCACTACGACCAGCAGCGCCACCAGCGTGATGAGCACCGTGACGGCCGAGACGAGCAGAGTCTCGCCCACCTCGATCTTGTACGGCTTGTACACCGCCGGCCGGTCCGGGTGCTTCCTGTGCTTCTCGTTGGCCGTCTTGATGATCATCCAGGCGCCGCCGATGCCCACGCCCAGGAGGATGTTGAGCATTGGTCCGCCGAAGCAGGCGGCTCTGTTTTTTTATAACAACGTGGTTAGCCATTATCCGAGTTGAAGCAAGGAAGGGGAAGGTACTCACAAAGCCATGACGGGATACCCCAACCTAGCAACCGTGACATCGGCCACCAGGTCGCCGAGCGAGTTGCCCACCGCAAACACGGTGAGTCCCAAAATCGCCTCCGATATCCCCAGTATGACCCCCAGCGCCTTGAGCACGCCCACCACCTCCCCGGCTACGGTCGAGATCCAGGCGATACTAATGATGAACCCCAGGAAGCACAGCAACGAGTGGTACTTCGGCTTCTTGTACGAGGACGTGGTGAGCAGCAGGACACCTAGGGCGACGACCGACCCGAGGAGGGAGTAAAGGATCAGGCGCACGAGGGTGCGCGTCGGGTTGGGCATATCCTCCTCCATGTTTGCCCAGAGGATGAGGGTTACGAAAAGGGGCCCCGTGAAGAGCTGGAGAGCGACGAGCCAGCGGTGCCATTCTAGGGATTCGGAGAGGGAGGAGGGGGAGATGGATAAGGGGCGGTCGTTGGAGGCGGGGAAGGGCTTGGCTGGTTCGGGGAGGGTGGGGAAGGTGGTTGTGTCGATTGAGGATAGGCTTTGGGCCGCTTGTTGTTGAGGCGGTGCTGCGTGGTTCAAGGCTATGATGTGTGGTGACGGGTTGGGAGAGTTCCGGCTGTTGACCGACCGCGTGCGCCGGCGGTAGTGCTGCCATACCGTCTCGGGCTCGATGGCTACGTCGTCATTGTCTTCGACCGAGACGGGCGCTGGTGCGTGCACTGGTCCGCCGAGAGGAGTAGATCCGGTTCCGTCTGCTACGGCATCTTCCGGGTCGTCGTTGTCTGTCTCGACCACTGGGAGGGTGACAACGAGGAGGAAGATGCTTGGAACTGAGACGGCACTGACCATCTTGTCCCAGATGGTTTTGTCGCCCCAGCCCTGAAGGGTTGGGAATAGGGTTGCTAGTAAGATGTGAGGAGGCGGAAGCACCTTGTAGGGCCACCACTTTACTGGTCGCGGGCATTCGTCTTGCTCGCCAAGCTGTATAGCGCGCGATGACCGCCTTCCTCCTTGGGTGTTGGGGATGAAGTTCGCGGCCGGAGCTTGTGGGTTGGGTGACATAGGCATAGGCGACTCTGACAGGCCTGGAAAAGGGGATAATGCCGGAGAAGAGTTCCCGCTCGATCGGCCAGATGGACTAGGAATTTGTAACCGTAGGTTACCACTACCTCTCGAGGAGGGTTGTAACTGGGGCAGTGTTGCGGCAACATCCTGTCCATCAGGTTGAAGGACCCCTGCAATAGGCCGTATAGGCTGTTGTTGCTGGTGCGGACTGTCCGGTGGGCTGGAGGTGTTGACCACAAAATCAGGACGTGGCAGCCTGACGCTGTCAAGGTTCAACGGCATGTTGCCGGATGATAGAGCGCGGTCTCTGGCTGCAGCCGGGACCGCAGGACGTACAGGCGCCTGGCCGTACTGAGCTCTAAGATCGTCTACTGAAGACGAAGCCACGTGTGGAGTGTCGAAGTAGTCCCGTGGCGGGAGTGGCGTTAGGTGCATATTCCGGGCGCGTTGCAACGAGGCCAGAACAGACCGAAACTCCAGAGCACCGACCAAGCTCGGTCGAATGGGTGTGATGGTCGTGTTGCTTCGACCCCATCGTGGCCTATTGACCCGCATGCTGCTGGTCATCTCTGCGGCGATGTGCACGCCTCGCTCCTCCTCGTCTACCGGCGAAGCTCCGTCCACTTCTATTAGAGGAGCACGCTCCAAGGCGCTGATGTCGGCGGGCTCAGGGGCACTCCTGGATCGCCCTCCGACAGGAGCGGTATCGTCCTCGTCCTCTTCGTCTCGGTACGGTTCGAGCTCATCTGCGCCGTGAGCGACCGGCGCATAGACGTGACTCCGAGCGGTGCTGTCCTTCACTCGCTTCTGTTTCCTCCTCGTAGCAACCCAATGCCAGCCAACCACCGTAATAACATAGAACACGTAGAAGCCGATCATCGTGAAACACTCCCACAGTTTCAAGCTGCCGTCGGCGAGAAAGCCAATAGCGAAGCCGACGGCAACAATAAAGAAGCAGATGTCCCTCACAAAAGTCCTCTTGCTGACCTTGAACTCGCGAACTAGGGCCATGGACCCGGCGACGACAGCAGTGATAAAACCGGCCGCTCCTATCAGCTCACCAACAGCCATGCTACCGCTGTTAGATCCCATGGCGGCAAAGGTGCTGAAGACGTCCGGCGAGCCATTGCCGAACGCCAGAAAAGTGACGCCGGCCAAACTCTCGCTGAGGCCGAGGATGCTCGCTATTGTGCTGAGATTGACGCTGAAGAAGTCGCTGGCGGCAATTCCTATCGTCGAGAACAGCAGACCCAACCAGACGACCATGATGACGAAGGCGACGGGCTTGGCATTGCCCATTGTGCAATAGTAGAAGGTGAGGTACTGGATGAGGCCGGCCTCGTCATCGTCGCAGTACCGTAGCACGAAGGCGCACTTGTCCTTTGCATCGCGGACTGTGTTGCACTCGGGTTCCTGGGCCTTCGACCGGCCCTCGAGCAATGAGTATGATGCGCCATTTTCGGCCTGTGGTGAGATTGGAGGGCCTCGTATGAAGAGCGCATATGTGGCGAGGAGGGTGATGATAAAGGTCGAGATGAAGAACGGCCTCACGCTGTATTTCGGCCGCTTAACCGATAGAGCTGCCGGCATTCTGATTGCATAGCAAATGGCTGGGGCGCTGAAGGAGATTGAATGATAGGTGAAGATAGGTAGGTACAAGCGCCTTCCCGTTATTGAAGGCTAGTTATGATTTGAGGGATACTCGTAAATGTATGTACGTTGACGTTCATAATATGCTGAGAATCGAAAGGTACGAGAAAGAGCAAGGTTTAAGCATAACTGGGAAACATCGTCAACGACTGTCGTCGTAGCGTGGGGGTTGCAAGTGCTTGGGCCGGGCTCCCTCCTTTCCTTGTTCTTTTTCCCCCGTCTGGATCTCTTGGCAGCCACGAGTTCAATTCGGAAGGCAGAAGCTTAGCATTAACCTCTCAAGAGGAGACAGTCCACAGCACCGGGTATGTCGACTTCAAGGCGCATGACTCTGGTATTTGGCACGATTCACTTGCAAGCGAATGAAAAGACACTTGCAGCTTGGACAGGAGTCTGACAAGTGCGAACGAGACAGATGACGAAGACGAAGCCTTGCATAACTTTTGTGCTACGTCAGGTAATGTGGGATCCACACCTCCCGCTGCCACGTTGTCGCGCGCGATCTTATCATCACGTGTCGATAAAGCGCCTCGTTGTCGCGTTGAAAGTAAACAAAAACACCACCCATCCACTTAAGCCTAGCGCATGCGCCCGACCTCAACCCTGCGACGCCCTGGCATCTAATCCACCACCACATCACCCACAATCGCGAAGATGCCCAGAGTAGCACAAGTTCCTCGCAAAAGCGGTAGTAGGGTCCCTTCGGGCTCTATAACAGCATCCCCATTCAAGGGATCACCAGTCAAGTCAGTCGCAATGCAATGTCCTGCATGTCCAGCGCGAACAGCCACACTAACATGAGCGCTCGCGATCCAGAATCCCCCTAAACGACGATGCAGAAGAGAAGGCGCGACGATCACACGGCCGCAAGGCCCTGCACGAGGCGCAGATCAACCAGCTTAAGGCGGCTGCGGTTGGCACGCCCCGAAAGGGCCACAGCCTAGCCACGCTCGATGGCGACGAGAACTCGGGGCTCGAATCGCCGGCCTCAAATCCTCGGACTCCCGCTCGGCGGTCAAAGGGCGCCGCAAGAGACAGGGAAGGCAGCGCGATGCTGGTAGACGACGACCATCGCCCCTTCGTCGTCGGCGGGTCGGCCGTCACGCCTATGAAGCGCGCCGTGCCGATTCTCGCCAACTTCGAGGAGTGGATGAAGATGGCGACGGACAACAAAATCAACGCGGCGAACTCGTGGAATTTTGCCCTGATTGATTACTTCTATGACATGTCGCTGCTGAAGGAGGGTGACGGCGTCAACTTTCAGAAGGCTAGTTGCACGCTTGACGGGTGTGTTAAGATCTATACTAGCAGAGTTGATAGTGTCGCGACAGAGACTGGCAAGTTGCTCAGCGGTCTTGCTGAGAGCCGGGATAGCAAGAAGAAGGGCAAGGATGGCGAGGAAGGGGAAGATGAGGACGAGGAGGAGGAAGTCGATGAAGACGGAAATGTGAAGAAGAAACCCAGGAAGAAGGTATGTTTTCTCCTTTGACAGTTACGATTTCAGATTGCTGACATTCTGAAGGCGCAACGGTCCTCAGAGGCCACCCTGGCCCCATCTTTCGCCTCATTGCAGCTCAAGAAGTTCGAGCTGGAGTTTGCCGTCGACCCGCTGTTCAAGAAGGCCTCGGCAGACTTTGATGAAGGCGGCGCAAAGGGCCTCTTGCTCAACCACCTCATGATCGATGGGCAAGGGCGTATCGTGTTCGACAGCAGTGATGATGCCGGCGATACGTCTGCTGTCCCGAAGTCCAGGCAACAGGACGGTGTGGAAGAAGAGGACGAGGACGCCGAAGACGCAGATACTTCTGCGGCGGACAAGACTGCCCCTCTTGAAGAAGAGGACGACGATGATGTCGAGATTGACCTTACGTCTATTGGCGCCCGATACTTTCCCGACCTCACCTACCTGGATGATCTGGATGTGTGCCCATCGCTCAAGACTTTCGACCTCGGGGATCCTTCAGGTTCAATGGACATTCCCTTCCTTAAGGCACCCGAAGACTGGAGACATGACAAGGATGACCAGGACAAGGAGGACGGGTCAGGGGTGGGCAACGTGTCCGGCATGATCATCGATGACGAAAATGGGGCCGGCTTTGACGATACGGCCGGGTTGGGAGCGTTCACCTTCGACGAGGGGGGCTTCGGCGAAGGTGGCGAGGCATGGGCTCGCGAGGCCGCACTGGAGCCCCAGATGATGCGCGTGTATGATGCTGGCGCCGGCGACGGCGCTGGCGTTGAGGGTGACGGAGTCGACATGCTCGACAATGTTAATGGTGACTATGTCGTCTCGATGACCCACGCCCAGAAAGATGACAAGATGCACGAGGACATCCTCGGCTACTTCGATCAGGCCCTGCAAAAGAACTGGACCAGCGCCGAGCACTGGAGGATACGAAAGATCAAGGACACAAACAAGCCCAACGAACCGGCCAGGCAACGAAAGGAGAAGCAACCCTTCGAGATCGACTTTGCCTCTCCCCTGGATCCGGCCATAGCCGAGGTGATCTACAACCAGGCCTCCAGCAACACGGCCATCTCCCTCCCCAAGAAAGACTGGAAGTCCAAGTCCCGCAACCTCCTGCCGGACGACAAGCACTTCAACTCGAAGCAACTCCTCAGCCTCTTCCTCAAGCCCAAAGCCCGCCTCAACCGCCGCCGCCTCAACACCCGCGGCGCCTTCGGCATGGGCAGCAACAACCACAACCAAGACGGCGCCGACGTGGCGCCCGGCGAGATGGACGAGGCCTTCTGGGCACAACAAAAAGCCCCCGTGCCGAGCATCGAGAACGCGCGCGGCGGCGCGGGCGGCGGCGACGACACGACCGCCATGCCGCCGCAGGGCAACTACGACGCCAACTTCTTCGACGACAACGCCGGGGCGTTCATCGGCGGCGACGACGGCGACAATGACGCGGACGAGTTCGCCGACGCGCGGGACCACTTCTCGCCCGGGCGCGACATGGGCGTCACCGAGACTGTGGGCGTCACTGGCGCGTTCAATGGGCTGACGGTTACGAACCCGGCCGATCTGGCGTTTGGCACCATGCTCGTCACGCAAAATAGGAGGGTGAGGCCGGAGTACGTGCAGTATGCGCGCGTGGCGAAGAAGGTGGACGTGAGGAAGTTGAAGGAGGAGATCTGGAAGGGGATGGACTTTGAGAAGCTTGACGTGGGTTTCTCCAGCACGCCCGCCTTGCAATGTGACCATGACCCTGACTGACATTTTACAGGACCCCAACCGGTCAAGGCTACCCACGCCCCCCGAAGAAGGAAGCAAGGAAGACCCCGTCCTCAAGTTCACGGACGTCATGAATGACCTGCAGCGGGTGTATCCCAAGGGGGTGATGGACGATATCTCGACCAGCTTCGGGTTCATCTGCCTGCTTCACCTGGCTAACGAGAAGGGCCTGATCATAAACAAGACTCCCGAGCTTGACGAGCTGATTATCAGGAAGGACTGGACTGCTGAGATCACCAATGGGGGTGAATAGTCTGGTTGACTGTTGAACTTGGTTCCTGGGTGTGGTTTTACCGAGTTTGAGGTTCGATACCATGAGGGGACTTTGTAAATATGGGCACAGGTTTGGTGTGATGAGCCTTGTTTTTCTTGAATGATGAGCTGGAACGTGGCGTTGAACTGTTGTAGGCTTTTGAACCTCGTTTGTTTTTCTCTAGGTATACCTGTCGCAACCGACTATGTATGACTGTTCTATTGACTCTAATACCCTTGGCCTCGAGGTTATCATCCCCACCGTGCTGGCCGTGCAGTGTAATATGCCAAGCACCAGCAAGCCGCATTACCCGCACGGAGGGGTGTCGAGGTATCCTATCCTCGAGATCTTGGTTTTCTAGGTCCCGGCGTGATCTGTGCTCTAATCTATAACCGTGTAGCCTCGCCTAGCGGCGATGATGCCTTTTCCTTTGTACAACCTGTCTCAGTCCGCCTTCTTCTCCAATGGCTCCTGTCCGTCACCGTGGCCCTTCTCGGCACTCTTCGGTAGTGCAGCCGAATCTTTAGTCGCTGAGTCTCCCTCCCCGCCAGCCTCGTCGTGACTCTCCTCAAACGAAGCCAGCAGCTCGTCCAGCTTGCTCTCGAGCTTGCTGAGGTTGTTCTCTAAAGCATTGGCGGTCTGCTCACCCCTAGGGCCGGATGGGTTAGCACATACTCTAGCCTCCAACGCGTGTACGTGTGGGGTCTGGGAAAGGGGCCGTGTCTTTGTTTGTCTGGAAATAAATCTTCTGATTCACTGCCATGTGTTTCCCAGGCCGGCTGCGGCGCTCACTTGAGAACCGTCGCACTGGTCGTGGCAGGAGCCATTGTCAGGCGTCAGTAAGGCTGGAGATAAGTTGTGTAACAACCCTGCAAGTGTTGCTGCACGAAGGGTGTTGAGTTTTCGGGGTTAGGCATAGATGGTGCAAGGGTCCGGCAGTGAGATGTCGAGGAGAGGGATTGACATCTGGTAATCCGGGTAGCGGAACCGAATATCTCCGCGGAACCGGGTATATTCCAAGACGCGGGGCTTGCTGGAGGCGGTGAAGGATGACTTCACCTCGTCGTTAATGGCGGGAGATAGACCGGCTGTGAGAAGTCCTGATGTCCAAACTGCTCTACAGGGAGGGAACACGGATGATGATACAAAAAAAGGCATGGAAATGTCACATACCTCGCGAGGTCCTGAAGTGCCTACAACCATGTCAGCGAAGCTCTTCTGACAAGTGGATGGGTGGCTATCATCCGACACGGCGTACCTGGGCTAGTTGTGACCTGGTCAATGCCGGGGAGTCTGTTGAGGGTCCCTGCTGGCCATCGGAGTTGTTGCTTTGGCTCATGGCGATTATATGAGGCCAAGCTCCGTGTAAGTCGAGTCGACAGTTGGGATGAGGCCCGAAACAGCACTGCAATAACTCGTGTAACTCCTTCTTGCTAGGCGACAGACGTCGTCATCAATGACCAGAAGAAGCAAAGGGTGTGCGTGTGTGGAATGCAGTTTCAATATCCCGACCTCTGGTGGTGATGGCTTCGTTTACGCACAGGGGACACTAACTGCGCGCGACTGGTGTTCCGCGGCCGAGCCTACGGAGGGATAAATAGGGCCTAGCGACAGCATCAGCAACATGTACCTTCAAAGCAAATGAGAGTCTCTCATTGGTTCTGGAGCGGCCCGCGCGGCACCTACACGGTAGCTAATCTCTGGTAATGATGCTTTCATAAACTTCCTTCTGACCTCTTTTTGGACCCTTGAAGAAAACTCTAGGAATGCCGGGGCATCTGAGGATCGTATGATTCCCGCATGAAAAGTACGCTTGTTAACTGCAGGGACTCTACTTCGTGAGAGAGACCGGCGCGGCACTTGCTGGTCATTGGCGTACGGGGACCTGGTATGGTGAATTAAGGGATTTCCGGTGTCGAGGGTCACTTTTGACACGTGGAGTGGCAGCCGGTGGGTTGGTGGGTTTGTGGGTTTGTGGGTTTCGGAATAGTCGAGAAGTTTTGGATGGATCAGTCATCAGACATGATGCTTTGGACCTATGATTCGGAGGAGGAATGACCCGCACCAGCGGGAACTGTGAACGGTGGCTGCAGTGTAGCCGGCGGTTCCAGCTTGAAGGGTAGCTGTTTGCTCCTTCCCCTGGCTACAGTGTGTCGTGATATTTAGCAGGAAGTCTAGACCGACGTCGACTCGTGGTGTTGTTGAAGGGGAACATTGACCGTCGATCTCTCAACTGGTCTGCAAAAGGAGTGCCAAAAATACCGTATAAGCGACAGATCTCCCTTAACGGGTTCCCCTGCAAGGCACGTTGTTTTGCCGTTAAAGACCAGCATTGCAGGGGTCCAGAAACGCAGGTCGTAAGAGCTACTGCCGGTAATATTTTGGCAGGAACCGTGGGCAGGTCTGGAATCTCCAATATGTGAGGTAAACTGTTTCTGACTTTGCTCCTTCCTTGTTTGCATCCTGTTTTTGAAGAACGAAGCTTCTAAGGTTCCTCATTTGCGAAGCTGTGGAAGGAACAAATGGTTACCTTATGCCGACGAACACAGTAAGCCAATGGGCAGGCGCGTAGCCATTTCAGTGGCACGGTCTTGTCTTTCCGACGCCGGCGAAACAGTGGAGCAATTACTGGGATCTCATGGGAAAGGGTTCGATCGCGGTGGTAAATCTCGATTGCTACATCCAATTTTGCATGTCACTTCAACGTCGATTTTCCTGCTATGATGATGGTTTGCTGTTCCACCGACGACGATTATCATTATTTATACGCCCACAAGTCGAGTCCGCCTCGCCCCATCGACAGACACTACAGGTTTTATTCCAGTCAGCCCAGTTCTCTGAACACGCGCTTTGGACCAGATGCATCGGCTGATCGGCTCGGAAACTAGTGGCATGGAGAACGCAAACCGGCACGCGGAGCAACTCGGCAAACTACTCGTCATGAGCCAGCACGGCCAGCTCTCTTGACTCTGTGTGTGCGCTGACTGTTCGCTCATTCGCCCATCGCTTTTGCGTCGCCAGGTCTTGGTTGCGTTGTAATTTGGACTGGGCTCAACGCCTGGACTCTTGTCGACAATGGGATATGGTCACTCACAGTCTTGGCTTCCCCGCTCCGCACCTCGAAATCGATGGGGATCGAGATCCCAAACAGAAGAAAACGGCTTTTGATGGACCAGACATTGTCATGGCAATTTGGCTTCTGGAACTCTTCTGCAGTGCCGCTTTACATGTTACGTGTGTACATCGGATGTCTGCATCGTCTGCATCAAACATGTACACGGACACTGGATTAACGGTCGGCACTACATTGCCGCCGTGGGGGAAGAGGGATGGGAGATTTGTGATTCCCAGGGCTAAAAGCCCATCTGCAATCCAGATGGTCAATTGCCGTCCCATCTAGACTTAGTTTGGGTCTCACATCCCAGGGCGGTGCCGTCACTGCTGCTGCTGCTGCTGGCCCGGTCGCATCGTCGATGAGCCAACAAGTACAGTCAATCCTGCCCGGTTGCGTTGTGGGTTTTCTCTGCTGCCGTCGTTCCTCTGACATGTTCTCCATCATGTTGACGCTGTTGTCCCGAGTCCCGAGGGTGATGTTTTCAATGGAGAAGAAGCTGGGCATGGACGAACAAGATCATCTGTCCGTTCACTACGAATACGCCATTCTACATGCCGGCCGCGATCCAGGTATTCAAGATACGGGCTGGCCTCCATGCAATTGTTGCATGGTCCTGCATCAAAAAGCCCATATCTGCTGGCCTCACATCTGGTGGTGTTGACTGGTCCAGCAATCACGTGAGGTCTAGCTTCGTTTTTACAAGTGCTACTGAAGTACATGACCTTTCGGTAGCTTCACGAGGAACATACCATAAAGTCTGACAGACAAATCTGGTCTCCTGCTAACACGAACCGCTGGAACGCTAAGCTCACCCCTTGTAGCTCGTTCCGGCCACGCCCCTTTCAAGGGCGGCCTGGGAACACCCCCAGTCATTTCATCAAATGCTCAAAATCCCGGGGCTGTACAACTTTCATCCTCTCCTCTTTTACTCCGTGGGAACTCGTCTTCGGTCAGTTGGCAAACAAATCATACAAAATCAGAAATATCAGGCCAGGGCAACACTGCCTAGTGGAGCATCTGTTCTTGCCATTCAGAGGCAAATTAGCCAATGCTCCCGTGGTCTGCTTGTTCTGCTTGTTCTGCTTGCTCTGCTTGCAGTCTCTGTCATTCATTTGCTGTGGCTCTGATCCCCCTACCGATCCGAGATCTGGACCAGCACTGGCAGACCAGTGTGTCACGACACCCAAATAACACGGCAACCACTCCCAGGAGTCCCAACCAGTCAGCCCAGACCAGCCAACCTTGCACGCTAGTGGTCGGACCAGAAGGAGCCTGCTGCGACTGCCAAAGTACCTCAAGTACCTCACGCTCTTTTTTGCGAAGGGTTCCCGCTTTGTGTTACATCAGGTTAGCCAAGGTTCTCAGCTACTTTCAGATTGTCATCGAGATCTGTTTCTGGTACCCCACTACGCGAACGGCACTCTCACCAAGAATCCCATGTCATCCATTGACTTCGATATTAACTCCCATGTTACCCTTTGTAGGTGACTTATTCACCAACGCATCATCAACAAACCTCCCATCCCGATATTTACGACCGTTGCGACACGAAACCGCCTGCATTATCTGTCCCGTTCTGAATACACGCTCAGCATCCGAAGACCGACCGCCTCGACCAGATTCTCCTTGACACGAGCCGGCGCCGTCCGTCCCTTTTTTTGCTTCGAATTCCGAGCATCTACGGGAGAAACAAAGCATATCAGAGACCATCGAATGCAGGATATCCCGCCAGCATTTCGTGCATCGCCAATTCTGGCTACCTGCTTACCCGGCCACTACATACCGCCCACTCTCGGCATCAAAGGCGTCTACGCGAGAGCGCCTGTGAACATCCTTGCGGAGGTCCCCCTTCAGCTTGTCTGGATGACGAACCAACTGGAAGCAATTTTCGGGGAGCTCGGTATCTCGCAGTATCTGGACATATTCGTGGATCAAGGCTTCGACACATGGGAGACAATCCTCGACATAACCGAATCAGACCTGTTAGTCTGCCTCCGCGAACGGCTGTTGTTGGTTATATGCTCGTGTTGTGCTGACATTGGTGCTCAATAAAGTGATGCTTTGGGTGTAAAGCTCGGTCACCGAAGGGTCAGTTGCTCTGTTGAGTACCACCGGCTTGGACCAAGTGCTCACCGATTCGTGTAGAAGCTGCAAAGACGTATTGCGAACTTCCGAGGTCTCTCCCTCGAGACTTCACTAATCTCACCAACCGCGCCGCCACCAGTTGACGAACCTAAACCAGAACCGCAACCGACGGCCACTGCAGTCAAGGTCGAGACGCAAAATGTCGCTGCGGTGGTCGTCGCCAAGCGTAAATACAGACGCCATCCCAAGGTCAGTCAATCCATGAGTTGGGACGGAATATGGGACGGCGTTTTACTCACACCTTTACTTGACTAGCCTGACGAGAATGCGCCGGAACGGCCGCCGTCTGCGTATGTTCTGTTCTCAAACAGTGAGTGGGCTGAACTCTTTCTTGCGTGCAGGACCCGAGCCGTACTTGGCCTTTCCGACCTGATGGACCTGATGGACTGACGTGACAATCCGAAACGCAGAGATGAGAGATGATCTCAAAGGCCGGAACCTCACCTTCACCGAGATCGCGAAGTTGGTGGGCGAGCACTGGCAGAACCTGTCCGTGGCTGAGAAGGAACCATTCGAATCCCAGGCACAAACAGCGAAGGACAAGTACAACAACCAGTTGGCTGAATATAAGAAGACTCCGGAATACAGGAGATACCAGGAGTATTTGGAGGAGTTCAAGAGCAGATACGCTCACCAATCGAAGGGTACTATCTTTTTTACTTACGGCACGCCAGAGCAAGGTCGATTAACGCTCTCACAGATAAGGACGCCTCGAAGCGAGTGAAACTGTCACCTGGAGCCTCAGGCCACAATGACAGGAAAGCAACGGCAAACCATAGCCGGCCGAGCAGGAGTAGCAGTGGAAGTCCAAACCCAAACATCAAAACCGGGGACCAGCAGCCATATCGACGACACCACCGGCCGTCGTCTGTCGTTTCAGCAACGGACTCGCATGTATCACCAACCCCGGCTTTCCGCCATGCGTCGTTGGATGACGCAATACACTCCCCTCTAGACCGACGGTCCTCAGAACGATCGCCGGTCATCCGAGCAAGCCCACGAGATGTGGGTATGGCACACCGCCGGGGCTCACTCTGGCACGACGACCAAGGAGCCGAGCCGCCACGGCTGCTCCCTTCACTGTCGGACGTCTTTGACCCCCGCGGACCGCTCAGCAGTGGGCATTCTTCGGCGGATATCAACGGATTCCCCTTCCCCCGGAGTTACAACTCCGACAGCGTCGGACCACCACCCGGTCTCGTCGAATCAGAGAGCAAGATACCGACATTGAAGAAGGAGCAGTCATCTGCCGGCAGCATCTCGTCCGGGTCGTCCTACAGCTACCCCCGAACTCCCATCGAGGGTTCGCTCCCCATCCACGCTCTGCTGTCGGAGAAGCCGCCGCAGCCCATCAATTCCATCATGCAGTTCCACGGCAATCCCATGGCAGCCGATCACAAGTCGCCATTCCTGCACCGGCAGCCTCCGGACGGGATTGGAATGCCATACACAAACGGTATGTTCACCATCGCCAACTCATCATCATCACAGATGGCGACATCTAACAATCGTCCTCAAGGCTTCGCCTCGCACACAGTAAAACAGTCGGCGCTCGTACCGACCCCCACACAGCAGGCCACACCCCTCCCCACACCGCAGCTGCCCTACCCCAGGCAGGTCAAGCCCAACCACCCCGGCATCAAGCCGGAGCCTGACCTCGACGGCATGAGCGCCCTTCTCCGGGCCGGAGAGATTGTCGACAAGCGGTCGTCATAGCCCGCAACACCCTATACTGCCTCCTACACACACCCGCATGCAGATTAGCATCAGCTCACCCTTTCACCCCATACGCAGCTCACCATCTACGCCCCAGCACCACACACATCTCCTCATCAACTCAGTCACGGACGCTTACTACCAACTTCCCACCTCCTTATTTATGTACGAATCTTCATCCCGGGAGGCCAACTCCGGAAAATTGCCTCGTCATCCTACTCGATCAGATACCACCAAAACTTGTTGCACCTCATTTATACACCCTTCTCCTTGCCCGATCGGAGAAATGAAAAAAGCTATCGGGCCACTTCCAATCTTCCTTCCTGGATGTCCGGGGCTTCGCTGCTGAACGCACACGGGAACCCAGCATACAGGGCCCCGGACATACAACACACAAAATAGTGTCACAACTCGGCGTTACTCGGTGTGGAACGGGTGGTTGTCTACTAGAACCCCTTTGGAAAGGAGGGTTCATACTATATCTTATCTGCCCTCTGCAATAAATAAAAAAGGGCACAAACGGCAAAGGACACAAAGTATGTTGAAATGACACTTTTTTTTCCCTACTTAACCTGGAGATTTGGATACGGGGATCTCTGGTTCGATCGGGACGGGACGGGGGCACTCACTTTTGTCCCCGTCATATATTTGCATATCTAAAGGCGCGAAATATTTTTTTGTTGGCATTTTTGCTTTGATTTAGTTTTAGCTAACACACTTTTTACACCTGTCGAAAGGAATAATAATCCTGGAGGGCGAGGGCAAGGCGGTTCGGAACCTTTGAAATCTTGGATATGAATAGTTGGCCCCAAAATACCTTTGTTTTTTTGAGATTGCTAAAAAAGGAGACGGGCGTGGTTTTTTTTATGCAGGGCTGGCCTTTACGATGGTGGACGAAGGGTCGGTTCATTGGTGATCTTCGAGAGTGAGGAACTTGAGTATCGCGGAAGAAAAGCCCCTATCACTTCGTGTTATATATATGTATGAGTTAGACGAGAGTCCTAAGTGATGATTCATGACAAGCTTCCTGTATTCATCACGTGTGTACAACAGTGAACACAAAGTGTTGATCCATGACAGAATTGCATTTCTCTCGTTAGAAACTAGTCTCTCTAATCTTCATCCATAACTTCACACCGCCAGGAAAGCCTTCCTCTTCCTTGATGGATGTCCCCGGACATATTCCTCCGGGCTATGGACCCTCACGCTCACCAACCCGAGGCTGAGGTTCCTCCTCCGATCAACCCCAACCCAATCACGGCGCGTCCACCATTAGCGAGAAATGAGATGGACATGACCTTTCCCCTTCTCGGACAGCTGCATGATCAGCAATGGACGGACCCAGAACGCGGAAACATCGGGGTTGGGCTAGAACGGCTCGAACCAGCAAATATACACATAGGATCCGGCAGGGGATCCGTTCCCTCAGTCCATTGCAACCGCAGCGAAAGACTTGAACCCGGAAGAAAGGAGAGGAAAATGCACAAGGAAACGATAAACCCAAAAAAGCAATGTCCGTGAAACCACCCAAAGTTAGAAGAAACTTGAAGAGGGGTATGAAAATCATTCCTATCTCTCTCACTCTAACGCCCTGGTGTGTCAATTGCCCCCTAACTAAGAGTGTCCGTCGCCGACAAATGGGGACTGGGAAAGCGAAACAGGAAGGCCGCTCCGCTATGACGAAAATGCACCACGCGGGAAAGAGGCGTGCCCGAGGGTATCTGGAACCGAAACGACTGTCCAGCAGAACATTTCCGCTTATCTTTAGGACTTGTCATCACACGCCTACTTCTAGCGGACGTGGATGTTCGGTTCAGACAGGTTCCCGCGCGTCTTGTTGAGCGGGTCCTCCTCTCCGGCCACGAGGGAAGGGCTCTCCAGGCCGCCGAGGGAGTCGGCAACAGTAATGGCCCGAGTCGTCAGCGGCGGGCGGAGAGGTGCGTTGAACGGCGGCCGTGCGCCAGTATCGCGGCGGGCGCTACTCGCGGCATCGGCCGCCCGGGAGAGCTCCTGCTCACGGTTCTTCTCCAGCAGCTGGCCGCCGAGGGTGGCGCATTTCAAAATTGTTTGGATGAGGTGGTTCTGCTGCAGCGGCTTGGAAAGGTACTCGTCCATTTGTGCCTGGATGCACTTCTCGCGGTCGCCCATCATGGCGTGGGCCGTCAGGGCGATGATGGGTGTCCGCTGGGTGCCAAGGCTGCGCTCGTACTCGCGGATCTTGCCTGTTGCTTCGAAACCGCCCTGAACATGGGTTAGTACTGTGGAAAGTAAGGTGTGAGGGGAGCAGAACTTACCATGATGGGCATTTGGACGTCCATCAAGATGACGTCAAACTTCCTCTTCTTGACCGCCTCGAGGGCTTCCTCGCCGTTTCCCACCACCGTTACGACATGGTGGTACTTCTCGAGAATCTTGACGGCAAGCCGTTGGTTGACCGTGTTGTCTTCGGCCAGCAGAATCTCGAACGAACGCGTGTTGTCGGCCAGCGACGGCGTCGCCCTGTTCTCGAGAGCTGGGATCATGCCGTTGCCCATGTCGATCAGCTTGCATGGTGTCGTCATGTAGGAAGTGATGCCTAGGTCGAGGCATGACTTGAGGGAGACGTGGACGATAGGCGCCAACAGGACGATTGGGAGATACTTGAAATCGTCAATCGACCGAAGGCGTCTCGCATCCTCAATAGAATCGACGATGATCACGTCGTACGGAGCGGTGCCCTTGCCTCGGCTGCTGTCGAGGGCCTTGTTGCGCTCTGACTCGACCACGACAGGGTCTAAGCCGAGGTCGCTGAGCATCTGCCCGATCGCCGGACCATGTCCCGTACGGCCCTTATCGATGAACAGGACCTGGTGGGCCTTGTAGGGGGTGAGCTGTTTCATGATGGCCGATACGTCGCCGCTGGCCAAGCGCACAACACAGGTGAAGTAGAATCTGCTTCCTTTGCCGTATTCGCTCTCGACCCAGACGTCGCCGCCCATGAGGTTCACCAACCTCTTGGAGATCGACAGGCCTAATCCAGTACCGCCGAATTTCCTCGTCATGGAGCCATCAGCTTGCTGGAAGGTATCGAAGATAAGGTCCAGCTTGTCCGACGGAATGCCTATGCCCGTGTCTTTGACCATAAACTCGATAGCGTACTCGTCCTTACGGCACTCCACCTGTGTCGCCTTCTCGATCGTGAGGCTGACTTCGCCGTGCTCGGTAAACTTGATGGCGTTGCCTACCAGATTGAGAATAATCTGCCGTAGCCTGAAGGAGTCTCCGATAACGTAGTCCGGCACCATGTTGTCGACACGGTAAGTCAGATCAAGGAACTTCTCATTTGCCTTGACTGCAAGTGTCTTCAGAGCATTGAAAACGGTTCCTCGCAGTGTGTACGGGATCTCCTCAATGACCATTCTCCTAGCTTCAATCTTGGATAGATCGAGAATATCGTCAATGATGGTTAACAGGCTGTTGGCGAGACTGTTTACGATGTTCAGCATCTCGCGCTGATACTGTGTGAGGTCCGTATCCAGCGTGAGCTGCGTCATACCGATGATACCGTTCATTGGGGTGCGGATCTCGTGTGACATGTTGGCTAAAAATTCGGACTTTGTCTTGTTGGCAAGTTCGGCAGCTTCTCTGGCCTGGGTGTTCCTCTGGATACTGTCTCGCAAGTTGTAGACCATCTGGTTGATCTTCTTTTTGAGCTCGTCCATTTCACCCGAGGCCTCGACTTCGACGAGTTTCGTGAAGTCGCCGTCCGTCGCGGCGTTTGTGATGTCGCCGAACGCTCGTACTTGTGCGGTCTGTTGACAGTCAGCGATAGGTCAAGGGAAAACACAGCGGACTACTCACAAGGTTGTTGGCCATCGTGTTGACATCCGTCGTGATCTCCTTCCAGCGGCCCTTGAGGCCCGCAACGTCGGCCTGTCCACCCATGATACCATCAACACCCACATCCTTGGCGACTCGTTGCACTTCGTTACAGAATATGGACAATCGGTCAACCATGTTGTTGATGGTCTCCTTCAATATGAGTATCTCTCCCTTTGCTTCGACTTCGATTTTGCGGCTCATGTCACCGTTGGCGATGGCCTGGGTGACGGTGGATATACTGCGGACCTAGAGTGTGTTAGTAAAATAGAGCTGAGCACGTCGAGCGCGAGCACATACCTGAGATGTAAGGTTGGAGGCCATAGTGTTGACATTCTCCGTGAGATCCTTCCACTTGCCCTCGACGTTGTCGACCTGGGCTTGTCCGCCTAGAGTTCCGTCGGTGCCGACTTCTCTGGCCACCTTGCTGACCTCGAAAGCAAACGTTCCGAGGCGGTCAACCATGGTGTTGATGGTATTCTTCAGATCCAAGATCTCTCCCTGGACTTCGACCCCGATCTTCTTGGTTAGGTCACCCTTGGCAACGGCCGTGGTGACTTTCGCTATCTCTCGCACTTGCGTTGTTAAATTCATGGCCATTCCGTTGACGTTTTCGGTCAGGTCCCTCCATGTGCCCTCGACGTCGTGAACAGTTGCTTGGCCACCCAAGCGTCCCTCGGTTCCGACCTCCTTGGCGATCTTTGTAACTTCGCGAGCGAATTGCTGGAGTTGGTCCACCATGGAGTTGATCGTCTTCTTCAGCTCAAAAATCTCGCCTCGGCATTCAGCTTGCACTTTCTGTGTCAGGTCGCCCTTCGCGACGGCAGTCGTAACCTTGATGATGTCTCGTACTTGGGTAGTTAGATTGTCGGCCATGGCGTTCACGTTGATGGTTAGTTCGTTCCACATGCCCTGCACGCCTTCGACGTCAGCCTGACCGCCAAGGATACCTTCAGTGCCGACATCTCTGGCGACGCGTGTGACTTCAGAGGCAAATGTACGTAGTTGGTCCACCATGGTGTTGATCGTTTGCTGGAGCTGAAGAATCTCTCCTTTGGCGGGACGTTCAATCTTCTTGGTCAAGTCACCGTGGGCGACAGCTGTTGTTACGGATGCGATTTCTCTGACTTGATCCGTGAGGTTCTGAGCCATGACGTTGACTAAGAAGGTGTTAGTAGGCCATCAAGAGAGCCCCGGGGAGTGGGGGGGTGAAAAATATTACCATTGTCCGTCAATTCCTTCCATGTGCCGTCCACGCCTTCGATCTGAGCCTGGCCACCAAGGATACCCTCAGTCCCGACTTCGCGTGCGACACGCGAGACCTCGCTGGAGAAAACTTGGAGCTGGTCCATCATGGTATTGATCGTCCGCTTGAATGTGGTAATTTCGGGGTCCATTTCGACAGAGTTCATGCGCACTTTCTTGGAGAGATCTCCACGGGCGACAGCGGTGACAATCTCTCCAATCTCGCGGAGGGCTTTCTGGAAAGCCTCGTTTGCCTTCTGGTGCTTCCATAGCTCCCTCTCTAGAGTAGCGACACGCTCCTGCTCGATTATAGCCAGCGTCCGCTCCTGCAGCTCTTTTTGCTCGAGGAGTTGGATATTAACATCGGCGAGTTTCTGGGCTTGGGAGTCGATGAGCTTGGACTGGTCGTCTACATGCTCGCGCAGTTCTCCGAGGGCTCCGTCCAGGGGGAAACCGTTCGCTTGGGATCCATTGTGGCCGGTCCTGGGTCCCTCCCCACTGGCGGTGTCAGGGGTGTCTGGAAGGAGAGCGGGAGGAGATGGCGATTTGGCCTCGAGTCTGTGGACGCGCTGGATGAGTGCGGCAAGCTCTTGCTCGAGCAGCCTCTTGTGTTGGTTCTCGCGGCCGGGGAGCCTGATGAGCTTGCTGTCGCGGGCAGCGTTGGAACTGGGGTCGGAGGTCTCTGGGGCCAGGGACTTGAGGATGACTGCGATAGCCTCGTAGGCCGAGTCGTCTGCCATTGCGGAGGGCCAGGCGGAGGCGTTTCGCGATGGCCTTTGCTTGCAATCTGATATGGCGGATTGACTAAGTTGGTGGTGATATAGGTGGTAGGAGTTACGAGGGGTATATTTATCGCGACTTCATCGAGGGCGTGAGAATTCTATGAGAGAGCTGCCGGTTAGCGAAGATGAATTTGTCGCAGTCGCAGGACCCTGTGCGATTGATGAGATGGGAGAATTGCATTTCCCATGCAACGGGCTAGTGGTACAGGTGAAGGAATCACAGCAAAGGAAGGGCAAACGGCGGCAATGGGATAAGACAAATGCTCGTTACACGCACCAATCAATCATTGGCTTTGGAAAACAGAACAGGAACCATAATAAAGGGTTCAATGCTTACAAGGATATATGATGGAAGTTGAGCGCTACTCCGGCGATAGGACTGACAATAGATAGAACAATCCGTCTCTCCGTGGGGTTGAAGAAGTCTGCAGTCTGCAAATGTATGTTGACGGCGCCCGGATAGTGAGTGGACGGACGGGGCTGGGCGGTGGGAAACTGGAAAGGTGATGGCGGAGGAGGAGACAGGGTCGAGAACAGTAGAAAAGCGCAGGCGCAACAACAGCCAGGGAGGTCCCAGGCCAGGATCGGCTGCATGTCCGACCCGTCGCCGAATCGCAGGCAAGGTTGGCAAAGCAAGGAATGGGGCCAGCAGCTGGCCGGTCCGCAAATACTCCAGCTGGTGCGGACAAAGTATGTCGCCACCTGGTGATTTAGTACTATCTGGAGATGCACCCTTCTTGCAGGTTATCTGTTAGGTAGTTGTGTTCATGAGAGGAATGCACAGTGCGACAGTGTACCTTTGCTGGAGCAGGTCGAGTTGTCGAGAGGCCGTCAGGGGCTGTCAGGGCTGTCAGGGGCTGTCAGGGGCTGTCAGGGGCTGTCAGGGGCTGTCAGGGGCTGTCAGGGGCTGTCAGGGGCTGTCAGGGGCTGTCAGGGGCTGTCAGGGGCTGTCAGGGGCTGTCAGGGGCTGTCCGGCACTGTCAGGCACTGCCAGGCACTGTTACGGGTAACCTTAACGGATGGGCGGGTCGAGCCTTACTCAAGTCTGTGAAGCCTGTCATGGCACATCCACATGTCGAAGAATCTTTACTGGCAACCACTGGAAACTGGAAACCTGGTTTTGAGTGGACACCTAATAGGGGTCCCATCTCTGCGAACATACAAAGATCTCGGCTTCCGCGTCCTACTGGCCCGACATGTGTAGGCCAGAGTCCAGAGCAGCTGAATCTTTTGCCAATAACATCGTACGTTACCTGAGTGAATGAGTGAATGTACCTGGATGTACAGTGCGCAAAGCTAACAGACTTCGCAATCTCACAGTGCCAAGCAGGGAAGCCCCGATCAGATCGTCAGGGTTGTTTCCTCCTTGGGAAACGTTTTCGTGTACGGCTTTTCAAGGCCTTGTCCTGGTTATAGTCAGCCCGTCCTAGTGTAATGCTGCATTGCTCTTCTCTTACTACCTTTATATATCGGATATCAAAGACTTCCTCTCCTGCAGAATCACACAACACCAGCAAACGTCCAAACAAAGCGAAGGCGACAACATGCTAGTGTCTCGCGATTCGAAACTGCCGCTTAAGAAGAAGGGGGTAAAGGGGAAAGCTTCCAGCACTGTGCTGGGGCAACGTTGACGTCACTACGCATTCTGCCAAGACTTTCACGTCGTGGGGAAGCCTCGACATCGAAAAAAGAAAATGGCATTTCTAAAACAATACTCGGAAAATAAGTCATCCTCATCACTCGACGACTCCTGCATATTGCGGTATTGGGCAACAAAAGTGAGGGTATTCGGTAGCCTCATTCTGAGCCTAACGGCAGCCACTACCACAGTATGCCGTGGGAGAGGGAACCTAAGTGATCGTCTCTTGGGTGTGTGGGACGACAGTGTATCCCCTGCCGCTCTTTCACTGGGCCAGAGGGCTGTCGATCACTGCTGCTTCAGGGCACGCGAAACACCAAACATATTTGGCATTCATTTCAGCAAACAGCGCTGGCTTTGACTGAAGTCATGATGATCTCGAAAAAAGAGTGTGCCGCCACGTGCTGCGCAGGTCAAAGGCGATGAAGATGGATGGTCTTTCTTGAAGTCTGGCCGGCTCCTTACTCGGACAGGCCAGTCCTGTCCTGCACCGTCAGTTTCGACACTTGCTCAGGTCTCGAGTTATCTCGGACCGCGGATTACAGCACTATACCTCGTATTGTGGTACGAGGAGTGTCTCTCACGAATGGCATGTTTTCAAAATACCATAGCCCAGTCAAATCAAGTGTTGGCGGAGGGGCAATTGCGCACTGGCGAATGTAACCTGCCCCGCGGTGAATTTGTCCCAGCATCGCATTTTCCCTGAACTCGACAATCACAAACCTCAACCAGCGAATACCTATGGAGCTTACAAAATCCCAAGACCCAAGCAGGCCAAGGCCCCAAGGGAGCAACCCCGGCGGTGTGCTGCCCATTTTGATCTCCACTTGCCAAGGCTGGGCAACTGGACCCTGAAAATGGTGGTCGTTCACCGCCGAGGAAGGGGGATCATCTCTGGTAAAGTTGAGAGCGACAGCATTCGAAACAAGAACCCTTGCGCGCGTTTCCTGGCGTGACCACTGACAGCATCAAAAAGTCCGTCTCGTTTGATAAGGGAGGCAGCCGGGAAGCGGGAGGTCGACCGCTCTGTCCAAGGGAAATGCATATTTTTCACGTGGAATGGACCTGGGATACGAAGACCCAAGCAATTTTGTATGGGACCTTTGTCAATGACTCAATATCGAAGGTTCGACGGCTGTAGCGGCAGGACGGCTGGCACTCGCCATATGATGAGAGTGCAGCACTCAGAACAACATAAATGAACACAGTGGACTTTCTCCTAGGCATTCAAACGACCAGACGACCAGACTAACCAACGTCATCAAAGTCTCTCTCTCATACCGCCAAGCACCGGGGAAGCTTCAGATAGACTTATACCGTATGTCAGTCCGGTGTCGAGACCAACTCAAACTCAACCTTAAGCCAACCGCAGACAAGACTCTAGACTTATTGCCCCAGCTCCTGCGCCATCTCCTGCAGCATTCACTCCAAGGCGCACTTAACCCGCAAACTCTTTCCGCTGCAGGGCGCCGCCGTCGTGCAACTGCCTCCCGGATTCACATGAGAGGCGAAACACCATGCCATAAGGTAGACCTCGGATGGTCAGCTGTCTCGAGCTGGAGTGTAAACTGTCGTGTAAGCCGCCGAGTAACGAAACAATCATGTCCCTCGAGGAAGTGAAATTCAGGCGGACTCGGGCAAACAAAAACGGCTTGAGAGTGACACGGAGACAGCGATCGACAGGAGAGGGTTGTCACTCGACGGGCTAATGCCTCCGGCTCGGAGGACAAGGTGTAGCGTGAGGAATGGGCGGGGAGAAGAAAAGAGCCTGCCGGACTTGGGAACTTCCCACGTGTAGACCGCGTAGATGGGTAAGTGTCAACCAATGTTTGGCGAAAGCCTCCGGTGGGCGTTAAGGGACAGGATGCTGGCCTACATGTATGGTATGCCTTGTCGGTCGTGGAGGCTGCCATCCCAAACCCTCGCCAGTGTTCAAGGGTACGCTGCTGGCCACCGAGTCCGAAGTCCCGAGAACCTCCTCTTCTGGGCCGCGTTATACGGTCTGAACCCAACCTGGAAGATTCGAACCTGGAAAGTAGACATGGCCGGCAGCATGGGCCGCCGCAACGGCCCCAAGCCGCACGGCGGCAGCAGACAATGTTGACCGAGGTTGCCCATTCTTACTCACATCGTCAGCATCAAGCAGACATGCCACAGCTAGACCGACTGCCCTTCTTCCCGACCGTGTGTGCCTAAAGAACGGAGGTTGACATACTCGCCTACGCCGCCGAAGGACTGATATGATATGATGGCGTATGGTTTGGATCTCGCACATGGGTATTGAGATGCGTGAGAGCAGCTTGTTCTAAACCAAGTATATTTCCCAGCCTGCAGCTACGCAGGCCAACAAAGCCTACACTCTGCTAACTACCTCCAGCAGAACAACCACCATCTCAACACCTCTACCCTACATATCTCTCCCTCTCCTTCCCTTCGAGCGCGCTCCTCATCAACCTCCTAGACTCTCTCGTCTCCAGCCTTCTGCTCATCCCCCGTCTCCCATCCAGCGTACTTTCGACAAGAGATTATGCAATAATCGGAATAATAAACGGGTGGTGGTATCTTTCTTAGCCAAGCGATCGTAAAAAGAGAAAACAGGCCAAATGGTAACAAACACCGAATCCACGGTGGGATGGAGGGAAAAAATCTACAAAATGTACAAGAGACACCAACGAGATGGAAAGAGTGGGAAAGAAAGAGAGGGAAAACGGCTTCATGTGCATGAGATAGATGAATGGAACCTGCGCCTTGTAAATATGCCCGTGAAAACGAAAGGGATGAAAAGGCAAAATGTTGAGGTTGCTTTTTGTGAGCCCGGCTTGGCTTTCTGCCAGATGTGGTAGACGAGAGTGTAAGGTTGAGATAGATAGAGGGCGTATGTTTCCTGTTGAGTTTGGCGGTGGTGTAAATGATGTGTCCAAGTGAAGTGAGGTCTATGCCCCGATATGTGGGTGTAAACGACAGGCATTGCTCATGGTGTCTATCATGAGTCTTCGTGAAGACCGAGCCCTGTGACGCCGGTGACGGTATAGAAGCGAAAGCGAAGGAGAACGGGGGCTGATCACTTGTCCCCCAAGTTCAGCCAGCTCATGTCCGACGTCGTCACGGCCTTCTGCAGGACCGGCTGGCGACTCACGCCGGTGGGAAGCGGTGCGGAGGGAGCAGGTGGCGTGGCGTAGCTGGAGTAGGCACTGCTCGGCGCCCTGTCAGTTCCCCAAGGCTTCTGCATCGTCGTAGGATCCCAGGCCTCGTGGACTGATGCCGGGATACCGCTCGAGTACCCGGACAGGTCGCTGACGGCGCTGACGGGACGCTCGATGCGGCCCGACATGCCTTCCTTGACCTCCTTGTCGTACTGCGCGATGGTCGGGCTTCCCCTCGTCACTCGGCTGAAAGATGCGCGTGGCTCATACACATTCAGTGGCGGAACGGTCGCGCTGTCTTGCGTCCTCCGGTGCTGGGAGACATTGCTGTATTCCGACATCGAACTTCTGTCGGACTCGACCGTCGTCCTCTTGTTCTGAGCAGCAGCATTACCGTTTCCGAACCCGAGCAGGTTCAGGGCGGATCCACCAGACCAGTATCGGTTCCATCCGGAACTCCTCCGCGTGCTGTCGCGCTTGTCTCCGCCTCCCGCAGCGTTCCCAGTCAGATTCCTCGGTTGTCCGCTCGTATTAGTATTAGAGGTGAAAGCGACACCCTTCTCGTCTCTTGACTGCGGTGCTTGTCTTGGGGGAGCATTGGCCATCGTCTCAGCCATCTGCGGGATCGGCTTGCTTATTGTGCTCTTGAACGCCTTGTTGAACATGCTGCTCGACGAAGTCCGCTTGCTCTGGTCGCTAGGGTTACGCTTGAGACCGCCTGGCGGGTGTTCGTGATTGTCCTTGTTGACCTTGCCCATCAAGATGGCCATTGAAGAGAACGAGTTCCCTGACTGTTGTTGCTGGTGACCGCGGAAGACGCCGGCACCGGGGTGCCCTCGTGTTATGCTGTCGTTGGCGTATATGATACTGTCCTTCTCCGGGGACGAGATGCCACTAGCCCTCCGCAGGTGCCCGGCCTCCAGATAGGCCTGCCGGTTCCGCTTCCGTCTGATGCACAGGTAGATGAGAGAAAGGACGAGAGCAGCACCGAATACGGCGCCGAATATTATGCCGAGGAGGGCGTTGGTTGGAAGTCCTGTACTGTTATCTTGAGTTGCGATAGGTGCTGCAGCTGCGGTGGGTGTGGCGCTAGCTGTGGCTAGTGAAAGGGATGTGCTCGTTGGGGTGGCCGATGTTGTCGACGACGACGAAGAAGTCGAAGAGATGCTGGCGGCGAAGACTTTCTGGTCCACCAGCAAAGCTGTGGTGTTCAGCCACGTGTTCTCCCTTCCGTCGAACGCACAAAGAATATCGTCATCGCTTCCCCCGGCGGCAACAATCAGACCGTCCGAATCCTGCGCCAGAGCGAAGTTGCTGCGTGTGACCTTCGGAGCCAATGTGGCATTGTATTCCGGCCAGTCACCGAAAGTGAGTGTGTGGCCATCCCTCTTCTCCTCCGACCTGGTGACGATACGCGGGGAGTTTTGGACCGGTTGTAGTTGCCCGTTGATCAACACCGTTCGCGTGACGACGTTAGGAGACACTGTCATGTCAAAGGTGTAGAGGTTCTTGCACTGATCATCGCCCGTCACCAGAGCCGCCTTCATCGCTGTGATATCCTTCTCAAGCGGCTCTGCTAGCGAAGCGCCGGAATCAAACCACGCGATGTCCGGTCTGAAAAGGAAGACCTGCTTGTTCGTCGTGCTCCCGCCGACCAGGAGTGCCTCGCGGTCGGACCACGGCAAGAGAATAGGCCTGACCGAAGGAGGTGCTGCTGATTGGTATGACAGAACGGTGTAAGGGGCGGATGCTTTGATGGTGAACGTTTGCGACGAGAGACTTTCACTGCCATCCTGAGAACCGGCATATATGAGTATGGCGTCCGACGCTTGTAGGTACGTGGCGCCATGCCGTCGGCGTCGCTGTGTCACCGGAGCCGATAGCGTGATGCTCTCCCATTTGCCCGTAGCGTATGTAAACTTTTGTAGCCCTTGAAAGTCGGGATTCGATCCCTCTCCTCCTACGACATAGACTCCGGTATCAGAGCCAACACAGACTCCGCCGGTCACCTTCTCGCCTTGCGGCAGTGTCGTCCAATTTCCTCCCGGTGTGAGCTCCAATGCTTGAAACGCATTTGGTGAATAGGTGTAGAGTGTGTTATCGTGGATGACCGAACATATGTCGTCCAAAGCCACCTTAGGCTTCGGCAGCGACATTATGCGCAGTCGTGTCGGAAGGCTGGTTGGGTTCGAGGTAGAAGCTGTGGCCAGAGATGGACGCCCAAGAGGAATCGCCGGTGTTTAATACTGGAAATCACAAGCGCATCTCGATTTCGGATTCGAGAACGAGAAAGTGGTCTCGAGTAGGGTTCTGAGTAGTCAGGTATATATATCCTTGGGAATGCCCGTCAAAGAGTCCACAAAGACCTTCAGTCGGTTTCAAGTAAGATGGAGGGTCGATAGCTGATGGTGTCGAGATCCCTCCGATCTCTCCTTTTGATGGGCAAGCGAAAGAGACACCTGGTCGTCGGAAGTCAAAGAACAATGGGTGCAGACCAGTCTGAAATGACAAGGCAGATACGCTGTCGTTCGACAGTATGTACTATCGAGAAAGAATGGCCGTCAAGGTCTTGGGATCTGTATAGCTCACTCCAGCAGCCGGTCGATCCCGAATGCTCGAATTTGTCGGTTGGCTTGAAAAGATCTACGGAACAAGTTTGGATGTTTCGATGAAGGATTCCTGAAACGACGTGAACTCGGCTTTGGAGGTGGTGTTGGAAAAGAAGCAGACAAGGCCCCCGATCGTCTGAAGGGATAGACGTCGCAGAAAAGAACCGTGGTTGTTTGGTGTTTCCTCGTCGTCTCGTGTCTCCTTGCTGGCTAAATTCCCCGTCGTCTCGCGTTTGCTGTTGCTGGTGGTCGCCGGCTCATTAATCGTCGACAAGTATAGGGTGGTGGTATGATGCAGGTAGGGCAACCTGGTAAAGCGAACAGTTGTGAGATGTTGGATATGAAATTAGTACGCGTGGAATGGACAACAGACGCGAACCGTTCGTGATGCAATGTTCCAAGACGGAGTGACTCGCGCGAGCGGTTGGAATGCTCAGCTTTCGTCAAAAGACAAAGGAGGAACTCCAGCGAACTCCAGCGAACTCCAGCAGTTCCAGCACGCTGGGGAAGGGAAATTGAGGAACGGCCGGTACCACCAGGGGAACCTGGAATTGGAAGACCTTGGCAAGATGGGAGTGAGAACACGAGGAAGCAGCAAAGCTGGTGAGGTCGGACTGTTGGACAGGGGTCACGACGGAGAGAGCAGGGGTATAAGCGAATGGCAAGCGGGCTACGGGACTGGGAAGGCCTGTCAAGACCCGCCGAAGTAGTCTCTTTCCAGGAAATACATCCCTTGCCTCGCTTCCAGGGGCATTCCAAGCGCGAAATCAGTTGTCATCCTGCGCGCCAGGGTACAACGTCCGCAGAGGTCCGCAGAGGTCCGCAGCAGCCAGAGAGTGGCTGGGAATCTCTCGTCCCTTGCAGCACAGCGAAAAAGGGGTCACACCAAACACAAGCACACAGCAACAACCACTGTGCCTCACCGGTGATGGCCGACTGGTGAGTCTCTGCTTCCAACAGCAACACCATTGCCAGCCATACAAAGTCAGAATCATATATTCCATCATGCGCAGAATAACTACATGCAAACCAACGCTTTCTACCAAAGTAGTAGGTGTTTGCATGTTGTGACAGTCAGCAGTCAGCAATGACGGTTCCATGGTTGGCCAACAGTCCGAGAGCCTTGACTATTCCCCCGTGGTACGACGGTAAGGTGCCCATGTCGGTTCGTCGTCGCTCTGGCCACCGCTGTTCGTACCAACAACCCACGTCCTTGCAGCGTTTTCCTCTCTCTGCTCGCTGCTGCGCCTGCTGTGCTCTGTATAAGTTGCATAAAACAGCAACATTGACTCAGAACGGCGTTGCACAATAGTAGAACAGCGAGGCACATGCACCAGAGATGATTCGCTGTCCGCTCATAGAGGCGGCAGGAGGCGGCGAAGCGCTCTGGCGAGTGATTCGGCGCCGACGAGGGCGCTATTGTTCGAGACCTGCCCATTCGTGCAATGGCAGAGGCTGGCAGACGACCGAGTGCACACCGATTCAATTTGAACGGAGGCAATGTTCTAAGTGTAATATTGACCAGACTAGCTGCCAAGATATGTTGTTTATCAGTTCGTGATGTTTGTTCGTTTGCACAATCGCCAATGCTGCGGACTACTGTTGGAGAAAGTGGAAAGTGGAAACAACGGATCGTCCGTCGTTTCTCCACTGCGCTTCGTCCCTGCCTAGCCTGAAACGCGGTCGGTCAGATCCCTGCAGCTGCATCTCCTGCCCCTGAGCTAAAATCTATCGGGCATCTTTGAGAAACAAGTGGGGTTTTCTCACCCGTTCATTCGTCAGCACCTGAGGTGGGCAGTTCCATGCTGCACAGCCAGTCATGATTCGACGACGGAGCATCGACTCAGGTGAACGACTTGAACGCAGATGGCGATGGCGATGATCAAGAAACCTACGTTCATTTCATGGTCAACAGCATCCAGGCCGACAGCCGGCATACTTGTGTTGTGTACGACAGAGGTACCTATATCTGCCACAACGCCCACTAGCCCACTGATAGAAGCCTGAGCTCCACTGTCTTACGTGCATCTTGTAGGATGCTGAGTAGTAGGCGAGTCATACTTATAGACCCCGAAAGGAGGTGCTTCCCGCCGGGAACGTTTAACGAGAACAAAACCCCACAAGACCTTACTACCTTAGGTATGTAAGGTACCTTAATAACCCGTACCCAGCAGTTGAAAGCTCATGCAAACCCGATCAGTCATCTCACCCTTGCGCACCATCAACCCTCCAATCCAACAACCCCCATCGACGCATAAACCATCATTTAACGGCCGCCACGAAGGGCCATCATCTCTTTTGTTGGCGCCGCTCTCCCGCCATCCGCAGCACGTCAAATGAAACTCCGGCAATGCAAGATGATGACCTGCGCGGCGATGCATGTGTACATCTCCTCCCGCCATCTGATGGGTAGGTGTCCCGAATGGTATGTTGGTTTAAGCGCCTGCAGCACCGCCTGAAGCGGCGTCGGCACGCTTTCACAGCGCTCACCTTTGAACCGCAATCTTGACGCCAACACTACACTACAAGAGCGCGCGGCTCAGCATCCGAAGTGATGGTGGTGATTGGACTGGAGATGTCGTGTTCCCCACGAAAGACGACCGTTTATGGCCCTTAAGTGACTTGACGAAGAACACGATTGGCATCAGAGAACATGAATCACACCGCTTTGTGCAAATAGGATATACCCAGCGTGTAAGTAGTAGTAATTCGTAGTGGCAAACGCAACCGTACACGATACTCCGTACCGGCGGCTTCATTCATTCATCATCACTATCAGCTAAGACACGGCGCCTCTTGGTAGTAGCCACATCCCTTCGTACAACACCATCATCATCCTCCTCACCGTCCTCCTGCTCGTCGTCACTGACATCAATTGGCGACGTCTTCCGCTTTGCCGCCTTGACAGCGCTTCCCGCGCCGAGCAGCTCGTCGATATCGGGCATGCTATCCTGGGTAGCCGTCAAGTCCATCCAGCCAGCCATCCGAGGATCCTCTTTAGGCGCCTGTGCGGAAGAGGGCAGGAACGAGGTCGGTAGACTCGATGGGATGCTGGAGATGGGCTGGTCATCTCCAACAACAAAATCGTCCAGGTCGGATCCGTTATCGGACCCATCCGTGTCGTTGATGTCACTCGTGCGCTCGCAGTCGTCTCCGAGGTCTTCGAAGTGGTCGCCTTTTCTCTTCAGTCCACCGCGGCCTCCTCTTGCCGACCTTCGTCCGCGCCCTCGGCCTTTGCCGCGGTTTGTTGGTATGCGGGTGATCTCCATGCCTTCATCGTCTGACGCCTCCTCTTCATCATCATCGTCGTTATCGCCGTCTAGGTCGTCCATGAAAAAGGAGTTGCCCTGCTTGCTTTTCTTCTTGACAGTAGGTTTTCGCCCTCCTCTGGTGGATGTGGCTGCCCCGCGGCCTCCCCGGCCTCCTCGCGCTCCGCCTCTCCCCCGAGCTGCAGGCGCCGGAGCCTCTTCTTCTTCTTCAGATGCATCTTCCATCACAACTTCCTCATCGTCTTCGTCGTCGACGAATGCACCAACGGTGCGCTTGCTTGGCCGCTTGGAAGCCGAAGTGCTGTTCCGCCCAACAGGAGCCTCGGTCTCCGATCCGTCCTCCTCCTCCTGGCGTATGTCGCGAGCTGGGTGGTTGGGAGCAAAAGGCGGAACCGGAAGCTGTTTCCAGTGATCCGGGTCAGAATCGGCATATGGTTGCACGAACCTGCTAGCCGGGTCTTGAGAGTTGCCCAAAAGCTTGAAGAGCCGCACACATCTCTTTGTGTGCGCACCGTGCCTCAGTTTCGCCGTAGGCCTCAGCTCGCGTTGGACATGCGGGAACCTGGTGACGTCCGGAAGCGCAATTTCTTCCGAGTTGACGCCTTGATACGGTACGTATTTGTAGACCCTAGCCAGTTCCTCTTCTTGGCTCCTGGTGAGGCACACGCTTCCGAGCAGAGGAATATCGGCTACTGGTTCCTCGACCGCCGGTTGTGGCGCCTTTGATGCTTTGGCTTTGGGCTTTGCCGGTCGGCTGAGCATAGTGGCCACGCTCTGAAACCCGGTCTCTGCTCCATCAGGCATGTGGAACTTCTTCTTGGATGCTTTCTTCCTCAACCCGGCGGCAGTCTTCTTCGGCTCCGGTAGAGATTTGTCTTGGGTGTTCTCGATAGGGATATCCACAATCCGTTTGTCGACTTCGGGACGTGTATCCCTCGGTAAGATCCTTGACGAGATGTCATGACGTAGGTTGAACCGGTCGCGCTCGTTAAGCTTCTTTTGTATCCATTGGTAGTTGTCCTGGGACTCCTCGACCTTCCTTTCTTCCTTCCCTTTCATGACTAGGAGAACGACCTTGCCAGCTCGCTTTCTGCCTGTTCGACCCATACGTTGCAGCATGCGAATGGGAGAGGATGAGGAGTCGTAGCAGACGATCAGATCGACCTGGCCAATGTCAAGACCCTCTTCGCCGATGGAAGTGGCGACGAGCACATTGAAGCCACCAGACTTGAACTTCTCTATAGCCTCAATCTGTTGCTTCTGCTTCATGCCCGCGCTTCGCTTCGAATCCTGTTGGCCAACGAACACTGCAGCCTTGATCAGCGGTCTGTGAGCGTTGAGCGCACTAACGATGGCCTCTGCGCTGTCTCGGTACTCGCTGAACACAATCGCCCTTGTGCTTGATCCAGCCCCGGCATCCAGGAAGTGACTGAGGAGCGTATCACAGAGACGGGGAATCTTCGGGTGAGTGACGAAATCATCCTTTTTCAACCAGTTCCCCACGATTTTCATCATCTCCTGGAAGTCCTTGTCCTCAAGCAGCTGCCTCTCCAGCTTCGTGCCTTTTCCGCCCTTCTCTTCCACTTCCTTACGCAAATCTTTGAGGTTTTGATAGAAGAGGTGTATGCCGTGAAAAGTCAGCAGCTTTATGGCATGCGCCAGTCTTTGGAGAAAGGTAAACACCATAATCGTAGGCCATTTCACATTGTCATTTACATGCCGGCCAGGTCCATTCATCCAGGCCGTCTTGGCCCTCATAAGGCCGTAAACGGTGAGGTCCATGGGATCACGGCCCCAATAGATGTTCATCTGGCTGAGCTTGTTCACGAACGGCTTCAGCGCCTTCGAAAACATCTCCTGTATCCGTATCATCTCGTCTGAAAGCTCCAGGGTGATGATGTCTTGGTCTCTTGAATGGACATACTTCCTGATATCGATAGACTCCTCCGATCGGACTTCGACTTGAGATATCCCAAGGTTGTCAAAGACTTGTTGAACAGTCTCGACCTTTGACCCAGGCGTTGCTGTGAGAGCAAGGACACGAAAACTCTTAGAGAAGCGGCGGATGAACTCCGCAACCTTGACGTAGGCATAGTCACCGGTTGCCCTGTGTGCTTCGTCGACAACCAGAAGCACAATAGACTTGGGATCGGCATACCCCTTGGAAAGGTCGTTTATCAAGGTCTGGGGCGTCATGAAGAACAGGCGTTTAGTCTCCCACTCCCCTTCGCGAAGTCCGGCTGGCGTTTCTCCCGTTAGAAGAGTCGTGTCCGAGCGAGGAATGCCGGCGATATTCAGACATGCGTCAACCTGTTGCGAGACGAGAGGCTTGGTAGGTGCCACAAATACAATCTTGGCTTTCTGAGTCCAGCGGTAGAAGTTGAGGATGATGGCTGCAGCAATGAATGTCTTGCCCAGGCCAGTCGGAAGTGCCACCAGAGTGTTATTGAACAGTCCGGTCTTGACGATGCTGAATTGGTAGTCTCGCACGGGCCCGAGATTCATCGGATAGACCCATGTTTTCAAGGCCTCCGGGTTCAGAGCGTGATGGGTCGGGACGTCCTGTGGTTGATCCGCACGATAGGGCCTATTGGTGAGAGCCTGCGACTGCCTAGGATTTTCATCGGAGACTTGGTCCCCAAATAAAGTGGTCTGTCGGAATGAGTGAGACTGTCCCAGAGATCTCTGAGGTGCCCCTGATGATGAAGCTGAGAAGGGAGATCGGTTGACGGCGGACTCTCCTGTCACCTCAAATCCGTCCGATTGATCTGACAGAAAGCCTTCCAGGTCTACATCATCAAATTGCCCGAATGTCGTAGGTGCCTGGGTTTGCTTAGCATATTTGAAGACTCAAGTTTCAATGCCAGGCTTACTGATGATTGTTTTGACGAAGCGGTAACTAGCGAAGGGTCCTCAATCTGGTCACATGCCAGCATCAAGTCCTCATCATCTATGTCGTCAAATTCAAATTCTTCGTCGTCCATTTTTAATGACCATTGTGCCTGGCGGCTGAGAGCAGGAAATGCCGAATGCCACTAAGCAGTTATGTAGGAGTGCTGGATGTTGAATGTAAAGTCAGGTACCGCGTTTGGACGCGTAGCTTATCGGTGATATCACCAAGTCACATGACTCCAGTCAGCGAGTACAGAGTGCACTAACTGTAAATGGTGAGCGCGACCTTAGGCAGCCTTCTCAAGGCTGGATGACTAACTCGACAATACCTAGGTGAAAGACGCCCCGCCAAAGCTTATTGACTCCACCTGCTATTGTTTGCACTGACGAAACTTTGGAACTTCGAACTTCTGCTTGCAGTCAAACCGGACCACCTTCTTTCTTCTTCTCGGCTTTGTCTTTCCCACCACTCTCCACACTTGCTTCCTTATCCTATTCGCCTCTTTCTTTCTCCTTTGGATTGAGGCGTCTCTTTGACAGATCAGGACTCTGTTGGGAGCGCTCATCTGGTTTCCATTTTCGGACTGTCGATTTGACCGTCACTCCCGCGATATCACCACTTTCTTTCACCCAATATCACCGGAGCCCACTCCTCAACAGCGATTCACTTGCGCAGCATCGGCGCATGCAGCGCAACCGCTCCATTCTTTGTCGCTCCTAAGAACTGTACTAGCAGTTCTCTACGACTCTTCAAACTCGACATCCTCACCATTTCCCGAACAACATCAACACCCGAATTTAAGACCTAAGACCATCACCACCCGACCCTCATCATGGCGCCTCCAACAGGACCTCGCGCACTCGGTTCAAGCGCTACTCGGGGACGTGGAAACACAAGAGGAGGCGGTATTCAAAAGCGAGGCGCTGCGCCACGGGTCAGGACCGACCGCGACGGCGATGTCTCCATGGATGCACCTGCCCGCGGCGGAAGTGCTCCTGGCGCTCCTGGCGCTCCCAGAGGACCTTCAAGAGGAGGTCGCAAGTCCGCTGCGCCATCCAGAAGTTCACAACGGACTGCGCAGAATCTGGCCGCTTACACCTCCAAGGATTTTACCGTTGAGACTGGCCGCGGCGGTCGCGTCTCTCTCAATGCCTCAAAGGCTCGATATGCACACACGGCGGTCTTGACCGTGAACGGCCTTGACTTCACAGACCCCGATCCGAAGCAGCTTCAATCCCTCCTCTCTTTTCTTGAGCGCAAGGCATCGAAGAATCAAACAAAACAGATCACGATCAACAAGGTATGTTTTCAACACATGATCGACGGCCCTTGGAGCCCTTAGTTATCGTTTACACACCTCAATCACGCTACCGAATACGATGACTCCGGTTCCCTGGCCGTCCACTCCTTCCGACCTCCCCCAAGGTTATGCAACCTTGCTAACTTGACATCAGTCCGTCGTTGACGGAAACACACTTTATTTTCAAGTCAGCAAGGACGACGTACCGAATTTCCTCCACCTGGACGGCTTTACATATGGTCCCTCGTCCATAAAGCTCTCCGTGGCTGAGTCCGAGAAGCCGTGGCCGCAGAAGAAGGCACAGCTGACCGAATCGGCTGCCCGGACCAAAGAGCAGCTAAAAGGTGTCCTGTTCAACCGTTACAATGTTGACGGTCGGATCCTTGATCTCTCCAACCTCGGCCAGGATCCGCAGCTTGTTTCCATGGGTCTCTTCGAGAAGAGCAGTACGCCAGAGAAAGCCTTCAAGGCGCTTATTCTCATTTCGGATCAGCAATTCGACACCGCCAAGGCAAAGGCGGAGGCTATTCAGGGCGTGACGCTCGCTAGCAACGGGCTCGGCACCATACAACCTGTCTTTGACCTTGCCGAAACCTTCCCCCAGCTGAAGATGCTCGATCTCAGCAACAATGCTATCAAGAGCCTGAAGCAACTCACGAGATGGCGCGGGAGGTTCCGGTCCCTCGAGAACCTAGTCATGGTTGGAAATCCCATTGAGACGGAAGAGCCCAACTACAAGACGGAGCTCATGCAGTGGTTCCCCCATCTGCAGTTCCTCAACGGCGACCATGTCCGGACGGCAGAAGAGATTGCAGCGAGAGAGGCGGCGACCCGTCCTCAACCCATCCCGCAAGCCGGACCGGATTTCCGAGATTCCGATGGAGTCGGCGAGACCTTCCTGCGGACATTCATTCCGCTATACGACTCGGATCGGTCTGCGCTGCTCGCCACATTCTACGACGAGGAGAGCCGGTTTACTCTGGCGGTAGTCAATAACAAGATGCCGACCGATAATCCAGTTCCAGCATGGCAACCCTATCTCAAGTTTTCTCGGAACCAGGCGAAGATCACAGTCGAAGCTGCAAGGACCCAACGCCTCTTCGAAGGCAGCGCAACGATCTCAGATCTCTGGAAACAGCTGCCTGCTACGCGCCACCCAGATCTTATCGACCAAAGCAAGTACATCATTGACTGCCACACCATCCCCGGCATCATGGATCCGACAGGCCAGATCCCTGGAGGTGTCGGCGGTCTTCTCATCACTATCCACGGCCAATTCCAGGAGGCGGACAGGGAGAACCCCGCCAAGACCGGCATGCGCAGCTTCTCGCGCACCATCGTGCTTGGACCTGGCCGCCCCGGCAGAAATCCGATTCGCGTCATCAGTGACATGCTCTCGCTGCGCGCCTTCGCACCCGTACCTGGTTTCGCCGCTGCTGTCGGTATCGACGTACAGGAGCGGCAGAAGCAAATGGTACTGGAGCTCACGAACCGGACCAGGATGACACTCGAGTACTCGCAGATGTGTCTCGAGGGTGTAGCATGGGACTTCGACAAAGCACTGCTCGCCTTTGAGGAGAAGAGGGTTCGTCAAATCCACCACATCATTCTACTTGTTCGACGCTAACACATCTTAGGCTATGCTTCCTGCCGATGCTTTCATAACTGCATGATCGTCAGAGGCACTTTATTACCAACGCGATGGCGTTTGAGACTGTTCATACGGGACAGGGGATCGGCGAAAGTATCTCCTAGTTTAGAGGATGCGAGACGACTGGACGCTGGAGGAAAGGCCAGCATCTCAGAGCGAGGGTTGGGCTAAGAACCCCGTTGAGATTGCTAGGGCAGCATGGATCAAGGATGAAGATGGAAGGCTTCTTTGTTTGATTCTTAAATGTATACGGAGTTTAAGGGGCGGCAAGGCACTGCACTGCATTTTCGGTCTGGCTTTGCATCTATTCAGGAAGGAGAATGGTATCGAGGATATCACGGCCTTCATTCAGCGCTGTCAGCAGCGGTTAGATGACGAGAGACATGGAAGGGCGACCAGGGCATCCTTAGACGGATGCGTCAGGGCAACAACAAAATGATACCACGGCGTTTATCGCCAATTTTGCCTGTACAACGAGCTTCTCTAGAACCACAGTGACTTACGTTCGGCCATATCAACAGCACGAAGGTCATGTCAAACCAGAAGTATTCATCTAATGCACTATCCATCCACACCTCTATATTATTGAAACAGTTGTATTTTCGAATCGACAACTTTACTGCTAATCTTCAATCTGATTGAATCTCCTCCTCGCCGGATTCTCGCTCCTCCGGCTCCGGTCCTGTCACGACTTCTCCCAGCCTACTTTTGCCCGGGCGTTCCCACACCCGCCTATGAAGAGCACTACCGCCGCCCTCCTCGAGGACGACCCTCTTGAACACCAGACCGTTCCTCAACCCATTCTTCTCCCTCCCTTTCATATACAGATCCTCGGCAGCCACCAGCGCAGGCCAGGTCATCTTCTTGTGGTAATTCCGCTCCTTCAGGACCGTAGGCATCCCGCGCTTATCAAACCCGGTGAACAACCTGCCCTTCTCGTGACGCCACCTGCGGATCGCCCATAGGGCCTCGGGGGGGTCGGAGTCAGCGACCTCATCCCAGATGCCGGTCCAGTCGATCTCCAGCCCCGCCCTCAGAAAAGCCGGGTTCCTCCGGCCCGCGTTGTAAACGGGGAACTCGTAGCTGATGAGGCGGAGGAACATCTCCAGCGGGCGGCCGGAGGAGTCCCAGTCTGTGAAGTCGAGGTAGGAGGCCATGTACTCCAGCCGCCGCAGGGCTCCCTGCGTGGAGAAGTGGTACTTGCCTCCCGGCCGGAGGGGAGGGAGGGGAGGGGAGGGGATGGGGTACTGGTAGTTGGTCGTGTTTCCTTGAACCACTGGGGAGTCGCCGGCGTTGCTTTGTATGCCTAGGCCCGCTGTTGCATCACCTTGGTGGGGTCGAGATCGACCGCCGCCCATCTCGATTCCGTCGTCGGCGAAGTCGGGGTCTTCGCTGTCGGCCCAGGAGCGGGAGGAGGAGGAGGAGGAGTTATTGGGGCTGCGGTGCAGTAACTCGTATCCACTGTCGTTATCAGCAGGTGCGCCGCTTGTCTCGGGGGGGTTGCCCTTACCGTCTGCGATCGGGGATTCCATCGCCTTTTCCAGCAACTGGCTCAACGGAACGAACCCATCCATAGTCTCCAGGTCTGGAAGTTGGGGGAGAGCTACAGACTCCTGAGCTTCAAAGAAGACATCCTCCTCCGGTTCTTCAGCCTCAGGGCAGATCTCCTCGTCGTTGGTCTCAGCAGGCTTTGGCACGGGATGATGCAGGTTGAAGTACCGACCATTCCGCGAGGTCCCGTGTATACCAGCATAGTCACGGGCCAGGAGAAGGCGTCCGAGAACGTCATCGTTGTTCGGGTCCTTGACGAGGGTCGCGGTCTCCCTGTGACCTCCAGGCATCAGGGTGTACGGCTTCGGCTCCGGGATAGGTGACTTGCGCTCCCTCGCCTCCTTCTCTGCCTGCGCTTTAGCCTTGTCGAGGTTGAGGAACATATTGAAGTTCCAGAAGCCGGCGGCAACCGTCTTGGCCACCTCGGTACCCTTGGGAGTAGGTGCCTGCTTGGGACTCGGAGGCTCGGGTGATTTGGGGGCCTTGGCCTTCGGGCTGCGTGACTTATGCTTTTTGATCGGAGAGGTGCGCTCTTTGGCATCCTTCTCGGCCTCCCTTTTGGCGTTGTCGAGGGCAAGGAAGGTGGAGAATGTCCACGGGCTGCTGACTGCCTTCAGTACCGCGTCGGCACCCTTCGGTGATGGTGCCCGCTTGGGTGTTTGAAACTCAGTTGAGGTCCGAGGTGTGGTGGGTGTGGTGGGTGTGTCGGTGCTCTTCCGAGTAGGAGAGAGGGTTTCTTGAATTTTCTTGAACATCTCGTCCAGTTGTTGTGTTATTGCAGTCCTGCAGGTGAGCGCTGTCGGTGCCGCCTTGTGTCGAGGTGAACGAAACTAATCCGTTTGGAAAGCAATGACAACGTTCTTATATCTGAGGGAGCAGTCCGGGCAGTCTCGTCTGATAGAAGCAGAGCATACAAGGCCTTTGTAGAGAGTACAATGCACCGACTCGTTCTGGAAGTTGTCAGTGGCTACTGCGTTGAGTCTTCGTGCCTGAACAATGCTATTATTCCCACCTTGTTGGGATACTGTCTTCGTCTAGAGTGCTGTGGAAAACTGGCATTGTTGTCGACCAGGGCTCTCATCCTGTCACAAAGACACAGAGGCAAAGGACAAGTCGGACAGCCAGGAGAACAACTTTGTTCATGAGTGAAAGGGACATGGCACAACGAGTCTATACATAGACACTCCAAAACGTCAGGGACATAATAAATAGCAGGTTCGTGTTCTAGAGCCTCCGTGCTCACTACCATTGCGTATCGGACCCCTTCTAGTAAAGTCACTTGAGTATATCCTTCACCTCATCACTTGACAGGATCCCCATACAAGCCGACTACGACAACCACACACAACCCATCCTCATATCTACTCCCACAAGCGCTGGTCGCAAAAGAGTATAACACAACCACGAAGATGTGTCAGGAAACGGTGGTGACTTACGAACTATGCAGACACGAGGTGGCCGAGAGGAGGCACTGTGCAGCAGCGCAACGAGAGATCGACAGAGCGCAGAAGAGGGTCACTTGGTGCTGCTTCGCGAGCGCTCCGTCGAGGAGGATCGACTGTAAGGTACAGTATCAGACGTACAAGGACTATGCATACTGCGGCCGCTGCAAGATATTGCGGAGGAGAGAGCAAGACAGGCAAGTCCAAGCAGCCCGGGAAAAGGAGCGCCGCAGAGCTAGAGCTGACCAGGTAGCGCGGGACAGGACAGTGCTAGACAGGCTGGCACAGAACGAGGCGAAGTCGAAGGCAGAAAAGGCGAAAGGGGTGCAACGGTACGGCTGGCAAAAGGTGACGCCGGTGGAAAGCACAAATCGTCCGGCGCAGCAGAGACATGGTGACTCCTTCATCGAGAACCCGCTGTACGCAGAGATCTTGAATCTTCTGACAGAGGCAGAATACCGAGAGTTTATGCCATCACCGGAGTCGATGTCGCGGATGGGTACCGGAACCGGCAGCCAGCACTCGCGTAGTCAGTCGCAGCCGCTAAGAGACATTGGGAGAGTCAGGGAGCACAACCGGAGCAGGTCTAATGGTCCGACCCGGGTGCCGCCGCAGGTTCCGCTCTCCACTAAGAGAGTCCAGGAGGCTGCCAGACGGAATCCGCGCGACCAACAACCCACCGCAACTGTCCCGGCTTCGGTTGCTCGAGCCCGTCCTCAGCTACAGATAGCGGTACCCGAAAGGCAACATATCGCAGTACCTCATAGGCAGGCCATGCCCAACGGCGGGTCAGGACCCAGCATAGTCCAAGGTGGAGGGTACCCTGCCTCAGCCCGGAAACCAGTTCCCTTGCGGAAGGACTCGCAGAAGCACGGCCCTGCGGACGCGTACGGTGAACCGATGCCTGACGACGACTTCCTCGATTTCGTGGAGAGGTATGTATGATGCTGTGCGGCGCTCACAACAGCCCATTGCGTACTAATGGACAGTCAGCAGCTGAGTTATTATTGAAGAGACTTACACAGACTGAGATGGGCTGAGATATCCTTTGGCGCAGTATGCCATATCATGATACTCATATTGAAAGCTTGTTTTTGAATGACACCCCCAGAATATATAAATGAACAGGTGAGGAACAAACCACATGTGGACGAAGGGAGAGAATACATAAGCCAGGACCGCAGGGTTAGGTTTGAATCTTCCCCCTAGCTCTTCCCCCTACGTATAGGGTAGCTATGCGTAAGCATCTGTGGCCGCCATGACAAGACTGAGGTTCTGCAACGACCTTTTCTTGAACCACCAGCCAGTGATTTCTATAGACACATGTGTAAAGTGGCTCACTGATGTTCAGTGCCTCAGACATTATAGCGATATGCCAACATCACGTGGGATGAGGAATGCTTGTGGCCGTTGGTTTTGTGACCCTCCACAGGTTGCACATCCAGCCCTCATAGTAGCAGAAAGACGCCTGCTGTCAACTGTGAAAGTATATCACGTATTCAAGTACCTGGATAGGTACCACCTCCTCCCCATTTCCGGATGATGCATCAACGCCAGCCCAGCTCGAACGGTTCCTACATCAGCATTGAGCCGTTTCTTGTCTAATCAAAGTGAGGTGGTCAAGTCACCACCGTTGACCAAAGTTGGCCAGCTGATCGCTCTGACACCCACCAGAGTCCACCGCATTGTCATAGACACCATGTCCGAGCTTGAAATTGACGAACTGCTATGTTGCCGCTCGCAGCCCGTAAAAGGGCAGCCTTCAGCCGAGATCGGCCATCGTCATGGCCGCCAATGAGCACTTGGGTTACGACAACGTAAGTCACCCGCCATCGCTGACAGGTTCAACCTTTTAATGAGATAACATAGCCTATTCGCAGTACGTGTATCTCTCCCCGACCCTGGCGGCAGCTGCTCATACCAGCACGAGATGCTCGCAACGGCGGTCGAAGCCGACCAAGGCGATACTGTGTTGATGACCCTCTACCACCGGCGTCCCCCTAAAGTCTCGGAGAAGACGGCCGTGATGTTATCCCCAGCACTGCTACGCAATATAAAGGGCTTTGTATCCCTCAGTACTTTCTTCCTGTCGGAGGACATGGATATTTCCACGACTTTTTCTGACCTCCTAACGACTGAACAATCCGGAGACCCCCCTGGCCCTGGTCAACGAGCAACAGCAGAGCTACCCACGGACCGTATTTCCCGGCTTCCCCTGCCTGAGTCTGACAACAAAGGGACGTTTGTACGGTTTTTCTCTTTTCCTGTGTCTAGTAACAGCCCAGACGACATTGTCATCACGGGCGATGGCCTGGTCCCTGTGTGGAGGTGGGTGAAGCCAGACAGTACTTATCGCAAGGCCGGATTCTGGGAAGCAAAGCTAGACGAAGCCCTGGAAGACGGCGAATGGAATGGCGGAAAGAACCTGCTGGTTCTCGTCAGAGGTGTGGCTGAAGCGGCATTGCGAAGTATGACAGCTCAAGGGATCAGAGTAATCGACCTCGAAGAGAGATTTTCTGCGGAACAATTCGTCTAGAGGTCCACACCGCAGCTACTGCAGATATTTAATATTAGTCTCCATCAAAGCAGCGTCCTCCTCAGGTCTTGGGCTCGGTGAGTGGTGCTCAGCTCTCAACCGGGGTAATTCGGATGTTGAACCTAGTCACTGGACCATGTCGATTGAATCTATTAAGAAGTAATATGGAGGAGACTGTGAGTCTAGCTCACGCAACTAGCTGATATCGTGTCCTAATTTGACACACGTGAGGTAGATATGGATTACAGAGCATCAAAACTTAAGCCCGAGAAGTATAAACCCCTTGCTTCATGGGCCGGGCTGTTGGCAAGCCCGCCACGGTGTGATGTAGCCCGGTGTCTGGCAAAAGTCAAGAGAGCATCCGAAACAGCAGCGTGAAGTCTTAAAGGGATACCTGGAGGTTTACGTCGTACTTCGTAATCAGTCAACGCGTCCCTGTACCGGAGTTGAAAATCAGACGTCTAGATGTCCCACCTCTTACTGTGTAGAGCTGTGAACATGACCTTTTGCATTCCCCTGCCAGGTTAGCACGCCAATTTGTATTGCGGTGCCTGAGATTCCCATCATAGGAAGATGAATGTCTCAACAAAAAATTTCCCACGATCCTCCCCGTTCGCTGGAACGGAATGGTTCCACGCAATGCTTTGAAAGACAGCGGGGGTTAAGCGCTGTAGGGCTGAGAGCAAAGCTTGGCATGGTGGAATTGGGGGGTTGACGCGCCAGCAGGGATACGTGTCCCTCCCGATCGGTATGACTCTCATTACGGTCTTCTGATTGCTCGATGAAATGGAACGGATGGCACGATTGCTTGATCCCATCCTCGAGTGGGGACCAAATCAGCTCCCGGTAAAGCTTGGATTCGGGAGAGATGGGATTGAACTGGCCTGACTGGTAGGACTGACATGGCAGCAAAACAGAAGAATCCTTCAAATGGCCTCCAGATCTATATCCATGATGGCGAGGACCAGGTGTTCTTGTGATCCAAAACCCTGCAAAGTATGTGTGGTAATACGAGACACGGAAGTGTCGGTAGATGTATTGGTCTCGACCATCATCAGCCTCGGGAGCAGCCCCCGTCGAGAATAGGACCAACAAGTGACTAAAACCGGAGTCCTATCTCAAGCTTCAGACTGAGCCACGGTGGACGGGACGGCTCACTGGTGCACAATCGTGGCCGCGGACCAGTTAGAATCCTACTCTGGCCGGTCACACTCTGTTTGTTGGACGATGCAGTCTTGCGGCCCAGCACTAACTGTCCAAGCGGCCCCCAGGTCACTCGCCGCCGTAATTGGTGTTGCGATGGCGATGAAGTCGTGCATTCCAAGGTACGTCTCTCCTCTCGAGTAGAACACAATTACCACAACACGGCGTGTTTCAAGAGCCATACCAAGACCGCACCATGCGCCATCTAGGTAGACAGTTAAAGGGGGAAAAAAAGTAAAGGGAAAATAGAGAGTATCGTGATAGAGAAAAAGCTGCTACCTGCTCTCGGTTCGTCAGCTCTGGCAGTATGAGGCCCTGAGGCGCGAATGGCTATTGGCGAGTAATTCTTCTGCCTCATGGTGTCTCCGCAAACATTGAAGTGAGGACAGAAGACAACTCTCGGTAGTTGCGGAACTGGCGGATGCCCGCCCGATAGAACCGGGCTACTTCGTGATCACCTGACCATTTGCGGACTCTGGCCAACACGCCGGACGATCTCGGTTTCGCATTGCGGACTTGATTGATTGTTGTCGGTGTCTGGGTGTCCAATACTGTTTTGTTGTTGGTAGAGAGCAAATGAGGCCGGGACAGCTGCTGCAAGAGCTCAGGCCGGGGCTGTGCATGTTCGTGTTCAACTCCGTCGTCTTGACCACAACAACTTAGACCCCAACAAAAAGTAATCCGATATTGAAACTCAACCCGATGTGGACTGATCCATAAGAGGTCTCAGAGAAAGACATGTCTCATCTGCTGAGATTGAAAACCCGGTTGAGCTTCCTGAGATTGTGGAAACTTTAGGTTCTTGACCGAAGACGAGATGACAAACAGCTGGACGTCGCTGTCGTGAACTGTCCCTGGCCCGTGCGGCTTACCGTTCCGCACAGCTGCACCTGGCCAATCAGGACCAGATCCACGTCACACAAGCTGCCAGTTTGAGAGGCTCGATGGGAGGATTTAACGCTAGTCCATTCTGGGGCTTAGCGTAATAGCTGAGCGGCGCAGTTTAGGCAACCGCGATGTCCCCGAGGGTCTCTCTCGCTGCTCTTGCATTTCTCATCAGCATCATCCTCCTCCATCCCCGACTTTCGCTCGTCGACTCTGTTTTCTCCCATCTTTAACCTCATTTATCATTACTGCCTCATCTCGATTTCCCACCTGAGGCCGCAACTATCTCATCATTCATACATACAACAACTGCGCAAACCCCCCCATCCCGATTGCCTTGAGACGCGGTGCACTGCCATCCATCTATCTTGTCTTGTATATCGCGTGCCGTCAGACTTCCGGCCGATCTTGGTTCTCTTTGCTTCGACTCCTGTCCATATCAGCATCTTCGTGGTCGTTATCCGCGCCCTTGTCGCCATCATCGATCTGTTAAGCCAACCGACAACCTACCTTGACTGTCCTATTCGCCCCTGAGTGGACGGTTCTGTCCTGTAGACTCGGGTCTCGATCAGACGACGTAAGACGCCCTGTACTCTTCCTCTCATCTCACCCCAAGTCCTCTTCCATCCCCGGTCTGCAGTTCATGTCAGTTTGACTCGATCTCGATCAACATCTATCTGCTCCCCGGGTTGGATTGGCCAATCCAGTGGTCCAGGGGACTTGTCACGTCCTACATCCAACACACTATCCTGGATTCGGTGTGAGGACACATACTCTGTGACTCACACCTATCCGCTCCTCAGCCTTATCGACCGCAATGGACCGTACTAATGCTGTTGCTCAAACCAGAGCACATCCACTCGTGCATCATATATCTCGAATCCACCCCGCATCTCCCGGCAACATGTCTTCCAACCCGAGAAGGACTCCGGTGACTCGTCGGGACGCTGGGGCTCTTTCACTTAAGACCAACATGGTCCTCAGGAAGGGCGCCACTTTCCATTCCCCCACGACTCCCACTTCACCAGAGATCAACGACTACAAGCCACCCTCACTCCCTCGCCGCTCCCAGACAAACCTCGACGATGTCATTGACGCTCACCGTCGCCGTGTAGCCTTGACACTTGGCGACATCGACCGGACCCTCAGCTCGGCCTACAACACATCGCCGTCGTCCTTCCGTGACGATAGTCTTCCTATTCCACGCGGTGTGCTCGACCACACCCTCGACTCCAGCATCATGTCGAAAGACCTTGAGGTCGAGCGTCGCGTCTTGCGGCCTCGCTCCCGCCGGGCCCAGGGACAACATGCGTCCGACAGTGGACTGGGTTCTTCCATTGTCACCACCCCGGAGAAGGACACCGGCGCTTCCACCAAGACCCAGAGGACGGTAAAATCCTCTGCTGTCATGAGGTCAGCCGCTGCCAGGACCACGTCTTCTGCTGCCCTTCCCGCCCTTGGTCCCAAGGCCGTCAACCGCATCTACGAGCACACCTTGAAACCATTGCTGTCAAAGTTGTCTTTCAAGGTCTTCCACCCGCTTGTTCTCGACTGTTCGACCAAAATCCAGGAAAGGGAAATCGTCTGTCTCAGGGATGTTGAGAAGACCCTTCTCCTACTTGCTCCAGTAAGTGAACTCTGCAACGACAAAGGCGTCAAGGGAGATACTTACCGTGCCCTGTTTTTAAAGGAGAGGACCAAATTTGCCTCCCTATATCTCGACTTCTGCTTAACAACCATCCGATGCGTCCAAGCTACCGTGCAGTATCTTAGCGACCGGGAACAGACCCGGCCTCGCGACGTTCCGTACAGCGGTGGTTATTTCATCGACCTTGTCGACCAGATTCGCCAATACTCTCAACAACTAGCCGACGCCAACAAGAAGGGCGGAGAGACAGGAGAGATGGACGTTGACCCGTACGACTCTACCCTTCTCTTACCTGCTTCATCGCAGCCTGCTAACATGGCTCGCAGAACTGATGAGATCAAGCTGCATGGCGGCATGACCATCAATGGTCGCCACGCTGAGCTTATTCGCGTGAAGAAGGATGGCACGGCCATCTCCCTCGCCACTGGCCTGCCTGTGGAGGTGGCTGAGGAAGAGGCCAAGGATTCAGTCCGCATCAAGCGCTCCGCAAGCGAGGAGCTGGCGGACGAGGAGGACATCATGCGGTCCATGGCCCGCCGCAAGAAGAATGCTACGCCGGAAGAGCTTGCTCCCAAGAAGTGCCGCGAGCCAGGCTGCAACAAGGAGTTCAAGCGCCCGTGCGATCTCACCAAGCACGAGAAGACTCACTCCCGTCCCTGGAAGTGCCCCGTGCCAACCTGCAAGTATCATGAATACGGCTGGCCAACGGAAAAGGAGATGGACCGTCACCACAACGACAAACACTCTTCTGCCCCACCGATGTACGAGTGTTTGTGGAAGTCGAAGGGATGCGTCTACAAGTCGAAGAGGGAGTCCAACTGCAAACAGCACATGGAGAAGGCGCACCAGTGGACCTATGTCCGTACCAAGACGAACGGCAAGAAGGGCATGAGCGCCTCGGGCAGCGTCACCCACACCACTCCCCAGCTCGTGAACCTGCCCACACCTCCCAGCGACCATAGCATCGGCATTGCCACCCCGCCTGATGACCACTTCGGTGCGCTCTACAACAACCTGGACTTCACCACGTATGGTGATGTTCCTTTCGACAACTTCCCACAGGACATCCAGCTTGATTACTCTCCGGTTGACAATCCCACTCCGGACTCCGGTGCTGATCGCAATTCGGCCTATCAGGACATTGGCAACGACTTCACTTTCGAGGAAGACATCTATGCCGCGCCTGTTCAGATTCCCACTCCGGCCCACAACTTCTATCAGAAGGACTACCCTCAGCAGCAGTTCATGCCCTTCACATCCTCTGAGCTAGTCCAGCCCCAGCAGGCTCCTCATCTGTCGCCGATTGGGCAGGGTAACGCCATGCTCTTCACGCCGACATCGATGGACGGCGTCGACGAGGGGTTCGACGAGAACCCGGACTTCTCGGGCATGGGTGCCGGAGACTTCGTCCTCTACCCCAACGAACCGGTGCCGAAGCAAATGTACCAGGACTCGCTCTTTGAGCCTGAGGTGCCTAGCGTTGCTGCCGGCTTCTCACAGCCGAACTCGCAGGACATCCTCAATGTGATCCAGGGAATTGACTGGGCTTCACAGGGCACCTATCTGCAGTTTATGCAGCATCGTGCCATGTAAATACACATGAGCAATCGGGATATGTTGACAGTGTAGTTTTCTTTCATCGCAACTCTAGAACGAAAGATGGGCGTGGAGCAGGTGAAGCATCTTCGATGAGTCACTTCCGTGGGTTTTATTTACGATTTCATGAAGCAATTCCGTTGGGAGACGTTGGAAGCAGGGCAGTCCTTTTGTTTCCGGGATACCTTATGTACCTTTCGTCGATCTAGTGCAGAGCGATGGGGAGAGGTGCAGGTTTGATGTTGCCTGAACGAGTTTATTTTCTAAATATTTTTCTCCATGTCATTCCGTCATGTCAGCTCTCTACTTGACCTTGTTCTCTTGCTGCTCTGACTGACTTCGTTCTCCTCACTATCTGTCGTGTTTCCGAGTCGTGTGTTTTCTCTTTGACATGGACCTGGGCATAGGATGGGTTGGTGGCAGTTGAAAGAGGGTTGATTGACACAACAAGTTTGTTATGAATGGGATTGTTAGAGCTTGGAGCTATCATAGAAACATCTCCCAAATTGCAACCCAACCCAGATTGGCACTCTTGTGGTCCTGTTACAGTACGTCGTGTTCGTCAAGTCCCATCTACGTACACGTTCCATTCACTCTTTGAGAGCTTCCACGACCCTGCTCAACCAGAGCATGACAACAGTAAAATCCCTAGACTAGATAACTCGTTAGCAACCATGGCCTTCTCGAAAACATCATCCCCATCAAGGCAACAGTGTCACACAACAATATATCCATCAGAAACCCGAGTTTTAAGCACAACCATCCCCACACCTCCTCCGCCTCACCACCCCCCATCCCGGACAGCACATGACGGTGCAGCCGTTAGCCGTTAAGCCACGGACAAGAGAGAGCAGCTCAACGAAGTCGACGCCTAGGAGCCCCCAACACCCACCCCCCCTTTTCCCCAAGTAGTAAAATCAACTCCCCACCCCCCCGCCCTTTCTCCCGCATCTCCCTCCTCCTAACTCCCACGTGAACCTCACGGAAGTGGTTTATGCTTCCGGGTTTTTTGATCGAGAGGTATAACTGCATGGAAGAAAGAAGAAAGAAAGATGGGGGTAATTGTTTGGGAAGGGGGAAATAAAATCCCACACACACACAGAGTAGAGATGGGGATGACAGTTGGGTTTGGAGTAGCCCGGGGCGGTCTAAGACGGCTCTTCCTATTTTGAGTTGAGGGTGCAAACGTGTTGCGTACTTCATCATTTTGGATGTTGAAATGTGTGACGTTGCCTGTGATTGGGGGGGCGGAGGGAGGAGAAATGGGAAACGTACCGATGGTTTGAGATGCTGATCGAGGGAAGCTGGATATGCGGGTTAGTTTGGGAGTCGAGGATAAACAGAAACATCAAGCGCCCTGAAGAAAGAGTCTGAATTATGACATCGCGTTCGCACGAGCACGGTCCGAGGATGAGGTTGCTTGCATTGTGGAAGCTGAGCCTTGAGCGTTGAACGTTGACGTTTGTTTGTTTGGAGTGGGAGTTGAAGATTTGCGGGCAGAAAGAAAATGATTTTAAACGCGAATCGGGCGGGCATGTCACGTGATGACAGGCGCCCAATTGGGACGACGTACCTCAGTCTCCACTCTCGACATCCACGTACCTCAGGTCTGGAGGGGGTGTCTTCTACCTGCCTCCAACAATTCAGTGTGCAATGGCACCTTCTGCAGGGTTACATAACGGCGACACGTCTGGTTATCGACTAAGTATCGGCGACTTAATACCGTTCGGCTTTAGCTTGGGCTGCTACCCGGATGGAGAGGGTTTAGAAGAGCCATTTCGCTGCCGTACTTGACCAACAGAGCGTTCACCAGGAGCCTGCTGAGGCGCGTGTGGCCGCCCTAGAACCCAGCGGTGCTACTATGCAGTAGAGTCCATCGGGCTGGAATGTGTGGTAAGCTGAGTTGCAGGCCGCAGCCGGCAGCCTTCTTGCGCTCGAGGTGCCGCAACCGATCTCAACTACGGACACCCGACGGTACAGGTAACGGTGGAACCCTCACACTAGGTAGTCACTTCACTGTAAGATTGAAACGGGCAGAAATGGGCACGGTCTTAACACTCCGCAGCATAAGTAAGTTCGTCTCGTGTTATTTTGCTTAAGGTGCTCCAGGGCACGAATTCTAAGAGCATATATCTCATGTCTAAACATAGATCTTTGACTCTCCCAAAGCATCGTCATAATCATACATCATCATCCTCCCTCCACCGTCACCATCATCCAATGAACTGTGCATCAACCAGCGTCTCCCACGGCTTCCCCGTCTCCCAGACCTTCTCCATCAGCCTCCTCGCCCTCTGCACCTGCACCATCCCCGTCCTTTCAACCGTCAATAGTCTCTCCAATACAACCCCCCTCTCCGCGGGATTGACGAGCTCGCAGCCGGCAGTAAACATCGGGAAAATCAGACACATCTCGGCGCTGCTCCCACGCTCGATGTGCTCGAGACACTCGAGCACGCCCAGCGCCGCGCCCATGACGTCCGGGTGCGCGGATTGCCTGCCTAGCACCCGGCGCTGGAGGTGGATCAGGGCGGCGTAGTGGAAGGCCCTGTTCGCGGCGGACATCTGCGTCCGATCCCACCTGCGCGAAGGGGAAGCGGCGTGGACGTGGCCGCAGGGGCGGCTCGGCGCGGATAGGCTGCGGAGGCAGGCTATTTCTAGCTCCTTCGCTGCTGCCCTGGTCGCGGCGCCGGGGGCCCACCCGTCGCGGTCCTCGAGGCGGGCTTCCTCGCAGCGTCGCGCTAGCTCGGCTATGCGGGCGAGTATGAAGACGCACCGGGGCGTGAAGCCGAGGATGCAGTCGATGCGCTCCATGTCCTCGTCCCAGTAGACCGGCTGGTTGTCGGATGGGTCGGAAGGCGGCAGGATGGCGGGCGTGGGAGGCCCGCCAGTGGTGAAGCACGACGGAGTCAGGAGGGTGGCGGGCCCGCCGCTGAGACTGCCCAGCACGTCGAGGTAGGCGAACCAGCTCCAGAGGAGGGAGCGGATGCAGTGCTCTTGGTTGATGGGTTGGATGCGTCGCAGGCCGTCGGGCATGCGGCAGACGAGCTCGCGGGCGAGGTTGAGGTGGTGGTGCCAGGGGATGGAGCCGCCTATGGCCGCCGGGGAAATGATTTCTAGGGAGGCGAGCATGATGGCTGCTGCCAGGTCGGCTGTCGACATGACAGTTTTTGGGTCGGTCATGGATTGTTGGACTAGGGACCGGAGGTCGGCGATTACGCCCTGAACGAGGTGGGCTATTCGTAGGCTTGGTTCGGGGTATTTGAGGTGTCTCGCACGGTGCGAGGCGGAGTATGCTAGGAGGAGACTGAGGAGGTTGTCATGTTTGACTGCCAGAAGAGGGAGGACGGTGCGGAAGGGGTTGGATTGCGGGTCGTCGTGGGGGACGAGGACTCTCGCGGTGTGGCTCAAGAAGTGGTGGAAGTACAGGAGGTTCATCGGATTGTTCCGCAGCTTAGGCGGGAGCGGTTCCAGCTCCTTGGAGATCCAAATCTCGACATTCCTCTCGTAGTAGTTCTGCGTCTCGCGCATAGCAAAACCAAAATCTGCCGGATGACTTTCCCTCTTCATGTCGTCCGAGGCATCTGCCCGTCTTCCTCTGGAGCCGAATGGCGAGTAGCCCAGGATGGCCCTGTCGTCGTCATTTCGGCCGATGTCGAGGTCTGGCGCGCCGTTATCGTAGCCGTAGAAGGTGGAAGTCTCGGGCGTGATGGAGCGGACCAGCGCCTGGTGGCTGCCGCGAAGGGGCCCCGAAGATATCCTGCAGAGGTCGTGCGGCGTGGTCAGTAAGGACTGGACCGATAGCCGGCGTATGCCTGACGGTGGTGACACGTGATGCCTACTTGTGGACGCGGAGAGGTGGTCTTCTTCCGGGGTTGATACAGACGTCAAGGGCGAGGTCTCGGACGCCGCGGAGAAGTTTGAGTGCGGCCACGGTCTTGCGCCCGGGGACTCGGCCGTTGACCCGGACGAGGGAGACCACGGCGGTACCCCTGCCACAGGGTCAGAATTTGCAGGCTTGAAGGCGTATCTGGATCGCTTAAGTGAAGGCTGTCCTGAGGCCGGCGTCGAAGCTGCGTCGTCTTCATATGGAGGTGACCCTCCAGTTCCCGAGCCGTCATTATTGGGACGTTCGGCTGCCCGTGCGTCCTGTTCGCTGGGGCTCACAGAGGCTCTGTCAAGACGTAGGGTCGGACTGTATTGAAGTGACCGGGCAGAGGTAGTGGGAACATCAGGAGCAGACGCCTGGAGCACTGCTATAACGCTGCTGGGGCGCGAGGATTCGGAAAAATCGACCGGACGTTGGTGGCTGATAGGCGTGAGGACCGAAGAGGAGGGTGCCTCGGGAGTCGGGGCACTGCTCGCTGATAGAGGTCGTTTGGAATAAACCGTAGTGGTTATGTACGAATGATTTTGTGCTCTGTTGTCGCGACACTGCGCCGGAAGGTCAATCCTCCCCTTGTCGGGAGGGCTTGTACCTGACACCACGGTCGGGGGAGTCGACGGTGACGCATCTGCCTCTTCGAGTTTCCTCTTCTTACTCGGGCGGTAGTTGCCATTCCCTAGCCAGTTCAGACGGACTGAGTAGTCACAGTCTATTCCGGCTTTGTGGCAACTAAAACGGCATCAGCACCTCCCCAAGACACATGTCATGGCTGAAGGGGAAAGAACAGACTCACTTATCGCAATGTGGGCGCCCTTCATCACATTTGACCTTCCTATTCTTACACGGCCTGTGTGACAAGACTTAGCATGACAAAGCCGTTCTATAAACATCTAGACCTAGACGTCTAATCGTCGAGCTCTCACCAACAGCCATTCCGGCTCCGTCTCTTCGGCTCCGGTGCCCCGGGCTTCTTCGGCCGTGGCATTATGATCTGAGCTTTAATCTGCCTGTTTCTACCGCTGAACGTGGTGTCTCCGGCGCTGTGGTAGCACGGGCGGGGTAAGTGTTACGAGTGTCTTGTCCATCATCCTCAGTTGAGGCACAAGTTGGCTTGGTGGGAATGCGTCGATAAAGCGCGGTACAGCGGACAGAATGATGCGGCCGAACTGGCAACCTCGAGGGGCGCAAAGTCAATATATCAAAGCTGGGTATCTTAAATATTTGGATAGTAAGCTGAGTTGAACGGTACAGCCAGTGGGCATATTAAGCTCGTTCACAAGCGAGGATCAGCAATTCAACGAGCTACGAGCTGATCGAGAGATGGAGGTCGATGAGTCCACAAGCCGAGCGATCAGGTCCAATGTCCGAGTCAGATAAGCCAGGTGGCTCCACCGCCAAGGCATAGAAGCAAGCCGATTGAACCAATCGCGGTATTGGCTCCCAACGACGTACGAGCAGAACGCCATGAAACTCAAATCGACCTCATGTCCTTCCCCTATTCTTGGGTCCGCCAAAGCTGCAGCCTTAGAGTCGAGAGCGCATGAGGACATTGGATGGATGGGCTGACGTCAGACAATGTCGATGTTGAGGATCCTGATGTCCTCCTCTGGCCTCTCCTTATAGGTTCTGACGTTCTCGATCTTGTGTATCACGTCGAAGCCTTGTAAAGCGCGGCCAAAGATGGTGTGTTTATTGTCAAGCCAAGGCTGGGACTATGTTAGCCGCGTTGCAATCTCGCCCGTGCAAGGGTAAATCTTGACTTACCGTCCTCTCGGTGGTGATGAAAAACTGACTGCCGTTGGAATTCGGGCCAGCATTCGCCATGCTCACTGTGTAGGGTTTGTCATGCTTCAAGTTGCTGAACTCGTCCTCAAAATGGTGACCCCAGATACTCTCCCCACCAGTCCCGTCCCCAAGAGGGTCGCCGCCTTGTATCATGAACTTACGGATCACGCGATGGAAGATGGTGTTGTTGTAGTAGCCTTTCTTTGAGTGTGTGACGAAGTTCTCCACGGCCTTGGGTGCTGCGTCAGGGAACAGTCGAATCTGAATGTCTCCGTAGTTGGTATGTATCACGGCGGCAGTGCCCGTTTCCGCAACCTTCTTTTGCTCGACCTTCTTCTGTCCAAGTGTCGTGGGCTTCTCGTTCTGCACGTCCCTTGTGGACTTTGAGATATCTTCCTCGTTCGTGAACATGTAGAACCGCTGTCTGCCGACCCCGGTCGCAACGAGAATTGGATCTCGGCTTTCCGATTCCTGGAGCAGCGGATTATTCGACGCCGCCATGGCAACAGTAGTGACGCCCTTCTTCTGTGGTTGTCCTTGGTAGATGGCTAGGTTGAGTGGCCTGAAGCTCTCATCTTTCCCGTAGACTTTCACTACCTGGTTTGTGTATGTGTTCAGTACTTTTATGCCCACATAGGAGCCGAAAATGATGAAATGCCCTGACTCGTCAAAGATGACGTTGAACTTGTTTCGTAAAGCTGGCGTGTCGATCTCCTTCTCGACTGCGAGGCGCCGCCCAAGTTCGGCATTGTCGAGTTTCACCAGCGCTGTGCCTGCTTGCTGTGACTCCTCGATCACCGTCAGGGACTCGTCATATGTCTTGTGGAGCTTTGCCGTAGCAAAGTCAAACATGCGGACCTTCCTGTCCGGAAAGGAAAAAGCGGCAAGTTGCTGTCCGTCGGGTGATATTGTGAGGGAGGTCGGTATTGTCTTTGCCTTCTTGAAGTCGAACAGATTTGTTGAGCTCTTGAACTGGAAGACGTTGTCCGGCTTCTCATAGTTTCCACCCGGCCTCCAGTACTCAATCATGCCGTTGTCGTCGGCAGAAACGACGCAGTCGAATTTGTCGTTGAACGCCATAAGGTTGACCACGCTTCGGTGCAACCCCTTGAGGGTGTGTAGGGGCTCCAACTTCTCGCCCCGGCCATCATATACGTGTATCAAAGGCTTCTCGTCCTCTGATACTGCCAGTAGAGGCAGTGAAGCACCTTTCGTGTGCACCCAGCAGACGCAGCGTGGCACGTACTCGAGTTGCAGCATGGCCAGGAGGTCGAACGTGATAACATCGAAGATCTTGACTGTCTTGTCGGCTCCGGCCGTGGCAAAGCTCCTCCCGTCGTGGCTCACCGAGACCGACTTTATCTCTCCTTGGTGCGCCTTGAACTCCTTGACGAACTCGATGCCCTCCGCAACCTTCTTCCAGAACTTGACAACGCCATCGATCGAAGATGTTATTAGAAAGTCGGTAAGAGGTGTTATAGTGACGTATGACAGCGCGTCCTTGTGCATCAGCGACTTCGAGTAGCGGTTCGCCTTGGGTAACGCCGAGACATAAAGCTTTTCGTAGGGGAGGACTCGTCGCTTCTTCTTGGGCGCCGAGGACGGCAGCTGAGGGCCCATGTCATCGTCCGAAGAGCTGTCTGTACGATGAAAGGTCAGCGGTTGGTCTCGCAAAAGCATGTCGCAAGCAGTGTCTGCTTACCATCTTGATCCTGGCCAGCGAATTCGGTATGGCTCCTCTTGTTCGGCTTCGTCTCGTCCTCTGGTGAAGCCATGGTGACTGGTAGTCCGAGTACCCCGGGCACGAATTGATCGGGTTATAGGATCTGTGAGGCAGGGCAAGAGGTTTTGCGACGGGCGAGAAGGAGTAGTGTATTGCGTTTAAGTTGTCTTAGTCGGACATTTTATCGCGGTGTTGAGCTTGGGTTCAGCTGCTGTAAGTATCTTGTAGACCTAGGGTTCAGGTACGGGTGGGGCACTGTGGGTGGCGGAAAGCCAATCATTTCAACCGGAAATAGGAGCTGGACTCACCTATTGCCCCAGAGCGCGGCCGCTAGGGGTTCGTGACGTATCGTGCTGATGAGACTACAATTCCAAGAAGACATATTTTTCAGACGTCTTACTGTTGGTATAACCGGTATGCAAGCTCACTCTTTTGTTCGCTACCTCTCGTTGTTTGGACTTGTGGTTTGATCGATTCCTACTGCTTCTCTTCTCGGATCTCACTCACTATGGCGTCCCGGCATCGGTTGCAGCGACTTGCATCGCCGTCGAGGACAGTTTCCGCCCTTATTCATCTGGCTGGCATACTGTCCTTTTCCGCCTCCTTCAGATACCTCGTTCTGAACCCCTCGCCAGTGTCAGACTCGTTCGGCGGGCAGTTCCAGTATCTGACCATCCTCGGGCTCACTGCCTCGCTCTTGACCTTCACCATTGGCCTGGCGGCCGACCTTACGGACAACCCGCGTCTCTTTGCCATCAAGAACCGGCTCTCGGTGGGCTCGGCGCCCCTCGAAGTCCTAGTCAGCATTCTTTACTGGGGCCTCACCGCGATAGACAAGACTCTCGTCGTGCCCCCGGACTTGATACTGCCGTTCCTCCCGGACTTCGGCTTCCATGCCATGCCGGCAATTATGATGACCCTCGACCTGCTGCTTCTGAGTCCGCCATGGACGATAAGAGCTTATCCGGCCATGGCCTTGAGCCTGGTACTAGCATTTTTGTATTGGGGCTGGGTCGAATACTGCTTTAGCAAGAACCGCTGGTACGTATTCAAGAGCTTTGTGCTGTGTAAGACACTGGGCTGACGGAGGCTCACAGGTACCCCTATCCGATATTTGGACTGCTCAGCACTTGGCAGCGGGTGATGCTGTTTACCATCTCCGCCACTCTCATGACTGGCAGCACCATGGCTTTGAAGTATGTCTATGGCAAGCTGAACGGCATTGAGGAGCTCAAGGAAGAGGGCAAGCACCCTCTGAAGGCGGAGTGACAGAGTCTGGCATGCTGCCCCCCATTACTTGAGGATTTCAGGTACCAGATTCTGACTTCAACTTTCGTGGCATTATGATCTGCTATCCCGCTCCGAAGGTCGGCTGGAAATTAGAGCAATCTGTTGTACATTAACACTCGAGCGACAAATGCTAGTTTCCATCAATAGGCATCTTCAAATCACGCCTGGTCGCGATATCCCCATCATCTAGTAACGCCTGATGACTTCAATTTGCCGCCTGTCATCCTCTTGGAGCGCAAGACTGACATATTAGCCGACGGACCCCATCACTTCGAATGTACAAAGAGACCCGGCGTATCTTGGAACTTCAACTCCGAGACGAACGCGGGCTCATAACCTGCAGCAACTCAGACGGGTTGGAGCGGGCGGGGCTATGTACGGCATCAGACATTGAAAGGGGTTGATGCTGTCTTCAAACTGCTGGATATCTACCTCCCTGATCACAGGTTGGCAGCATCTCATTGAAAAAGCCATCCTCTCCTAACACCGAAGTCTCGAAAGAATTTTTGCTTGTGGGAGCCGATGGCAATGCAGCTATTTCTCCTTCTCGCGACGCCGGTCGCCTTGGTAGTCGGTCAGAGTAACTTTGCCAACCCCGTCCTCTGGCAGGATTATGCCGGTAACGACGTATTCTACAACGACGTCGACGGCTACTTTTACTTCTCGGCCTCCAACGTGCAGTACTCTCCTGGAGCACCAGTCTTGCGGTCCAAGGACTTGGTCAACTGGGACGTCAACGGCCATTCACTCCGGCGGCCAAGTATAACCTCACTGGTGGTAATGCCTATAACAAGGGTACTTGGGCTTCCACACTCCGCTACCGGAAGAGCAACAAGACGTGGTACTGGATCGGCTGCATCGAGCAGTCCAAGAGCTATGTCTACCCGGGTTCGGATCCGACTGCTCCGTGGACGGCTGCTTCAACTATCGCTACTTGCTAGTACGATTGCGGCTATTAGTCGATGACGATGATAAGATGTATGTTGTCTATGGGAACGGCGACCACTACATTGCTGAGCTGTCGGCAGATGGGTTGAGCCAGGTAAAGACAACCAGAGTCTTTGGCCAACCGCCCGGCCAGTCGGGGGTGGAAGGCAACAGACTGTACAAGAAGGACGGGACATACTATGTCCTCAACGATCATCCAGGCGACACGACCTACGTTTGGAAGTCAGCCAGCATATATGGTTCATACTCGTACAAGGCCATCGCAACGAGAATAGCATCTCCCGTGACAGGAGGTGACGTGCCGCATCAAGGCAGCCTGGTCGAGACGCGGCAGGCGACTGGTACTTCATGCCCTTCACGTGGATCTGTCCCGGTGGCCGCATCCCGGTGCTGGCTCCAGTGACGTGGGGCTCCGACGGTTACCCTTCGATCACACGAGTGGGCAACGGCTGGGGAACGAGCTACGCCATGCCCATGCCCACCGTCCCGATAGCCGCTTGGCTAGGCACAGATAACTTCACCGGCCCCTCGCTCAGTCCCAGGTGGAAGTGGAACCACAATCCGGATCCCACGAAGTACTCTGTCAACAACGGGGTGACACTCCGGACAGCAACGATAACAGACGACATCTTCAGCGCGCGGAACACTTTGACACACCGCGAACACGGGCCCAACCCAGCAGCAACCACCGAGCTCGACACAAGCTGTACGGCAGATGGCGACAAGGCCGGTCTAGCTGCCCTCCGTGACGGACTGCGTATATAGCCGTGACCAAGTCCGGCAACACCCTGACGCTACAGAACGTCACGGGCTACACTATGGCGCAGGGCACGGGGGTGAGGAGGACCAACTCGACTGGTACGGTTGCCGGCAGTGCGACGCTGACGGACGGTACGACCAGCGTGGTGCTTCGTGGGGTTATGGGAGCTACGCCAGCCACCAAGAGCGTGGGATCTCGTACAGTGTCGATAGTGGAAAGACGTTCAAGGGGTTGGGGGGTAGCTCCGCGCTTAATACGGATTGCTATTGGTTCCAGGGGCAGAGGCGGGCCGGGTTCAACGTTGCGACCAAGGCTTTGGGGGGCGAGGTGGTGCTGAGGTCGTTTACGCAGACTGCGCAAGATAAATAGAAGGGTACCTGTGCCGGGGAGGTTACCATGTGAACTGTGGGACAAATCTCGAGCATGTCAAGCTCCGAATAAGGCAACTGTCGTCTCGAGATAGCTCCGAGTAAGTAATGAGAACATTGCCGGGGAAATCTGATGTTGCACATCCGGGACACAGGCTCGCTGCATGTCTAGGTCCCTCAAAGTGTGTAACAGTAGAAGTAGTTCCGCTGTTGAAAACTAGAATGTCTGTAGCAACCGGCGCAGAACTTATCCGGTCAAATGCAGGTGAGGTGAGATTGTTGGAAGTCGAAAGGAGAAGTTAAGGAGGGCCCGGGCCGCAGGTGGTCTGGATCAGAGTGCTCCGCTAGCGGCTGACTTTACCCCACACTCCACAATATTGAGTCATAGTTTGAAAATCGGTTGCCCCTCCAATAAAGTGATGAGAGCTGTTTGCGCTTCCGACACCGCAAATCCGCATCCCAGCTGGTGCTTTATTCTTTGGGTTGGACTGACTTTTGGATCGCCACAAGAACGGAGCAACCGCCTGACAATTATATACCGCTTGCTTCCTTTTAAGCTTCTCTTGCCAAGCTGACACCCGAATCAATTGTCTTCTCAACCTACCATCCTCAATATGTCGGTAAGTACGAAATCCAACGACAGGAAGAACCACGCCACTTTCGTCGACAGTGACTGACTTGAGTACAACCCCACAGGGCTTCTACATTCAGAACAAGAACGTCGGAAACAAGACCACCAGCGAGGATTGGCGCAGTAAGTCAAACACGTATCTCAATCGCGCTGTGATCAGTACTTACAATCGACACTTACCAGTTCGCGGCTACAACCCTCTTACCCCTCCCGACCTCCTCCAGCACGAGATCCCCCAGACCCCCGAGTCAAAGGAGACCGTCATCAGCAGCCGCGATGAGGCCGTCGCAGTGGTCAATGGCACCGACGCCAACCAGCGCCTGCTCGTAATCATCGGGCCATGCTCCATCCACGATCCCAAGGCCGCGCTCGAGTACTGCGACATGCTCCTGAAGGAGAAGGAGAAGCACAAGGGCGAGCTTCTCATCGTCATGCGCTCTTACCTCGAGAAGCCTCGCACCACCGTCGGCTGGAAAGGCCTAATCAACGACCCCGACATCGATAACTCCTTCAAGATCAACAAGGGTCTGCGCCTCAGCCGTCAGCTCTTCGTCGACCTTACAAGCAAGGGCATGCCAATCGCCTCCGAGATGCTCGATACTATCAGCCCCCAGTTCCTGGCCGATCTCCTCAGCGTCGGCGCTGTTGGTGCCCGCACGACCGAGAGCCAGCTTCACCGTGAGCTCGCTAGCGGTCTCTCTTTCCCGGTCGGCTTCAAGAACGGCACTGACGGCAGCCTCGGCGTCGCGATTGATGCAATTGGTGCAGTTAAGCACCCGCACCACTTCCTTTCCGTCACTAAGCCTGGCGTGGTGGCGATTGTTGGCACTGTCGGAAACGAGGACTGCTTCGTCATCCTCCGCGGCGGCACCAAGGGCACCAACTACGACGCCAAGAGCATCGCCGAGGCCAAGACGGCTCTCAAGAAGGCCGGCCTCAGGCACCGCCTGATGGTCGACTGCAGCCACGGCAACTCGCTCAAGGACCACCGCAACCAGCCCAAGGTTGCTGCCGTTCTCGCCGAGCAGATTGAGAAGGGCGAGGACGCGATCATGGGCGTCATGATCGAGAGCCACATCAACGAGGGCAACCAGAAGGTTCCGAAGGAGGGCAAGGAGGGCCTGAAGTATGGAGTCTCCATCACCGACGCTTGCATCGGCTGGGAGGACACCGTCTCGGTCCTTGACCAGCTCGCAAATGCCGTCAAGAAGCGGAGGGAGGTTCTGAGCCAGAACGGACATGTTGAGGTAAGACTTATTACTCCACCGCCATGCGAACTGAGAACATGTGGCTAACAAATCAGTAACACCCACATGTCTCGAACTATGAGGTTCCTTTTTTTTTTTTTTTGGCTTTTCCGGCGAGCGTCTCTCCAACTGACGATGTGCCCCATTTTGGAAGAGTCACAATCTGCTAGCATAATGCGATGACTTTTTCTCGAGATCTTGCATTTCTAGAAGAAGATAATAAGGTGGCGTGGATGGGGCGGCGTTTACTAGGCGTTGGAGCTTGGGAAAAAGTGTAAGACGAGTGCAGTAATCTCTCCATTCGGGCTTTGATTCGGGGTATAGACAAAAATAGACTTTCATCTCATGCACAATGCAGCGATCACCACTTTTTAGCCGGTGTTGATGTTCAAGACGAAGAGAATGAGATATCCGGAGATTGTGACTGGCGGGTGGAGATCTGATACCGATTAATTATTATTGCATTCTCATTGGTCAAGTCCGGCCTGCCAGCTTGGACAGCTTCTCGGGTAAACTCTCGGACCGTGCCAATTGGTGATGCCGGATTAGCCCGACGCCCTGGTCGAATGTGTCGGGTCCACCAAGTCTCTGGTAGTTTGCTTTGATTTTCCAACCTCACCTTGTCGATTCCCAGCGCCCCCGGACCTTCAACCATACGGCATTGGCAGTCCATTGCCTTGTCTCCTCCCGATCACACATCTCTCTCAAGCTTCGGCAAGGTAGCCTACCATGTTGGCAAGGTCCTGCCTGCGCTCGACGCGCGCTTTCGCCGGCGCAAGAAATGGCGCCATTAATGTTTCCAAGGTAAAAATACATCACCGTCATCAGCTGGGGCCGACACTTGCCGCGTCGCCGGCACGGAGCTATACCAACTATACCTCGGTCTACAGTGTCTTTGATGTTAGGACTGAGCTGACATGATACCTCTCCCTCACAGCGTGCCGCCTCCTCGAGCTCAGGACCTACCCCCGATGCCTCCCCGTTAAAGCTCAACATCGCCGCTGTCGCCTCGACCGCCGTTGCTGCCGGCTCAATTGCCTGGTACTACCATCTCTACGGACCTACGGCTCACGCCATGACTCCTGCTGAGGAAGGGTGAGTTCATTTGGGGACGAGGATCGCTCTGGATATTCTCGTCGGCCTGCCGGCCCCTGGCCCTGCGGCATATATCGCGATCTCTAGACGGCGACATGTCGAGCATACAACGGATACAGGAAGGCTAATATCATCGCGACAGACTTCACCCTACCGCATATCCCTGGGTCCACCAGCAGTTCCTCAAGTCTTTTGACCACCAAGCGTAAGGGCCCACCGCTCCCTGCCAGTCGCAGGACAGAAACTCATCATAACTGTGTCTAGACTCCGCCGTGGCTTCCAGGTCTACCGGGAGGTCTGCGCAGCCTGCCACTCCCTTAGCCGTGTCCCCTACCGGACTCTTGTCGGCACCCTCATGACCGTCGACGAGGCCAAGGCGCTGGCTGAGGAGAACGAGTACGACACCGAGCCCAACGACCAGGGTGATATCGAGCAGAGGCCTGGCAAGCTGTCCGACTACATGCCCGCCCCCTACAAGAACGACGAGGCCGCGCGGGCTGCCAACAACGGTGCCCTGCCCCCAGATCTCAGCCTGATCACCAAGGCCCGTCACGGCGGCTGCGACTACATCTTCGCGCTCCTGACCGGCTACCCCGACGAGCCCCCAGCTGGCGCCCAGGTCGGAGCCGGCCTCAACTTCAACCCCTACTTCCCCGGAACCGGCATTGCCATGGCCCGTGTCCTGTACGACGACCTCGTCGAGTACGAGGACGGCACACCCGCCACCACCTCGCAGATGGCCAAGGACGTCACTGAGTTCCTCAACTGGGCCGCCGAGCCCGAAATGGACGACCGCAAGCGCACCGGTCTCAAGGTCCTGGTTGTCACATCCGTTCTGTTCGCCATCACGGTCTATGTCAAGCGGTACAAGTGGGCTTGGTTGAAGTCAAGGAAGATCGCGTACGACCCGCCAAAGGCCGAGAACACCCATCACCGTCTGTAGAATCTCTGACGGTTAGTTGGTGAGGAGGAAACGTGGTTCATCTCTCTTGTATGATATACTCCAGAACAAACTCTCAGGGCTCCCACCAAGACTTCCTTTGTTCTTGAATTGCTTCGCGTGGACGAATGAGGAGAGAGGGCCCAGAGTTCACCTGGGTGGAGCGATGTGGGCGGCGATGGCGATGGCAATGGCGGTAGAGTGTAAATCAATGTGTTTCCATTCCCTATATTCGTACAAAAGCTACCTTGGACCTCCTTGGGTAATAAGATCCCTTCCCTCTCTTGAAACTAAACCCGTTCGTATACTTGCCGCTAAGTTGGTGGAGCTTGGACCACCTGCTGCTAACCGTAGAACTCACTTGTGCACATTCACACTACTATCCCAGCAGAGCATTCACTTCACCATCTCGGGACGATCTGCTGTTTCCAGTTCCAAAATGACGAAAATTCCAGGCCTCGAAGCCGATTCTTCTTTTCGACCATCATTACCTTCGCAACCTCTCCCCGTTGATCTATATTGCCGCATCGTTGTCATCAACGCCAGCAGACTAGATCATGGCCAACAACACCAATAACACCGTCAGCAGCCCGGCATCCCTACAAACAGCATCAAACCTTCTCCACGGCTTCGATGTCCCAAATGAAGCCTCATTCGACTTCCTCTCGTCTCTTATCACTGACGGGCAAGTTCCCAAGGCCGAGCTCGCAGAACTGACGCGGCTATCACTCCTCAGCGGACAGGAAGAATGGGACATGATCTTTGCCTGCGCGCGGGCGTTAAGAGAACGCTCGCTTGCGGATGGTCGACCGGTTGGCAGTCTCGGTCTGGAGCCGTTTTTGGCTTATGTGCTAGCTGCACGTGGAGGAGGTGGAAGTGAAGTCGCTGCTCTTGGCGAGAAGGAGGCCGGGAGGCAGACCGAGGAGAGGGCGAAGAAGAAGAAGAATGCGCCGAAGAGGGCTACTTCGAGGTTCTGGGCGGACGAGAAGGAGGCTGCGGAGAGCAAGGCGGTCGTAATGAATAGGATCAGGCAAAGGGACAGCGGCGAGGGCGCTTCATCAACGACGCCCGTACGGCAACTCAATAGCCTGTCGCCGGACCAAGGTCTAGCTTCCTCTGCCCCGGCAGCGAAACAACCAGCAGACATCTCCCCCATTCCAGCACAGGCAACACCGCAAGACCTCTCCAGTTCGGCCCTAGATATCGCCCTCGGCCAGGTACTTCTCGCCCACCCACCCACCAACCCAGTCTCTTCATCACCGAACCCGGTTCCCTCTCCCTTCCTAGCGCACTACCACACCCCAATCCTCCACCGCTCCCACTCCTCCTTCCAAAAGTCCCCCTTCTTCATCCCCTCGCCTTCACCAAGCAAACGTCCCCGTCCAACGCGCGGCACGATCTCATCCCTCCCCTTCCCACCCTTATCCTCCCCAAGGTTTGGTCTAATCCAAGAGACCCTCACCCACGACCCCTTCCGCTTACTGATCGCCGTTACTTTCCTGATCAAAACGACGGGGAAGGCGGCCATACCCGTTTTTCACAGCGTTATGGAGCGGTTCCCCACCCCCGAGGCGTTTTTGGAGGAGGAGGAGGATTTGGAAGGGGAGTTGTTGCCTATGATTGAACGGTTGGGGCTGGGGGTGGTCAGGTGTAGGGTTATCAGGCGGTATGCGAGGGGGTGGATGGAGAGGAGGCCGGAACGGGGGAGGGTGTGGAGGGTTGGGGGTTATCCTCGGTTGCCTGGGAGGGAAGAGGGTGGCGAGGACGACCAGGGTGGTTCTGGGAAGGAGGAGGTAGCTCGAGAGGATGACGAGGATGAGGTGAAGCGCGAGGGGATGGGGGAGGTCGAGCAGAGCAATGGGGTCGAGAAAGATCTCGAGGGCGGCAAGGACGTTGAAGCTGAGCCTGAGACGCCGAAGACGAGGAAGAGGAACAAATCCAGACTCCCCTCCTCGGAGTGGGAGATAGGCCACCTGACGCAAGGCCGGTACGCGATCGATTCGTGGCGCATCTTCTGTCGGGACATCTTCCTCGGCAAGTCGGATAACTGGATGGGCCGGGCGGAAGATTGGGTTGGAGAGTTAGAAGAGGAGGAGGAGCAGGCGGAATTTGAGCCCGAGTGGAAGAGGGTGCTGCCGGAAGACAAGGAGCTGAGGGCTTGTCTGCGGTGGATGTGGATGAGGGAAGGGTTTGAGTGGGATCCTGTTACTGGGCGGAAGGGACCGCTTAGGGAGGAGATGAGGGTCGCTGTTGAGGAGGGGAGGGTTAAGTATGATGAGGCAGGTGAGGTGGTTATTGTTGAGGAGGGGTTGGGTGGTGGTGGTATTGGGTAAGGGAGCAAGCTGGACTCATGCCACACATCTGTACGCCGTGTCTGTCACATTGTGCGGAATCCGGAGATGGATAGACTCGAGACATGTCAGAGATATGTCTTGGCCTACTGGATCGTACACTATCAAGCTCATATTGTTCCGTGAAATGACTGGTTTTTTCGCCTCCATTCGTGACTGGCATGTCTACTGGCTACCTTTCCTATAGCCAGTGGGTGATTGGCGCTGTCAAAGTTTTGGTCCGCAAGCATGCCAAGTACCTCAGTCGTATCGAAAGAGGTGAAGACGAAGGCATAGAGTCCGTCAAGGGAATCAAGCCATGACTCTTGGCCTACCTTGACTTAAGGTCACAGAGTGCTACGCACCCTAACTCTAGAGCCTCCACTGTCCTTCCGGACCTTTGTATGTCAGATAACATGAGACTTCTGGCAACCTCGACTCAACAGAAGCCGAACATACTCGTGACTGGACGCTCACCTGACTCGATTAGTCGCAGCTGCCTGCACCCTATTACTTCCTCTTAGCGCCTTTCGCCTTTGATCTCGACTTCCAGCTGTCAACTTTCAATCTTTAAACCTTCCTTCAGCCTTTCTTCCTCAAGCGATCTCTTTGCCCTCCTACAACAACAAACAGTCCAACTCTTACGTCTCTCCTTAACCATACCGATCTCCCGTGTCTTCAACCATCCACACCGGTTGAAGCACATCCATTCCTTTCACTTCTAACCATAGTCATTCATTACCATTCAAACAAGCTTCAAACCCACCACCACAATGGTACCCTCGTTCAAGTACCTCGCCGGCCTCGCCATCACTTTCGCCGCGATGGTGAGCGCCTCCAAGCACGAGGATCCCGCCACTAAACTGTGCTCTGACGGCCACTTTGTCGGTTCCTGCGCCTATCCCGGCCTGAAGTTCGTCGATAACAACCTGGGCATGTACTGCCTCAACGACGAGACGGCCCTCTTCGGATACAACTGGACCTGGTGAGTTATCTTCATTGCACCTCCCATCGCCTTATACGCCGGCTAACCACGCGAAATCAGGATCGACCTGAACAAGTGCCTGACCAACAGCGATGGCAAGCTGTTCCCCTCGAGCTTGTGAGTCATCCTTTCAAGCTGTCAAGCATTTCACGAGGCAAGTAGAGCAACCTACTGACTCTTTAACAGCGGCGGGTACGCGAACTCGTGCAACAACTGCTCGATCAGCACCAACGCCGGCGCTCACCTGGCCTGTGACTGCCTGACCCAGGCTGGTAAGGACCGCACCTCGACGTCGATCGACCTGAGTAAGTCACCTCACTCCCCAATCCTTGCATCCATACTGACAGGCTGCCAGACACGCTCATCTACAACACTGGCGGTGCGATGGGCTGCTGCGACACGATGGGCAACAAGACCTGGAAGGGTCCTCAGGCCGACTTTCTTCTGAAGAAGGGTCACCACTGAGGCCTGCCTGCTGTCGGTTCCAATGACCGCGAACGTTTCATGAGCAATGACATGGACATTATGACCCTCGGTTCTTTTTTGGGGGGGCTCACTTCCAGGAAGGAAGAAGCTTGAGCAGTGATGGATGCCGGCGAGCACCACATCATCCGGGTTATTGGCATTATCGATGGGACTGGGAATCCGCCGTCCTGTATTGACTTTTCGATAGCATATTAAGTATTGCTGTGGCAAAACTGATGTAGAAGTGTGTGAAAATCCAGTACGTTGTTCAGACATACTGTGACAGTATCAGCCCATCTTGTGTGAGGCCTGCTTGTGTTTATCTCGACGTCGAGGGGCGAAAGGGGAAACTGGTTGCTAAGGGGATAATGTTGGGGATTCCCTTGGCACCACTGACAAAGGTGGACTTTTTATTCCTTACCATCTTTCTCGCCCCGTCTTGTCCGTCAAATGAATGCCAAAGTCATATGAATAATAATCTGCAAGTCACTGCTGTCTTACCGTTTGCCATGACTTGTAACAGCAGTTGGCCCGCAGTTTGGTGGAAGCTTCGGGGCCGCCATGAAGTCATGGTCGCGGCATGTCGTCATACGTTGATCATTGCGGCGGAGCTTCACGTCCGACATCAAGAGCTCCCAGAGCGTCAGAATATTCAAATACCAGTGAGAGATCTCACTTTTGCTTCTACTCCTCTAGAGACACCATTCCCAATTGAACCTCCCGAGATACCATTACTCCCCTCAAGCCACACACAACGCACCTCCCTTTCCCCTCATCACATCGTCCGACACACTCAGCCACCAACACAACCACCAAGATGACGGACAAAGGTCAATTCGAGCAGGGTAAGTGAGCTCAATCATTGGTTTTCGTGGACTATTCCTAACCAGCAATAGGACACGAGATCCCGGTCAGCCACCAGTCCTTCCCGGGTAAGGAGGGCAACATGCCCGACCCCAAGCCCGAGTTCGAGCGCATCCCCACCGGTGACGGCGGCAGCAAGATGTACCAGGCCGCCGGCAAGCTGAAGGGCAAGAACGCCATCATCACGGGCGGTGACTCGGGCATCGGCCGGGCCAGTGCCCTGCTGTTCGCCCACGAGGGAGCCAACTCCTTCATCGCCTACCTCCCAGAGGAGCAGGATGATGCCGAGGCCACCAAGAAGCGCGTCGAGGAGATCGGCCAGAAGTGCTGGCTCTTCCCCACGGACCTGACCAAGCGCGAGAACTGCCAGAAGGTCATTGACGAGGCAGTCAAGGCCTTCGGCGGCACGATTGACATCCTCTTCAACAACCACGGATATCAAATGGTGGTCGACGACATCAAGGACCTGTCCGAGTAAGTAGCCGACTTCGACCTACCAACCGTAACTCGTTTACTGACAGCAACCCTTCCCAGGGAGCAATGGCTGCACACATTCAACACCAACATCCACCCCTTCTTCTACCTCTGCAAGTACGCCCTCCCGCACATGAAGCCGGGCGGCGTCATCATCAACAACGCTAGCATCAACGCCTACATCGGCCGCCCGGACCTGCTCGACTACACCTCCACCAAGGGCGCCATTATCTCCTTCACCCGCGGCCTGAACAACCAGTACGTGTCCAAGGGCATCCGCGTCAACGCCATCGCGCCCGGCCCCGTGTGGACGCCGCTCATCAACTCCACCATGGGCGACGAGCAGCAGAAGCAGTTTACCGCTCCTATGGGGAGGCCGGCGCAGCCGAGCGAGATCGCGACGTGTGTCGTCTTCCTGGCGAGCTCGGACAGCTCGTGTATTAGCGGGCAGACTATTCACTGCAATGGTGGTACTATTGTTAGCGGTTAAGAGGATGCAAGGAATGATTATGGTTGGCGAGAGCTGGCGCTTGGAGTTTTGGAGCGGACGGCCTTGTATGGTAAAAGCAAGGAACCTCTGAACAATTCATGCATCCATTTCTGATGATAATCGACTTGCCATTCCGGTTGTTATCGATACAGTTCAACTTTCGGACATCAATTCGTGTTGGCGACCAGGAAAGGAGCCGGTGTTAAGGCCAACCTCGCTCTTGACTCTTGGAGCGGCACAGCAAACAAGTGGGCCTTAACACAGGGTTAGGGTTTAAGCATCGAAACCATCATCACTCGTAGGATCGTCACCAGGACTTAACATATCCTGTTTCAGGCCACTCGTATTCTCTTCGTTCAAGGGATGAAACTCTTCGCATCATCCCACTTACATATAGCAAACTTTTTTTGAGCGGCAAGTAGCATAGGTTGTCGTTGATGTCCTCCAGGTGACAAGGTCGTCGTCTCGAGTCCGGACCATATGCCGGCAATGCCGGACCAGGATCTCCTAAAGGGCGCCGCGGCAGTCATATCAACAGTGGGAACCGCGGCTTTGACGATACCTGCTCTGAGGGTACTGCTGGCAAAGACTCGAGTCCTGAGGGGTTACGGTCTGGTCGACGGGCACTATGAGGACGAGGACGGGGTGGCTACCGAGAAGTCCATCAGGGCGTATTCGGACGCGCGGCCCAGGATAGCCCTGGGGTTGGGTCTCTTTCTTGGACTTGGGGCTGCGATATCTGCGAGAGTTCTGGTGTTGAAGCGCGGCTCACCGATAGGGGAGGAGGAAGATGCTTGGAGTATTTTTGTTGCGTGGTCTGGTGTCGTTTCATGGGTGAGCATTTGCACCCTGTTTGCCTCTGACTGTTGATGAGTCCATCAGTGTTGCTGACTTTGCCATAGTCTCTGGTCTGTCTTCAAGCCATATGCCTCCCTCTAAGGCATCAGTATCTCCTGAGATATCGGCTTACAGTCTATGGGCTGCTCTCCTCCCTCCTCCTTGCGTCCGTCATCGCCTGGAAAGATGCCTACCCAGCGCTTGGCGACCTGATCGCACCCGAGATCCAGACTAAAGTCTACAGCATCCTATCCCTCGTCCAGCTGGCTGCCGCAGCCGCGATAGCCAGCGCCTTCGCCGCCTTCCCTCGCCGGCCTGATGTGTTCGACAATGGCGTTCTTGTCGACCAGCAGCACACCATGTCCCTACTGAGCCAGCTGTCTTACTCTTACAACAAGATCGTCTTCGACATTGCAAAAGAGCGTCAGATGAAACTATCCGACATACCCGTCTTGGATCACTCCCTCCGCTCCCGGAACCTCATGGCCGATTTCCTTGCCAGCTGCGGCGAGGGGAAGCTATGGCGGCAGCTCTTGAGAGTCCAGCTCCCCAAGGTTGGTCTGCAATGGATCCTCACGATTGCTGGGTCCGTCCTCTCTCTCTTCCCGCAGTTCGTCTTGTACAAGCTCCTGCAGGCGATAGAGAACCGTCAAGGCACGGACGCAGTCGATCCGTACATCTTCGTGTGGGCGTTCGCCTTGGCCTTCAGCGAAGCTGTCAGCGTGGGTTTCGAGAATTGGAGTTCGTGGTACACCATCAGCCGGCTGACGACGCCGGTCATGTCCTTGCTGCAGTCGTTGATCTTCTCCAAGGCGATGAGGCAGTTTGATACGGCCATCTCGAACCAGGATGACGGGTCGAACGACAAGAAGGACCCGCTCTCGGCGGAGAAGATGAAGGAGAAGATGGTGCGGCAGTCGGTGATCAACCATATGCAGTTGGACAGGTATGTTGTTTATGTGCTCGGCATGTCTTCCAGGAGCTATACTAACCCCTAGCTAGCCAGCGCGTGACGATGTTCTTCATGTTTAACCGCCACCTACCTCTCGCATTCACGAACTTCTTCCTAGCGGGTTCCTTCCTCGTGGCTCTCATGGGCTGGAAGAGCGTACTAGCAGGCGTCGCTGCTGTCACGATCATGGCGCCCTTCACCACGTGGTACTCCAAAAGCTACAGCAGGCTCTCCATCAGCCTCATGATGGCGAAAGACGACAAGGCAAACGTCCTGACCGAAGCCCTACAAGGCATGCGCCAGATCAAGTTCTCCGGCCTGGAACATTTGTGGGAAGAGAAGCTGCTCACCAAACGCAAGGAGGAGTTACAGAGAATCTGGACCGTGTCGCTCTGGGCCTGCGTCCTCATCTTTCTCGTCAGTGTCGGGCCGGTGCTCATGGCATGTGTCACGCTCTCGGTCTATGCCTGGCAAAACGGGTCGAATATCAAAGCCTCCGTGATATTCACCGCGCTCGACCTGCTGGGCCGCATTTCCAGCTCGCTTGCGCTGTTCCCGATGCTACAGATGTACGTCGTGGAGGCGTGGACGTCTTGCATGAGGCTGGACAAGTACCTCTCGCAACCGGACAGGCAGGAGATTGCGAAACCTGGGAATGCGATCAGGTTTGAGAAGGCAACTGTTGCCTGGCCGAAACCCGAAGTCACGGATGCCAGCCTGCCAGCGGCCCCTCAACAGCAGCAGGAGCACTCGATGCTGAGAGATATTTCGCTCGAATTCCCCACGGGGAAATTGAGCGTCATCACTGGAAAGACTGGATCGGGGAAGAGTCTCCTCCTCGCCGCCATCCTAGGCGAGGTGAATCTCGTGTGCGGCAGCGTTCGCACCCCTGGACAACCGCCTGTTACGGAGCCTGCTCCTGAATTCATCCCCTCCGACGAGTGGATCATTCCGTCCTCCATGGCGTTTGTCTCGCAGACTCCTTGGGTCGAGAGCGGTACGGTGAAGGAGAATATAACCTTCGGCTTACCGATCGACGAGTCGCGCTACAAGAAGGTGTTGTTCGCGTGTGCCCTGGAAAAGGACATCGAGCACCTCGTGGACGGCGAGCAGACGCAGGTCGGACCGAAGGGTGTCACCTTGAGTGGAGGGCAGAGGTGGCGCATTGCCCTCGCGCGTGCGCTCTACTCTCGCGCGGGAATCATCGTCCTCGACGATGTGCTGAGTGCTGTCGACTCCCATGTTGGCCGGATCATTGTCGACGAGGGCCTGACGGGCGAGCTCGCGAGTGGGAGGACTCGGGTTCTGGCTACGCATCACTCCGAGCTTGTCCTGCCGCATGCGAGTTATCTGGTCAAGCTCCGAGATGGCAGGGTAGAGGCTGCTGAGGATGTTGGTGATGCTGGGAGCTCACTGCTGGACGTTCCGGAGAGCAAGACGACTGGGACCACAACACCAACGAGTTCGAACGGTGATGCAAACGACAACGGGACCAACGGCAAAGCCGCTTCTGCGGAAGTGGCAGGCAAGAAACCCGCTGGCGTCCAGCCCGACGACGAAGGGCATGAAGCAGGGCGAGTGAAGTGGAGGGTCTACAAGGCTTACTACAAAGCCAGCGGCGCCCTGCTATACTGGGCATTTGCTGTAGGACTCCTCATCCTCGTCCGCCTCGCCTCGGTGGCAGAGACCTGGGCGCTCAAGGAGCTATCCGAGTCCGCTTCTTCTGAAGCCACCTCCACCTCGGCTCCCCATCACCGTCCAAGTACACCACCTCCCCGGGCGGAACGGCAGACGTACCTCGGAAATCCCACCGAAGGCGACAACAGCGACACGATGCGCCAGATCTTCTTCTGGCTGGGCCTCTACGTGGTGATCCACATACTTGGCGCCGTCATGCGGGCGTTCCAGATGCTCGCCAGCCTGACGCTCGGCCTCAAGGCGTCCCAAGCCCTCTTCCAGAAGATGACGCACGCGGTGCTGCGCGCTCCGCTGCGCTGGACGGACAAGATCCCCGCCGGGAGGATCCTGAACCGCTTCACCTCGGACATCTCCACGATCGACGGCAGGGTATCAAGGGAGACGCTCAGCCTTCTCTCGGGTTTCTTGAGTTTGGTGGTCATTGTCGGGACCAGGTACGTTCTACACCATCCCCTCACGCAAGCACGGAGGATACTAACATGGACAGTCTCTCCGTCTCCCCTTGGATTATCTTCTTCGGCATAATCCTCGTCTTCTTTTACATCAACGTGGCACAGAAATACATGGCCGTCGCCCGCGAGGTGAACCGCATCAGCTCGACCTCCAACTCCCCCGTCTACGACCAGTTCAGCTCCGTGCTCTCCGGGCTATCCACCATCCGCGCCTTCGGCCGGGCCGAGTTCTACATCAACCGCATGCACGCCCTGATCGACAACAACTCCAAGGCGAGGCTGGTCACGGTCTTTTCGACCATGTGGCTGGCCTTCCGGCTGGGCATACTGGGCGTGCTGTTCGTCACGGCCGTGACGTACGCGGTCGTTGTGGGCGGCGCGAGCGCTGCCCTGGCCGGATTCGGCCTGACCTTTGCGTTTAAATATAGCGGCGCGTTGACGGATTTGTTGCAGACCGTGTCGAGTTTCGAGCTGGGGTTTGCGGCAGTAGAGAGGGTGACTGAGTACGCTGATATCGAGACCGAGCCTGAGGGAGGGGTAGACGCGCCCGCTGCCTGGCCCACGGGCGGCCGTGTCGAGGTCGATCACCTGTCTGTCAGTTATGCGGACGACCTCCCGGATGTGCTACAGGACCTGAACTTCACAATCGAGGCGGGAGAGCGGGTGGGAGTCGTCGGCCGCACCGGAGCCGGCAAGTCGACGCTGGCTGCCGTCTTGTTCCGGCTCATGGAGCCCAAGACGGGGTCGGTGCGGATCGACAACATCGACATATCGACCCTGAAGCTGGATCAGCTGCGCAGCCGACTGGCTATCATCCCTCAGGACCCTTTTCTGTTCTCCGGTACCCTACGGTCAAATCTAGACATGGAAGGCGTCCACGAGGACTACGAGTTACTCCAGGCTCTGCAACGAGTACATCTCGTCGCGGATGACTACAACAACAACGAGCAGCCCCAACCATCATCATCCACTCCTCCTCAGCCACCCGCCGACAGCCAACCACCACCACCACCCTCCACCCTACCGACGCCAACAACAAACATCTTCACCAACCTCTCGACACCCATAACCTCGGGCGGCACGAACCTGTCCCAAGGCCAGCGCCAGCTCGTCTGCCTCGCGCGCGCCCTCCTGCGCCGCCCGAAACTCATCGTCCTGGACGAGGCGACCTCGGCCGTCGACCGCGCCACCGACGCCGCCATCCAGGTCAGCCTGAGGCGCGAGTTCCGCGGGTGCACGGTGCTCGTCGTCGCGCACAGGCTGTCGACCGTTGCGGATTTTGACAAGGTGCTGGTGCTGGATGCCGGGAGGGTGGCGGAGTTTGGGACGCCGCGGGAGTTGGTGGAGGGTGGGATGGGGAGGGAGGCGATGGGGGATCGGGAGAGAGGTGCTGGGGTTGATGGAGAGGCGGAGGGGGGTGATGGGGGGTATGATGGTACGGGCGCGTTTTGGGAGTTGGTTAAGAGGAGTACCGAGAGGGACAAGTTGGTTGAGTTGATTATGGGAAAGGACGGGCGAGGTGGTGAGGCTTGATTGAGATGGGTGACTGTTTGGACAGTGTTCTCACTACTCTGAATGTTCCGTAATACTGTTGTATATCCACTTAGACTGGTGGTTAAGTAGCTTACGGTAAATTTTGAGACTCTTCCTCTTTCAAGGATGGTAGCGATGATTATAGATTACCTGACCGAACAGAGCGGGTTATGGATCGGCGATAGCTTCACATGTTCTGTGTCGACTTCTCCTATATCCAGTGGAGCAGTTGAGCGGCAGAAAACCCCCCCAAATTCAATTCTACTTGCACACCTTAATCCTCTCCTATCCATCCACATCTTCTAACCGACGGATGCCGGTTGCGGGACCTAGTAAGCTAGAGGCTTGTCAATGGAAGTCACAGACCGTGGTGTACGGTCTAGCCCTCCTGTTGTGTAGTCGAAAAGGAAGCTTCACCGCCAACAACAAGAAGCGGTAAATACCTAATACCGCATCAGACGGTTTCTTGCTGCACTTACGAGGGGACCCATGTAGCTCCAGAGCTACTGCAGGAAGGGTTCAACAGAGACTTAGTCTCGGTTGTATCCATGATGTAAATATCGAGAGAAGATGCATCCGGTCACAAAACCGTAGAGCCAAGAGAGGGAGAAAAGCGTCCCACGGCGTTTCCACACCGCCAGAAGGAGAGAAAAGGGGAGCTGTGCGCCAAGCGATATGCAGCACGTTGCTCGAACGAGATGGGACAGGGATCAAGGGGTTCGCTGACCCGTAAAGGCACAGTGCCTGCAGCTTTTAATTGGCCAATTACTCACACGGCTAATCAAACCCCCTGGTTCCTTTTCGCGTTTTTTCGCGTCTCTTTTGCGCGTCCCTTTTGCGTGTCCAGAGGCGTCTGACCCCGCCAGCCCACCTCTCTCACCTCGGTGCGCCTGAGACACCCACACACCAGTTCTCGTCACAGCTGGCACACCTCTGTGATTGTGGAAAAAAGGAGGGTAGAAGCAATTTATCATGGAGACCTGCTGACCGGGAAACTCGAGTCAATGACCCTCACAGTCAGATCTCCCTGAATGACGGCGCTAAGGGCCTAAGGAGGTTCTTATCCCACTTGCCGTCATGGAGGGGGCAGATGACCCCCCTCCAGCCGCCAGTCGAGGGGAATATAGCATGAGAGTAATAACTTATCGCGGTGCATCTGCAGGCCGGTTCGGCGCTGACGGAGCTAGAGCTAGAGGACAAGAGAGTTGGGTTTACGGGAATCGAGATCGCGGGCCTTCCCTCGTGGGTCGATGGGCTTTTAGTTCCAAGTCGGAAGCCAGAGTAAGCTGAGAGCATTTTCCTGTCTTGTTCTTCTCCCACACACCATCCGCACTCACTGGCAAGCGCGTGGGATCGAAAGGGGTCTAGTGTGATGGTCATGATGGTTGAGACTCGGGCAATATTGATCAATCATGGGTGCCCTACTACTGCTTCCCATCGGCGATCTGGTCTATGAAGGTCAGACAAGGGCTTCCCGTGGCCTTGGAAGCTTGTCAGTCGTCGACGTCAGTCCCGTAGTTATGAATGTCTTTGAAGTAACTCCGGGAGGAGGAGATGGACAACTGTGTCCCTGATCCGAGAACTGATGGGAGTGGGAGTACAGCATCGGAAGCCAGAGACGACAATGTCTTGCTGGGGCTGCTCTCTCTTGTGTTTTGGTGACACTGCAGCTCCAGACTTCTCCCATCCGCGAGTCAAGAAGTCAAGAACACAGCCGAAGGTATCCCTTCAGAGTTATCCCTCGTTGATATGTTGTCCGGATGCATCCAATTCGGATCATTGTTTGAGTCTGGTAAGGGGTTCCTATAGTGACCGAATGCGGTTGTTATCCCTAAACAGAGGGGACCATCAGCTTCTCAACGAAGGTAAGGGACGCACGGAGCCCGTCTCGTCACTGGGCAAGTATCCGTTCCTGAGGGCCGTGATGGAGTACTTTTCATTGGAGACCGGCCGAGACATGCGCAATGTGTTAAAGTGCTTGCAGCAAGATGGAGCGTTGAACATGTTCTAGCGTGCTGCACACGCCCCGGAGCGGTCAGAGCTTTCAGACATTGGACCAATCAGTCGTCCTGCATCCGGACATGGGTGTCTCAGGGAAGGAAAGAGCAACCTGGGATCCTGTGGGAAAGATGGGGCATTAGGTGGGCCTCACCCACTCATGACCACAAGGGACGTACCCTTATTTGGCGCATTAATTCTGCTGCTCACCCCCCAGGCATCTTCCCAGTCACAGACCTTTCCGCATTCCAGCTCCTGCTTTCCCTCACCTTTCACCACCCACCGCGACTGCTTCTCTCACCTTGCGACATCACGAACCACGACTCAGTTCTTGTCGCCCAGGAGACCGAATCAAACAGACAGCTGCGCTTCGAGACCTTTTATCTATCGCGAAACTCTTGCTACTCTTCTCGCTTGCCGCGCACCCAGAGATTAGATTTTGGTGTTGCGCATTCCGCCGCGGTATCGTCGACCTGGGTCGCAAAGCCCACCAGATAACGACAACCAACAACACCAACACCCAACCATCTTGCACCACCTAGTGCGACTACACCTGTGCTATCACAGATACTATAATATCATATCGCGCCCAGTGCAAGCTCCGCCTCTGCGCTTCTCCGCCAAACATGTTGCTCCCCTCGGCATTGACTTGCGACTCGTCGCATTCGTCGCACCCACCACTTACACGCCTCCAATCCGCCCTCTTCGCCTCCCCTCCCGCGAGCCCACCACAAATCTCCTCCGCGCACAATGCCATCGACAACATATTCCACACATGTCGCTCGCTACAGGCGCTGCTCGCCTCAACCTCGCCTCTACCGTCGACACCGCCAATGTCGCACTCGCAACTCCCCACGCCGCCGATGGCTCACACGCCGTCGCCTATGAAGCTGCGTCTGCGCTCCCACAGGCCTTGCGAAACGACTACCGGTCTCGGAATCAGCACGGACAACCCCGTCAAGGCGCGCAAGAAGATCGTTAAGCGGTCGGCGCCCGCGCGTGGTCCCAACAAGCGCCGCCGTGGCGCAGACGATGACATGGGGCGCGACGACGACGATGTCGAGAGCGATCTAGACATTGAGACCTACACACCACCCGAGGCAGAGACAAGCGACGAACCAGCGCGACCAGCAACCCCCAAGCGGGCGCGCATCGCCCCGGAAGTGATACCCCTCGGCCTGGAGCGATCAGACTTCCACACCCTACACGCCAGCAGCAGCGGTGGTCTCTTCGGCGATGCCGCCTCCGAGTCGCAAATAGAAGGCAGCGACGTGGTGGTGGAAGCCGACGGCGAGAAGTGGAGCACGGAAGACGACCGCATCCTGGTGGAGCTCGTGCTCGAGAAGCTCAAGCTCACCAAGTCGGACTGGCAGGACTGCGCGCGCAGCCTGGGCAAGGACCGCGGCAGTCTCGGCCGGCGGTGGAAGAGCCTCATGATCAGCGGCGAGGTGGGGCTCAAGAGGAGTAGTAGGCGGTCCAAGATCCATGGGACGTGGAGGTGATTGTTATTGAAGCTTTGCGCTTCTTCTTGTTTTTCTTGTTGAATGATTCCCCTTTGGCTGTGTCAAGTCTTTTCTTCTTGCCAGGCCTAGGGTTCAGGTTACAGAGGAGTCAGTTGGGTTTGGGTTGTTGGATCTGGCGGCGGATTTGCTTTTCGCCCTGGATACGGGCTGGTTGGTTATGATAACCCCCTACTGCTTCAGCGTTACACGCTCAAAGCTGCTTCGTTCTTCTTTATTACACTTTACCAAGTAGTCCGTCAAGCACTACGAATTTCAATCCATTGACAAACATTCTCATCGTCTCGTGGCCTCCACAATCACCTCGTCCAGACTTCCGGCGAGGACAGGGACTCGAGCTGAAGTGACGGCGACCATGAATCTCACTGTCAACTGCCTCATCCCAAGATCCTCACGTATTCCGATAAGGTCCATATAACATCCTCTCCAATATCCAGATCAATCAACCCATACAAACCACTCTACCCCATGATTCCAGCGAACGCTAAGCCCCAGACTCATGCAAGACACACCACCACCAACACCCCCTTACATACAAAACAGCAAACTTTAGAGTCTAGTCCAGATAGATCCCCATCCACTCTCAGGGGCAGTCCCTCCGTCCAACCAGGACAAAAAGTCTCAGGACTCAAAGTTTCCAACAAGCTTTTTCCGAGCACCAACGACCAGACAAACAAACAAAACACATTACACAATGACCCCCGCCTCGTTGATCCAAGCGTCCCGTCGAAAAAGCATTGTTCTCGCCTGTCCCTGGTGTATAGCACAACACTTAATGAAACGCGCAAACCGGGTGCCGTGCGGTCAAAGTGCTTGCTGATCTTTGCTTTTCCCGTCCGTCTACTTTCGTACGGAGGGGTGCTGGTCTTACAACAATGACTTCCATTTGTACGAAGTACACTAGAACGAGACGTCTAGAGGTCAATGTTGCAATCACCCCTCCCTCCCTCCCCCATCCCTCCCGCTTATAAGCTATCCTCTCCTCGCTCTCCCGTCCCTAGGTTGACTTCCCTTCCCGCTTGTTTCATTCAATATATTTGATAGCGAGGTGCACAGCCCGCCCGTTCGCATGATGGTGCGGGGGTTAGGAAGGATGAGCTCAGATATCGAAAGGGATGAAGGAGATATAGTTTACGCTAGCAGACCAGATATAGGCATGGAATGTAAGGGCGCTGCCGCACTGTTTCGGGCGGGAAAAGTGTGGATGGTTCTGTGAAATGGTGCCACTTATAGAGGGATGGGGACGGAGAACAGTCGGCGGTTACCCTACACTTGGGGAGAAGACGGCACCCCCCCTTACTGATCGGACGCATCATGAGGCGTCTGGGGTGCAGAGAGAGGTGTTGGATAGCCATGATTCCGAGGTATCCAATCTCTTGAGTATCCAATTTTGCAGTTTCCAAAGATCAGTGAACATTTTCCCCACAACACTGTGTCATGAGAAGGTCATCACCACCCGTCCAGCACCGTAACCTTGACCCACAACCCATTCGCCGGCCTCGCCGTCAACAGGCCCTTGATCTTCATATTCCTCTCGTCCATCTCCGCCTCGTTCTTCAGCTCGAACCTGAACCTCCCCACCCAGCAGGCCAGCAGGGCCCCGAACTCGGCCTTTGCGTACCCCTGCCCGATGCAGCTCCGCGGCCCGTGGAAGAAGGTCATGAAGGCGTAGTTGCTCTTCGCGTGGCCCGACGCGGCGCCCTTGTCGCCCTCGAAGTAAGGCAGCCACCTGCCCGGGTTGAACCTGTCCGCGTCCGGCCCCCACATCGCGTGGGAGCGGTTGACGGCCCAGGGCACGAGCAAGACCCGCGTGCCCTTGGGGATGCGCGTGTCGCAGACCGTGGTGTCGACCGCCGCCACGCGGGCGGAGATGGGGACGGGCGGGTAGTACCGCAGGGACTCGCTGCAGACCGCGTTGAGGTAGGGCATGCGGTCGAGGTCCATGGCCGAGACGGTCCCCGCCGGGTCGTTGAGCGAGGGGAGGCGGGAGCGGACCTCCTCGCGCAGCCGCTCTTGGATCTCGGGGTGGAGACACAGCATGTACACCGTCCAGGTCATCGCCGAGGCGGTGGTCTCGTGGCCGGCGGCGAGGAAGGTCATCATCTGGTCGACGAGGTTCTCGTCCGTGAAGCCGCCGGACTCGAGGGCTACGGAGAGGATGTCGACGTCGTCGAGGGTTTTGTTGGCGAGTTTTTGTTTCTTCTCCGCGATGAGGTCCCGGCAGACGTCGCGGACTTTGCGGGTCGAGTCGTCCACGGTGCTGTTGAATTTGACGGGGAGGTTGTTCACGAACCAGCCCGGGAGGAAGAGCCGGAGCAGGCCCAGGATCTGGGCTTGGGGGTCGGGCCTGAACAGGGAGTGGTATGCGGTGGCGAGGGGGTTCGTAGGGTCTTTGGTGGCACCAAAGTCACGCCCGAGGCCGGTGAGGCAGATGATGTCCAGCGTCATGCGGTGTGTCCATTCGCTGATCTCAAACACACCTGTGTTGGGTGCCAGTTTCTCGGCGTTGTCCGAAGAGGCGTTTGCTGCGGCCAGCTGAAGAACGTAGTCTGTCATGATTTTGACGCCCTCGCGGGACGTGTCCCAGAAGACGGGGACAAGTTCCTTGATGTGCCGGAAGGCGAAGGCAGGCAGCAGAAGGTGGCGCTGGTGTTTATGCACTTCTCCTTCTGCGAGAAAGAGGCCGATACCGAGGAAGCGACCGAGGCTTGAAGTAAATTCGGCGGGCTTCGTGAAGTCATAATTCTTTGTCACGAAAACCTCCTTGAGCGCCTGCGGCGATGCGGGAAGGATGCGTTCCTGGTTGAAGAGACCGAGCCACCGGATGAGGCCGTTGTGGGGGACCGAGTTGATCCTACAGACGCGTTAGAGAAGGGGCTTCATCGCAAAGTGTATTGGTTGGTGAAGGAATGGGTTCCTACCAGTCGAGTTGCGGTACTCCCGGGCCCTCGTTCATCACCCTATGCCATTGCCCCATAAACCATGCATTGTTGGACGGTTGCGGTAGATTCCTAAGTGGTGAGAAGAACTTGGGATAGAGTACGACAACCGAGAACACCCACGAAGTGAATTGGATGAGCCATGCTGTTAGATAGCTGCCCAAGAATCCGAGGACTGTCCTTCGAGAGGTCGCAAAGTAGGCGAAGACAAGAGAGGCAGCAGTGATGGCACGCCACGGTACCCCCATTGATGCGTATTGAAACAGTCTCGATGTCCTCCTACGGGAAGTGAGCTCTATAAGACGGCGTTACCCAGTTTTGAGAGGAGAGGAGCACGATGGGAAGAGTTTGGTATTATACCCCTTCGGATGCGGCCTCGCTAGCGTTGCGATGCGCAAGATCCTTGCTCTTCATGGACATTGACGATGATCAAGCGTCCGTACAAATATTGGCCACTAGTTCTATACCAACGGTCGCATGCCAGGCAACAAGCGGGGCAACCAAACAACCATTGATCACTGCTGTCCATTCTGCTTGCGTGTTCTTGCTTGTTGTGGCATGGCGCCAATGCCTTCAGCGCCATCAAAGGGCGGGGGACGGCACAAACAGTGTCCCGACGCCGACCCAGGTGCGCCCGCAGACCGCCTGGGTTCGACCAGGAGAGTCACGGGCGTATCCAGCGTATTTGTACTTCTATGCGTGACCAAAGTCAGTCGCTACTGAAATCACCCCAGGAGGTCCAATAGGTCTCTGCTTGACGTACCGATTATCGTTGTAGCGTTTTAAGTACAAAGTGCTGAGCCGGCCCATTGGTAATGCCAACGGAAGCGGAGCCATCAGAAAACATGTAAGTCCAGCGGCGGCCGTTCAGCTTATGTGTATTAGTATTGAACACAGAAGAGACGCCGTGTTGCGCGACATATTACTAGCTTGATCGTACACTTCAAGCTCCTGACGAGTTGCTTATGAAATTATATGCAGTTATTTCCCGGATGTGGGTGATTCGTATTCATAGAATGCAAGATAAACGCTGATGTCAGGGAATAATCCCACAGCGGTTTGCGAGGATGGACCCCTCGTAGTCCGCGTAGTCCGAGCCTCGGAGCGAGCTGTTACTAAAGGTCGCCAGTAACATCTTACTGCGACGAGGGACTTTCCGTCCTGCACATCTGCATGTGCACATAGTGATTCATTATCACCGGCTTGCAACTGAGCTCAGAACAATCTATAAGTGATTCGACCGCCTAATATCGAGATGCCATCCGCGATGGGAGACGCCGAAGTTTTGATCCCTCATCTCCGCGATGCGAGTCGCAAGCTCGTCCGGGAATGGGGGTTCCTGCGGCGGACCCTGGCCGACTCCGGTCTGTCTCCTGCCGCCATACATTGCCTGATGGAGATTGGAGACTTCGGCGTTCGTACCTTTGACCACCTCCAGCAGGTCCTCAAGGTCAGGGAGAAGGACCTCGAGCATACAATCGCCGAGCTGCAATACAGCGGCGACATCCAGAACCACTGGCAGAAGACAGAATCGGGCGATCCCGAACAGGTGTTCTTCCCAACAGCCCAGGGCATCCGGACACTCGCCGCCATCAATGCCTACGGCCACGACCAGGTAGTCCGAGCTCTTGCGGCTACACCGCCGGACGCTGGCGGCAAGATTGTAGAAGCCTTCAGGATGTATGCCTCAGCTCTGCAGTCTGCCCGTCAGGAGCCCACACGGGACTGGTTGCTGCTCAACCGGCAGGAGCATCTTCCTCGCCCGGTCACAGAGCCGACATCCACCGTGGTCCCAGGGTACCGTCACGGTATCCTGTCGCGCTGTCTCGAGATGCACATAACGTACTACGGGCGCATAGCCAGCTGCGGGGCACCACTCGAGGCTGAGCTTGGACGAGACTTCGGAGAGCTGTGTAAGCGTATCTCCAACCCGCTGAATGAAGTCTGGGCTGCCTTGGAGACCCTTCCTTGTGATGGATCCCCGAGTCAGGCGCATGGACGAATTGTCGGTACTATTTGGATCGACGGCGAATCTTCGGGGGAAGAGGGCGTGGCGCAACTGCGAGGGTTCATCCTAGATGACGGCGTGCGTGGCCAGGGGCTGGGTAGGAAGCTGATGGATGCGGCCATGGCTTTCGTTGACAAAGTGGGATTCGAGGAGGTGAGGCTGCGGACAGCGAGGCAGTTGAAGGTTGCCAGGCGTATGTACGAGAAGGCTGGGTTCGTCGATATCGGCGACATCCAAGAGGATACTGCCGTGTTCGGCACGGAGTTGATGATTATGGAGTATGCCTGGAAGAGGCCCATATCCGCAGGATCGAGGCCTAAAAGCGAGAGTGCACCGTCATTGTCGATTGAGAAGGCCGGTGATGATGTTGACGAATCTGTTGCTTCGGCGATGTAATGCTGAGTGCTCATGTAAAGCAACACTGCCTAGTTCGAAGCTCCCTCTTTTTCGCGTTCCCTTAGCCCCTTGATGGCAAGGTGCTGCCTAGGAGAAGTGGCCCCTCGGTCACCGGGACGTTATGAAGCCAAGACAGCTAAGTATCCAGGTCGCCAGTCTCCACAGACTCCAGAACGCCGTCATGACGGCAAGACCCATGACGAGGAGGACAGTCCCACGGATCTGGAAGGCGTCGTCAACCTCCATCTTCATCAGTTTGCGCTGTTTGCTGTGGTAGAAACCGGAATAGACGCGTTCTTTGATGGGCTTTCCGTCCTTATCCACGCGCACGTATTGGTAGGGCTGGTAACGGTAGATAATGCGATGAAGCCATTGTGGCAGGCGGCTGGAATAGTCCTCGGCGTGGAGATGAGATCGCTTCACCGAGTACCGCAGATCTACCACAACCAACGAGACGAGGAATGTCACGAAAACGACCGGTGTCATGATTGCCTAAGCCTGTATTAGCAGATGCCCCGGGTAATTATTGCGTTGGTACGTTATTTACCTTGTACAGTGTTGACTGTGACGGAGCATCTCCCCGGTTGGGCGCAACGGGTGGCAGCGGCGCGACCATGCTTAAGACACTGTAAAGGCGAGATGGAGTTTTGCTGATGTATCCTACTGCGCTCTTTTATGCAGGGATGATCTTGGATCTGCTTGTTGATTTCAGACGAGCACAAGAAAAGAAAGAATCAATAAATGCTTCTGATGCTGTTGTAGGTTGAAGGAAGTGATGTCAGAGTGGACACAACAGACCGATGTTGCCGACGGCGCTTATGTAAGTAGCGCGAATATGTGTCAAAGCGAGTAAACGAATCCTCCTACGTACACCTTTGGCAGTGTTGAGCACAACAAAAGGACAAACAGCTTTCAAGACTGCATCAGACATGAATCCGCCGGCTGGTACGTACCCTGTATATTCGACCGGGACGGATCAATGAGTAAAAGGTGAGCAAAGTCCCAATTCATGTGCCTAGACTAAGGCCTGGGAGCTTTGGATAACACTCCCACACAGGGCAAGAGCAACTCAAAGCCTTGCATAGATGCACGTCTTCCCAAGAACAAAACAAAAATGAATAGGGGAATGGAACATGAAAGGACTACCGCAAGTTGTTACCGCTGGCACGATTCATCGATGTCGTTCCTGGCACCATAACAACAGTCTCTTCCTCCCTATATATGCCTGAGTCCGGCTGCTGGTGTCCTGCATGCCGTCTCTTCCTGTCATCCGCCAGCCCTGGCCTCCCTGAGCCCTTAGACCCAGGCCGCCACCCCCGATCATCTTGAGCATTCTGACGGGCATCATCCATCATGGGCGAACACCGGCCAGCTCACGCAGCTGGGCTTGGCCTCGTGGACGACTGCTGGATCGAGATCTTCCGCAGGCTTCCCCCTCGGGAAATAGTCCGGGCTCGACACGTCTCTAAACAGTTGCACAAAGTCCTGACGGATTCGGAGGTCAGCCGCCGCCTCCTTCAACTCATGTTTCCCCAGTGCCGCGAGGTACGTCTCGACGTGCTTCAGCATCGGCTCGACAATCTCCCGGATATGCCACACAACTTGCGAGTCGAGGTCGAGTGTCGAGCGCAACAGATGAAGGACTGGTCCGAGATATTCGCCACGGTGGCCCGCCGCTATCATCATCTCGAGAGTGGCACGCCGAGGGAGTACCTGAAGCTCCCAATGCCGGAACTGGTCGACCATACCACACCCGATGACTGCATATCCAAGGGCTATTGCAGAGATACCCGAGCTGTCTGTCCCAGCTGTCGGTTCAAGGTTGCCCAGAGCTCCGGATTCTTCTGGATGAACGTCCCTGTCTGGCCGCGCAATTTTGCGTTCCGGGAACATTCGCATGAGTCTGACTTCCCAGAGCCAATGTGGTGGTACAGCCAGGAGGATGGGCTTCTGGTGTATCCTGCTGCTTGGCCGCTCGATAGCGGTGGCAGCCCTTCAGTCAAGTGGACAGAGATGGAGCGCAATCCGGCACCTAAGGATAACGGCAGCTTTCGCCAAAGCTTCGACCCTCCCACAGCTCGATGCGAAGACTTTTTCTATCGCCTATTTGACCTCGAGACTGGCGAGCATATACGAATCCCCTTCAACGTGCGTGGGAAGATCATTCGCAGAGTCCGGCTTGCGCAAGGGGTATTGGTCTTCGAGTGGGTGCAGGCCACCACAGACGGGGCCGCGATTGACGGAGAGGAGATTAAGAAAACCAGAGGATACAAGGCATGGGCTAAGCATCACAAACGCACTTGGTTCGAATACCTAGCTCGTAACGCCCACATGGTGACGGTGTTTAACGTGGTTCGGACCCCACTGAGCAATGACACGCAAAGCCCTAGAAGCCGCGCATGGACTTGGGATATCACTCTTCGACATGAGTGGAAGCTACCGAGCTGGGGGACTGGTCCTCCAAGAGAAGGGCAGGAAATCTACAACCGGGACGATGACGATGACGACGGGCCCCTGGAGTACGGTCCTATATGTGACTACCGTCCTCGGTTCTTTTCCGCGCACACTGCAACTCATTATGCCCTGTTTATCTTGACGAAGACTAGGGAGGACTTTGGTCGTTGGCATCGGCAGCTATTCGTTTGGGACATAGCTACAGCGAAGCAGGATGGCAGTCGCGGCTCGAATACAAAGAAGCCGAAGCGGAGTGGCCCTACCTTCGTCAGGCGACTTGATGAGGAAGATGTGCGGTACTACCAGGACGTCTTCCTGGAGACCGAAGACTACCCAAGCTTCCGGAACATCGGAATTGACGAGCACAACGTGTACCTAGTCCACGACGATCACCATTGGGCGCCGTTTGATTATTACCAGTCCAACACAACCGGCCACGCACTTCGGTCGCACGGCATCCCGGTCATTCCGTTCCGTTCTGCACATGACACCCCAATCCATCGATCCTCCAGCCTCCGTCAACGGATGAGAGGTCCCGTGTTCGGCCCACAATCGATGGATCACTGTCCAGGGAGTTCTTCTCCAGGCGGCTTCATTCTGGAGACGGAGTTAAGGTCCCGTCCTGACAACGACGAAGAGCCACCCATCACGACCGTGTTCTGTCGGCACTTCGTCTATGCCCGTCAGAACGACCCACGGCTTAGGGGCACTCCGCTCACGCCGTCCCCTCCATACTCGTCTCTCCCAGAGGCACTCTTGCCATCTGCAGCAGACCCTCGCTACCCCTGGGACGTGTCTGACGCCATCTCTCACCCGCTGCAACCGCGAAACTTCCCTGGATATACTCCCTGCTGGCGTCACGAGAACTTCCCCTACATCGGCATCAGTGTCGTGACGGACTACGCCGCCGGCGTGCGCTGGGTGGCGCGCGACAGCCGTCCGCTGCAGCTGTTGACTCCGCTTCTCAAACCGACCATCACCGTCAACGTCCGCGGTAGCCGCCGGGTTGAGGACAACGCCGAGGTTCAGAACGGTATTGTCGGCGGTGACAACGCCGGTAACGCTGAAGGCGACGGTGCCGAATGGATACTCCCCCGGGCCGCTCTTCTCAACCCCCACAGGCCACCTCCACCGAACAGAGGGCCCCTGACCATGGACGAGGTGCGAGAGCGCTACCGCGTACAACGTCTTCTCGACACAGGTGGGTGGGACGAGAACCAGCCAGTCGAGTTTGGCGAGCGAGACAGTGCGGAGCGGGACAGTGATCACTACTGCTGGCCGGACTACGACCCGGTGAGCTTCCCACGCTACTACAACAGGTACGACTTCGATCCACTCACCGGGTACCTTGAGGAGCTGAGACACCCCTTCAAGTTCGAGCCGGAGCCGCGGAACATACGCGAGGACGAGGTCGAGGTCCGGTGTCCCGGCTTCTGGGAGAACATGATGGGTCGGATGACGCTCGCCGGCGACGAGAGGTGGCTCGTTGGCCAGGACGCCGAGAACAGGATCACTTTGCTGCGGTTCTGAGACCTGTTGCTCCGAGGCCATGGATACAGCTGACAGTCAGCTGGGGGAGGAATGTATGATTAGGAGTCGATGCTTGTTTAGTAGGTGGCCTTGATGTACTTCCAGCTTGTTTTCGCCTCGAATTAGCCAAGGGGGCCGTTCATACTGCATTAAGGATCATAGACATAGCATGGCTTGGGGTCTGAATACATCACAGCGTAGTACTACTCTGGCACTCAGTCCGCATCGCCGTCTGCTCGTTTCTCATTCTATATTATCGTCTCATAATCGTCTGTGTCGGCATCACACTGAGTTTATCCCATCCACATACGTAGCCCCTAGCACAAGACAAGGCCGTGATCAAGTATGTAGTTTGTACGCATTGTGTATATGGTATATAACCTTGCCACCACCAACGCCATGTAGAACCGAAATAGGCCACCGAAACGCAACGAGAAATGCTTCATCCTCATCCACCTTAGCAGCACCTGGGACCGTAACTAGCGTAACATCCCACATTGGCTTTCCAAACTTCACATTCCGTACAAAAGCCCTCTTCCAACCCGTCCTGGTTCCAACAGAACCCACATCCTCAACTCTTGTCGGGGCCTTGATCACAGCCAGCATCATCCATCCAACTCACCAAACCACCCTAACTAGGTAGCAGCCGCCGGAACCTGCAAAAACCGGTCATAATAAGTATCCAGCCACTTGGCCGCCTCCTCGCCGGAGTCGTCGACACTCGAGTCCCACCGCCCGATGGAGCCGACGTAACCGTCCGGCCGCACATTCACGATCGCCACCTCGCCGGGACCCAGGCTGCCGAGCCACTTGTTCGTGCAGAGCGAGCCGCGCGTGTCCTGCTCCGGGATGTCGTCGAGGTAGAACGTCCACCTGCTGTCCTGGAGCAGGGCGGGGAGGTCCGAGATCTCTATCTCGCTCTTGGGCATTGTTGCTGCTGCTGTTAGCCTTGAACCCCTTACCGAAAAGCAGGCGCAGGGCGGAGGGGAGGAGGGGAACTTACTGATTAACCCAAACGTGAACAGGTGGCTAACAGCCGTGTACCTCTCCGGCCTCAAGTACAGATCCTCGGGAGCAGGTAACCTCGGCTGCGCGGCATACGACAGCCCCGCGGCAGCGCTCAGCTGGCTGACGAGCGAATCACCCCTCGCAATGGCATGCGTGAAGGTCTCGAGGAATATCCTCGACTGGTGCACGTCCCACATGAGCAGGAAGATGCGGAACTGGCCCAGCATGGGGATGTCGAGCTGGATGTCCACGGGGTTGGAGTCCAGGTACCTCGTCACCTTGGCCGGAGGCAGCAGACAACCCGGTTTGGCCTCGCCCATCACCCAGCTTCCCGTCTCGGCCATGTTGATCGGGTTCTCGCCGTACTCGGCGCCGATGCCCGAGATGAACCGCACGTTAGTCTTGAAGTTCTCCGCCAGCGCCACCGCGTCACCCCCCGCGATCTGGTTGGCGTGCTCGTAGTCAAAGTTGACCAGGTCGAGCGCGATCTTTCTGCGCTCCGACTCGTAGCTCTCCAGCAGTGCGGGCTTGGCCAACCCTCGCACGGCCAGGTTCAGCTTCCACGCCAGGTTCCAGCTGTCGTGCATCGAGGTGTTCATCCCCTGCGCTGCTTTGGGGGAATGCGTGTGGCTCGCGTCTCCCGCGAGGAAGGCGCGGTGGTGGCTGTCGCAGAACCGGCCGGCCACGCGCTGCCCGATCTGGTACCGACCGAACCACTCGATGTACTTCCAGTCCACCTTGAAGGGCGCCATGATCTGCTTGGCGCGCCGCATGACGAACTCTTGGCCCAGCTCGCGCTTGTCGCCCTTTGGTCCGCTCTTGAGCTCGATGTAGAAGCGTGACATGTTCCGCTCGCGCGGAATGATTAGGATGGAGCCGTATTCTTGGCTGAAGACGAGGGTCTTGGACCAGATGTCCGGGAAATCCGTGATCAGCTCGCCGTCGAGGACACCCCAGACTGCGGACTGGGACATGCCCACTGGCTTAGCCTCCGGTATGCTCTTGCGCACTTTCGAGTGTGCGCCGTCGCAGCCGACCAGGTAGTGGGTGAGGATAGATTTGCGGTCCTGGTTGACGTTCATGCGGCAGTTGATCTGGATGGGCGCGCCGCCCTTCTGGTTGTCGCACACGCTGTACGAGTCAAAGGCCGTGTTCCTCCGCACCTCGACGCCGCGCTTCCTCATGTCCTCGATGAAGAGGCTCTCTACCATGCCCTGGTGCACCAGCAGGATATACGGGTCCAAGACATCAATAACCGGGGGATAATGCACCTCGCGTCCCAGGCGGTGCAGGGGCTCATCTGCCGTACTCCTCCAGAAGGCGATGTCGTAGACTCGGACGCCCCTTTGCAGAAGTGGGTCCGCCAGTCTCATCTGCCGGAAAGTCTCGATAGTTTTTGGCTGCAAGCCATCAGCCCTGAGTGTGTCTGTCAGTTTTTAAGCTCCGGCGGTAACGCCACGATGACAGAGGTCTTGATTTACCGTCCAGCCGTGGTAGGATCAGCTCTGTCGTCGATAACGAGGGCTTTCACACCCCATCGCGACAAGTTACAGGCGAGCATGAGCCCGGCAGGGCCGGCGCCGACAACACAGACCTGACATTCTGCGGGAGCCTCGGGCATGCTTCTGAGCAGCGTGAGACGGTCGACGCACTCGACGCTGGCCTCGGCTGCGCGGTCGTCACTGCTCTCGTCCATTGCGTTATCGATAATGGCGGGAGACATGGAGGTGTGGTATAGCCCGCGATGCCAAATTTCACAGCGGCGGCGGGGAGTTTAATGTTCTGGATGTTTGACCGCGAATAAGAGGCGAATACCTGGATAAGCAGCCTTCCACGCCTCGCGAATGTCGATCAACTCGGTGAAGCCACGGTGTATGCGGTGTACCGACCGCTGCTGCACAGTAATGCTGCAGGTTTCCTTCTGAGCTTCAACAGTCGGGCGTTTTTGAGACTCCCCGGGCGTAAGTCAAATAGGCTGGCTGGCGCACACCACAGTTCCGAGGAGATGGTCTGTGAAGGTTCAGTGGCCTGAGGATGTTTACCGTCTGTCTCACTCCCACCGGCACATGCCGCTAGAGACTAGGAATATAGGTGTGTTCAAGTCGCAACGTATTCGTGATGTCTGTGGTTGAAACTACCCGACATTCATTCCAGAGAGAAAAAAATAGGGGAGATGATAACTAGAACAGGACAGGACCGCTGAAGAGAAAAAAGAACAGAGATTCTGAGAAGAGTCGAAGGCTATTCAGGAGCAGTCCTTGCAGCCTTGTAGATAAAACCATAAAAGTCCAAAATGAGACGATATATGCCCTACCTTTTTCGCGTTTGGGACCGTGGTGCCAGTGAGCGCGCGGTCCTGTGCGGTCTTGTGCGTCTCGTCCTCGAGTGAAGCTTTGGGAAATGGCATGATGCGGTTGACTTATGGGCTGATCGAAAGGCCCCGATCGGCGGGAAGCCCACAGTTTACCACACCCATCGTCCCTCTACCAACTGGGGCCCAGTGGCGGGGATGGGGTCTAGACTTTAGAGGGCACACCTGCCGCCTCCAGTTGCTCCAGTGCCGCCAAGCTAGACTGTGAACCAGCCCGCTGGGATCTGGACCTTTAATAAGAGATGTTGAATTTCTTTTCCTCGTGCACGCTAGTTCACGAGACTCTCGACCAGATGGCGGGGTTCAACCGTTGGAACCACAGAGGCAGATCTTGCTTGTCGGCATCTGCTGGAAGAAGCAATGGATGTTCCGGGCCAAAACAGGGTCCAATGGATACTCGCCGAGCCCACGTCGGCGATAAGATAAGGAGATAAGGCCACCGATAAGAACATTTTGACTCTCAGTCCAATCATCAAACGGACTTGTCTCCGGCTTTGTCACGCCCGACAACATACGGCCACTTCCTTCCCATCCTTAAATGCCATGTTCACGCGGTCCCTTGGCTTCGCTCGTATCACTGTTCGGACCATCATGACGTCCTCCGAGGCCGCTGCCGCCGTGAAGAGGGTGCCCATCCCGGCCAATGGCGTCGATTACCGCGGGAAGGTCGTCCTCGCACCCATGGTGCGGTCGGGCGAGCTCCCCTCGCGGCTGCTGGCCCTTCACTACGGCGCCGATCTAGTATGGGGTGAGTAGTAGCCCCTCCAAGCCGCCCTCCCCTACCCTTTGCCCCCTCTCTAACCTTTGTGTGTCTCCTCCAGGCCCTGAGACAGTCGACCACGCCATGATAGGCACGACCCGCCACGTCAACCCCGTCACGGGCATGATCGAATTCCACAAACCCCCTCCCCCGACCCCCGCGAGCAAAAAGAACCCCGACCCCTCCTCCTCCAAACAACACCCGCAGGTCATCTACCGCCTCGACCCCGTCCGCGAGCGGCGGCGCCTCGTCTTCCAGATCGGCACCTCGGACCCGGACCGCGCCGTCGCCGCCGCCCGCCTCGCCGCCGCCGACGTGGCGGGCATAGACGTCAACGCCGGCTGCCCGAAGCCCTTCTCCACCAGCGGCGGCATGGGCGCCGCGCTGCTCAAGACGCCGGACAAGCTGTGCTCCATCCTGCGCGCGCTCGTCGGGGCGATAGTGCCCGAGTTCCAGGTCGGCGTGAGCGTCAAGATCAGACTCCTAGAGACTCCCGAGGAGACGGAGAGGCTGGTACGGCAGCTGTGTCAGACGGGTATCACGGGGCTGACGATCCACTGCCGCACGGCGCCGATGAGGAAGACGGAGCCCATCAAGAGGGAGCAGTTGAAGATGATTGTGGACTTGTGCCATGAGTACGGCGTCGCGTGTCTGATTAACGGGGACGTGACGGGACGGGAAGAAGGGGAGAGGCTTGCGGCGGAGTTCGGTGCGGACGGAGCCATGATCGCGACCGCGGCGGAGAAGAACTCGAGTTGTTTCCGGACGGAGGCGCAGGGCGGGATGGGGGGTTGGCGGGAGGTGGTCGAGCATTACCTGAGGTACGCGATGGAGGTGGAGAACAAGTTCGGGAACACGAAGTATCTGCTTAACATACTGGTGCCCGGGAAGGAGCCGGTGCTGAAGAAGACGCATGCTTGCCAGAGCTATGCTGTTGTGTGCGAGGCGCTCGGGTATACCGGGTTGATAGAGCAGGCGAAGGTGGCGGATGATAGGTTGGGTATCAGTCCCGAGGCCAAGGCGAGGGAGAAGGCGGCCAAGGAGGCTGCTGTGAGGGAGAAGATCCAGGAGCAGCAGAGGTTGCAGAAGTTGCAGAAACAGCAGCAGAGCAGCAAGCGGAAATACAGCGACTCGGACCCGAGGTCGCGGTCGCGGTCGCCGCTTTCGCCGGCGAGAAAGGTGCTGGCTGAGCGGGAGGGGAATGCCGCGCGTGATGCGCCGGCGCAGAGTGTACCTGCGGCGACTGTTGTATGAACTCAAGGACTATATTATACGCATAGCGACGGTTTGATCTATAGGCGTTGGAGCCAAAGCTGGGCAAGCTGGCATGTATGCATGAATGTGATACTATTTCTCCAAAGTCATCACTCGTAATCGATTCTCGTAGCTTCTATAGAAGCCTCTAGTCATCGTTAATTCAAGCAACACCTAGTCGCCGGGATCTAAATTTTCTTCCCCTGAGCAAGCATATCCGACACCTTGGGCGGCAGCACCAACGCACTCCTGTCATTCCTCCTATGGAAGTCCACCAGCGCGATAGCCGTCTTCTCCGGCAGGTCCTCGTGGATAAAGTGGCCCGCCTCGGGAAATACCTGCAGGGCGTATTTTCCTGTAACGACAGTTAGCAATCTCAACCTAAACAGCGAACGCAGCGCGGAGCGGACATACCCTGCATCTGCCCAATAGTCAACTCGGTATCCAACCGATCCGTCCCAGCGAGCAACAACATCTTCCCGCCCCTCGCCTCGAGAAACTTCTTGCTCAGCCCGACAAACCAGCCCTCCCAAAACGGCTGCGTAGCGGCCAGGTCCGTCTTCCACACCCACGGCCTCTTAGTCCCCGTCCCTCCTCCTCTTTCTCGCCCACTACCATCTTCACCCCCTTCACCTCCCTCCTCCTTCTCCTCCGCGCTAGTATCGACCAGCAGCCCGGGCACGCTCGTCCTAGCCGACACGGCGTTCCGTATCGTCCTGCTCCGGACGTGCCACTCGATGGCGTCCCTCAGCGAGGCGAACCCAGCGGGCCGCGAGGAGAGATAACTCTGCATGCTCTGCAGCGCGTCCATCGCCGACCCTTCCACGACGTCGAGCACGGCGTAGCCCAGGAGGGACTGGCCCAGCAGGCCGCGGCTGGCGAGCTCCGTCACCACGGCGCCGCCGAGGGAGTGGCCCACGAGGATGATGGGGGGCAGATCGGGCCAGGACATCTGGGACTTTGTGGCGAGGATGGCGGCGTAGAGGTCTTTGCTTAGGGTTGGGAGGGATAGGTCTGGCTCTGGGGTAGAGGATGAGGGAGGGTGAGAAGAAGGGTTGGTGGTAGTTGACCCGTGGCCCCTGGCATCGAGGGCGAGGATGCCCGCCGAGGGGAGGCGCTTGCGGATCTCGGAGGAGAGGACGGCGAAGGAGAGCCCGGAGGAGCCGGCGCCGTGGTGCATTACGAAGAGGGGGCCTTTACCTACCGGCGATGTGAGGTAGGCGTGGTAGGTTATCTCTCCTGGTATTGGTGGAGAGGCGGCGTCGGGGAGGGACGATGCGGGAGGTGGTTTGAGGAAGAGCTCGCGCTCGAAGTAGGTCGTCCAGGGGATTTGCTCTAGGCTTCTGCCTCGTGGTACGCTGGGAAATGTGTCAACGGATATATATGTAGAGGTAACCGAGAGCGTGCGTGGACATACCCCTCTGGCCTGGCAAACAGTCTTTGGCTCGGTGACGGTATCACCGTGCCCGTCGACGAGGCCGACGAGGCCGAGGACGAGTCGTCGTCCACAAACTCGGGCAGGTCTGAAAGTTGATCACCACTGAGGCCATCCTCATCTGCCTCATTCAGCTCGTTGCCGGTCATCGCCGACTTTAACTTCTGCTTGGCCCATTTCCGTTGTAGGTCGCTCATGATGGTCTGGTAGCTTGTCGTGTCTGATGTTGTGATATCAGACATTGAATGAGGCAGCTCTCATTCTTTGCGAAGCAATTAAGCTTTCGAGGTCGTTGAGACGCAGGGTCCTGTCGGCGGGGAGGCCAAAAGGGTCTCTGCGTCACTTTGAAATGTCAATAACGCAAGGTAGGTACCGTAACTGCTAATGACTCGGATTGGAGGCATGAGAATGAATGTTGAAGGAGTGAAGTCATTTGGAGACCCAACAGCCCACTATTTGCACCGTGCTTAGCCATGGAAACCATCATCTGCTGGGATCGAAAGAGAAGGAGCCACAGAGTGCATCAAATACAGCTCTACAGGATCAGAATACCGTGAAGTATGCAAATGCATTTGCAAAGGATATCGACCCAGCTCAAATAATGGTGAACTATGTAAAGGACAGTGGTATCTCTCCGGTGTGTCTATGCCCGTCATTCGTTCCCTTCGATGGTAGTACAACCTCCTTATACCCATCCACTTCATGACATCGTAGTCGTCCGCTAAGGTATATCAGACACAGAGATGCATATATGCGCAGAAAAGAAAAAGAATTATGGGATACAAGATCGTCTCAAACCCTCCCGTCAGCTCAATATCCACCAGGTGCCCTATAACCTCCGCCGCCGAACCCGCCATAACCCCCGGTGTCATAACCACCACCCCCCATCTGCCCGTATCCGCCACCAGCCCTCGGTTGTTGCGGCGGACCGTTGTATATCGGTCCAGCACTCGGATACCCGCCGCTCAGGTTCGGCAGCGTAGGCTGCCTCATCCCCGGATCCGCCCTGCCGATCGGCGCCGCGTTTGCCACGAGGTTATCCGTAGGAAGCGGCGTCGCCGGAGTAAGCGGTCTGAACGGCCCGTTGCTGCCCGCCGAAAGAGTCCTTGCCGCAGAATAGTTGTTCGTCGTCGGTTCCGGCGTGCTAGTGACGGCGAAGCCGACGTAGCGCTCCGGATCCGACTTGACGTCCAGCGGCGTAACCTTCTCGTTCATTGCGCCCGTCTTGGAGAGGGAGAAGGAGTCGCTCGTGTCCGGGAAGCCGGTCTGCTTCCTGTCCAGGAGGAGGGAGTTGCGGGCGTCTAGCGGGGTGAGGGTGTCCATGTCGCGTTGCATTTGTTCTGGGGGAGATTGTTAGTATTGGGGAGAGGTTATGAAACCTGGAAAGAATGACTTACCCATCTCCTTCCTGCGCTTGCGGTGGGGGTTCTCCTTGCAGCAAGCGACGATGGCGTTCCACGCGATGAGAATGGCCAGGACACCGGTGAGCGTCGACTGCACCGCGATGAGGACCACACCGGTAACCGTCTGTGTCGTCTGGGCGATGCCGAACTCCTCGACGAAGACCAGAATACAAACCACGGACAGGACACGCACGACCTGAATGATGATGTTGATGACGTTGCTCGACTTGCGCTCGTAGGGGCGGCTCCAGAGCAGGAGCATAAGCATGATGCCCTCAATGATCAGCTGCGCAATCGTCTGCACCATTCCGTGTCCGTCGGCAGCCGCGAGCGTAAAGCCCTTGGCGAACATGTACAGGATTGTCGGCACGAAAATCCACCAGTAGTCCTTCTTGTAGCTCTCGTAGAAGAGGCTGTACTTCACCCAGATGTTCTTGTCATCGTACAGACCGCTGACGTCGCCTTCCGCCATCCTGAGCTTGCGGGCAGTCCACCAGATCTTCCACGAGAAAAAGGCCAGAACACCGGTGAAGAGGCCGAGCGTCACGCCGGCGAGCGTCTTGGCCGCCCACGAGTCGCCGTGCGTGAATTGGAAGATGCAGTACAGCACCCAGACACCGTACAGGAGGAGAATCAAGCTGGTGATCGCGCGAGCGATCGAGCCCCAATAGTGCTTACGGAACCCGGTGAGCGACTTTGGAAAGCTGCCGAAAAGAGCCCAGAACTCGAGAATGACCTTGACCAGGAGGATGCCCACGGCCATAGCAGCGATGACAATGGCTACAATGAGGAGGACGGTCATGAACGTGTTCGCTGACGGAATGCTGAGCTCGTTGACGTAGGCCTGGATACCCTGGACGGCGACACGGATGCTCTCGGTGGTGCTGTTGGGGTCCGAAGTCGAGTTCCCGTCCGTGGTCCCGTTGATGCTGGTCTCGATCTGCCTTCCCGTGAGAACCATGAAATGCTGAACGGCCCTCTTGAACTTTAGCGCCGTGCCGTTGGTCGTATCCAGAGAGCCATCATCGAAGACAAGCGTGGCATTTTGGAGGAAGTCGACACTGTTTGTCGTAAGGTTGCCGCCAGTCATATTCCGGAAGCTGTCGATCGACCTCTGCAGACCAGTCCAAGGCACCAGGCCAGTCGAGAAGCCAAAATTTTTGGCGAAGCTGCGGTAGACCTGCGGGTATTGGACAGAGAGCATGCTGTTCATAGCCATTCCCTGAAACCAGCCAAATACCTCTGTGAACGAGGGGCTGATAGTTCCCAAACCTCCAGTGGCTGCGGAACTGCCCGCTGCAGCACTTCCACCAGCAACAGCCGCTCCCACGGCAGAAACACCGGTCAAAATCAGAGCAGCACCAGCTACACCAGCTGCAACATATGACACGGCCGGGACGCTCGCCGTCTTGCCATTAGTAACCGAGGACTGGATGCAAGCCACCTTCTCCCCACCGTCCTTCGCCTTGAGCTGCAACGTTGCCATGGCAGCAATATCCGGGATCTGAAAGGCTATGTTCGGAACCATGTCCGCGTACTGCTTTGGGATCGCCTGGACACCCTTTGCCGAGAATGTGCCGATCGGGACGGGGCATAGCTGTTGGACAAACGTGCCCGATGAGCAAGGATCAAAGCTGTTGGAGTATATCTGCTGTCCGTAGGCCGTGACGTTCAGGATCGCTATCACGTTCTGCTGCTTTGTGCTTGTACCGGCGACGTCGAAAGTCACGGTCTTGTTGTCGTTATTGTAGCTGATGTTGACCCTTTGCACCGACACGCTGCTGTTTGAGTTGCATAAACTGAAGCCCGATGTCTCGAGGATATTTGCGCCCATCGCCCCCGTGGCCAGAACTGTCACCGCCAATGCCCGCCTTAGCAGTCCATTCTGCCAACTTTCCCGCGCCATTGTTGTAGAAATTGAACGGTTCTGAATATAGTAAGAAAAAGGATGCTGTATGTGGTTGGGTATTGTCCCGTGATATTTCTCTATTGTCCTCCTCTAGTTTGTCCGGTAGGTATCACAGTGGTCGTCGTCGTCGTTCCGATACGTAGATGGTCAATATCCAACAAGCATAGAAGATGGTCGGTATGAAGCGAGTCTCGAGGCCGGTCGAAGTAGGAGAGTTGAAGGGGGATATAGAAGCAGAGAAACAATCAACCAGGATTTCTCAAAGAAGGGGGCCGAGGATCAACCTGGAACGAATGGAAGAAGACAACTAGTCGTCTCGACCTGTCAAAGAAGAAGCCAGAATAATGGCTTCACTCTCTGTCAAAGGGGTCTTGCGATGCTCGCAAGCCTGGCAACTGAATAGTTGCAGAATCAGAAGTGGAGGGCCCAGGATCAAAAGAAGGGAAGCAAAAGAAGAAGAAAAGCACGTCAGAAAGAGGGCATCCCCAGGAGGGTACGTAGGTATATGAAACGAAAGAAGCCCTGACTCTGTCAGTGAGTGGCTGACGACAAGAAGCGAAGCGACAAGAATGGTGGTGGGAAGGGACAGAAAGGAAAACGGAGAGACTCCAGAATTCAGATGTGAGACAAGAAAGACATGCCCCATCTGGTCAAGCCAAGGTCACAAAACACTTGTCTGCTTGTTTGATGAATCCCAGGAGAAGCCCACATCGAATCGACGCCACCACCCGACGTCGATGCCAGAATGCGGCCCATTGGCGAATGACGGGTCTCTCTCCAAGCACACTCACAGTACATATCTCTTCGTACCGACAGACCAGTCGCCTGCGAGACTTCAGATCCAGACCCCAAGCGCAGGAGTTTCCCCTTCGCGTGGCGCCGCCTAAAGAACGGAGGACCCCTGGAACTTGGTGATGTTCTGGATGTTCTGTGGTTGTAAGGAAAGAGAGAAGACCTGAAACGCTAGCGAGAAAGGGGGCTCGGCTCCACCCACCCGCTGCATCTGTGCTGTCGTGACTCCTCATTCGCTGCGAGATCCAGATCTGTGGGAGGCCTTCGCCAGGGTTGGTCAAGCGGCCGAAGGCTTCTTTGGATAGTCAGACCCCTGGCCGTTTTTGAAACGCGCCATAGAAAAAAAGACTGGCTCTTCCACCAAACAAGCATGGAAGCCACGAAGTCCACATTGAACTGCTCAGCTTCTCGCGACGACTGGTCGAAGGTGGCGAACGGAATGTTTTGCTCACGGCCAGCAAGAGAATCTACCACAGTACGGGCCGAAAATGTTCAGCTGCTGACGATGACATCCCGCACAGCTCTTTTGGACTCTGGAAGATGGCAAGGAAAGACCTTGCCGAACAACCAGCTTGACAAGTGCTTAAACCCCATTTCTCGGACAAGAAAGGTCATCGTCTCGAACGTAGCGCCAAACTTTCCTCGGCGCTCCATGCTTCAGACCCTGCAACAACTGGGCGGCTTTCGAGCCATGATGGTGTCGTGCCTGCGGTTAGCCGATGCCGAGAGGATGATGTCAGTCTTTCATTTCAGGCCACGGACACCAGTTGTGACGGTAGTGTAGCAGTGGGATCGATCGCTGCTCTCGCCATATCATCTTGCGTGCTCTTAGATCATGTTGAAGATCCCATCAACAATTATACTACTGTACGAATGCATGTGTACGATGGGCTAGATGATCTTCATCACTGGAACCGTCGGTATCATGGTACCGGTCCTGGGCGTCGCTCCTGTCATCGAAATGCGTTATGCGTTTCTTGGGCACGTACCACTCTGCGATTCATAACGGAGATCGCATAGCCCTCATATCGGCCAGATTATCCCTGGTGATCGGCTGAGATCCGTGGGATCTGAAGACTGTGATCAATTGGTGTCTTGATCTGGCTGTCTGGCTTCACTGGTAGTGTTGAAGTCGGAAGGTCTGTCAAGTATGAATTCGCTCGCATGAGAGAAGTCGAGGTAGACAAGTTGTGATGTACTGTCTGTTCCGCCCACCAAGAAGCACGACCTCTGGACGGGAGACCCCCTGCCGTGATTCCCGGCCATTCGGTCGAGCCATGATCAATTGCATGAAGCACGACAGATGGCGAGACAGGCACAGCAAAAATGGCACAGCCTCAATGTCCGTGATCCTTTGCCGAATATCGAACAGCTGCCTGGCTGCCTGGTTGCCGGGACATCCTTGGCCCTTTTATCTGTGTAGAACCGACGGTGAATTTCGAGACTTGGAAAATCCGCTTCATTGCAAACAGAGTCTATCGTGTGTTTTCGCAGAGAACGCTCGCAAAAAAGTTGTTATCAGTAAGGTTACCAATCTCCCATCTCGCGACGGGGAAAAGGAACCACAACCGCTGGCAAAGAAGAGAGCAAACAAAACCCAAATCATTGAAAGACAATGCAACTCCTCTATAACCCCTAGATAGATCATCACTCACTCCCATCATGTACCAATCATAAACACTCCCCAAAGAAAGCGACCCTCGAACGGTTCAAACGCAGCGCGAACAGGAGAAGATAGTGGGTATAAGAAAGTTGAATCCATCGCTCTCGTAAACACAAAGAAAACAAAAACGGAAACCAACAACCGCCGGTCTCAGTGCTGGTAGAACTGCCCCTGCCCCTGTCCAGGGGAGTGTAAGTAAGGCGACGACCGATGCGATCCGACGGGGGTCGTGTACGCGTCGCCGGCGGCACTAGAGGAGCCATCCATCACGTCGCCTCCGTACGGCAGGCCGTGAGGGTCGGACATGTCCTGCAGCCCCAGCGGGTTTCCGCTGGATACCACGAACGCCGGGAAGGGTTCCGTGTCCGGAGGGACGGATATGTACGGGTTGGCTCCGAATGCAGATGTGCTCACCGGCATGTTGGCGTACGTCTGCGGGTGGTTGTTGAACCCGTGGGTGACGGGCATGTTGATCTGCGCGTCGAGAGTGTGGCTGATGTTGTTGTTGTTGTTGTAGTGCTGTGGATGGGAGTTGTAGAAACCCCCCTGTTGCTGGAAGTGAGGCGGCTGAGCCATCTGTGTGGTAGGCAGATGGGGGGGCACGATGGGGTAGAAGGGGTGTGGTTGGGTGGTGTTGTTGGGGTATGCGAGGGGGTGTTGGAGCTGGCGGCTTATGTTGGGCGCGTGGTCGTAGGGGTTGTGCTCCATCTTGATGTTGGCTTGCTGGTGGTGCTGGAAGCTCGGCCCGAGCGGAAAGGGCCGGGGCGGAGGGTCTTGGATGGGGCTGATGATGGTGTCGACTTCCACTACCTTGCGCTCCACCAGACGCAGGACGGGGAGGCTGATTTGTTCCATGTGCTTGGCCAGGTGGACGGTAAGCTTCTTCCAGCTCGGGAACGTCCGGCCACAGAACCGGCAGGGTTCGTCGAGCGAGGTTAGCCTGGTATCGTGGTGGCACTCCTCGACCTTTTGCCACGTGGGGTCGTTGCCGCCGGCACGCTTAATCGCGGCTTTGGTCTTTAGCTTGGGCTCGACGAATTTGTGCTCCCTAACGAGGTGTTGGAGGAAGTTGTCCCGGCGGTAACATGTGTGGTTGCAGTCCTGGACGTTGCACGCCCACCACTCGAGGTGCCGGTGCCCTTCGTTCTCGTGCCTTACCCAGTCGGCTTTGCGCTTGAACATCTTCGGATCGCGGCAGTGGTTCCACGTACAGATGAACGGCTGGACGTCCTCGTGCACGTGCTTTGTCCAGTCCGAGGGCTTGTTGAACTTCTTGCCCTGGAAGCAGAGCTGGCACTCGAACTCGGCCGGGAGCAGTCTCGTCGGCGGCATTGGGATGTCCTGGGGGAAGCTATCATGGCCTATAGCACCTTCCAGCGGGGTCAGATCTCCATCAGAGCCGTCGGGGCAGACCAGGGCAGGGTGCGCGTCTTGGCGAATGTCGCCTTTGCTGTCTATGGCGACTGCGCTGCCCCCTTGAGCAAGGCATAGCTTGCCACAGAGGCAATTGCGATTTGCGACAAGTTTTAGGTGCTCAATCCTGGCCTTTAAAAGGAGTTTGTACCGGACGCCTTGATGATAAGCGATCCGCTCCACGAGCCATGGATTTTCCGTGCGCAGCATGGGATTGAGCTTGAGAATGTGATCCTTAAACCCTGCTGAGGTCGGCTCCATATCGTCGACGTACTTGACCGCCTCGTTCTTCTCATCGATATCCTTGTAGAGGTCCTCTTCTTCGTCCTCTTCATCCTCTTGCTCGGGTGCTGGCACAGGAGGTTGAACTGGCTGTGCTGAGGTAGTTTTGGCGAGTCTGGCAACCGGCGGACCGCCAGTCTTCTTCCACATGTTCGTCAGTTCTGATCCACTCCTCGGGCGCCTGAGGATGTTTTTGACGCCAAGAGAGAGGTTGCTGGGGCTCTTTGGAGAAGTGACTGAGGGCGTAGCGCTGATAGAGCCACTCCTGACGTGAGCAGTGCCAACAGCTGCGACGCTGGCGCTCATGGAGACAAAGGCAGTGTTGATGCTCGGTACAGAGTGCTTCTTGCCATTCCCGCCTAAGCCGCCGCTCGGGGTTCGTGCTGGAGGCGCCAGTGAATCGCGACTCTCTCTCCTGTCACGAGGGGACTCGACCAGTTGGACATCGTCTTCTGTCACGCTAGGTCGACTCCTCTTGGAGCTGCTGCTTTGCCTCTTGAGGCCCTGGACAGCCCGACTGAATAGACTGGGGCGACGGTTGCTGTCGCTCTTGCCCATGTTGAGCTTCTTCAGAAAGTTGCCGCTGAGTTCCTCCTCGTAGTCCGAGTGCAATATCGAGCGTGGAAAACTTCGCCGTCTCGTACCCCATGTCGCAGCTCGTGATATCACGGACTCGTTGTCTCTGCACATGCGCTCAAACTTCTCCATGGCGGCCTGGGAGGTCTGGGGCTGGTGGCCATGTTCGGGGTCGGTCCGGTGGATCTTCTCAAGCAAAGGTGCATCAGCGAAGTTGCGATTTCGCCGTATGATCTCGAGGTCTTGAGCGGTCATTTCGCCACCACGTTCTAGGAAATATGTCTGGCCAGGGACCGGCTTGTTTTCCGTGGCGTCACCGAGAGGGATTTCAGTCGGCGATATGCCGTCGTCCTCATCTACGGGGCGAGATGATGGACCTTCGTTACCGCTATCAGACTGGCCCTGACGCTGGCTGATGCTCTCTGTTAACCAATTGCGGACTTCCTGGTTCTTGGTCTCGACCTCACGCTTGGCTGCCGCTTCGTTGATGCTCGTAGCCACTTCTCCTTGCGGCCTATGCTCTGGGTCAAGGCCCCCAGTACCGATAGCTGCATCTTCTCGGACCCAGCATCCCTCCGCATCTCGCACTGATGATGTCGCCGCTACGTGGCTCGCTCCATCCAGTTGGTCGTTGGCAAAAGTTGGGCTGTCGGCTGTCGCTAAAGGGAGCGAACCTTGATTGTCATTGCCCCATATTGAGACGGTGACGTATGGGCTCTGCCCCGACATAGCAGGAGTTTGTCCCACCGCGACGTCACCGTCGCTTGAGTTCCTACTACCGCTAGCTGTAGGTGTCAACGTATTGGTCGATTGGTTACTGATCTCGAAGGGCTTGTCGAAAGGCTTGTACAGCTGTTGAGGCGAGACCGAAGAGGGAGGGAATGGCTCGGTATGATTTGGCAGCAGACCTTGGTGTTCTATGTTCGGTGATGCGGTATCCCAGGAAGGGGTATGGCCGGGGCTAATAGGATGGTATGGTCCAGCTTGTCCCACATCACTGCCCTGATACGGTGGAGAGGACAAGTCTATGTCGTCGTCAAAAACTATAATCTCGTCGGCGATGAGGAAGGAGGGCGATGCGCCGTCGACGGCGTCGAAGTTGATGTTGTAAAAGGGATCGTCGCCCCCGTCGCTGAACTCGCTTGTTTGGTAGTTAATGCTCAAGACGGAGAGTGATTCGGCCGGAGTGTTGCTCTCATCCACAGTAGGAGAGGCCGAATTGCTAGGGATGTATCCTGAGGAGTTGGGAGAGAGATAGTTTGGTGCTGATGGTTGGACGGGTTGAGTGTTGTGGGGTGAGAGGTTCTTGTTGCCTCTCTTGTCGACATATGCCGAAGGAAGGACAGTGTAAGTAGAAGACATTGTCCGGTCTACAGTCCTTGGATGTCGAGGGTGGCTTGGTGTATTTATTCCAGGGTGTGGTGTCCGCGCCTCAGGTACAGCTGGGAATAAGTAGGTAGGTCTGGATGTCGGCTGCGCGGGGGCCCTGGCCGGCTCAGCTCCGAGCGAGTTGGAGTGATTGGTACCGAACTACCTAGTTTGCTGTGTGCATCTTTGCTCGACACTTGAATAAGAAGTTGAGATCTTGAGGTAAGAATATGCGCGACGGAAGGAAACGGATCTCGAGAGAAAGTGGGTTGTTGAGAGCGAGAAGCTGTGAAGTTGCTTGAAGAGGAACGGTGGTTTGGTCAAAAAGCACAGTAGAAGAGGATGTTCAGCTGCCGCTGGTCTGCAAGGAGCGCTTAACTGGCCAAGGGAGCAGTACACCGGTACCGACAGTCCTATGCAGGCTGGATCCAAGCGATGTGGAGGAGACCTCGACAGATGTCGCATGCACGTCTGTGGTGAGAGAGGGAGGAGCAACAAGACTGATCGCAACTCCCAATAGACAGACACACACACGCGAGCTCTTTGCGCAATGCGATACCCTATCAGCCACTAAAACGAGCGGCAGCGGGCAACACGAGAGAGCAGTACGCCTATGAAGAGGCAGAAAGCTCACACAATCGACAGCGCAATGGCGGACAAGTGCGCAGATGTTGTTCGAACGAATCAATATGCTGTCGCTCTGCTCCAAACAGCGACTTGGATGGTCCGATGCTCAGGGAAGGAGAGTAGAAAGAAACGAGGTGGGGTGAAGAGACAGGCAGCACGGGCTGAGCCGGGCATGCAACCTGAGATGGGGTCGCTGGCAGATCAATGGGCTAAATTGGTTGACCTTTTCACAGCTTAGTCTGCGGCTCGATTGGCCAGCGAAGACCGTAACCCCTGTTCGCTTTGCGCAAGGCGTTCTCATTGAGTTGTACAACGGCACCCAGGCACATTCCTTCGCCTCTCAGGGCCTCTTCATAGCCTCGCACTTGATGATATCGACCATCATATCGCCAGGATCGCCGAACGTCTTCCTCCATTTGGAACATGGGGTCTGGTAAGGCATCCTGCGGATGACGGATGAGATCATGCATGTTCTCTAAAGGAGTCATACTGTGGTACAACCCCTCGACAACCCCTCGACATTTCACAGCGAACTTCCGCTCACCGAAGCCTTCGATGTCTCCCGTCTTGTCAGGGCCGCGGACTCATGATCCCCCACAATCCGGAAGTGACACCGGCGGCGGCAGCGGACCTTAAGCGCGATGGTAAGTAATCTCCAACACTCAGCGGCACCACGGTAGCAGCCGCCAGATAGGTCATGGTTTCAGGGCTGGCCGCTCGGCGTGCAGCCCTTCTCGAGTCGGCAAACAGGATTTGCTCTGTTCCCGCGCGATTCTGGCCTGAAATTAAGTATCCAGAGCACCGGGAGACGTCGGGGCAAATACAGAATGATGAAGCCAATATCGGGAAACTGAGATATTCTCAGGAAGGGAGGACAAACTTGCAACAGGTCACTCTTGTCGAACATGTTTGCCTTGGCGCTGCACAGCGTTCGAGACCATGGCGGCACAGCCACTCGAGTGAGCCCGGATCGGGGCTGAGGCGCATCGCTAGTACATTGATACCACGCGAGATGTCGCAGATGGAGAAACGTCGGGAGTGCGTTCCGATTGTCGCAGTATTCTCGTCAGCTATGCCATGGGAGGTAGTTTTGGCTCGATGTTGTAATTGAAGACGTATGAGTGAAGGTCTGGAAATGTCTGTTGTTGAGTTGGAATTGGACCTGAGGTGGACTTACGAAGCACCCCGTTGGAAGGAATGGGAAAATATCACGTGCGAGAGAGATCACGTGTCTGTGCTGCCGCAATTCGCCTGTTCAGTTCTCTCGTTCAAGGCAGATAACAGCATGTATACAATTCCTGCCGTGACATTTCAATCCTTCTCCCAGGTCACCTTTATCGGATCATGATTCCCCGAAAACCTCTTCCCCTGAAACCACAGCTCGAACCTCAGGTCTGCCGGTCCAACAATAACCCTCACCTCGAACTCACAGATATACCACGTTCGTCCCTTCCAGAAGCACACCCGGCGCCGCTTGAACTTCCGTATTAGCTGCGTCTCTTCCACGCCAGACAGGTCACTCTGCACCTCGCAAATCTTGGTGGCCACGCCCGCCCTTTTCATGTTGGGCAGGTAGTTCGGATCGACCTGGGAACTGACAAACTCGGAACTCCACGATCTCGTCGTCGCGCCCGGGTCGATGTTAAAGGCCAGTTGCTTGACGATGGGCACGTTCGGGTCGATCACGTCGCCCTTGCGGATGAGCCACTGGATTTGGTTGAGGGCCCATTTCTTCTTCTTGTCAAACGGGTCGTCGACGGCGTCCTCCAGGAAGTGTTTCGACGGGTTGTACTCCTCCATGATGATGACGCCGTAGCTGGCGCGGGCGATGCGCGTGGCCAGGACCGAGGCCTGGCCGTCCGTCAGCCATTGCTGTTCCCAGCTCAGGAGGAGGCCGCGGACGACAACGAGTTGCGGATCGCTGCAGGGAATCACGGCGACGTTGTTCGCGCTCGGGTGCGCGTAGCAGGAGTAGCGCTGCTGCAGCCTGTCACGGACGTAGGCGGAGCTGCCTAGACCGCCTGAGAGGACGATGTATTGCACCTTCTGGTGGTGTTGCTGCTCTTGGAGCCAATTCAGCTCCTTGACTATCTTGTCGGATATGGCTTCGATTTGGGGATCGAAGAGGGACTGGATCTCTTGCCTGTCGACTATGTGAGTCTGTTGAGAAGCTGGCAGGATGGACTGGAAGGAGACTCACAAGGTAAAGATCATCCGGCCATTTTCAATTCCCAGCCCGGCATGGCTGAACCCATAGGCTACACCGTCCAGCGGCATCCTGAATTGCGGCTGCATATAAGCGCGCTCGCCGAACTTGTGCTTGACCGTTCGGAAGTGGTGGCTGCGGGCCAGGCGCAAGGCATAGTCGGGCGGCAACTGTCCAGAAGCCGTAACGTCAGGGTGTTGCGCTAGCCGAGCGGCCACCAGGCGGACGAACAGCTGGTCGATCAGCGTGGCACCGATCCCTATGCCGCTGACCTGGTGCATCGATGACATCTGCGGTACCTGTTGGTTCACCGATGTGACCTTCATCAGCGCCAGATCCGTCGTTCCTCCTCCAGCATCGACCGCAAGGAACAGACTCTCCATGTTGAAGTGGACGGCACTTGTCTTGAGTGTGGCGACAGCAGCTGCTTCCGCCTCTGTGAGGTCGACCTGAGCCGAGTGGCGCGGTCCCTCCACGCCAAAGCCGGCGTTGCAGATGATGGCCTTGAACTGGTTGATCAGACTTAGGCTCGTCCACGTTGTCGGCACGCTGAAGAGGAAGAGAACCGCCGTGTCCTTCCAGCCACCAAAATCGCGCAGGCCCATCTGTATTTCGATACTCTCCTTAACATGCGTGTATACCTCGCGCAGATAGTCGGAGACGAATTGCTGGGCCTCGAGGGTCGTCTTGGGTGCGCTTGCGAAGCCCCTTTTATGCGCCTCGGCTAACGTCTCCGGTTCCATGAAGATCTTGAAGAACTCTCGCCGCACCTTGCCGGTGCCTGTCCAAGGTCCTCGGCCCTCGTCGTCGTCGGCGCACATCGCACCCCAGGAGGAAAGTGTGCCGTCGGCATTGTACACCAGCGTCGTCGGCACCTTGCGCTCTGCCCGGTCGCCGCTGCCGGGCCAGTCGCTGATGACCTGGATTGGAGTCCTGGGTGTCTTCCATGCCACGCCTGAGTCTCGTTAGGCCTCTGCGGGTTCGCAATATCGTCATGGCCCGCCAAACTTACCAGTGTAAGTGGTGCCCAGGTCAACAGAGACCACGATTTCTGGGACGTTTGCATTCATGATGGTCTTTCATTTCTCTTCCTGCGTCATCGCTGTTCATCGCTGTTCGGCTTCTAAGTTGAGAGCGCCAGTGCATTTATCATGTGTTTCTTTCTTCCCCTGCCAGGTCGGAGCAGGCTGGGGAGCTGTTGGCCGTGCGAGGCGGCCAGGTTCAAGCCCCCGGAACCAGTTTCTAACATTACAGAGTGTCACCCACGCCACGCTGCAGACAGGCAATGCATTACGACCAGTCAAATGTTTACTTTCCCCAAGCCCCTGTCCAACGACACAGTGCGGACTGCACTATGCTGGGCAAGGGTTTTGGCTCGTGTCTTGCCAGGTCCTGTCATATATCCCGTTGGGGCCATTCCTGTCCGAGGCTCGTTGTTGTCTTTGCCGAACAGTGTTTGCCAGAGTCCCAAGGCCGTGGGACTGCCTCAATCATGGCTTCCTTCACGACAGCGATAGACTCAACGCACCTGATATCGCTTTCAACACAGACGAATACCATTTCCGTGACACTTGCTGCTGGATCGGTGTCTGTCTCCACCAGCACATCTATATTGACAACCTTGGACACACTGTCAACCTTCACGACTATCTTCGAGGTGGCTCCATCGACGACACCGACGACACCGACGGTTTCCACACCCACACCCTTGTCACCTGCCTCAACACCAAATACTTCAACAACCTCTCTCACGGCTGTCCCAACAGCCTCCAAGTCAGGAAACTCGACAACCACGCAATCATCCGGGACAAGCACACCAACTTCGCGGCCGGTCAAGACTATTACCAAAACCAATGTCGGCGCCGTTGTAGGAGCGGCTGTCGGTTGTCTCATCGCTGGTCTGCTCCTGGGTTTTCTCATCGCCTGGTGCTTGAGTAAGCGGAAGCGGAAGCAGCTCTACGACGACGCGTACAGCCCGCCACCTGCAACCGAGTCCAAAGCCTACGACCCTCCCCCGCAGCCGCCATTGCAGCCGCTGCCGATCCAGGACAAGGCATCGGTTCAGCTCAACCAGTTCCTTCTCGACGCCCTGCCGGACAAAGAACTAGCTGCCGAGCTTCACGCCCTCGGGACGCTCATACAGCAGCATGTTGAGAATAGCTACCATCTTCAGCCTGTTAGAGTCAACTCTCGGGCCTTGGCCTCATCCCTGACACAGTTGGGTCTCGACGAAGGCGGTAGTCTCGCACCTGATGATGTTGTTACGCTGGCACTCGACCCAAAGACCAGGCACATCGCGCTTCAGCACGTTATCTCCAAGGTTGTCTTTACCAGCGTTGACGTCAGGTCGCGGAGCAGACTGTCCACACTCCCGGCGCCTATGGCGGCATTTTTACTGTCCATCCCTTCTCAAGGACATCATGGCGACAGCGATATTCAAGGTTAGACACTCCAGCCCTTCACGTCCTCGCAGCGACTGACATAACGACCAGCTTCCTCTTTAGCCCTATCTCGCTGGCGCGTCTTGTCAGCTTTCCTCCTCCATCCAAACAGGAGCCAACGCACTCCCCTACCGGCTTCAGACGCCGCTATAGCTCCTCAGGTGAAAAGTTTGGCTAATGCGCTGGATGTTTTCTTGGCTCCATTTGTACTTGGACCCGATCGGCAGAAGAGCCACCTCGAAGCAGCCATAGCCGAGTGTACCAAGTTCGGCTACGTCCTGCTTTCGCAACCGAGTGAATGGACATTCGTACATGTGCCCGACAGGCTGGGGCAAGCGGCGGTCGTTTGTGCTGGGTTGGTCAAGCTCAGTAACAAGGATGGAAGACGGTATGGTTCGCCTTTCCAGGTTGTTGCTCCCAAGGCTGTGCAGGTATAATCCGGGGAGAAAGGCTTCAATCATATCGATCGTATCCGTGGCGCAATGGCTTGCTTTTCTCATACCACAATCTGGTTCCCCTTTTCCCATGTCCTCCTCAAGAACTGGCAAGGCTCTGTTTGTTCTGCACGGATATCGCCTCCAGCGTGACACAACCTCCGCCCAATTTCCCTCGCACTGTGCGCAGCTGAACAATGTTGGCGCACCAACTGCATATTCGTCTTTCTGCATGTTGGCACCAACAACACCAAGATCATCACATCCCAGCCACCCAGTGTAACCTCCCCGTTTCATCCAAGCCCATTCCGTCAGCCCGCCTTTCAGATGTGCTTCCGGACTTAGGGGTGCGCTTCCCTTGGATTGATTCCCGCCGCCTCAACCGCGGAGTCGCTTCCTCATCTCCGGAGTGTGCATCATACCCATCACATAACCAGCCCTGTGTGCGGATTTCATGTCCATACTATGTTCTATTCCACCACGCCAAACTTGTCTCACTACTACCACAACACAATCCGGCCATAACATCATGGAAGTATCCCTCGAAGCAGCGACCCTCCGCGCACTCTTCACGCACTCCATCAAGGACCTCAACCTAGACCAAGTCCCATCCTCCGTCGTCCGGCGGTGCCTCGAGCTGGTCAAGACATGCTACAACGATCTGGAAGACCTAATCGCCCTCCGCAACGGATCCCCGGACATCCTATCGTCCGACCCGACCTATGCTTGCCGCATCGACGCGGTCATCGCCGACGCACAGCGCGGGCTGGTAGAAGTCTGCGAGCTGGTGCCCCGCCTCAGCTCGGGAACCGACAGGAGGAAGGCGCTGAAGAATAGGTTGGAGTGGATGCTGGTCGACTCTAAGGAATTCGCCTCTCGTGAGCAGCCGGTTGCCTGTCAGCATCGACGGGTTGTGGCTGAGATTGGGAACCTGAGGGGCATGGTCGCCATGGTGATACTGGTAGTGGGCGACGGACAGGGCGACGACAGTGCTGGCGAGAGTGTCGAAGCTCGAGACAGACCGGCGCCGAGGATGGATTGGGAGAATGTCGACTTGCTCCAGGATATGCTAGCTAGGAACGGGGCGGTTGTGAATAGCGCTGGGGGATATAGACTGCCACCGCTGCCGGACTTGCCTCCGCCTTATGACTTCAAGGATTTTCACCCAGAGGCGGAATCGAAGGTAGCCAGCCGGGAAGAGGCGGGTAATAACACGTCGCGACCAAGAGCTGAGAGTAGCCTCTCTGGGCCGACTGTTCCCGGCTCGCCAGTATCGCAAAACGATGAGGGCTCGTCTGGGTTGATCAAAGTTGAGTCACCAACCATCACGGGCCCAACGATAGATGGCATGGATCTGTTATTCGGCCCCATGTCCGGATCGACGACTCACGCGACAACACCTGCCATCGATGGCTTTGATATGCTCTTAGGCAATCTCACCCTCCCAACCGCGCTGCCATCGGCCCAAACCAGTCCGCTCCTCCCGCCTAACCGTCCCGTCTCTGAACTCTCAGGCTCACCGTTCCCACCACCAACCCCTAGCACAGGCAACAGCACGCCCCGCCTGCAAGCCAACCGAGTCCACCACCGTCACGCAAGCCTGCCCGCATTCCTGTCACCTCCAACACCATCACCACAACCATCGCCAAAGCCCCTGTCCACCAGTCCCCAACAACTTGCCCCCCGCCATGACGGGTTCCAACCGCCGAGCCATCGCGGAACCTGGCCGCGGCCTGTGCCCCGGTCTACATACTCGCAACCCATCTATTTGCGAGACAGAGCGAGCACGACGCCGTCACAGTGGCAACAGTCTGCATTTCACGCAAGTAGCTCGTCCCATTCGCTTAATGCTGTGGTCTCGGCACCGAGTCGAGAAGACGTGTACGAGTTACCGGGTGGTCCTGTCTATCGGCCGTATAGGCCACCCGCACCGAGCTAAGGTTGGGGAACTCACAAGATATACTGTACCTGTCCCAAAAGAATGTGAGGTTGTAAACCATCACGGCATGCACCGTTCTGTTTTCTTGGTGTATAAGCAGTACAAGTCTCTTAAACTACTCTAGTTCTAAAACCCAATCATATCCCCCACCAACAACGCCCTATACTTCTCCACCCCCTCCCTCAACCGAATCAACACAGCAGCAGCCAACATCTTGACCTCCCCCTCCTCCCCCTTCCCGCCGTCATCCCCCCTCGTCCCCTCAAACACCCCAGAAACCCACTCCAGCGTCTCGACAACCTCGCTCCCCATCTCGGCACAGACATCCCTCATCCGCTCCTCATTAACATTCAGCAGCGCGAGCAAGCTAAACAGCACGGCCCGCACGACCCCCATGTCCCCTCCCCCCACCGTCCGCGCCCGCAGAAGCACACCCCACAGATCGGCCGTCATGGCTGGTAACGCCAACGTCCCCGGACCGGCGGTGTGGGTGATTATCCCCAGTGTGCGGAGGTAGGTCGCCATGAGGTGCGGCTGCTGGAAGATGAGCGCGCCGCGGGTGGCGGAGGAGGAGGACGACGAGCGCAGGGCGGCTTGGAACCGGGACGCGAGGGGCGAGAAGAAGGATGTGTAGAGGAGCTGGGCGGTCGTGTTCGGTATGGCGCGTACGCGGGGGCGGGCCGGGGGACCACGCTTGGTGACTTGGCCGGACTGTTGTTGGTCGAGGCGGGAGGTGAAGGTTGAGAGCTTGAGGATGTCCGGGCCGGTGACTTGGTCGGCTGCTTCGGCCGCTATGGGGGCGAGGAGGGATTTGGTTAGGGATTGGGCTACGTTGTCGAGGGCGTTGGGTGGGAGGGACTTGAGGGAGGAAGAGGAGGGGAGGTGGTTGTTGGGTGAGGGAGAGCTGATGTAGAGCTTCTCCATTTTTTCCGAGAGTTTCTTGGAGGGGAATGACGAGGCCTCGGTGTACTCTGACGTTTCGAAGCCTGCCAGCTCTCGGGCACTGATACCCAGGACAGCTAGGATAGAAGTACGCTGGGAGACGGAGTAGTCGCCGTCGTAGAATGTTTTGGCGAACCACTGCCCCATGACCTGAGGCTGCGTGACGACAAGAGCTATCATGCCCTGTAATCGGAGCTGGAAGAAGTTGTCAATCTCGAACTTGTCCTGCAGTCCGACCAGAAGCGAAGCGAGCTCGTCTGCATGTTCCTTGACCTCTGTGCCAAAGTTTCCTTTCCTCCGTATCAGTTCTGGCGCGGTCGTAAGCGCCAGTTTCTGGTGGTCGTAGTCGTCCACGTCTCGCAGGTATCGGATAAGGTCTCTGATATAGACGGGAGCCTTTGGTTTGTCGCGGCGAACTAATGTGGCATCGTCATCTGAATCTTCTGCGTCGGAATCGGGTTTAGCGTAGGGTGTCAGATCGTCGTCTTCGCTCTCATCGTCTTCTACTTCTTCAATGACGAAGCCTTGCGGGGGTTGCCTTGTAGGCCGAGCCGCACTGCTCTGGGATATGTTGGCCTGCTTAACCGGTTTTGACGGAAGTGGTTCGGCCTTCTTGGTCTCGTTCTTCTTCAAGGCCTCGACTGATCCTGGCTGGTCTGCCACATGAACGAGTCCTTTGTACCACTTCCCCTCTTCTTGGTTGGTCTCCTCCATATGGAAGTTGAGCTTCTTGTCTCCTTTGTCGACCAGGCTCGACAAAGCTTCACCCACAAGCAGCCCCAAGAGTCTAGCTCTCTCCTGGGATGCAGCCAGTCTATTTGAGACTGCGTTGAGCCACAAGCTAGTTCTCATCATCAACGTCAACTTCATCGGCGCTAGTCGATGGACGTATCCCGCGCTTAGCAGCAAAACCTGTGCGTGTGCTTCTTGCTGCAGTATTGGGGAGTGTTTGATGTACAGTTGGTCACCGAACTGGCCTAGGCTCTTCTCCAGGACGCCGATAACTGTATCCTTCCTTTGAGCAACATTGGCCATGACTGCTCGTCGGATACCCACACCTTTCCCAAGACCGGCCCCGGAAGAGGTGGTCAGCCAGGACACGAGGTGGGCAATCTTCACCTCGCTGGTGCCAACTGCCGCCTTGATTGCTCCAGCTGCGGCAGCTATTATCGCCGCACTGTCTGACGACTCACATGATCCAAGTCGATCGAGATGCCTGTCCGATAATAGCTTCAAAATACCGAATATGACCTTTCGTTGGTCTGGACCGGGTAAAGCATCCAGCAGAATGCCAAAGCCCGGTGGATTTGCTGCTTCTCCCAACAGCAGCTCCTCGAAGAGAACCCTAACCAGGGCATCTACATCTGTGTCAGAGCAGTAACGTGAATCGAAGCGGAGTCCCTACCGGCGTAGCCAAGTCTCAGAGCCCTCCCAAGTAGATCAGAGCATACCTTCGCATCATCAGGAGAGACATCCTTGGAAACCCATCTTGTGATGTTGCGGCCGAGCCACCTCGAGTACTCGGCACCATCTGATAACCAAGTCGCACTTTCGCTTCTTTTCTTGTCGGTACCGAGCCTGAGAATATCCTCTGCTTCGGCAGTGTAGGACACGACCCGTCCGCTGCCGAGCAGGCTGAGGAACTCTTGGGCCAAAGGTCGACGCTTTGCTTGGTCCTGCACATCCAAGGTTGCGGACGTCCATAGCCCCTGGACACAGTCCGTGCCTTCAAGGAGTGCCTCTAGTAGGGCGAGTGTAATCCCTAGATTCGCCTGAAGATCCGGCCGCTTCACATCCTTCTGCTCCGACCTTGCTTCCTGCGCGAGAGCCAGTAGACGAAGGGAAACGGCGTTGATCCCGGGAAGACTCCTCACACACTTAATGAACAGCTGTAGATCTGATGAGGCGTTTCTCCCCCCGGCCTTTTTTCCACTTCCGGATGAGTCCTCTTGGAGTAACGTCCAGTAGTTCGGTGCGATCTCTGTGACCAAGACGTGGACGATTTGGGAGCCTATAGGACTGGGCCTGGCAAGATCGAACGTCCCTTGATCAAGACTTCCACCCCTTAGTGAGCGTAGAGTCGTAATCAGGGCTTCATAGCCAGGTTCTTGACGCAGTATGTCGAGAGCCTCCTCAGGGGATTTCGGAGCATGTTGGGGTGCGGTCGGGCCAGTTGTTGTTGATGACTTTTTTTTGCTGGTCGAACCTGAGGACACTTCTTGAAAGAGCGGCGCATCCTTTCGACGGGTCGTGCTCACGGGAGTCAGTAGTCCGTCCATCTCATCGACAGATCTGAAAACCGCTGTGAAGAATGAAAATCGTGATTGGCATTGTAGGCATCCAGGCCGATTCCAACTTCTTCGCTGGCGGGGTGTGTAGCTTGTCAAATAGTTCGATAACACGCGGTAATCAATCCCTCCTCGTTTGGTGAGGTATTCGAGTATATTAGACACACTTTCGAAGCTGAAGTGAGTCCACTTGATGAGATGGAAAGACTTCCAAGTTGATAGAACACCCCTGTCATCGTCCATCAGGGTGTCAGAGCTTATCCTTGCAACTACACCTTCCAAGACCACTAGTCTAGGCAGGGCTTATCGATAAGGAGCTGCCCCTCGTTTCAGCAGCAACGTACCTGCAGCAAACGTCACGGACGGGGCATCTTTGGACGAACTTCAATTCTATCCTTGCACGACACCACAGAAGGAAAGCTCTTCGCAGCGCGAAAGTCAGTCACCATGGCGCCGGACGAGATACCTGCTGCCTCGGGGTCACCACGATGGTATACCCTCCTCCACGTCCTACCAACTAGCTCGTCCCGTCCAGCCGCTGATGTCTGACACCGTCCTCCAACAGGCAGTACCTCGACCAGATACGAACCCGCGCCGGTCCCTTCACCATCGAGGGATTTGATGGAGATGCTGTTGTAGAAGCTATGGGTAGCATGAAGATACTGTGAGGCACCCTCAATGTCAAGCTTATAGCTAGCCAAATACTAACACAAGTCATAGGGTGATGTCCGTCTTCCCGCCGCAGCTCGGTTTGCCCAGACTAACAAGAACAGTGGTGCGGGAGGGTTGGGATGCGAGATCTTGAAAGATCTGGCACTGTCAGGTTTCAAGGACATTCACGTCATAGACATGGGTATGTTCGCGCGTTTGCTACAAGCAGTTTGCTCCGTCTAACAATGTCCACAGACACGATAGACATCTCGAACCTGAACCGGCAGTTTCTCTTCCGGAAATCAGACGTTGGCAGTTACAAGGCGGAAGTGGCGGCGAGGTTCGTGGAGAACAGAGTCAAGGGCATCAAGATTACACCGCACAACTGCAAGATACAGGACTTTGACGAGGACTTCTACATGCAATTCCAGATCGTCGTCTGCGGGCTGGACAGTATAGAGGCCCGCCGCTGGATCAACGCCACCCTCGTTAATATGGTCGACGAAGATGCTGAAGACAGTCTCAAGCCGCTCATAGACGGCGGCACAGAGGGTATGTCCTCTAAAGCGAATTTGACGCCTTAAGCTAACCACTGACTTCCCCGAACTCAGGTTTCAAGGGGCACTCCAGAGTCATTTTACCGACAATGTCATCCTGCATAGAGTGTCAACTAGACATGCACGCCCCTCGCGCCGCAGTACCACTCTGCACCATAGCCACCATTCCCCGACAACCGGAGCACTGCATAGAATGGGCGCATATCATCGCCTGGGACAAGGAAAAGCCCTTCCCCGTGCTTGACAAGGACGATCCGGAGCACATAACCTGGCTCTACCAGAAGGCCCTCCAGCGGGCCCAAGAGTTCAACATCCCAGGTGTTACTTACGCACGCACCCAGGGCGTAGTCAAGAACATCATCCCCGCCATCGCCTCGACCAACGCCATCATCGCCGCCAGCTGCTGCAACGAGGCGCTGAAGATCGCGTCCAACTGCGCCCCCTGCCTGGGCATGCCGGACGGCAACAATTACATGATGTACTCGGGCAACGACTCAATCTACACCTACACGTTCAACTATGAAAAGAAGGACGACTGTCCTGTCTGCGGCAACCTGGCGCGCGACCTGCAGGTGGACGGGAAATGGACTCTCGGCGAGCTGGTAGAGGCGCTCGGCGTCCGCCCGGATGCACAGCTGAAGAAGCCTTCTATTCGGTCAGAGAAGAAGACGCTTTACATGCAGTTCCCTCCGAGTATCGAGGAGCAGACGAGGCCGAATCTGGAGAAAAGCCTGACGGAGTTGGGGCTGGAGAATGGAGAGGAGATAGGAGTCACGGACCCGGCGTTTGCGGCCGTGTCATTCAAGTTCAAACTCCGGTTCAAGTGAGAGGCAACCAGGGTGTGCTCGAGAGGCAAACAATGTCGTTGGCGTTACCGAACCGCCGTGGGCATAGAAGGAAGGGGGACTGCACGCGTGCACACCTATACTCCCCGGGCTATGAAATGAATGATGAATGAAAACTGCCAAACAGGCAGCAATAGTGAAAAAATAACAATCAATTAAAGTCTAACAGCATGGGCCGCCTTGCCGTTTTTGTTACTCCTAGACGCCGTCCGTCCAATCCGAAGATGTTCCAGTTCTATACCTCGCCCTCCCCCCCCAACAACCAAGCGTCTACCGCACCATATTGACAACCTGGTTCTCAAGCCTCTTACACTTGAGCTTCAGCGTCTTGACCGACTCGAGGAACAGCTCATCGCTATCCCACTGCCCCGTGCTCTCAATCGCAAAGATGAAGTGGTCCCTCCTCCTCCCGAGCTTGACCTTGCCCTCAAACTCCTTGTGCCGCAGGCACTCCCTGCTAACCGTATCCCTCATCGGGTCCTTCACCACGGCCTTCTTCTCCCCGACGTGTCCGTCGTACTCGCTATTCCGCACCGCGTCCTCCCGCGTCACCTGCTCGACACCAATCACGCCGGGCGGGAAGCACTTTGCGAACTTCTCCGCGTCCGCGCCCAGGATGGGCCTGGTGATGTTGATGACCGGCATGAGCCTGTACGACGCCGTCGCGACGGGGGAGAACTTGGCGTGGTCCGACCCGACGCCCTTGTGCATGTGCATGCTGAGCCTGATCTCCTGCCCCGGCCGCAGCTTGGCGATGAGGATGTCCGGGTTCACGGGCGCGATGGCGTCCTCGCCGCTGAAGTAGTCGGGCTGCCGGCCCTCGGGGGTGAAGACGATGTCCCTCGCGTAGACGTTGGCGTGGTGGTAGAGTTTCGCCGGGTCGGTCTCGACCTCCGGGTCGGCTCCCGGGATCTTGGTGCACTCGACGTTGAGCTCGAGGGAGACGGTGTTGAAGTCGAAGGTGGTGCTGTACTCGTCCTCGTCGCCCTCCGGCTTCCGCCACCACTTGAGGAAGTCGAGGAGGCCGCGCTTGCCGCCCTTGAAGGGGATCAATCCCAAGCGGTGGGCGAGGACCTCGTCCTGGATGACGGAAGTGTTGTTCTCGATGTAGACCTGCTCGATGGCTAGAGTTGGGATATCGGAGATGAGGATGCGCCGGAAGGCGTTGGCGATGGAGGCGTCGATGCCGATTAGGGAAAAGGAGGCCTCGAACTGCTCGTTTTGGTGGAACTGGACGGTGAAGCCTTTCTCAAAGGCTTCAAGGTTCCATTCGTGGTTCTCGCCCGGGTAGTGGCCCGGGAAATCGGTCGAGGTGACATCTGTGACTGTTTCCTTGTTGATGCCGACTATCTGGAGGGGCGCAAATGTTAGAACGAGGAGACCAAGACTGTTAGTAATGGGATACAAAGGGCAAACGTACCTTGCGGCGCTCAGATTCGGCCTCGCTGGGTTTGGTTATCGGTGCCATGATGACGGCAAGTTCATGGCGGTGTTGTTCGTCAGGATTGGAATCAACTGGAGGGTCTCTCGGGGTGAGGCGTCGACTCGGTCCAAGAATTTGCTCCCAGAATTCACGTTATCGGCACAACTTTTTTGGAGACCGTTTCTTATCGCTCACCGCCCTCTACACCGTGATTACGTAACCATCACTCAAGCAAGGTAGAGAGATGTACAAGAACTGGTTGGAAGCTGAAGATGTAATCAGGAATCTGCAGAGGATATCAGCAATTTAAATAGAAGCTATCGTGATAAAAAAAAAACAGACGACTTCGTCATCCCCGTCTGTTGCCTTTCACCTCACTCTCGGCTTGAGAGGGACATCACACATCAACTCAGGGCAATTATACTTGCCAGTCAACCGCTGTCAGAGGCAGTTGGTACACCGAACTGGGACAAGGTATGAAGACCATTCATTCCTGCTCTAGTATTAAGCTTGCTTGCGCCGGAAACCATAATGATACACTCGACAGCTAATGGCGCCGATCATCCCCAACAACTACATCTAATCTTGCCTTCCCTTCAGCAACCTCTTGGTAACCTTGTCCTTCTCGATGATGTAAACATGGGCACCCCAACCTGACAGAGCATCCCTGTCCACCGCGTTGAGCAGCGACTGTGATATCGTCTCGAACAGCTCCTCCGGTCCCTACACTTTGTTGTTAGCCATTGCTCTTTCGCCACCAGGCTAGGCCGTAATGCTGCACCACTCACCAGATCAGGCTCCCACAAGCTCTCGCACATGCCGTACAGCTGATCCGTCGCAGTGCCCGACACGATGAAGTCCTTGGCAAAGTCGATGCACCCGATGCTGTCGAAGCCGCAGATAAAGGGCTTGCCCGTTTTAGGGTCAAGGCCGGCGACGACGGGGGAGACGAAGTACGGGCCGAACCTCTTCTCGTAGAGGCTGCTGCTGACGAGGTTGGCGAAGGTCCGGGGCGCGATGTTGCGCTCCTCCCGCAGGCGGTACATGTTGACCTTGTACCGGAAGAGGTCCGACACGGTCGACACGTCTGTAGCCAGCCCCGTGAGCCCGAGGAAGACGTCGCCATACTGGAAGATCTTGGGGAAGTTGTTGGACACCGTGAGTGCTTGGAGGCCGAGGCGCAGGTCGCAGGCTATCGCCACGCAGTCCTTGCCTACCATGGCAAGGCAGGCGCCGCCGTCTGTGAGGGAATCGTGTCAGTATGCTTTGGACGTCGTGGGAATCGAGCTCGGGAACGGCTAGGAGCGATACGAACTTATGGAGAATGGGGAGCCCTAGACACGGGACGCAGGTTAGTTGAGCTCACAGCTGCTGGCCGGGAATTGATGATCTTACCATCTCGAAGTCTAGACCTAGGAATGTGATCTGGGGAGGAGAGGTCGGGAAAGCGGGCTGTTGGGTATGTTACGGCGATGATGTTGTGAAGTTGTTGTTTGAATTGCTGGGATGAGGTACGTAAGGTAGCTTGTCAGCCTTCTGGAGCTCCGGACCAAGCTGTGGTTGCTGCAAGGCAAACGCGAGCTGGCGTGGCCGGGAGTGGGCAGCTGTGGCAAACCTTGCCAGCTGGTGGAGCTCGCAGTTGGTTAGCGCCAAACATCCCGTCACTCCTTTATCTAATCGGGAAAACGACGCTACAAACTCCAGGCTGCTGTTACAAACGTCACCAAGCAACTGCTGTATGATTCAAAGTCGAATAGCTGAGCAAGCAGTCTGGTAACGAATGGTATAATATCCATCTAGTATGACCCCCCTGATGTCCTGAACGACTCACTACATCAACCGTTCTGCGGCTTCATAAGCGGCTCACTGTAAGAACATCGCCAACAGGACCGAGATTCTAGAAGCTACCCCGCCATATCTTCTCCAACGACAGCGCCCCACCACCATCTGTCCTCGAAACTGAGCTTGAACTACCTACTACATCCATAACTTGCCTCCCCTTTCTCATATTAGAGTCGACTGTCCTTGCATCGGATTTCTTTCACTTTTCTTCTCGTCTCTTCTCTATCTTCTGTCATTGCTCAAGAAGCACAATGTCGGCTCACGTCGAGGTCATCGCTACCGACCTTCGGCGGGCAAAGGTCAAGGTCACGCCAGGCACCTTTCTGGTCGATGTCCTCCGCGAAGCTTGCCGGAAGCTGAACCTGTCTAGTGACCGGTACCTTCTCAAGTATGTTCTAACTCCTTCCCACTACCAATATCATTGGCTAACCCTCTTCAGACACAAGCAAAAGCAGCTCGACCTCTCAGTACCTTTCCGGACCTCTGGCCTGAGCCCCGGGGCCAAACTGGAGCTCGTCGCCAAGTCGAGCAGTCCAACAGTGATCAACGTCGCACTACAGTTCTCTGGCCTCGACGCGGAGCGAATACCGGGCGGCCGGCTCACGGGGAAGTTCTCCAGCGAGACCACACTATGGAAGGTGCTCCGGCAGTTCGAGAGCGGCGATGCTAGTGGAGGAAACAACCTGAACATCACAGCGAGGGGCACCGCACAGACTAACAGCGGAACCGAGGCGGGTAGCGGGCAGTTGTACTACGAGTCACCGGTGCTGAATATCGTGGGCCGGGAGCTATCGACTATGGAGGATCTGCAGAAGACGCTCTCACAGTGCGGTATCAACTCTGGCTCTGTCCTGATACGGATACAGTTCCAGACTTCAACCAAGACGCTATACGAGGCGATGGAGGATATCAGTCGGTACATGAAAGAGGTGGACCCCCAAGGCACGGAGGAAGCAGCTCCTACACCTGCCGTCGAGCAGACGAAGGAGGCACAACCTGCCGAGGCATCAGCAAGCACAGCAACGGACACAACATTCGACACCGCCCCTCCCACAACCCAACCAGGACCATCAGCGACCACCACACCCTCCGCCCCCGACCCCGCCCCCTCGAAACCCGACACCGCCACTCCAGCCCAACCGCACAACCCTCTCGCACCCGTCTCCGTCTTCCAAGCACCCACAGGCTCAACACCAGCAGCAGCCCTGATATCCGTCCCCGACACCGTCTACGAACCCACCATCGCCCACGCCCAACTCCACCAAGCCCGCCTCCTGGCCTCAAGCCACAACAAGCGTCTCAAGTCCGACGCCGAGCTCGCCGCCGAGGCAGCAGCTGGGGCCGCCCGTCTGGCGGCGGTCACCTCGCTCAATGTCAAGGTGCGCTTTCCCGACGGCACATCGGCGCAGTGGACTTTTCCCCCGGATACGAGCGGCGCCACGCTCTATACCGCTGTCCGGGGGGTGATGGCTGCGTCTGGGGAGGGGTTCAGGCTGTTATTACCCGGTGGTAAGGGCGTGGTGAGGGATGAAGAAGGCGGAGTGAAGAACCAGTTGGTGAAAGGGTACGGGCTGAGAGGAGGCGTGCTGTTGAACCTGAATTGGGAGGACGGCGTGAGCGAACAGACGAGACACGCCCCGTTCTTGAAGGGTGATGTGGCCAGCCGGGCACAGGAGGTCGTCGTACCCGAGGTGCCGGATGACGAGCCCGAGGAAGAGGATACCAAGCCTGCGAAGCCTGTGCCTAACAGTTCCGGCGGGAGCGGAGGGGACTCGGGGGGCAAGAAGCTGCCGAAGTGGCTGAAGCTGGGGAAGAAATGAGCCGGTCATTTGTTTCCGTGTGCTGGCTGCGGCGTGTAACATACAACTATCAAAGCATTGCAGCATCATGTCGTACAGGGGAGGCAGGCTGTCATGTGCCACACGCCCTTTTTTTCTCTCTGTCTCGGTTACCATTACACAGCGTCGAATCTGTCGTCGAGCCACAGGCAGCACCTAGCCGCGGGCGAAAGGTGTCGTGTTACCCTGTCGGTATACCGGAGTCCTTCTTCAGTCGACTTCTGTACCTATTTCGGATTTCCTTCTTGTCTTGGTTTTTCGTCCTTTTTTCTCGGAGCGAAGGAGTTCAGGGATAGACATTGGAACATGAGGTGGGCTCGTCAACACTTTCTCATGGCTTGAGGTTTAGATAGCGTGATTGCATTCGAGAGGCATACCGATGAGGGAAAGCCGCAAGGGGTAGATAGGCATAATAGAGATCTCGTATCATTGACCGTTTGCGCCGACCTGTGAACTCGGCTAGGGGTAGTCGGAACCGGAGGTCGGGCCGATGTTTTGTTGTTCCGCGATCTTTGCTCATGTACCGTATTTGTGTCATGGTGTACGCGGTGCCGTCCAGGGGTCCCCAGGTCAGGACAATCTGCAGGTCATTGCACCTTGTTCAGTTTCATAGGGCGTCCGTCCTCTGAAGAGAAAAACCGCCCTAGGGCACTTCAAGATCACGGACAGCGGGAAAGAGAACGCCGTGAGATTCTACCGCGACCGGGATATCTGAGCAACAACACACTGAGGAATGAGAAAAAGACAGATTGTTAGACTAGCCGTAGCGGGAAAAGGGGAAAAGGAAAAGAAAAGCAAGTCTCGAGCCTCAAACCCAGTTCCACCCAGGATTTTGGATTCCCGTATCCGTCCTTTTCACAAGCACACTGCGCCCCTTTGCCTTCGCCGTTCCTGTTTTTCGCAATCCTTCATATACAAACACAGTTCAGCCAAGCCCTCATATTCAAGGAGCCGTGAAGAACCTGTCTCATCTCATCTCATCGCATACTCATACACACGCGCGGGGGGTGTATCAGATCGCGCAGGGCCGAGTACGCAGTTGCCGTCTACGCAGCAAAGGCAGGCGAAGTTGAAGATCTGACGACCCCTAGTATTCGCCGGGCGCCCCGTTGTGAGATGGCTGGGCGGCGTAGAGACCGTACGCGGCGGCGTCGGCGCCTTCTCCCTGGAGATCGGCTCCCGGGAAGGTGCCCGAGCCCGGAGCAGAGCCACCTGGTCCGTAGCCACCTTGGCTGCCCGGCCGGTTCTGGTTCTCGCCTCTATTGGACTGAGACTGCTGCTTCACAATCGGTTAGACATTGTTTTCATCATGAGCGTAGATGATGCGGCGAGGTGATCGTCCTTACTTCTCGGTACTTGGACAGGTAGATCTTCAGCGCTTCGGCATAGTTCTCAAAACCCAGGGAGGTCATGGCAAAGAGGATGTCCTCGCCGTTGACGGTCTTGCGCTTCTCCTGGTGGCACTTCTCGGAGGCTACATGGCGATGCGTCGTCAGTCCTGAGTGCTTCTTATTGTGAACTTTTGAGCAGGCATGACTTACCCTCGCTGGTGATGAATGATATGAATTCACTGACGCACTCCTGCATGCACTCCTTCGCTTCCTTGGCTATCTTTGCGTTCTCCGGTAAGGCATTCTTCATGATCCGGGCGACTGGTGCAAAGTTGCGTATGTTAGCATCGTATGCATCGTCTCGATCAAGCTTAGAGGATGCTGAAGAGCCGCGAGGCGCTTGAGGCGACTTGGACGACGAATCGCGAGACATCTCGGAAGACGTATATGCGCGGCTGTCTTGGAGGCGGACCAGACAGAAGCGATGCCAGTCGACGCAAGCGGCTCCGCATCAAGGACCAAGGCGAATCATAAGACAGAGGGACATGACCATAGGAGACAGTATTACATACCATTGGCTATTGGGAGCCATCGATCTTGTTCCTTCACCTCGAACTCGTAACCAAGTCCCGAGGCGTGTGGATCTTGAGGGTCGTTCATTTGTGCGCCTTCCTCGTCGGCAGACTGTACTCCTTGTTCGACATCCTTGGGATTGGATTGGGGGGAATCCGACATATTTGGCTACCTTTGGCTACCTGCAGCGGCTACTAGCTTCTGGTGAATTCGTTGGTCGGTGCCGGCTCGCACAGGTCGATCTGAAAAGCGGATGATGTGTCCCTGGACACGTTGCAGGGTAGTAAGGCTTGCGATCTCTGGTTCCTTCTTTGGCGGCTTAGGCTGCAGGAAGGATGCGTCAAGCTTGCTTCGTTATGCGTGTGTCCCAGTAGATTACTTTACTCTTCTCTAGTGCCCCTGCCCGAACTTCTCAGGCTGCGACGGGGAGCTGAAGGTATGTGCAAAGGTACTTTTCTTGCGCTTTCACAATATATGCCTCGGCCGGGGCTGTGGCAATGATCAAGGCGGAAACGGGACGACCACGCGATGGGTATCCGTTGCTGTGGGCCGGAAGCTGGAGTACTGATCCTTAGCGTTGGTACGCTCGATCTGCCAGCTAGGGTGTGGAAGCGGCCGATATCCGGGTCGGGGGGCAGCTAAGGAGGCTCGAAGTACCAAAGTAGATGACGCGGGAGTTAACCGGGCGCCGTCGAACTAGGTATCGGACTGTGTGCCGTCCGTGTGTCTGCGCGTATGTAGCCGAGTATGAGTGTCTCTCTCTTCGGCGCAGGCTTTTGCCCTGTGTATCTCTGGCCGGGACGACGGTTACACCAAAAGGTTGATGCGCACGGAAAATGGTTGGCGGGCAGTTGGGCAGAACGTTCCAACCGCGGGGAAAATAGAAGATTGGCTGACGGGGACACAGGCCTGATTGCGGATGCCTCGTGGAATACCTGCACAGTCGCGTCAGAGAACAGAGCAATTGGAGCTTTTGAGGGGCACATTCTGGGAAGCGCAGGGAGGGGAGTGCGGCCAGCGAAAGTGGAGGATGCGCATAGCTGCGTCGTCTGCGTTCCGTGAGCTGGGAGCTGTGTCGGCACCTGAATTTACCTTTAGTCGACCCGAACGGCAGGGCTAACGGCGTTCACGGAAGAGCTCGACGTGGTTTGGCCGGGGGTGGAGTGAGGGGAGTATCTGTAATGCGCCTCTGCGTTGTCCAAGCTTGACGTTCTTTTGCCGTGTCGCGCACTTTGGGTGAAGCCGTAAGAAGCAGGGCAAAGAAGCGGTGGGCGGACAGAACAGGTCAGGACGCGAAAGAGGGTCAGATTTCCTGCAATGTCTATGCAAGAACGTGGGGTTGTTGGCGCAGGTTGCAGGATTGATGGAGGATGAATGGATTGATCGTTTTGGTTGAACTGGAAAGAGCCGAAGAGAGCTCAGAGAGATGCGGGAAGAGCGGGTCTTTGCGGTTTTGCGGCCTGGCAGCGCATCACTTGAATCAACAAGGGAAAGCAAGCTGGAATGCAGCGGCCAAAGTGAAATGGGGAAGCTCGCGACAACGCAGGGATCTGCCACGCTGCTGAAAGCGAACAGGGGTCATGTTCGCGCTTTCCACCTTGAAGCTTGAACGTGAGTGGTTGCCGGACGAGATGTGAAGGTGACGGCAAGCGTGCGTTATCGATAAGGTAAGGTAAACAATGCTCGAGCTCCACAGTACCAGGTAGGTACATGAGCTTATCAAAGTATCTGCGACTTTAGAGCTCTCAAACATCAACATCGTAAATTCCAAACGAACAAACGACGACGAACGGGAGGCAGAACTTTGATTTAACTACACACTACCAAAACTGGCAGCTCAGGAGTCGTATTTCCGGACAATGTTTGGAGAAACGACACATCTTTTCTAGTTGGATTTTGAACGACAGTAGCTGACTTGGCTTCCATTTCCGTGGGCAGCAGACAGAATACCGCAGGAGACGCTGGTAGTCGGTGTGCCATTGCGTCAGTGCTTTAATACCCTGCGCGGCTCTTCCTGGAATCCTGCTCGAGCCTCTTGATGCAAGACGGATGCTTCTCCACCACACACGCGTCGCAAGGAGCGGTGAAAGACCTTGTCACGAACCGGGTCACCCGTCTTTACAGTCCAGCTAATGCGCTCTGGAATATCGGGAAAAAGAAGGGATTGATCAATCCCAACATATGAATGTTCATCGACGTACAACCTCCTTCACGCCAGGCATCCCACTCGTGAGAGTTACCGTCTGCTCGCCCATACCTACTCCTCGTCTGTGGTGTGCAAGGAAACACCTTTCATTTGGCAATGCCATGGCCATGAAACGACAAATCCAGGAACAGGAAGGCTTGGTCATCACATCACCATCCCGAAAGTAGGGCAAAGAAGGTTGCAAACCACAACTAGAGGCCACGACTGGCTGGATGGTGCCGAGGATGATTTAAGCATACGAGGCCACCGAGAGTGTTGCTGCCCAATGACAATACTGAGGCTGGCCTCATGCTCATGATTGGGCCTGGTTTTCGTCCATTATGATGAAACAGCGGACGAGTCGGCGCAGGCAATCACGGCAGCCCGAGGTCACTTACCCACGACAAGGACGCGTACAGATCTTGTTAGGAGCCGTCAGAACCTGCAAGCTGACCAACAGAGTTGAACGCAGCCCTTTCCAGGGTCGACGGAAGCTCACGCCTGCATCCGGATTCGACGTTGGCACCTGGGGCATGGACCTCTGGACTGTCATGTCGGTCGAGCTGCGAGCCCGGGACATCATATACTGGTCGCAGCCACGACTACAAAGCGGACGAAGCAATTTGACACCCGGCCACTCAAGATCAGCACGATGGCTCGCATCTAGCATGGCTCCAGGCGTCCGGACGATGCAAGCCATGACAACTGGCTGTCTCGGACATGTCCGGCGTTGGATGCGGGATGATGAGTTGTGCATGTACGCCTGTCGCGGAAAGTGGCTTGATCTGCTATGCATAGATGAGGGTCTCATGTAGGTCTCACCCCGTGCATTAGAGCCGAACCTCAGTGTTGGGGATCCATTCAGCTTGCAGGCCGTCTACAACCAGGCCCGAACCCCCACCTCTGGCGAAAGTCACAGGTTTCGCCGGCTTCCCGACAGCTCATCATGGTGCATCTGGCACCGGCACTGGCACATCGCGGAACGAGATCCGTCAAGACCTGACATTGGACAAATGGAGGGTCGCTTGCTAAGAGGTGGCACAGCTTGGTAGAGGGTGCCAGGATATGAAAGACCAAATGATCCATAAGCTGGTTGAGCACAGAGCAGACGATAGTGTTCAGTAAGGTAAGGACCCAGCATGAAATGATGCGTATAGCTTACAGAAACATCGCCATGACGATGTTGAGCTGTAGACCGGTCCTACCCATGGTCGGGATCCTCCGGCAGTAACAATACAGAGCGGACATTTTCAACCAGTTGAAAACGCCGCCAGCAACGCGCGTGGCAGTCCAATGGCAGCCCAACCTATGTGTCTGAAAAGCAGCTGCATTTGGTTGGGCACTGAGACGCCAGGGCTGCATCCCCCACACTGTGATGTCTGTACAACTCATCAACCACACCACCACTTGCGCTCATACCGAAGGCAACTGCCGCAATCGGCCCCAGACAAGAAGCATACCACGAATTCTGACGTAGAACCCAACCTTGCGGAACCGGCCCCCGTGAAGTGTTCCTGTCAACTCGTAGTTGATGCTCATTTGAGCATCGCGTCCAAACCGCTCTAATACCATGGCCACATCTGCCATGTCTTGACTAAGCCATCGTAAACACATCCACGATGCCGTAGCACATCCCCCCCCCCCCCCCCCCCCCCTTCTCGGCGTACCCTAGCCCTCGGGTGCGAGCAACTCAAGACTGCACAACCTGAACATTATTCTTCTTCTGCAATCATCAAACACACATTAGTAAATTCGTCCAACCTCATCCTCAACCTCAACCTCAACCTCCTCACTCAACCATTTTCCTCCCATGGGTGAGAACAAAACGTACCTTCCAACTCTCCAACTCGTCCTGCTTGAGCTTATAGCTCTTGACCAGGTCGTCGAGCACCTTCTTCAGCCCCTCGGCGTTGGTCTGCAGGGCGGGGACGACGTCCTTCACCGTCCGCTCCACGAGCACCCCGTTGATCATGCGGAAGCACTTCCTGTCTTCCGGGAGGGGGTTTAGGGTCTCTAGGACGAGTCTATAGTAATAGAGTCAGTGGTGTGGAGGTATGAGGTAAGATGTGAGAGGATGAGCGGTGAGCTTGGGTCATTGAGGGCGGTGAGAGCAAGGAGGTCAAAGCTACGGAGGCTTGACAGGGCAAAGGCAGGCTTGCGCAGCACGAAAGCTTAAACATGACGGATAGAGGGAGGGAGGTGAGAAATGGCTTACTTGTGCTCCTCTGCCTCCTGCTCGACGTCACCGATCTTCTGCGCGATCTGCTGCAGGGTATTCTTGTAGTTTGAGTACTGGACTTGGAGGTCTGTAGCGAGTAGATCAGTAACCATGGCTTTGTTGAGTACATTCCATAGACTGGGCTTACCGTTTTGCCTCTTCGATGATACTTGTGAAGCCATCTTGATTGTTGCTGTTGTGAGACCAACTGGGAGACCTGTTGGTGATATTTCGATGGCGAATGTTCGTGAGTTCAGAGTTGTGAGGTTGAAGCTCAACAAGCCAGGGTGTGGGCCGAGCGCTTTGTCTTGGCGAATCATGATTACGACTCTCCCACCAGAACCCTAACCCTCAGAGAGACTGCTTCGAACATTACGATATAGCTCCCGGAGAGCATGTCAAGTAAACATTTATATTAGTATTTCACAGTAAAGAAATCACGCGAATGACTCAGACTCAAGCAAGAGCAAGGAATCCAGGACCGATCGGCGAGAGAGTGCAGCAGACTTGGATTCGAATATATCCGAGCAACCCCTAAACAACGCGCCAGGGTAGATAAAGTTGCCTGGGCGTGCCACTGGGTCAAGATCAAGACGTGTGAGGGAGACTTGAGGAGTTGGTTGATGCAAGCTGGAAGCTATTTAGGTTGGGCCTGCCCTCGGGTGACGGTGAGTGTTTTGTGGGCAACGGGGCTCCCCAGATACTGACTTGACGAGGTTCACACGATCAGCCGTTACACGACAGGTCTCGATATTTCGTTACAAGAGTGGTAGCCTGCCGGTTTCACTCCTGGAGAGAGATGAGTCTCGACATCCAACACCAGATATACAGCAATCACGACTTAGCCGCCTTTACTCCAGCCTTTTCCAAAGCCGCAACCCGCTCATCAATTTTCTTAAACGACCAGCTCTCGAACGCAGGGGGGTAGAGGAACGGTCGCAAGTCGAACCTGTGATCGTCGGGACTGTACGCTTCCGCACTGCAAAGTCTGTTAGCACCGCCACCCATCATCCCCTTCATCCTCTCGCCATTGACTTACTGATACGCCGGCGTAGCAACGGTCTGCTTATGTCGGTTAATAAAATGAAAATGATGGAACCGCTTAACCTTGTCCGCGATCTCCCTCGGGCCAAGCTTGCCCTCCTCGCCTCCTCCCCACTCGTTCAGCAACCTCAGGAACATCCCGTACGGACCGAGCTTGTGCTGCTTCCTCAGCGTGCCGAAGCGCGAGAGCTCGACGTACGTCATGCCCATGTCCACCTCGTCGCTCTGGACGTAGTCCGCCGTGATGGGCTCGAGCTCCGCCGTGGGCACGGCGTGGATGAACTCCTCAAGCACGGGCATGTCGAAGCTCGTCGCCGCCCAGGCGATGAAGCGCTTGAGGTCCGTCTTGCTAATGGAGCCGATCGGGTTGATGTCGGCGGAGGAGCAGTCGTACTTGGTCAGGTAGCCGCGCAGGCACTCGTCGACGTTGCTCGACCCCAGGACGAGGAGGCTGCCTCCTCCGGGGCGTTGGCGGACGGTGGGGAGCATTTGCGCGTAGTAGTAGGCTATCACCATGCGGCTGCGGGCTTGGATGTTCTGGAGTGCTAGGTTCTCGGTGACCGAGCCGCCGTGGACTTTGAATTTGGGCTCGAAGCCTGTGCCTTGGGTGAGGAGACCTTTGGTGGCGTGGAAGGTGTCGTCGATGTTCATGTCCGTGTGGTAGCTGCCGATGCGCGCGGCGATGTCCTTTGCGCGCTGGCGCGTCTCTTTGCTGCTCTGGTTGGCCATGCCCATGTAGACGGTGTGGAAGATCTGGTTGCAGAATTCCTCGGGGGTCTCGGGAAGCGTCTTGGAGAAGGCCGCTATCCTCTTGACGTCTGCGATGGTTTCCTCGTTGCCGTCTTTGATTGCTTGGACGACGAGTCGGCACATGCTGTACACGATCGTGGCCGTGGCGCACGAGTCGATACCTCCAGACAGGGGAACCAGATATCCCGCGGCCTTGCTCCGTCGCAGGTAGTCCCACAGCCAACATGCCGGTCCCAGAGCAATTTCCTCCTCAGGAAGGTGATATCTCGCTGGCCGAGCAGGCGTGGGCACCTCGAGCGCATCCAGATTGTCATGTCCGAGCGTGAAGTCGACCTCTATCCTCTCGTACACCGGAGCTTGCGTAGCCTGGAAGTTGCGGGACGGCGCAAAGCGGTAGGATCGTACCTCTTCCAGGTCGACTGTCGCGGTGACGACTTCCACGTCCTCCAGACTGAACTGCGAGCCCTGGGCCACAATCTGACCGTTGACCATGATCATTGAGCAGCCGTCGTAGAGCAGCCGGTCGCCGTCGCAGCCCGACTGGTTTGAGTAAAGGTAGATGCCACCGTTCTTGCGCGTAGCCTCCTGAATCAGGGCGATCCGTTCGTCGAGCTTCCGCAGGTTATGATGCGAGCCAGAACTGTTCGTAAATATCTCAACACCGTTCAGCGCCATGTTGATATGCGGTGCTTGCGGCGTGAAGAGCTCCTCGCACGTCTCGGCGGCCAGAGTCGTGTCGTTGAGCGAGAGGATAACATCGCCTATTGGTACCTGGCGTTTTCCCTGGTGTTTTGCGAGCAGTGGCGGGAGGTTATACTGCTCGACGTATCTCGGCCTGTTCCACGGCGTGAAGAACCGGTTCTCTCTGAAGTTTCCGTCGTTGGCAAGAAATATCTTGGGGCGAAGGCATAAAAGCTTGCCGTCGAGAATGATGGCGCGGCTGTTGTATCGACAGCCCCTGTGCATGATTGGCAGACCAACATCGATCAGTATCCCATGAAGTGACTCGTCGGTCAAAATGCTGAACAGCATGTCTATGGCATTGTCGTACACATCAGTCTCGAGAAAGTGGTCGAGACTAGGAATTAATGATCAGCCCTTTTCTTCACAACGAGGATGGTAGGTGACGTACCAACCATAGCCACTCACTTCCAGCTCCGGCCCTACTCGCAGCGTGGCTCCGGCCTCCTTGGCCTTGATGATGCTCTTCTTTATCCTGCCGAGGTTGCCCTCCCAGTCCAGGGCCCATTGGTTGAGGGAGCACGTCGCGAGTGTTATTAGAGGTGCCATCTTGATGATTGTCTAGACAGTCACAGTCCAATAGTCAACTGAAGAAAGTACGTAGAGTAGTTGCTCATTCCAACGCTTGTGACTTGCCGAATGCCGATGTAAGTGAGATCCATATTGAGTTCAAGGATAAGTCCCGGTTAGTTGCAAGCGCGGACCGCTAAAGCAACCGTAACTCCGATAACGATTTCGTGACTCTTCCCTTATCGCGAACCGAACCACAACCCTACCACAGTACTTTCCACAGCTACACTCCCCTGACTGCAGTCTGCATTTCATTACCTACTGTCTCTGGTCGCAAGGTCAAGATGCATCCCCATCTGCACACAAAAGACAACCTCGGTAAGATTCCCCTCCGGTCCGGCCAAACCTCGCTCCGGAGTCGCTAACCCAACCGCATTCCAGGCTGCGAGGAAGTCATGGTTGCCCTCGAGCAGTGCCACGCCAAGGGCTTCATGTGGAAGGCCATGGGCATGTGCAGCGACACCAAGACCGAGCTGAACAAGTGCCTCCGGGCCGAGCGCGTCAAGATGCAGGCCGCCAACCGCAGCGGACGATCCGAGAAGCAGGACAAGGTGCGGCAGATGTGGAAGGAGATCGACGAGAACTCGTGAGACGGATCCGAAGATACGAACGGTGGCGCATGGGGGAACCACAATGTACGATACGAGGGGTAGCGGGAACACGGCGTTACGGACACGACGGACATGACGGACACAGGAGGACACTTGGGGATCGCGACATTGGGGCGTCTAAAGACGTCCGGCGGCATGGAGAGGAGTTCATTCATTCATTCTCATTCACTGTACAAGGCATATATACGGGCTCACTTTCGTGTCTGCGCGTATCCAATACTGCAGTATGGCACCCCCCAATATCCCTTTTACAACCTGCGGCGGAAAGCTGAGCCAAAAGTGTACAAGCCGTACAGAGCGACGACGCTCAGGGCGACGGGGACGGGCTTCTGCAGACGGATAGCGCGAGGGATGGAGGAGCCGCCGAGGACGACGGAGGCGAGGAGGGCGAGCTCGATGCCGTACGGCTGGTTGTTCTGGATGCGGTAGCCGCCGAGAGCGTCTGTATTGGTTAATCGTTAGATGGCATGCTTAGAAATAGCAGAGGAATCCAATCGCAACTCACAAAGTGCGCCGACCGAGACACCTGCAATGACCGAGGGGAGCGAACCGGTCCTGGCGTATCCGATGATACCGCCCGTGGCTGTCAGTGCCGAGAGGATGAATGCTGGAGCTTCGAGACCCTGTGCGTTGCGCTGGTTAGGGACTGAACTCTACTGAACTGGACTGAACCTGGGTGTGTTATTTACCATGTTGATGACTTGCGACTGGATCAATTGATGTGTTGATAAATGTGTCTACTGTAGTTGTAAGTTGTGCAGTGCGGAGAATGTCGAGCTGTCAATGCCAGGAGGACAAGCTGCCATCACGTCAACATCCAGCTCCGCGGCCAGCGCCAATGCAGGTACCGAGGGGTGGGGTATTCCGAGCGGCGGAGATAATGAGTACATGTCTCAGTATGACGGTTTGTACCGGTGGGCTTGTACCTGCAATCCTCAGTTATGTGGCTGCTAACCGGCCACTTTGGCCGTAGTAAAGTTACGAGATTGATACCTGTAGAAGACACCATCATATGAAGCCTTGATAATGCGATATTAATAAGGTAAGGTGTGTACTTTTTGTCGTTTGGATGCATCTCCAATCTGAGGAGCTCCAGCGTGGCTGGTACTTGTGGCTGACGGCTGCTCCCAGCTGTGGACCTCGAGCTGAAAGCACGCGCCACACTTATTACCACCAGGCGGCTTGAGGTAACGCGCAGCTTCAGGTTGCCTGAAGCTCCAACATCTCAAGAATCCAAAAGTCCAAACCACCCAAACCGCCTTAACCAAGCTCCAGATCCCCATTGCCGACCTTCTACCCCCTAGAAACCCCATCACATACACAATCCACAGCTAGTCGACCAAAATGGTGAGCTCCCAACCCCCCAACCCCCCAATCTGCACCCGTTTACTTGACCTAAAAGCTGACCGTACTTCTCAAAGACGTCGATAGGAACAGGCTACGATCTCGCCAACTCCATCTTCTCCCCCGACGGCCGCAACTTCCAGGTCGAGTACGCAGTAAAGGCCGTGGAGAATGGCGGCACCTCGATCGGCATCCGGTGTAAGGACGGCGTCGTGCTGGCGGTCGAGAAGGTCATCACATCCAAGCTGCTGAAGCCCGGCGCGAACAAGAGGATCGCCACCGTCGACAGGCACCTCGGCGTGGTATGTCGTACCTCTATTCACCTCTACCGATGAGCCAAACCCATGCTTACTTCTATTCGACAAACAGGTCTACTCCGGCATGGTCCCCGACGGACGGCACTTCGTCGACCGCGCCCGCGACGAGGCCCGCGGCTGGCGCGAGACCTTCAAGACGCCCATCGGCACCGCCGACCTCGCCTCCCGCATGGGCGGCTACCTGCAGGCCCACACGCTGTACCAGTACGTCCGGCCCTTCGGTATCACGGCCATCATCGCAGGCTACGACAGCGAGCTCGAGCAGCCCGTCGAGGGCGAGGTCGGCAAGGGACCCTCCGTGGGCGCGGGGGGCAAAGTCGAGGGCAAGAAGCACGGCGGCCCGTTCCTGTACATGATTGAGCCGTCGGGTTTGTACTGGGGGTACTACGGCGCCGCGACGGGCAAGGGACGGCAGTCGGCCAAGGCAGAGCTGGAGAAGCTTGACCTGGCGGGTGGCGAGCTGAGTCTGGAGGAGGCGGTCAAGGAGGCGGCAAGGATCATCTATGTTGCGCATGACGATAACAAGGACAAGGAGTTTGAGCTGGAGATGAGCTGGATCAGCGGCGCGGACGGCCCGACGAAGGGGAGGCACGAGGAGGTGCCCAAGGCCATCAGGGAAGAGGCCGAGAGGTTGGCGAAGAAGGCGTTGGAGGGGGACGATGAGGAGGAGGAGGAGAAGAAGGACGACGACAAGATGGAGGAGTGAGAAGGTGGAAAGGCGTGGTTGCGTTGGAGCTTGTACTTGTATCATCATGGCGGTCATGGACTTTTACTACTGCGAATGAGAGAATAATTGCCATTCGGATTTCGGACAGTGGTCTCGTCGTATTGTGAGCTATGCACTAAGGAGACCATAACCGACTTGGTTTCTGTACTACTAGCACTTCATAAGAATGCCTGGCTACTTTTGTTCACTGGCCCATGCTGCCACTCTCTGCATCGTGGCCTCCAAGGCGCTTCAGCAGACTGGGCCTCCTTCCGTTCAGCACATTAGGTCTCCTTCTGCGCAGCAGCAGTACTGGTTCATCAGAATGTCGACTTTTGTCCACTGACCCATGCTGCCACTCTCTGCAGCGCGTCCTCAAGAGGCACATCAGCCAACTAGGCCTCCTGTTGAGCAGCAGCGGCGTTGACCGCGTGACTCTGGCACCAGTTGAGCCAGTCGACGAAAAACGACTGCTGGATCTTGACCTCGCCCTTGAACCACGACAGCTGCGTCTGGTGGTACAAGGCAAACACGTCCTCGACCAGGCTCTCGGTCGTGGCAAAGCAGACGGTCGAAGCACACGCAAGGCTGGCTGCGGACGCGGCCTTGGCGAAGACGTGGGACACGTCCTTCCCCGCCTCGACGTGGACACCCCTCAAAACCTCGAGAATGGCGTCCAGCTCGACGTCGGCGGCCACGACGACCCCTTCCTTCCGCGTCTTCTTCACGCTCTTGGAGAAGTCGAGGACGATGCCGCACGCCTTGTTCGCGAGCGGCTTCGCCTTGGTCGTGCGGATGAGCTCGAGGAGCGGGAGGAGGGTCTGGAAGGCGAGGATGTTGTAGTTGGGGACCTCCTTCTTGACGAAGATGGCGAGGAGGTCGAGGATGCGGTGCTTGAAGTCGACGACGGACTGCTTGGCCTCCTTCTTGTCCTTCTTCTTGGACGAGTTCTTGGCGCGCTGCTGGAAGATCTCGACCAGCTTGTTGTCGAGCTCCATCATCTCCGAGTCGCTCATGTCCGAGTCGTCGTCGTCTTCTGACTCGGCCTCGGCGTCCTTGTCCAACCGGTGGCTCTTGAGAACTGCGGCTAGTGCATTGTCCAGGGCTTCTCCCTCGCCATCAGCTGTCTCCGCTGCGTCTTTATCTGCTTCCGATTCCTCATCGTCACTTGCTTCGCCGGCGTCGTCCATCCCTTCGTCGGAATCGGCATCCTCAAGATCAACGATCTCAACATCCGAGTCGAGCGACTCCTCATCGTGGTCATGCTCATCCTCCTCGTCATCGTCCTCGCCCTCCAGGTCGTCTTCCTCGTTGCTAAAGAGAGCCTGCTGGCCCTTCTCGCTCTCCTCAGCCGTCAATGGCTCGGTTAGAAGCTTGATAGCTTCTTCCGACATGGTATCGGTGAACGCCTCGAATACCTGCTGAGAGACCTGTCTCATTAACGAGGACTGCTTAGCAACCATCGACAGCAAAGTGTCAACCAAGAACTCGGATAGTCCGGTATCTTTTTCAGTATCCCTAGTCGTAAGCTTGTTGTAACATTGCTCCAAATCTGCTAGCGTCTCGAGGGCGTCGGGCTCCTCGTTGTATAGCTGGAGCAGTCCCACGGCGTGTAGCAGCGCCAGGCCTTGGTATGGCGCGGCGAGGTCCTCGTCGACTCCGTTGGTCTCGAGAAGATCCTTCAACCTCTCGAGCGCCTGTTCGTATTCGGTGTTGATCTCCTCATCGCTCCCTACGTCGACCTCGACTTCGAGTACGGCGTTGCAGAACTCCGCAAAGTCCTCGCGTCTCCGCACAAATCTAGCAAAAGCGGACGACAGCCTGTTCTGCAGCATACTTCGGAGATTGGCATCTTCAGCATCGGGGTCGTGTTTCAAGTATGTGAGCTGAGCTAGCTTTTGAAGCGCCACTCCGGCAACGGAGACGGAGTCGTCCCCCTCGCTTGCAGAAGACTCCGTGGGTAAGCTGGCCAGCTTGAAGAGGTAGTTGGCGTAGGCTTGGATGGACTGGGGAGGCTCCAAGTTGTTGGCGGTTTTGAGGATGTCGAGAACCACCGTGCCCTCTGCATCCTTCGTGTACTGAAGGACCTTCTCGACCGTCTTGGTGTTTGTCCGTTGGTCGAAGTTGTACGCTCCATTCTTTCCGAGTAGGTGGCTCAAGACGGTCGGGATGACAGAGGGCTCGTTTTGGGCGGTGGCCTCGACAGCCTTCAGGGCCTTCAATGCGGCCCGATGGAGAAATCGGTCCTCCCTCGCAGCCTGGTTCATCAAGCAGACCATTAGGTTCTTACTAAAGATTTTGTCGACGATAAAGGGGCATGTCGCGCCCTCCTCGAGCATCTTCTGGAAGATCATGAAGCCAGAGAACTTCTGGTGATCAGATGCGATTTTGAAGAAACTCTCATCGACGACCCTGTTCCAGAATTGCTCAAAATCCGCAGCTGAGCTGGACTTCTCGGTATCGAGAGACTTGAAGTGGTCGAGTAGGATATCCCAGACCCAATGGAGCTGGGCAGTCCAGTTGTTGTGCTTCGGTTTCCCTATCTCGCCATCCTGGGATGTGTCCCTACCGCTGTCCTTGAGTGACTGAGTAAGATCCGGCAGCGACTTTGCCGACAAAGGGTCGCTCCACGGCTTGGACGGAAGCTTGAGCTCTGATCCGAACCGATCGATAGCCGTTACCCAAATACCAACGCCCTCGGGAGTCTGGCCATGTCCCTTATCTGCCAGCTTTTGTAGTGTCGCGCTCGCAAGCTTCGGTTTCATCAGTCGAACAGCCTCGACAATGACCCAGCCGCATTGCGGGCGGAGCCAGACTTTCTTTTCGGAGAGGTTCAACAACAGGTCGAGCACCGCAAGCCACCTCGTCTTGTCCTTGAACAGAATATTGGCACGAACGAAACACTCGATGCCAAACAGCTGTCCAAAGTAGTGGTCCCTCTCTTCCTTGCCCGGTATGCTGCCATTCGGCTGCGTCTTTTCCACGAGTGTCTGCAGGACCTTGTCGAAGGTCATCTCAGGGTAGCGGGAGGCGGCAAGGTCTTTCTTTCCGAACAACTGACCGAGAAGCTCTGTCAACACCAGGCTGAATCCAAGACGCGAAGCATTCCTTCCACTTGCAAGTCCGCGAAAGAGTCGGTTCGCGAGATGGCGGTGGAGGACGGATTCGGAGACGGCTTCCTCGCCCAGCAGGCCCGATATGATGGCATCGGCGGCATTGATTCTGTCGTCGGTGTCTTCGCTACCCAGACGTTCGTACAGAAGCGCTTCCCTCTTGCGCTCCTCACCGGCCGGGCGATCTGAGAAAGGAGATTTGTCTAGCAGCACCTTGGAGGCTTTGGTCGACTGTTGCTTGGACGAGCCATTGGTGGCTTCGGACTTTTGCTTAACGCGCTTCTGGGCAGGTTGAGTGGTGCCGAGGACGTCCTTGGGACTGCGCTTCCTTTTGCTGCCCATTGTTTCAGAATGTATGTGTATTGATCGATAAACAAGCTGGGTTGTATGATACAGTATGGCCAAGTTCAACCTTGATAGCTTCAACTTGCCAAAAATAAATTTGGCTGTCAGTAATTCTGCCAGCCCCTACCGCCAGATCCCGGATCCACTACGGCCTTCAAGGTCCCTGCTTCCCGGGCCGGCCAAGCCTTTCAAAGCGCGCTGCGCTGGTGTGTGCGCTTAGGCCTTTCCCTGCCCCCCACAGGACGAATCGGCCAATACAGCAACTCGTCAGTGATACGGGCTGTTCGAGCTCAAGAAGTAACGACGCGGGTTGCGGTCGACTAAGCAACATGGAATGTGACAGATCACTTGGGATGCTGCGACGCACACGGCGGACACAAGACAGCAAGGAGTTAGGTAATGATTGTGATCTCAGATATGGTGTGACTCGAAACGGAATCCGGTGTGACGTACCGTGTCTGACACAGTGTCCCAAGACATCAGAGCAAGCAGATTCTCCAGATGAGAAAGGATCAGATGGTCAGATGCACAGTGCGGAAGCGGACAAGTACCTACCCCACTCACCGACCCTGATTCCAACTCCACGACGAACACGGCGAATGATGAATGGGCAACTCTCGGACTCGAACCTTGAAAGTGGTGGAACAGGCGAGTCGCACAAACTCTCCCAGTTCTCTCCCACTTACTCTAGGCGACAACTTTCCTATGTTACCATCAATGTGACTGGCCCAGGATCGCAAAACACACCCCAACCATTGTACCGCCATCGAGACACAGGATTCGATTTCCGTGGTACTATAACAGGAACGAACGCCTAACGACGCAACATTAAGGAACGAAACGCGGGGAAAGTCCCACGCGGGACAGATTCCGGGTCTGGACAGAAGCACTTGACGTCCACTGGTGCAGAAAGCACTGTCCACCCTTTTGCCTCATTTACTTGCAAAGGGCGTAACTGCGCCGACCCAAAGCTTGCTTGACAGCCAGCGGTGGTCACCGCTCTCGGAAACGGGCGGCGCTCTCGGGCCTGCCTCCAACTGCTCCATGTGCGCTGCGCCGTATCACCGTACGAGGTCCTGATTTTCTGGAGCGGCCATGTCCTCCAACGGGTTCAAGCAGTCGCAATCCCTCTACCGACCCTGGTTTCAGCACGCCGGTGACAACGGTATCGGCCACCCTTCGCCACAGCATTCGGACGACGACGAGTCGGCATCAGAAGATGACAACGTCCCAATGGACTACGCCGGATACGCCGAACCTGACGATGTCGGAGACGACGAGTACGAGCAGGCCGAGGAGGAGGAGGAGGAAGGGCCAGGGCACGACGAACAGCACCACATCTATGCTGGAGCGCCATACAACCTCGATGCCGATCACGTTGCCCACGACGGACCCTTTCCTCAGCCACCTTACGTACCGCCAACAGCTTATCCAAACAGCGCTCATCTGGAACACGATTCCGAGGACTCGGACGGTGGTGGTACTCCGGTCCACCCCGTAAATATCCTCTCGATCGCCAACATCATCCACGTTACGAATGATGTCGACATGGAGGAGGCATTTGAGGCGGCCTTCAATGACCACTTCTCCGACTCCCAGCAACCGCTCCAGGAAGATGCAGACGACAGTCTGTATTACGCAGCCGAAATGGGGAGCGCTGGCGATATTGCGCTACCAGAGCTGGCTTCGGACGTTGGAGACGACGAATACTACCAACAGATAGATCAGCTCGACCAGCTTGGTCCCGGAGACGAGTTCGACGACGGCTCGACGGTGTGGTTTCCCGTGCCGCCCCTCCCTGCCTTCGTCGGTCCAAACATGAGCAACCTCAACCCTGGCAACTATCCACTGGTGGAGTTTCTCAAACAGTGGTCCTTCACCGGTTTACCTCGGAGCGCTCGGGGGAAGGCAAAGGTCAGGGGCGGGTACCCATGGCCGCAGAGGGTCATTGAGCTCTCCGAGACGCACCTGACGCATGTTCAGTACGCGGACCTGGCCCTTGATCGGTGCGATATTCAGGGTATCGACTGGGCAGACTTGAAAGTCACGAGAGACGATGCCCGCGATCGAAGACAGCTTACTTATAGAAACTACACTAATCGGGAAGGATCTGATGCGCCTGATGTGAGTCTCCCGTGTCCTGCTGGGTTTGCTATGCTGACGAAGGGATTGTAGCCTCGTGGCTTCGTAAGGAACACAGACAGCTTCTTCAGATTCCGCGGCATGGATATCAAGCGCGATGTCCACCTTTCGCACTTCCAACTCCGAAATGTCCTCGCAGCCACTTCCAAGACTCGGATGTTCTACATCGGCAGCGGCTTGGTTCACCGCTTCAACCCCATGTCAGGGGAGAGCAAGACAGTCATCAAGATGGCTGAAGCTCCCTACACGCAGATTTCGACTTTGGCAGCGGACCACGGCGTCCTCGTAGCAGGTGGCTTTAATGGAGAATACATGCTACGGCCTGCCGATTCCGACGGCGAAGACGACTCCTCGAAATCCTACGATGGAGTCCTCACCAGCGCCCAAAGTGGCATCACGAATCATGTGCAGCTCTTCCTCTCACGCCAGTCGTCGTCTCCAAGAGCTACCTTTGCGTCAAACGACCAAGTCGTCAGAGTACTCGACATCGAGACGAAGAAATACATATCAGAAGAGGCATTCGCTGTCCCGATCAACTGCACGGCTATATCTCCCGACCGTCGTCTCCGTGTGATGGTGGGCGACAGTAACAAGGTCTTCATCACAGCGGCAGAATCGACACTTGGCTCGAACAAACCCGAGATCCTACAACAACTGGACGGCCACCGCGACTTCGGGTTCGCTTGCGACTGGGCCGACGACGGCTGGACGGTGGCAACCGGTTTCCAGGACAGGCTAATCAACATATGGGACGCCCGGCGCTGGACCGATTCCTCCGGCCGAGCCGTGCCCGTCGAGACGATGCGCACCGAGATGGCCGGCGCGCGCAGCCTGCACTTCTCCCCCATCGGTAGCGGCAAGCGCGTGCTCGTCGCGGCCGAGGAGGCGGACTATGTGAACATCATTGACGCGCAAACGTTCCGCACGAAACAGACGATCGACATCTTTGGCGAGATCGGCGGCGCGACGTTTACCAATGATGGGCAAGATCTCGTCGTATTGTGTACTGATCAGATGCGCGGAGGATTGATCCAGCTTGAACGGTGCGGTCTTGGAGCGGAGGCGAGCTGGGATCCGAATGAGAATCCTGCCGAGCTGCCGAGTCGAGAGATTATACGGCAACGGGGCCGGACATTCGACTGGCCTGTCAACCATCACAATAAGTGGAAGGTGGTCAGAGAGTCGGATACGAAGAGGAGGAGGAAGGCTGCTCAGCTCGATGGGCTGGAGCCTTTCTAATTGGTGTTTAGGTTATGATGGTGGTGGTGCTTTTACTAACGATATATGTCGCTCTCTTCATCACCGGCGGATACACAGAGGTGTCACTCCCATATTGGTGTCCGGCGTACCGGAAGCGTTGCGATTTTCATACCCCCCTATCTTTCAGTTTTGGTCACATTTTCTTATATTGTTATTATGGCATGTTTCCTACTATAACTCCCATCATGATGGCCACAGAGAGTTCTCTTTTCTCCCGTTCTCACCCCTGCATGACGCGAGTGCATAACCATGTCATTTGCTTTGTTGTTTGCTTGGGACTTGTTGGTACAATTTCTGCATGTTCTCTTAAGTATACTCAGCCAGGGAACACACATAGGACATGACAATCAGAGCATCAGAGCATATCAGCATTGTACGTTTCATTACGACGCACGAGTGCATTGCATTGGGTCCTATGTAGTCTAGTTTCCTACCAATCCGCTCCTCCACCCTAAAGCTCCCTATCCGTCCTCCTCGCGATCATCCTCATCCCCTCCCTCGGCTTAGCCTCCATATGCAGCTCCTGCCACGCTAAATCGCCAACCTTGGTATCGAGATCGAACCAGTCCACCCTCGGCCTATCCCTCGGCCTCGTCACCTCCCCGTCCCTCGCCACCTCGAAGTCGAACCACCTTACAGTCAAAAGCAGCAGCGCCCGCATCGTGTCCATTGCCATCTCCCGGCCGGGACACGCCCTCGGCCCCAGCTCGAACGCGCGGAAGGCATTCTTATCCACCGGCGGGTAAGGCGACGACGACTCCAGCCACCTGCCGGGGAAGAACTTCCCGGGCTCGGGGTACACCTCCTCGTCGAAGCCCAGCAGGTAGCTGGGCGGCACGATGAGCATTTCCTTCGTCGTCGGGTAGGCTCGCCCGTTGTACCTCATCCCCCCGCCTTCCTCGTCCTTGTCGTCGTAGCGCACCGTCATGCCGACGGGGTACATGCGCAGCGTCTCCTTGAGGACGGCGGTGGTGTACTCGAGCTCGGCGGCCGAGCGGTGGGGTTCGTCGCGCAGCATGGAAAGGCCGTCGGCCGCGCGGGGGCCGACGACGCGATCGTGTTCTGCGCGGAGGTCGGAGAGGACTTGGGGGTTGAGGGAGAGGAGCATGAATGTGAACTGTGTGGAGAGCCGGATGTTAGGAGATGCCGAGATTGGGAGGTTGGGGGACGGTGAGACTTACGCAGAGGGTGTCGGTTGTTGTACCGTGGCCTCCAAAGAGGAGGGCTCGGACCCTGGTTGGTGATTTGTTAGCGGGTACGTCCCTCGTGCGGATTTAGCTGGGCCAAAACGTACTGCGAGCGCCAAACTTCCATCCACTCCCTGTCCTGCGGCAGAGGAGGCGTATTGATCGCGCCCGCTTGTTCCGCCTCGATCCGATCGATCAGGACGGCATCCACCAAGCATTCGGGGACCTTGCCATCGTCGCTCTTCAGCTGCGCGTACCGCTCCAGCGTCCGCCTCTCAATCAAGTCGCCGCTATCCCGCATCCTGGCCAGCGCCTTCCTCCGCATCCGCCATTTGGTGACGGGGCTGTAACTCTGCGCCGCAACGGTCATGTACTCGGGCGGATCCCTCATGGCGTCCATGATGTAGCTGCCGCCCTTCTCCTGCCCGCCCAGCCGGTCCCCGAACAGCGAGCGGATGGTGACCTCGAAGATGGCGTTGCCCACGAGGTCCTCCATCCTGAACACCTCTTCCGTCTTACTCTTCTCAGCGAGCAGGTCGCGAAGTATCAACATCTCTTGCCCCGCGGCACCCATGAGGCTCCGCGCCGCGCTGGGCCGGAATAACGGCGCCAGCAGCTGCTGCAGGTACCGCCACTGCGTGCCGTTGCTGCCGGGCAGCGTGTCCCGCCCCAGCATCGGCGTGAGCAAGTCGTTGATGATGCGGTTCTTGCCGTAGTTGCGCGTCTGCACGGCGTGCGCGGCGGACCCCGGGGAGGCGCAGATCAGGAAGGTCGGGCCGAGGGGGTAGGTGTCCAGGTACCAGACTTCGGGCAGGTTGTGCTTCTTGTGGAGGTAGGTGAATATGACGTGCGGGTGCAGGTTTTCCGGGAAGAGGGCCATGGCGTCGGCCATTAGCTTTAGATGGCCGTAGATGGGGTTCCAGGGAGGTTTGGGCTTGGATAAGGGGTTAGTGGTTGGTTGAGAGTTTATTTGCTGGAACTGGACACCATACCACGTTACTGATCATCAGTCGATGACGGACGAGCGCTACAAGGCCGTAGAGGAGCCATGCTGCTCCTAGAGTGCTGGCATATGTTAGTAGTTGGGACAACATTGTTGAACCAGTGGCCCAAAAGCGCCGATGTGCATGTCTGTGAGACGCCCTAGGGTAGATTTGTCTATAGATACGTGCGCGCCCTCCTTTATATACTGTAGTAGGGAACAGTCGACCACTTTTCACCGCCCAAGGTAGAGTTCCTTCGCGTAGAGGGGCTCAGCTTACCCAATGGAGATAACCAAGGATGCAGATACTAATCGATCAGCCTCCAACCGACCTGTGGTGATACAGCATGCTAGATCCTAGACTTTAAATCCTACTGATCAAGCTCCTATTAGGCGGGTACGTGTCAGCACATGAGGTTCATCGGTGTCCTAGCCTCGACTCGGAAAGTGCTTCAAGTTGATTGCGATTTGCCACCATGCATAGCCTTAGAGAAGTCGTAGAGATAAAAGCAGCCGCCCAGTGAGCCGGCGAACAGGACGACAGTTTCGCGCCCCCCTCCCATTCGCAGTTGCGAAAAGGGAGTTAATTGGATGGTCAGAACGGGGGCCACCGATGAGGTATTGCCTAATCCGGGTGAGGACCGCGAACGAGCCAGCTGGATCTCAAGTAAGCATAATACGCGAGGATGCTATTTGTGCAGCTTGTTGGGAACCGTCGCCGCCAGACAAGAGACCGCGCGGTATGTGGGCATACGACTGCTGACTTCTCCCGCAGTCGTCGTCTGCTTAGGGCAATACATCGACGATGTGGAGATAAGCATCTCACACCGCATCTGGGGAGGCGGAAGTCCGTCTCTTGGCCATGGTGTCTGGGGGAGATGAGGCATGGGTTGCGATAGGTCGTGTTATATGGGTAGAACGGTCGATGAGATCTGTATATAGGATGTCTAGGTGGCTGCACCGGGGGGCCAGAGGAAGTGGCTGACGGAGTTCGTGTCGTCTGGTCAGTTCTTGCTCGCCTTTGGTTTGGCCTGATCTTATCGACGTCTCTTGTCGAATGGATGACCTTGGTATTTAAGTAGCCCAGTTGTAAAGTCCGGCGCTGTCGAAGCTCTATTACTCGTCATAACTACCTCACGTGGCTTCCGCTCGCAGAGTCGGCACGTCGAAGCAGCCGAAAGAGCCATCACGTGAGACAACAGTAAGGATATCATTGACAAAATAGACACTAATAATTACAGCATGAAGCGAATCATATGCGAGGAAAAAACAAGCATATACGCGAAACAGGCCGGCGGCATCGACTACCCAAGCAAACAAGCACAAGCACACGCAACACGACATGACCCATTGATGCTAAAGCGGTTTGATGAAGAGGTCCCCGATATGCTCAACCCAGAGAAAAAGCCCACCGCTGATCCGGCAGCGGAGAGGGCTTGACGGTCGGTTATGTCCTAACCCTCTTCCGGACGGCTTGAATGATTGCGGATCGGCGGGGGGGTTTTCTCCGGGTTGACGGGAAATTGTCATTATACTACATAAGAATGCGACGAAGAGGGTATATATACGTCAGGGGCGGGACGCGCTGGCCACAGGGAGGTTGAGGGTGTTCATCCCTTACGCAGCAGTGAAGACGGTGCCGAAGAGAGTCTCCGTGCCCCAGAACTGCTCGCACTGGCATTCAGTGTTGGGGTCCTTCCAATCGTCGTTGCAGTAGCTGAAGAAGATGGCCTTGGAGCCGAGCTTCTCCTTGATCGATGCGATCGCGACAGCCTGCTGCTGTTTGCCTGGGCAAGTCTCCTCTCCGAAGCAACGGCCGTTTGTGGGCCAGCCGGTCTCGGCGACGTAACCCTTCTTGCCGCCGCAGACAGCCTCGACGATCTCGAGCTGGCCGGCAACAAAGTCACCGGCCTCCTCGGGCTTGGTGCCGTGGTTGAAAATAGCGTGGGAGTTGACGCAGGGGAAGTCGACCGCATTGCAGATCGCCGAAACATCCTGGCCAATCCAGGCGGATGTGACGTCTGTAGTGGAGTACAAACCAGTGTAGCCCGCAGCGCCGAACTTCTCCTTGACCGCGACAATGAGGTTTGCGAGCTGCTGAGGGCTGCAGTACCCATTGAACAGAGCCTCGTTGCCGACCAGGACCATATCGACAAGCTCCCACCTGCCCCAGGCGACGGTATCAGCGACCTGCTCGGCGATGTCGGGCGTGTTGATGTCGCAGCCTCCCCCGTTGATGAAGATGCCGGTGATCAACTTGATGCCATTCTCCGCGCAGGCATCGCCGACGTTGGGCAGGGTGTCGCAGTCGGTGGCATAGCTACGGACATGACCGAAACCGTGAGATGCAATCACTGCAATGTCAGCCTTGACGGCCTCGGCACTCTTGCAGGTACCATCCGTGTTATACGGAGTATAGGTCATGCCCATTTGCGGGGTGGTCTGGATGGGGCCGCCAGCCTGCGGGGAAGGCTTGCTCTTGGGCGGCTCAGGGGTGGAAGCTGGTGGTGGCGGAGGAGGGGGGGCCGCAGTAGCCGCCGCCGGAGCAGGGGGCGCCGGGGTGGTGAAAGGGCAGTAGTAGACGTAGTTAGTCTCCGTGACGGTGACGATCTGAGCATCGGCCGTGTAAGTGCCGGGGAGGTACGAGGTGACAACGGGGACTGCGACCACCGTCTCGGTAGCAACAACAGTGGTGACGGGACCAATCGTGTACGTGCCGGCAGACGGGCAGACGTAGGTGGTGGTCTTGATCACGGCCGTGACGACTCCGGCCTGGGTCTCGGTGGTGGCATACGGGCAGACGACGGTGGTGGACGTGGCGACAACCGTCGTAACTCCTCCGAGGGTGTGGGTTCCAGCCGGGACCTTGGTGGTCGAAGCGCCGCAAACTGTGGTCGTCTCCGTTACGACGACCGTTGTGGCCGGGAATGTGTACGTGCCGGGTGTTGGGCACGTCTGGGCGATTGGAGTAGGCACAAGAATGGGAGCAGTCGTCGTAGTGCTGGGAGTCACCACGGGGGCAGGAGTGGACTTGCTCGTTGTGGGAGCAGGTGTAGGCACCCATACTATTCGGACCACGAGGTTAGCGAGCCGTGACACGCAAGAATCGCAACCGGTTACACGTACTCGCCGAGCCAGTGATAGTGCTGTAGATGGTCGTGCAGCCAGGGACACAGACTCCGGTATCATTGGCCCTCTTCGCATACTTGAACAAGTCGTGAGCATGGCGATGTTGAACATGACCGGCACTGGCACCTCCAGCGAGGAGCGCAGCCGCAGCTGCCACAAATGTCGCCTTCATTATATATGCTGATGGCTCTCGAAACGCCGATTCTGATTTTCCGAGTGTATTTGAGGTGTCGTAGGAAACGAATGCCCGCTGAAAGAGTGAAGCGGTGGTGGTAGGGGTTAGGAGGGGGAGGTAAAGAACGACTGAAGCGCAGAAAGCCTTCTTATTATCAGGACAGCATCAACATGGAGGTTACCCTTCGAAAGAAAGGAGAGGAAGAGGAGAAGACGCCCGGGCGGTAGGCCTGTGATTATTAGTGTTATTGCAATCTGGGGGGCAGGGCCACTTGGCGGCGTGAACAAGGCCTGTATCCCGACAGGGTAGCACTCCCAAGAGAGGTGACCAGCTTTCAGGGAACGGCCTCATCTCTCGCTAGGGCCTTGTTTATCCCCACCTTCATCCACAAGGCACAGCCATCATCCATGCACATGTCTCTGAGACCAGTCACTGGACTGGTTTGCTGAAGAAATAGCGGAGCCTGCTAGCTTTGGATGTTCTCTCCATTTGTCTCCATGTCCATTCATGTTGGACGAGGCGCGTCGAGAGTCCCCAAGTAATAACGCGCTCGAGGACGGCGAGGGGGATCTGGCTGGTCGGGGATGCTCATCGATGCTCGATCATCACGACGCCTGGCCAGAACACGAAGAGCCAATGGCTACCAAGATCTGAAGCCGGTAATTGATGGACACAGCAGGCAAATTAGCACGAGATGAGGGTAACGGTAGGGAAAAGGAGGTACAGGGAGTGTGTTGCTCTGCGGCAAAACGCGACCACGGTGAGAAGCTGAAGTCCAAGAAGCTTGGAGCGTGTAATTGGAATGTCTCTTTCACGCTTGTGGATTAGTGTCAAGGAAGCTCGCGGATCTCTAGCTCCTTTTAGCGCAATCGCAGCGTGCGGTCAAAGCTGGCAGAATTGGTCAGACGACAATGCAGCCAATGGGCAGTGGCAGCCGTTGAAATTTCTTGGTGCTGACTTGGCGCCCCCTGGGGGGATATTAGTTAAGCGACATTAGCTATGTGAGTTTAGTGACAGCAGTTTCGACCCCAGATCCGCACCACCAGGGGTGCAGGTCGTAGTCATCCAACCGGCTGAGTGTCAGTTGATGCAAGCTGATACCTTGAACTGGAGGTCTTGAAGAATGAGAGTCCGTGGAAGGCCAACCACAAGGCGACTTGGTCTCTTAAATGCAGCCTTTGTTGTTTCTGTGGTCGAGACTCGAGTCTGTGGACAAGGCGCATGTTGATCACCGATCGATACGTGCTCATCAGTGATCACAAAGTGATGGACGCGATGATCGATTGCGCCTAATCTCGAAAGAGCCGGATCGGCCGTGTTAGTGCCAGGAGTGCCTGGTACCTGCATTGGCCGCAAAGTCGGAGATTCCAGGAACCAGTGCAACGCTGCGCTAAAGAAAATGGGTCTGTCAGTCTGAAACCCCGGTCGAGCCGTTATGAAATACCAGGACCCTGAACGCCTCATCAGCAGCCACTTCTCGGACAACAAGTGCAGACATCTTCAACCCCATCATCATGAGACGTACCACAGGACAGCCATCTGGCAATGCGGCTCTCGTGTTGGCGCAGCAGCAGTCCGGCAGACGAGTTGCCATGACGGTCTCGAATAGGGTTGCACAATTCAGATCCGCGGTATGCGGTCTCTGTTCCCAACCACACTGGCAAAGTGGCAAGCGACATTAAGGTGAAGCTGCTGCTGATTGGGCTGGGCAGTTCATTTCGTTGACGGCATGATGGATAACTGAGGTGGTGGGGACAATGGCCCGCTTTTAAAGTCGTTGGCGCCACACGGCGCAAGGCTGAGCTAAATCTTCTGTACCAAATACTCAGCCTCGACCTCAACATCGAAGACAGAGATACTGCTTCTCACAAGTCATGTTTCCGACAACGAGCCCGGCCTACAAGTGCTGGAGATGTCTTGCCAAGGCAGAACTCAGCGGCTTTCCCCTCCAGGCGACCCGGATTTCGCGATCTCGTGGTTTGCGCAAGGTAGAACTTTCGCCTTTTCTATGCACCCCATCAACTTCGGACTAATAGGCTGTAGGGTTTTGCGACTGTCCACCACAACAACAAACGCGCTGCGGGGTCACTACCTAAACCAGAGGAGGGCGAGACTCAAAGACCGACCATTCCTATCCGAGAGAGGCTACGACAATGGGAGGCCGAGAACCCTTTACCGGCCCAGTCGCTGTTGGTCGATCACGGCGACCCTGGAGCTCGAAACAATAGCTTAACCCGAGCGCAGAGCGTCTCTCAAATCGACGTCGACTTTGATAGGGATGCAGCCGATAGTTACCAGCCTCTTTTCGAGGGTGACGACCTAGACGACCTGCGTTCCAGCTCCTCAGACATCCAGCCAGGCGATATGGTAGAGCTCACGGCAGAGACCCTACGAGTTCAGCTCCTTGCCGTCTGCCTCGGCACATTCCATGGCTATCAGCATTTCTATACAAACACTGGGAAATGGTTCACCAGCTTGGGTCTCAAGACGCTCTTTGCCGTCAAGCATTTTGTCGACAAGGGAACGGTTCAAGATGTCGTCGACTCGTTGCCCTCAACCACTGGCAACCCAGAGTTGCTTAATGTTCTACAGGATCTCAAAGCCGGACCGTCTCGGGAAGTTGGCTCTATCTTGCTACGCCGCATGGAGGCCTTTCAGAAGGAAGCTCGACTTGTCTACCAGTCCAGTGCAGCTAAACTGGACAATGCACACCAAGTGTTGTCCGGCACAGAGAGGCTCTTAACTCTCGGCGAAATCGCTAACGCCGTGCTTCACCCCGGTCTCAGGGTCAAGGGGAAGTTCTCCCCGTCCGCCTTGTATGCAGTTCACATGTCCCTGGTGCAGAACGGTGCTGGCTTCCGGCCGGCGAGCACGGTCAGCCATACCAAAGGCTACCTGTTCACCGTCAGCTCGGACAAGGAGATGGCTCTCATCCAAAAAGTCGGGTACCGAGTCCGCTCGTTCCTTCGTCAGAGCGCAGGGTTGCGGAAAGCCCGCACGGACGACGATCTTGAGAAGTCTGCCTTTGGGCAGTTTATCCTCAAGGCTCGCAAGGCCGTGGACGACAGTCGCATAAGTCGGGAGTGGTCGCCTCATGGCATGCTTGGACCGTGTCGAGCCCCGGCATCCCCTATCCTTCCGGGGTGGACCTCCGATGACCTGGAGATCATTTACTTCTTGCACATATGGGCGGCTGCTCACAAATTCAGCGCCGTTTCACCGTTCAATTCGACTGCGGCGTCGATACTACGGGCATTGGATAGGTATACAGATGTGGAATATCTCGACGAATCTGTGGGCTGGACTTTCCTGCAGGAAATCGGCTGGATTAAGCCGTGGGAGATCCAGTCTCGGTACCGTCTCCGACTTCCTGGACTAGAGCTAGAGAGGGGAGGCGGTGTCATTCCGCCTGCAGCCCGGGGTGAACAATTGCAGGCAGATCTGTTCGAGGGACGCCGCAAGGACTTCAATCTGAAGTGCTTCTGCATAGATGCCGAAAGCGCGACGGACATTGATGACGGCGTTTCTCTTGAGCGAACCGACAAGCCTGGGGAGTATTGGATTCACGTCCACGTTGCTGATCCTGCCTCGCGTCTCCGTCCGGAGAGCACATGGGCGCAGCAAGCCGCGGCGCAGACCCAAACGACTTACCTCTGGGGTCATTTCTCTCGCATGTTTGGCGACGACAGCATCAAGGAGAACTTCTCCCTTGCCAACGATAAGCCGTGTCTAACTTTTAGCGCCAAGGTCAACGAGGATGGCGAGCTCCTCGATTATGAGATTGCGGCAGCAATACTACGGAATGTTACGTACCTTACGCCAGCAACAGTTGCAGAGAGGTGCGGTGATGAGCCATGGTCACCACCCCCGCCCAAGGAATTCTTCAGTGTTGGAGAGTGGGCTGAGACAACTTCCGAACCCTGCCGGCCGATGGTTAAAGCCGATTGCCTCTCGGAAGAGGATGTTTGTGACCTCAGCACGCTTTCCAGCCTCGCCTCCAAACTGCATTCGAGACGGTTGAAGAAGGGTGCAGTGCCGTACTACTTCTCCCGACCCGAAGCCGAAGTCTCATTCGACAACGTCGAGGTGATCAAGACACCAGATAGCTTCATGCGCTGCAACGGCGACCCCTCCATCCGCATTCTCTACGGCAGGCAAACGGGCTCCATGCTCGTATCGAGCATCATGCAGCTGGCAGGTGAAGTTGCCGGACGATGGTGCATAGAGAGAGGTGTCCCCGTTCCCTTCAGAGTTCAACCTCGCGCCGCCGAAAACGCAAAGGCCCTGCAGGAGTTTGCCGAGAGGTGTTACCCCAAGCTACGGAATGGAGAACCCCTGACCAGTGAGGAATGGCGCTCGTTCATGTTCCTGAGCGGCGGCACGGACATATCTACCCAACCAGGACCGAACTTTGCCATGGGCATCGACTACTACACCAAGGCCACCTCTCCGTTGAGGCGGTATTCCGATCTCCTGGTCCACTGGCAGATCGAGGCCACGCTGCTGGAAGAGGAGCAGCGCGGCCAAACGCTGGAGGGGAACAAGGACGACAGTTTCCTCCCGTTTCCCCGCGCGGTACTGGAGGAGGAGGTCCTCCCCTTACTCCGGGTTAGAGAGCGACATGCGAAACTGCTGGATCAGTCGCAGGGCAACAGGGAGTGGATACTCCAGGCGCTCCTGCGCGCGTGGAAGTTTGGCGAGAACGCTGATCTGCCCAAGACGTTTCGGTACAAGGTCAGCATGGTCATATCGAAGAAGCTCGCCAAGGGAACCATAAACTGGTTTGATATGGACGCCACTCTTGAGCCGAGAGGGATGGCCGAGGTGGAAGAGGACGGGAAGCATATCGCTTTGGCGGACGTCAAGGTCGGGGATGTCTACGAGGTCGAGCTGGATGATGTTAATGTCCACTCGCGGCAGGTGACCGTTAGGGCTCTAAGGAGACTCGAGGAAGGGGGCAAGTGATGAGTGCCTCCATACTGTACGACTATGAGATTTGTACAACATGAACTGGTGCCGGCGTGCGATCTCCGCTCTGTTGGAATAGCTGGCGTACGGCGTCTGTGGTGCTCCAGAGCCTTTTCTGGACGCTTATACCCGGATCCGCACACACATATATATTTACTACAAGAACTCGAAAGAGCACTGGCATTCACTCCCTGTTTCCACCTCCCACCGTGGTCTTCATGGATATCGCCTAGCAACTATTGCTGTAGCCCAGTGTACCTCGGAACGAGCCCCCAACGGACCCTTAATGCACGGAATACATCATGCCGTGGCTTGCCCCTTACAGGTTAGGGCGCCGGTTCTAGCGGCGCTTTCCAAACGAGCAGCCAGCCCATCGCTTCACAAGGTTGGTGGACTTCGGGCCTCTGAGGGTCTGTGGCTTCCTACAGAGGGTTCAGTTGCTTGCAAGAGTCGAAGTCGAAAGGAGAATCATTCAATGGCGTCAAACAAGAGGATACCCGGTTTCAACAAGAGTTTGTCATGCCTTCATGCCGCATTCCTTCGGTTTACCGGTATCGTGGTTTGTGGGGTCTCTCAGCCGTTCCCCGTAAAAGTAGCTCCGGCAATCATCGGACTGGGATAGGGGTCCAATCTCTCGAGCGGAAATCCTCTCGCAACCAACAACTGCCGCTGCCTCAACGCTAACATGGCCTGCTCTGCTCCGAGACAGATCACCCAGTGTTGGTTCTTTCAAAAACATTAATAAAGGACCGGCTTGGCAGCATGCGGAGGCTTGCCAAGATGCAGCCACAGGTCGATTTATCGAAAAGTTGCTCGAGGGTCCAACCAACTCACTTGATTCATGCTGCCGTGTAAACGGGTTACAACACACCGCACCGGGCTTTATTTGCTAGATCTGCTGGATACGCACTGTAGGTACGAAGCTAGTACACACGCACTCTCGTGTTCACGTTATCTGGGGTACGCCTGCTCGCAACGATGCCAAGTGGCACATTCGCATTCCTTTCATTCCTTCTCGCAGTCGGCATGGTCACCTGCAGGCGCGTCATCCGTTCTTTATCCTCGTGTCAGATATGTTGGCTCTGTCTACGTTGAACTGTCTGTTCAACCACGCGACCGTGGTGTAGCGCGGGTACCGGCATAGTATCACAATCAGGCAGAGCTGTACAGGTAGCCATGAGTATCCTCTTAATGAGCAGCCCGCGGCGCGCCAGGCTTGTCGTCGCGGCAATATGCATGACTTTGCTCATGGTCTATCTCTCCTACCAGACACCTTCTTCCTACCCCGATCAGATAACTGCCCTGCCGCCTGATCTCACCAAGGCAGACGAACCTTTAAGCAAGCTCGACTACGAGAACGACGACAGCGAAAAGCATGTTGGCGGCTCCGAACCTGCGGATATCATCGCTCCACCACATAATAACGATGTCGAACCAGACCTTCCGCCATCTACTACTACAGACGCCCCAGAGGATGAGGAGGAACAGATATGGCCACCGACAACCACATCCGAGAGTGATCCCACAGAAGAGGCCGCCGAAACCGAAAGCCCTACACCATCCCCTACATGCGTCGGCTTCGAGTCGTGGATGGCCTCAAAACCAGGGCCAGAATCGGAGGGCAAGCGCAAGTTCCCCTTCGTTCGACCGCCGCCAGAATGCCGGACCTTCAAGTCCCTGCCCCTCGAGGCACTCATCGAGAGGATGAGGGCCGTCATCAAGGACCCGGACCTCTTCCGCCTCTTCGAAAACAGCTACCCCATTACCCTAGACACCATGGTGAAATGGCGAGGGTACGCCAACGAAACGGACGAGGAGACGGCGGAATCATACCAAACCGACGAGGAGCTTGCATACATCATAACGGGCGACATAGACGCCATGTGGCTCCGCGACTCGGCATCGCAGATCTACTCCTACCTCCCTCTCCTGACGCCCTCGAACGCGCTCGACTCGCTCGCCAGCCTCTGGCGGGGCGTCATAAACTCCCACTCCCGCTACATCAACATCTCGCCCTACTGCCACAGCTTCCAGCCTCCACCGGAGTCCGGCATCCCGCCCACGCACAACGCGGCGTTCCGCCACAACAACCCCAACCCGTCCTACGATCCCCAACTAGTCTTCGACTGCAAGTGGGAGCTCGACAGCCTCGCCTCGTTCCTCCAGATATCAACCGCCTACTACGAAGCAACGGGCGACCTCGCCTTCTTCGGCAAATACAGCTGGCTCTCGGCCGTCAAGGCAGCCGTCACCGCCGCGGGCGCCATGCGGCTGGGCACCTACGACGAGGACGGCAAGGTCCTGCCCTCGGCGTGGACGTTCACGGGCTGGACCAACCGCGGCAGCGAGACGCTGACCAACGACGGCCTCGGCAACCCGGTGCGCGAGAACGGCATGGTGCGCACGGCCTTCCGCCCTTCGGACGACGCGACCATCTTCCAGCTGCTCGTGCCGGCGAACATGATGTGGGCCAAGTACCTCGAGGAAGCGTCCGTCATCATGGAGCAGCTCGACCACGAAGAGGCGGGGAGCTTGGCGAACAGCATGCGCAGCCAGGCGGCTGGTATCCGGGCGGGCATCGAGAGAGACGCCATCGTGCCGCACCGGGAGTTCGGGGAGGTCTTTGCTTACGAGGTTGATGGGTTTGGGGGCGCGAATCTGATGGACGATGCGAATGTGCCGTCGCTGCTGGCTATGCCGCTGTGGAATTACTCGGCTACTGCGTTCCCCGGGGCGAGGTATGATCGCGGGAGTAAGTATGCTAAAGAAGTGAGTTTTGAGCACGACTACGACGCCGTTTACAGGAGCACGAGGGCGTTTGTGCTGAGCGACGCGAACCCGTACTTCGCCAAGGGCCCCGTTCTATCAGCGGTCGGCGGGCCGCATCTGGGCCCCGGCAAGGCGTGGCCGATGGCGGCTATCGTGGCGGGGTTGACTGCCTACGAGCCTGCTTCGGGGCTGAAGGACCCGACGAGCGAGGTCGAGAGGCAGTTGCGCATGGTGCTGGAGTCGACTTCGGGCATGGGCGTTGTGCACGAGACGGTCAATAGCTGGGACGACCACGTGTGGACGCGCCCGTGGTTTGGCTGGGCCAATGGCATGTTTGGAGAGCTGATACTGAGGATCGAGAGGGAGGAGGAGGCGCTGGGGTTGAAGGGGGAGAGGAGCCTACTGGGGCGGAGTTGGCAGTAGGATCTGGGTCGTGGTGCATGGTAATGGCATAACGAGGGAGTTTGATGGTTTGCATTCACTTTTTGGTCTGTGGTGTTATATGGGACTGGGTATCTTAAGGAAATGGGTATCTGCATTGGTGGTTTACATCGCTCACAGTTGGTGAAGCGAGCGTCGGAGCAACAAAAACACATGGTTCGGCAGGTCTTACATTGCTCGCAACAATTCTTAGACTCGCCTGAGAACGGAATAATGAACCCCATGGGTTACTTGGAGAGCACGTCCCGGATATCTTCCGAATGCTGGTCTGGTTGCAGCTGGCTTTTAGCCGTCGTAACGTCTGTCCCCTGACCCACGCAATCTATTCACGGGACTAGTTCCGGCATTCAATCTTCGGCTTGGATGGGTTGTCAAGAGTCATTCATGGTCGTTTTACAGCTCGGTGCGCTGGTACGGCTCGCGGCTTGCCGTTGTCCCCAACGAGAGCTCACTACGTCCGTGCTTGTCTTCTCCTACCTACGAGCCCCCATCCCGAGATAGATCATTCGTCTCACCGACTCAATCTTCCACGTACGACCATAGATATCTGAAAACTCGGGATCCCGTCCGCTCTCCCATAGATAAGCAGATAATCGCCAGACTAGTACTCGGGTGGGTGACCACCGGGGAATCCCTGGTGTTGTACGTTTTGCCCCTTTCCTTTTTGCTGCTCCCCTCACGGATAGGAACGAGAATGAGGACTCCAGTTCTCGCCGTTTTGCTGGCCGTCTCCTCCATCGGCAGCGCACTGTCGCCTTGGGTTTTACGGGGAGGGTTCACGCCAACACTCCCTCGGCGCCATGGTCGAGTCATGCCCGAGTCGCGGCGGTCGAGCCAGCCCTCTCGCGGACAGTCGACACACTAGCCGGCAGTCAGGTACAGCAAGGCAAGCATATGCGAGACCACCGAGGGAGTGAGCTCGTACTCGGGCTATATCGATCTGGATGAGCACTCCCACATGTTCTTCTGGTTCTTCGAGGCGCGACGGGACGCGGAGACCGCGCCTATCACACCCTGGCTTAACGGCGGGCCGGGGAGCGACTCGCTGATAGGATTGTTCACGGGTAATTATCTCGCGCAGCATGGTCGATAGGGGGCAGGGCATCGTATCTGACCGTTTGGGCAGAGATCGGACCATGTACCGTCAACCCTGACTTGAGGACCACCCCCAACCCCTTTTCTTGGTCCGAGTACTCGAACCTGCTGTTCCTTTCCCAACCGCTTGGAGTGGGGTTATCTTACGGTACTGAAGGTGAAGGGATGTTTGAGGGCGGTAGGGTGAGTGCCTAGTTCCGCTGCTTGTAACGGCTGTACAGGTCATAGGTCCCAAGGAAATGGTACTAATAGAGCAACAGTGACAATGGTCGTTGTGTGGAAAAAATGCCCCATAACTGACAGTGGTTCGAGATGGACCTCTTAAGTATCTGTCATCAATATCACCGCAATTGATACAACGAGGCTTGCTGCGATGGCGGCGTGGAAGGCTGTGCAGGCTTTCGTGGTCGAGTTACCGCGGATGAGTCCGAGGGTAGCTTCGAGAGATTTCAACTTATGGACGGCCCTTCCTATTCGCATTCCAAGCAGTTTTTCGAATTGATGCTGACATTCTGCAGCTATGGAGGACACTATGGTCCAGGTGAATCTCAGCAATTGCAAACATGGTAGGGTTAGACTTACTGACTTTGTGGCACAAGCATTCATGAAGCACTTCTATACAGAAAACGAATTGATCCGGAAAGGTCAAAGGGAAGGTGCCCTGTTGAACCTGAGGACACTAGGCATTGGAAACGGGATCATCGATGCGGCACTGCAGTTTCCCATGGCAAGTATACATTCCTTCGTCATTTATTCATACTCGGTTGCTGAGATATCTCTAGTATTCCAACTTTACTGTCAACAACACTTATGGCATTCAACCACTGGATGACCAGAGTACATTGATTCTACACTCACTGTTGCTGTTGGCCGTAGCTGATCTGCGACATAGTCGTCTCGTACACCAAGTTCGCCTTGACCATGTATAACGGGTGTCTGGACCAGATCTACCGCTGTCGGCAGGCATATAGCAGTGATGTTGACAGGTATGTGCCATTGTACCATATAGGCACATCCACTGACCGTACTACAGCATAGAAACCCGAGCCCTCTGCAGCAGAGCATCGGATATGTGTCAGTGCCTTCTCAGCTACCCTTCAGCCCAACATGTTGCCAACACGTATGTCTGACTCTCCACAGGCAGAGACAACGTAGAGGGACCATACTACGAGTACGGCGGCCATAGCATGTACGACATCAGGAAGTCATCCCAGGACCCGCCATATCCTGACTTCTTCGTCAAGTACCTCAATCTGCCGTCGACGCAGGAGGCTTTAGGCGTCGACCTCTTGTTCGAGTACGAACCGTCCAGCAACGAGGTATACTCTGCCTTTGAGTTAAACGGGGGCTATGTCTACCCGGGTTTTCTGGAGGACCTTGGATTTCTGCTCGACAAGGGGATCCGCGGTGTGTACGTTGCCTCTTGATACTCATCTTGACGTCACGTGGGTGGTGCTGGTATATTATGATAGCCTGACCTACGGTGACGCCGACTACATTGGCAACTGGTTCGGCGGTTCGGCGGTGTCGTTGGCGGTCAACTACTCCCAAGCCCCATTGTTTCGCTCGTCGTCGTACGTACGGTTGAACGTGGACGGCGCTGACCACGGCATAGTACGGGAGTACGGCAACTTCAACTTCGTGATTGTCTACGACGCCGGCCACACGGTGTCCATCGACAAGCCGGACGTTGCGTTGGGGATATTTCGGCGGTCGGTACTGGGACTCGACATTGCTACGGGGCTGGAGCCCGTGTCGAACCAGACCGCGGTGCCGTTGGTTACCTGATGATCCTATCACTTCGAGCTGACATTGACCAGACAGCAGTATGAAACCCAGACTAAATAAGAACTCAAAATATGATGGAGATTGTGTAGAACACTAGGGATAAGAAGAACAAACCCACAAAGAAATTGGTATGACTTATTGCATCACTTCTCCCCCCTCAAACCGTCACCTCATCCCCTCCTAAACAAACCAAACACCCTCCTCCTTGGCCTAAAATCCTCCTCAGTCACATCAACATCCTTAACCACGCTCAGAAACACCCTCTCCAGCGTCGGGGCCCCAATAGAGTAATCCGCCAGCCCGATCTCCTCCCTCCTCTCCTCCAGCACCTCCACCACCCTCCCGATCCCTCCAATCCCGTCCCGTGCCCCAACATTAGGCACCATGAACTTGATCTGCCCACCCAAACTCTGCCCTTCAAACGTCACATCCGCGAACTCGCTCCTCACCCAGTCCTCCACGGCCTGCATCTCCTCCACACTCGACGTCGGCGCAGACCGCAGCACGAGATGGACGTGATACAGATTCGCATACCGCTCGCGCAACACCTGCGTCGTACCAACGGCCAGCAACCGCCGACTGAGTATGGCCGCCCGCGTGGCCAGCGCGTCGGCCTCCTCCATCGAGTGCGTGGTCAGCAGTAGCGACCGGCCGGGCGACACGTCCGCCAGGACCTTCCACATTTTCCGCTTCGCGGCGGCGTCCATGGCCGAGCTCGGCTCGTCGAGGACGAGCACGTCCGGGTTACCCGTCAGGGCGATGGCGAGGCTCAGCTTGCGCTTGTTACCACCCGACAAGCGAGATGCTAGGCGCGAGGCGTAGAGCGTCAGCCCGACCTTGGCCATGAGCACGTCCGCCTGCTGTTTGGGGTCGGGCACGCCCTTGATGCGGGCGTAGAACTCGAGGTGCTGGCGCGCCGTGAGCAGGTCGAGGGCGTCGAACTGCGGGCAGACGCCGAGGGAGCGCTGCGCGCGGCGCGGGTCCGAGGTGGCGTCGGCGCCGCGGATGAGGATGGTGCCGCTGTCCGGAGCGAGGATGCCGCGGATGAGGTTGACGATGGTGGTCTTGCCTGCGCCGTTGGGGCCGAGGAGGGCGATGATCTCGCCTTGGCCTAGGGAGAGGGAGACGTCGTCCACTGCTGGCGGGAGGGAGGGGGAGAAGGACTTGGTTATGTGCTTGAGAGTGAGGAGGGAGGATTCGGATGTTTGTTGGTAGGGTTCTTTGCCGGAAGGGGAGGTGGTGCTCTCGGGGGCACGCTCAAGTTCGAATCTTGGCTTAGGGTTGCGGGAAAAGAGGCTAGTGATGGAGAGGTCGCTATCGGCCCAGATCAGGATAAGGGGAAGGACGATGACTTGTATGCAGAGGTAGAGAATGGGAAGACCGTATGCCCAGATCGAATTAGGGTCTGTCAAGTCGTCGTCGTTGCGGCAGGCGAGGCGGTAGATATTGAGGCCGATACCCATCGCTCTGAAAATGTTTCCAATGGGGAAGACGAGGTCTAGTGTGAAGGATATGATGTCGATTGTGCGCTGAACATACTGCTGGTCCTCGAGTGTCTGCGGAATCTATTGCGTGGGATTGTTAGTGGCGCATGGTGGAAAAGGGGGGAATGTTTACTTACCGTGTATGCCAGAGCCAGCGCCAAGAAAGCAAGCACCATGTATCCAACAGTCCACAGAAACGCTGCAAGCTGAGAGGGAGCCTTCAGCGAGACGATGTAGCTGATTAGGATGCCGGTGATGCCGTAGAGAATGCAGAGTGGTAACATGTACAGTGGCTTCCACCATATGCCGTCGAACTGGTGCAAGATGGTCATTGAGAAGGCGATGGAGACGATCAGAACAAAGAAGAAGTCGAACAAAAAGTACGCCGTCCACATCGGCAATGGTCGTACCCCATTCGAGTATTGGATGGCCCTGATCTGGTGCGACTTTTCAAAGGCCGGATACAGCGAGAAAAAAGATGGGTAGACGGCGAGGATGAAGCAGGCGTAGACGACGTAAATCCATGACGCCTCGCCGTTTGACTATGTTTGTGAGTCTAGGTCTCTTTCTGAGAATGATTGAATGGGATACTCACCTCGTACCAAAAGTCGTTCATCTGCCCCCTGAATGCCTCAATCGGCACCTTGCTCCGCACCTGGGTCCAGAGGTTAAGGAGCACCTGCGTGTCCGACGTGAAACTCCCATAGCTCGTGATCAGAGGTGCGTTGGCGCTGTCACCCATGTACAAGCCGCCCTGGACGAGAGAGACCTTGTTGACCGAGACGTACTGCTCGAATGTCTGAAAGTCGTCCACGATAGAGAGATCGGTATCGTACCGGGACAAGTTGAACAAATAACCGATAGGATAGTCGCGCAACACGGTGTACACGCTTTCGTTCACTGAGCGGGGACCGATAGGGACTCCGGGTTTGGTGTTGGTCACTGGTCCGTCAGGACCCCAAGACGTGAAGGAGTACGTATAAAGTCTGAGCGGGATGTCGACGGCGCCCACGACCTGTTCGGGTTTGCACCCGTGTCGAGAAAAGTCCTTTGTGACGAAGCTGTTGATTGCTGGCACGGCGGCGATGGGGAGCACCAGGGCCAGGAGGGTCGACATCCAGTATCGCGGCAGGATGGTTAGTCGCTTCCTCAGAAGGATCCAAACCTGCGCCCAGAAGGATGTTCGGCGGCCAACGGACAGCTCTTTGTCTGCATAGTTGTCGTTCGATTCCGGATCCGTCTCGGTCGGATCCGTTGGCATGTCCTCCTTGGTCACGTTCAAAAAGACATCTTCGATGGTTGGGCCTGTCATCTGAACTTCCTTGTGACCCGTGGCTTCGAGCTGAGTGACAAGCGCGGCAGCCGACCTGGAATCTCGAGACCTATAGATGACGCGGTCCTGATGGACCTCAGCTGCTGGTTCGAGATTGCCCGCGGCATCCGGCAGTGACAGGTGGACGCGATACCCTCCGCCGAATCGGTTCTTCAGTTCCGCGCCAGAGCCCTGGCATTTGATCTGTCCTTCGGAGAGAATGATGATATGGTCCGCAAGAACATCCCCTTCGTCCAGGAAGTGAGTGGTGAAGATGATGGACCGTTTGGTACGCTCGGCCAGGATGATGTCCCAGATGCTTCGTCGAGATAGGGGGTCCTGGTTACATGTCAGTCGAGATGAGCAGTGTGCTGAGACAGGGTTGAAGGAACAAGGGATGCCACTTACAAGTCCAGTAGTGACTTCATCCATGAAGCAAACGGAGCTCCCACCAATGAACATGCATGCCAGCTGGAGCTTCCGTTTCTGGCCACCGCTGAGCTTGCTGACTCGGAAATGTCTCTTCTCATCGAGGCCGCATTTCGTTGCGATGTCTTCGACGTCGACCGGATCCCGCCTGCCACTCTTGATTTCGCTCCAGAAGTTGACGTGCTCGAGAACAGTGAGCTCGTCTCGCATGACGTTCTTCTGGGGACATATACCGAGCGGTGCACCAGAGGAGTTGATCCTGATGTTTCCGGATGTTGGGCCCATGAAACCGGACAGGAGATCCAGAGTTGTTGACTTTCCTGCGCCGTTGACTCCGAGGAGACACAAGATCTGCCTCCTCTGCGCAACGAGGTCCAGTCCATGGAGGGCCCTGAGCGCTGGTCTGCGTCGCCAGAAGCAGACGATCTTCTGCCACCAAGAGGCTGAGTAGACCTTTGTAAGCCCGACGGTGTCAACGGCAGGAGCCATTTCTCCTTCTTTCTCCGTGACAATTTGCCTTCCTTTGAAGTTGACGCCATGTACAAGACGCTCGGCCAGAATTGCCAAGAAGGGGTAGACGATGATTTGTACGATGAGGAAACCGAAGAACACCGACGACGAGACGTCATACCGCTCCTCGACGCCTCGAAGCTCTAAAGGGTCCCCGAACGACGATAGATCGACCCTACCAGTGCTCATATCGAGCGTCCTCTTGACAACAGCGAACCGTGTCAGGTGATAGAGGTGGAAGAGATAGTTCATACTGGGGAATAACAAGGATAGGGGTAAGACTCGCGAGTTGTCAAGGGGGATCCACCACCTGTTGACGAGGATCGCTGCTCCGCCGGCGAGAGCGAGGAATGACCCAGCGATGAAGACGCCGGATATTCTCGTGCTCCTGAAGAAGGACGCAGCGAAGACTGTCGAATTTGTTATGGCCCAGCCGGAGAAGACCTGCCAGAAGATGGGGATTGCGGCGTTCGAACTGCGGAATAGCGTGTGCCAGTATACTAGTAACGCTGATTAGGACATTGCGAGAGACTGCCGGGCGAAAGGACTAGCGACTGATAACTTACTAACGCCAGACACGATCCAAAGGGGTAGGTAGAGTAAGCCAAAGGTGATCATGGAAGCCAGTACTCTGGCAGATGGAGAGCCGCCCATTGCATCAATGAGGAGAGACATGCCAGAGGCTCTCTCAGACGTGATAGTGTTGGCCACTTGATAGATGGGCAGGAGTACACTCAGAAAATAGGTGATCGCGTAGATCCGCCCGACATCTAGCGAGAACTGCATGCGAATATCGTCCTCTATGGCCTCCCGGGACCAAGGTTGGAACCGGGAAATAGTCGGTGTTACTGTCGAGTCGGTGATGGCATTCTCAATGGCAAGTTGGAGAGGCAAGTCGAGGGTCTCTTTATACCCCCTCCGATAAGAGAACGCTGCGTCCACACGGACGGTGTAGTTCCAAGTCCCGTTGTAGATATTCGAGAGAGGAGAGTCGTTGAACTCGACTACGGCGAAGCAGTCCGAGATCCCGTGGAAGGTAGGGAAGCATTCTGACGGTAGGTTGTCGGGATCCTGGTGCAGGAGGACCTGCGAAGCGATGTCTGCTAAAGGTTCGGTAATCTTCTGGATCACGTTGTCGACGTCCGGTCCGAGGCCAGGGCGAGAAGCGAAGACCAGGAACTTGTTTGCCGGCAGGCTTTCTCGTACGGTGCGTATTGGAGCAGGAGGACCGGGTTCGTCTAACCCTGAGCCACTGAAATTCTTGATGTTCAGTGTCAACGCGATGGTGAGGACCGGAATGATTGCCGCTTGCAGGAGTGTCGAGAACCAGTTCCGAAGGAGGAGGAAGCGAAAGTTCTTCTTGGTGATGGTCTTGGTCTGCCTCGCCAGACTGACGACGGCGTGAAAGACCGCCATAGTGCCGGTGGAGGTGAACGGGGTTGGGTTTGAATTTGCTATGGTTGTTATTGCAGCTCAGGAGGGTTTCTGAAGACGAGACTTGCTGGGCGGTTGCCGGCCCCCTGAACTGATATACCGCATATACTCTGTTCCACGCAGCAATGCAGCCCCCCAGTTTCATTACATAAGGTATATACATTCGAACCCCGTCGTATCCCCTTGGGTCTCTCCCGAACAACATCAGAAGCCATGGGGATAGCATTACGCGTCCTTTCGATCGTGATGCTCACCACGGCCAGTATGGTCAACAACGTGAGCCAACTCCATACGAGACATAGCCCCCGGCAGAGTCGAGTGATCGGGCTCCTGGCGAGAGCACCAACAAAGCAACGCTATTACGGCAATTGACACCTATTCGGTCCACTGGACTGGAGCCGTTTTGTTTGTCCTGGGGCGCAACGAGTAGTCTTGACTCTGCCGTTCTATGTACGAGCCGTGGTTTTCAATTGGATGTTATATTGCTGCCTGGGGCAAAGTCAACATATCTCCCTTACAATGAGTTCCAATGTAACTCGTACGGAGAGAAAATGTCCTCAGGCTCTTCATCTGCCAATCCGGCTGGCTTGTCTGCAAGGGTGGGCATATCCGCTCCAGGCAGACATTTAGGTAATCTTGTCGTCGTCGTTATATTTCCGTTTCGAAATGCAAGTCGCGACGATCTTGGTCTGGTCATCTCCCCATCAACAGTCAATGATGCACTCGCGCTTGCTCTTGCGCGTGCTCTTGCGCGTGCTCTTGTAGTAGAGGATTCACCTTCCTGCGCAGACGGGGATAGCCTTCTGTTGCGAAAGTTGCGAGAGGTCTCTTGCCATGTCATAACACGTCTCAAGCTTAACCGCCCCTTCTGGGAGCTGCCGAGAGAAGCTCAAAGCTTAAATCTGGTGACAGATGGGAGTACCGAGGTTGGGAAAAATGCCCAGGTGGTGTAATAGACCGGACTACGGCCGTTCGCGGAAAGATGATGTGAGACTCATCTGTGCTCGTCAGGCAGCTCTTTTGGCCCTTGGCGAAACGGTAAGAGAGACTTTAACAGGAATACGAACACCGAAGATATGCAACACCCTAAGGTAGTTGTAATGGAAGAGAGAACCGAAAACCACCGCCATTCGTTCGGTGAAGAGGATGAGGGATCGGACGCTCGAGCGGCCGCCGACATGTCTTCGCATGTGCCTCAGGAGGCAAACACGCGTATTGAAAGAGCAAAAAGAGCGACCATATGCCATGCTTCAGCGGTGTCGATGCAGGGAAACTGGGACGCAGTGCGCTCGCCTCAAGCCTGGGACCTCCGAACGGGGGCTTGGGCATGAAAGTTGCGAGCTACCGCTGCATAGATGACGGCATGCTTTGAGAACGATGATGCCTGCAACCGCGGCCACGATAGCCGCTGAGTATAGCAACTCGGTGAGGGATTCATTCCGGCCCATGGTCTCTGCTCCGATCTCCGTCGGGCGGTGTAGTGGAGACACCGATGGACAGCCAGCCCGGAGCCGGAATACGGCACCCTCGAAAACGCCACAACCTCGAGCCCGCCTTGAGCCCGCTTCGAAGGAGGAGTGCCATCTATGCTGAACAGAGTATGCGCAAAGCATGGTATGCCAGTGGAGATTCGCCTGTTGTCGGGCGTTTGCTCTACGGCATCAGATGCCGTTCAATGCCGTGGTGTTGAGCCCGTAGAGACCAGCGACCAATACCAATACGTGAACCGTGTCTTCCGAGACTTGATGGCATATACTTTACAGCTGTGCCAAGTCATCGTCCGAGACACAGAAGGCTCATCCAAAGACGCGTGATTCGATGTCATGCAGGTCCACATTCGCATACTCGACGCGAGGAGCATTGTTGATGCAAACGCTGTCGCATGAATCAGGGCCATAAGGAAGAGAGAGCCGAAATACATCGGGACAAGGCGCGTAAAGTAAAAGGGGTGGGCATCGAATACTTCGTATGTGGGTGGTTTATTAAACGAGACGGTTCGAGAGTGAGGCTGGGGAGATCCAAGGCACTGCAAGGTAAACAGCAATTCGATGGGCGGCGCAATGCTGCTACCATCTCCCAAGGGGTATCGATCCAAGTCGAGACGTGAGTAAGGAAGTCTAGGTCTAGAGGTAGTCCACTGTGTAGATTCTGCTCCATATCACGAAGTGATGAGTTGTTTGAGCGAGTCAATTGGTCCACATGTGAGGCACCTCCTCGACCTGTAATTGCCGCTTTCGGTCTAGCCGACTGCAAGCTTCTCCGCGACCAGCGCTAGAACTTCCCGCGCGACTTCGGTGATCTGGGAATTAGTGAATTCCAAGCAATTGTGCGCTTCTCATTGGCCACAGGGCGAAGTCGTGCCCCGGTTAAACGCTCCTGCCGGGCCTGGCCTCCCGTTAACTCACATCCCCAGGACCCCTCACAGTCGCTGCTTCCCTAAATCAACCCATGCACGTTCGCCTTTAGGTACAGTGTCAGAAGCGTTCCTTACCTTCCAGGTTATTCACCCTTTCCGATTTGCACTTTGCATGCAGTCTGTTGTCCTCCCTCAAACCAACTTCCTCCGCTCCTTCCATTCATGACAGAACTTCAGCCTTCTTCGAGCCTCTCGACAGAAGCAGCAGCACTTCGTCTCTTCATCGCCAGTGCCGCCAGTCGAGTGCAGAACAACAACCTCGGTGTTGTTCTCTGCGGGGTGAAGGATCCCGGATAGGTTTCGAGCCAGCATCACCTGAAGCTGCCGAGTTACTTGTCACGGCAGATTAACGACCCGGGAACTGCCTAGAACACAAAGCCGACGACTCAAATTTCTTGTGCTACGGTGGAAAGGCCGTGTTCGTTTCGACTCACACATGACTACCTCAGCTCGGTGATCGACCGGGCCTCAACCCGCGAATTACCTACCACGAAATCTACACAAGACTCCAGTCGCACGACTCGACAACGCAGACATGGAGCCCGTTCCAGAGACCGAGAGAATGGAGGAGTTCCGCTCTTCTCCCCTCCCTAGCCTTCGACTCCAAAGCCCTTCAACTCTCGCAACGCCGGACTCTGAACTCGCCCGGAAACCACCAAACCTCCGTCGAGCCACCGACCCCTCGCCTTCCTCTCCCAGCTCTCCTTCCTGGACACCATCCGCACTGCCATTCCGAACCCGCAACGCGTCTCCCCTCTCATACGGACACAGCCGATCTCGATCAGCCGCCAGCCTAGCACCGCCGATGGCTCGAACACAGTCTCTCCCCGGCGTGAACGGTGCCGGACACATATTGTACTCGCCCCAGCTTCGCTCGTCCAGCCCCTCCGTCTCGCCCAACCGAGCCCGCGCACCGAGAAAGTCGGCCGACGAGTCCTTCCCGACCTCACCAACACGCATGTCGGTTCACAACCCCGAGAGGCGGCTGTCGGAGAGGAGTAGTGCGCCGAACCTCGGCCTCGGACCAAGCTCCGGTATACAGGGCGCACGACTTCGCCGGCCCGCATCACCCCTTCGCACCCTGGCACAGCTGGGCACGGCACCTCTCCCTGACGTGCCTGAGACGGTTCCCGAGGCTGTATCCGAGACCACACCGGAACCTAGAGAAGGTCCCTACGAGGTGCCTTCTTCGGTGGCATCGTCTCCGTCGTATCGACCATATGATCCCCTATCCAGCACCTACAGCTACGGTTCTGCCTATCTTTCGTCATCCGTGCCCGCGACCCCAACATCGGCCAGGTCCAGGAGCCCAAGTATCTCGAGCTTGGAGACGATACCAGATTCGCCCGATGCCGAAGAAGCTGCTCTGGAAGCTGAGCGGATAGCACAGCTTAAGGCTGCGGCGGATGCTGCAGAGGGCGGCGATTCGAAAGGGAGGAGTGGCCTGGATGCTCCCGGGCGTGGTAGGACGCTCGGCTTCGGTTCGAGGGACAAGCGGAAGAGGTGGAGTGTGTGCGGCGCTGAGAGACGGGGAGATCTGGACCTGGAGACTATCTGGGAGGATTGATGAGTTGGGAGGACTACGATAACACATGTTGCTAGGCACCACTGTGCGCTACAACTTTTTGACGGATTGAGACCACAATCCATGTGGTGCCATAGGAGGGTCTTGATGAGATACAGGCGGTCATTGGAAGGCCAGATATCGTTGACTTCGCCGTGTCGGCGGATCATGTTGTTGCAAGAGCGCATTGAGGGCGCTTCAACGTTAGCCTTCATGGTCAGGCAGGTTGTGCTCCCTCCCTTCACCGGAGATTTGGGAGACATTGAACAAACGGTGGTCAACATGAATACGGGTTATTGACCGGCCACAACTGTACATAGGAACCTTGCATGAAGGATCGGCAGGGCAAGATTACGGCGTTCAGGAGTGCAATACGCTTCGATACCCTCTTCGCATCGGCATCGGCCAGCCAGGAGGTATACAGAAGCGGCTGGCTGCGATCGGCATCCGAAATATTCATGGCAATTCAGTTTTAGTGTTTATATTGTCTCTTAACTATAAACGCTAGCTTTGGTTCACCGTTCAGACCTGCAGTAGCATCGATGATGTTCCAGATTGGTGTCAACGGCTTACTCGGGTTCGATGCTTAAACAAGGCGCTCCCTTTATTCCTCCCTCGACCTGGCCTTAGTGTCTACCCCCTTCCCGCAACCGCTAGGTTTCGATGCTATTGTTTAGACAGAGGAACATTGAGTAGATACTACTGCAAGGGCACGATGGTAGAGTTGATATTGAGCATTTGGAGACACGACACTGTTCATATCATGGCAGCATTTGGTTGCCTCTGTCATGGCCAACATGTATATATATCTCAGCGACGCATCGCCATACACTCAGGCAATCTCATCGACACTCAATCACCTTCAGTTCACTCAGTATCAGCTGCTCCAGTCACTCTTGCCTCACAGTATTCACTTCAGAGCCGTAACTATGAGGCCCTCCTCCTTTCAGACAACAGTCGGACTGTTCCTCGCAGCAGCTGGTACACTGCCAGGCGCAGATGCAGCCAGAATAGTATGTCTCTCCTCACCACGATGCCTGACAAATGACCACCCGGGACTAACCATCCTCCAGAAGCACTTCAGAAAGCAGTCACTCCAGCACGTCCCTCGCCATCACTATCCCACCATCAACACGACCTCCTTCTCCTTATCCCCCGAGCCCAGTTGCTCCCTCGAGGTCATAACCGTCACCACTACAGTGGACATCACGACCACAGTCACAGTCCTATCAACGACAAGCACGCCTGACGCCAAGACCCCGTGCACCCGTGGCTGCGGCCACCACTACTGGAACACCTCGTCGATCGTCTCCACGGCCCCTTCGACCTTTCTTAGCACTGGCATCGTGTCGTCGACTTCGCGGCCTTGCTCGGAAGAGACGCCGCACCCAACTTGGAGCCGTAACTCGACTCTTATCACACTGACGAGGACGACATCAAGCTTGACGACTGAGGGGCCTTGCACCGAGGATGTTTCCACCAGCAGCAGTTCGAAGTCGAGCGAGACGCCATGTACTGATGATGAAGTGTCGAGCACTACTACCACCACCATTGAGCCAACTGAGGAGCCCTGCACCGAAGATCTGGCGAGCACGACCACCAGAACCAGCACAACCAGTGTCCAGGCAACCGAGGAGCCCTGCACGGACAACTCTCCCAGCACGACCAGCAGCCAGCCAGCAGCGACAACCTCCCCGACCTCCGGCACCAAGGAGCCCTGCACCGACGACTCTCCCAGCACGAGCTCTCCTCCAGTTGCCACCTCAACAATCCCAAGCACCACAACCTCACCCTGTGAGGACGACGGCACGTCCAGCACCAGCTCACCCACCGCTGACACAGTAGTCACCTCGACAATCTCCTCCGCAACCACAGAACCCTGTGACGACGACAGGATGTCCAGCACTACTAGCTCACCCACGGCAGACATCACAATCACGTCGGTCACTTCGAGCACCACAACCGCCGCCTGCGACGACGACGACCACACTCCCGCTCCTACCACCAGCAGGGGGATGAGGGGTGGGAGGAGGGTGTAGGGACGGTCAGTCGGATCCGGTAAACTAACGAGATGGATATACGGCCGGCGAAAGGGCTGGGATAGGGATATTTCTATGGGTAACGGTAATGGGTTTGCTTTGGGAGTTCTTCTATTCTCGTCAGTCACGACTGGCAGTGTTTTTATTAGACATTTTGATGATAATATAATTTTCAGACCTTCAACCGTCTAACCAACCTTTGTACAACTCCTGCTCAACGTCTCTTCCACCAGTCTCAGTCAAAAGGAATCCTCCTCAACTGGCCCCCCTGCTTCCTCGCCTCCTGCGCAGCAGCCAGACTACTCGGCACCTTGATACCGCAGCAATCCCCCCAACCCACGCTCTGCTGATGCACATGTCTAACACCCCCCTCATCATCGAACACCTCCACCTCCCCACTCTCTTCCTCCTCCTCCTCCCCATGACCCTCCAGCCCATCCAGCTCGCTCATCCCCTCCGCAGCAGGGACCAACGACCCGAACAAAAAGTGCTGCATAACGGGCAACTTCTTCAGCACCTCGGCGACGAACATCCGCCTCATGCCGCCCTCGATCTTCTCCCAGCTCTTGGCGCTGCTGATGTCGTCCAGCATGGGACTGTGCCACCTCAGCCCCTGCACCGTCTTGGTGTCGTTGACGAAGTTCACCTGGCCGAGGTAGAGGTAGTCCTTCCCGAACTCCTCGAGGGTGAGCTGCTGGTGGATCGCCAGCGGGGTGATGAACTTGTGGTGCAGCAGCTGGCTCGCCCCGAACAGGAAGGGGAGGAACTGGTAGTCGTCCAGGCCCCAGACGCCGTGGGAGCCGGCGGGCTCGAGGTAGTAGTTCATCTGCACTAGACGCATGATTTCTAGGTACCGCTCGAACACACGGAGGACGAGGGGCTTGAAGTCTGACCGCTTGATGATCCGGAGTTGGTAGAGACACAGCAGCCAGATCATGAAGTTGAGCTCGTGGCCGGAGCCGTAGTCGATACGGCTGCGGTTGCCGAAGGACTGGTTGAGGTACGTCGCCGCCTCGGCCACGGCGTCTGGGTTGGCGATCCCTAGCTTCTCGTGCCATGTTGCGGTGCGCTGCTTGACTTTGTCCAGGAAGGTCCGGAAAGTCTTGTTGCCGAACCTCGAGCCACCCTGGTCGTCCGGTGGTGACTCCTGGCAGAGCGTCTCTGTCTCGTCGAGGATGGACAAAATGGTCTTCACGACCGGGCTCAGGTCGGCATTTTTTACTGATGAGATGGGGGAGTCCAGTACCGACTCGGAGAGGGTGAAGATCCAGCCGACGATGAGGTTGAAGGTTGGTGAGGCTAGGAAGAGCTCGTGGTCTTTTGGGGAGAGGATCCGGCGGGAGGGGATTCGGAAGGTCAGTGTAGACAGATCCGGGGGATCGGGGAGACCTGGGTTCTCTGGTATTGGGAGGGGCGCAGATTGCTGTGGTCGCCGCCGCCGGGGCTCCAGCTTGGGCAGACGGTCTTTGAGATTTGGGATGCTGGACGCTTGAGGTGCAGCGGGCGGAGAGCCCGTGTTGGCTGGTGGGCTCATGTTCTGTCTGGTATTTCTGATATTCCCAAGCTCTTTGCTGTTTTAAAATGCTTGGCCGTGCTTGGGGTGAGCCATGTATGATTCGTGAGAGGTCTCAGTGAAGGTGCTATGTAGGTTAGTAGGTGAAGGAAAGGGAGCTGTGTGCGTCTCGGCAACTTAGAAATCATGAGATGGCTGTCAGATCCCTGCAGCCTTTCCCAGAATCGCGCTAAAGGTTGAGCTAAAATTCGGGGCGCTAACCCGATGGGATCACAAACCGTCAAGCCTTAACTGCGTCAAGGTGGGGGAGCTGGATGAACAAAAATTTGGAGCTTGAGGTGGTTTTGAGCCTCACTTTCATTCCTAGCACCATTCTTGTCAACAGCTTTCAACGTCACAAGCCAAGATGACTGTAGCAGCCCCGGAAGCAGATCTGGGTATTCTTCCCAAGGCAGATGGTTCGGCCACTTTCAAGTATGCCGGATACACCATCACGGCGTCGGTGAACGGACCCATCGAGGCTGCGAGGAGGGACGAGCATCCTTACAAAGCTCATGTCGATGTCATCGTACGACCCGCAGCAGGGACTGGAGGTAATTCGTTTCAACATCATACCACCGCCATCTCACTGTCGAAAGGTGTGAAGCTCGTAAATGCTCTGCTAACATGTGTATATAGGCACTAGAGAGCGCCATCTGGAGTCGCTGTTGGAGTCTTCGCTCTCACAGATCATTCTCGTCAAGGACTTCCCACGGTGTCTGATCCAGATAGTCCTGCAGGTCGAGTCTGCGCCGGCGAACGACTATGTCAACACTAAGCTCGTTCAGGCGGGCATTGTGAGACTTTCCAGCCATCATCTCACGTTCTATAAATACTAACGCCATGCCTCTAGAACCTCCCCATCATCCCTGCCCTGATGCAAACGGCCGTTTTGGCTCTCCTGTCAGCATGCGTACCTATGGCAACCACCGCGGCGGCGGCTGTTACTGCCGTCGTCTCGGAAGAAGGCGCTACGCGGCTTGTCGTGGACCCTTCCCAGCGCGAGCTCGACACGGCTAAGTCGGCACACGTGTTCGCCTTTACCGCCCACGGCCAGCTACTCCTCGCGCAGAGCCAGGGCGACTTTACCATGGCCGAATGGGAGGACGCGCATGCCACGGCCAAAAAGATTTGCTGCGATGCCACGAAGAAGGAGGGCATGGAGATGATCTTGGACGACGACAAGCAGGCCGGCCCGGATCTACAGCAGTTCCTTCGTTCCACGATGGAGGCCAAGGTTGCTGAAGATCTCCTGTGGAGGTGAGACGGGGGCACCAGTATGTGACTTGACGACATCCGGGTGCCACAATGGAACAGCTTGGTTGGAGGTGGTCCTTGGAGAACGACATGACGATGCATGCACCAAACTCACATCGAACAAAAGGAAGGTTCTCTCGGCTGGATATCGCCAACTGCAGTCAAGGGGACACCGGGACGAACCGCAAGGAACAATGAGCGGCAGCTCACGCAATCAGCGGCCGCCAGGGCACCAGGGAGCTCACGGTGTGAGGTTTGGGCCAAAGCTTGGTATGGGACGATGGGCTGATTGCCCACTTTGAAGATCATCTATCGTCTGGAGTTTTCGGACGGGCTGTGTGAGAAGAGGTTTACCGTCCGGCAGTGGTGGGTCGAGCCGCATGGTTGTGTTCCAGGACGCTGTTGAGGCGCTGTTTCAGCTTGGCCGCGGCGCCTCCACTACGGGCCGATACCACAATGTCCCACCCAACAGGGGGTCTACTGGACGGAGAATCACTGAAGAAGAAGATACGATGGCTGGCAGCTTCAGGTGTGCAGCCAATGATGATTTGAGAAAGACCAAACAGGACCTATTTGCGTCCTGGAGTTACAGGTGTTCTGGGTTGTGGATTGAGATACTGCAAATTGACGCTGCTGCTGCTTGCATCAACAAGACACATGGAAACCGACATGGCAAAATGCCCACTAGAACGTTACACAAACACACCTTGCAGCTGTTCGGTCGGAAAAACCATGAAAACCATGGATCTAACATTGATATGCCGCTGATCTTGAGCTTGTGACTTTGTGTGAGAGCTCGTCGGGTGCTTGATTCGCGCGAGAGAAGCTGGCCGCGGCTGCGTGATCCGCACGGGTCAGGCCGAAGCTTCATCGAAGCAACACACTGGATTCTTGAAATGCCGTTGCATCCAGCGTGACACGTCCTCTCCTTTGCCAGAAACGAATTTCCCAGCTGGGGCAATCCGTGATGGGTGATGTGAGACGAATTGGCCTACGCTAGCGTGTCCCCTAACTCCCGCCTCGCCTCCAGACCCCGGCCTAGCTAGGCGCAAGCTGAGACTTCGAGACTGGAGCTTCACCCCATCGTATCCCGGCAGAGCTATCCTGTATCCCTGCCCTTCCATTGTTTCCTTTGTTGACATTTCCACGGCATTGGAGCCTGGACTGCCGCTAGGATCTGTATTTGGGAGCTTCTCCGTGGCACTGAGGATGGAAATAGCAACAGGACTACAGACCTAGCCCTTGTCTGCCCCTATCTGCTTGTTTTTCGAGCTGCTACACGTGTACAGCGACGTGGACCGTATCGGTGTCTGACTGTAATGGATCACATATCAAACTGCGAGTCTCGTCTTCGAGGAGAGGTGTGGCACCAGTCGATGGCCACGCGGATACGCAGATGCCCTTAGAACCAGGTGAACGCCGCTGTACTTCCTCCGACGGCGACAACCCGAGCCTGAAGTGTGCCGGTGTCATAATGTGATGGAAATGGAAGAAATGGAGTCGGAGTCGACTTGACTCTCAAACAGAGCGGCATGGTGCTCAAATCTCCAACAGGGACCTCTCAGGGAGGTAAGGTACGTACTGGAAACAACCCGACCCCACCGTGCCCCTACGACTCCCGTCGCCAACGCTCCTTCCACCCATGTCAGTGTGTTGGGAGAGCTTCAGCTCGGGGAAGGAGAGCTCTCTTCCTTCTTAAATGGACGACGGATGATCACCAACTTCTGCCGGTGCTGCTCTCCTTCCTCTCTTCAGTCTTCTTTCTCACTGTAGACCCGCCGCTCCGACTTCTTCGCTTCCTCTCGCTTCCTCTTCTTCCCTTCTTCAGCAAGGTGATAGACAGCAAACTCAGAGCTCTGGCAGTTCTAGCTACCAACACCTCTGTTTCCTTGTCTTCCCTTGGCCTTATTTACTCCTCGACTGCCTGGTGCTCGTTCTTTTCTTCTTGCCTCATATTTGACCTTCACTATATACCTATTTTATTGCACATAAGTTCTAATCACCTGATTACCTCTCTCAAAAACCTTACTGGACATACTACCACTCGGCATTTTTCCCTTATTCGCGGCATATCAGATACCCAGCATTAGACCAGGCGTCCCATCACATCTCCGGCATACGCAGCAAGCAAGATTCGGCATATAGACCAGATTCATTTCAGCTACACCTGATTCACCTGATACCCTGATTCCCCGATTCCTTCAGCTTCGTCTTTTCCCGGCATCCGGTTTGCCAGCTTTGAGCTCGCTTCTCAACTTTAACCAGCGGCCTGCATATTTGGGACCACGTGCAGCTGCACTGCACCTCAGATCACATCACCACCACATAAGCACACACCACCCAATTGGCGGCATCTCGAAATCACGACAACAGCCTCTCCCGTTGGCCACACACTCGGCTTCCTTTTGCTTCTCAAGTACCTCGACTGCATTATCACCTCGTGTGCTCCTCGCGGCCGTATTATTCCTGCTGGTATGTTCTGATCTTTTCTTGTCTGTCATCACAAGTGGTGGGATATTTTTGGCTCGGACAGTCTGGACGCTCTGGGGCCAAACCAGACTTCTGTGAAACCTGTGCAGCATAATCCGCACACAGGAGGGTCCCCAAGCATCCAGGACATCCAATATCCGCTAAGAACCCCTTCCACTTGTAATTGGTGGAGGTGCGGGAGACGTTACGGGAAACAGGATCCGCTAACCACAGGGCCTTCTTTCAGATCTTCCATCGACTTCCGACTTCACCGATCGATCGACGATTTGTGTGTCTGCCCGGATTCATATTGCCGACCAGATACCGACCACCGTCTGTTACCATCGGATCTTACCTGCACAGCAATTCACTGACGTCGACAAACGTGTCTCGGGTCGTTTACGGTTGTATTGTCCTGCATCCTGTACGCATCTGCAGGTTGTACATACAGCACCATTTCGTCAGTAACTTCACCACCGGGTCTCCGCAATACCCGGTAATTGGTCTCGGACTTTGCTGTTATAGCGGAGTTTGAATCACCCCGCGGACGCACCTCCACACCACTACATCCGCCACCCACCATCATCAACCCCTCCGGTCGGACCCTCTGCTGCAGCGTGCAGGAACCGCTAAACCCGAAGAGGCGTCGCCAAAAGTCCCAAAAATACAATGTCTAGCCAGATCTCATCGCCCACGGCAATCCATCCATCGCTCAGTAATCTGGGCGACCATTCCAACCCGCCCGCGCGTGGAGATAATAACCCTTCATCCGCCAGTCTTGACCGCCGCCCGAGGAGTTCCTGTGCAACTATCGTGGAATCATCAGTCGTGGAGGACGCGTCATTCATTGACATTCTAAATACCGACGACCTTTCCGCGTCCCAACATGCCGAATTGCACAACCATTCACTTGCGCCGTCGGTGCTAGAATCAGCAACCTCACTCTTCGACATACCCTACAGCACCCTGCCCTCGAATAGAACATCTAATACTTTGGGCCACCGCAAGTGTGCATCGATCGAGTCCGTCCCTCGGCAGACCATCCTCAAGGCCCTCGCTTCGGTCGCTCGCAGCAACAAGCCAGAACCACTCTCTCTATCCGGGATGTTGTCCGCTCACAACCCCAAGGTCACCCTCAACGGTACGGACAATCGTCCTACCACGGCCTCTTCCCAGAAACTCTCCGACGCGCTCAACAGCCTAGCGCTCTCCCAGTCTCAGGAGCAGACGATGACGCCACACACCGCTCTCGCATCCCTGCAATCACCCTGTTTCTACCACAACCGGTTTGACGATGCCGTGGATATCGACAAAGTGCTGGAGGAGATCAAGAATGACGAGTGGATGTCGCATTCCCGGCTGGTGCAGACCGCCACTGGCGTCCGCGAGGTGTCAAAACAATTGCAACGCCGACCAATCAAGCGTGCCGTCCGGAACGTCATGATCGTCACGAAGGCGCGCGACAACCAGCTCGTTGTGCTCACTAAGGAATTGGCCCTCTGGCTGCTCAAGACACCGCGATATGGATCCGATCTCGGTATCAACGTCTATGTGGATGCCAAGCTCCGCAATTCGAAGCGATTCAACGCGGCCGGAATCCTCTCCGAGAACCCGCGATTCGAGAGCATGCTGAAATACTGGACGCCGGATCTTTGCTGGAGCCAGCCCGAGAAGTTCGACCTGGTGCTAACACTTGGCGGTGACGGCACTGTCCTCTTCACATCATGGCTGTTCCAGCGCATTGTGCCACCGGTGCTGTCCTTCAGTCTAGGCAGCCTAGGATTCCTCACGAGCTTCGAATTCGAGAAGTACAAGCAACACCTGAATCGAATTATGGGCGACGAGGGCATGCGCGTCAACTTGCGCATGCGCTTCACTTGCACGGTCTACCGCGACGGTGCCGGCTCAGAGGTTGAAGAGGGCGAGCAATTCGAGGTGCTGAACGAGCTGGTCATTGACCGCGGCCCGTCGCCATATGTCTCGAACCTGGAGCTCTACGGCGACAACGAGCTGCTGACGGTCATCCAGGCGGACGGCTGCATCTTCTCCACCCCCACCGGTTCCACAGCATACTCGCTATCCGCCGGCGGCTCCCTGGTTCATCCCGACATCCCCGCTATCCTTCTCACACCCATCTGCCCACATACCCTTTCCTTCCGGCCGCTGGTTCTCTCGGACACGATGCTCCTGCGCATCAGTGTCCCGCGCAACAGTCGGGCAACAGCCTACTGCGCCTTCGACGGCAAGGGCCGAGTCGAGCTCAGGCAAGGTGACTATGTCACCATCACGGCCTCGCAGTACCCGTTCCCGACCGTCGTGCGGACAGATAACGAGTGGTTCGACTCGGTCTCTCGCACTCTTAGGTGGAACGTGCGGGCAGCAACGCAGAAGGGCTTTGACTCTGGCAGCGCGGCCGACAGCGAGGACGGCAAGGACGATGCAGAGTGGGACATTGACACCGATTCAGCCTGCTACGCCAGCGAGGAGGGCAGCATAGCTGCCAGTCCATTGAGGAGACAGATGAGTCTCCTTGGACTTTGATGTGGAACTAGAACGAATTGCATCTAGAATATGTGCGGTGTCAAACGCCGCGGGAGGATTCGCAAGCGACATGGTTAGAAGAATACCCCTGAATAGAAAGGGCCGGGTTGCATTTCCTCTCGAGCAAGGAGTGGCATGTTGGACGGCATAGCGAACGAAGCTGGCGATATATGATCTGGTACATACATTTACCACGATGGAGTTGGGAGTTCGGACTCTGTACATAGCTACTTATATATGACACAAGCGTCTGAGCTGGGCAGATAGTGCCACGGAATCGATTGTGTCCTTACCAACCACCTCGCCACCCGGCTTGAGGAGAAGCCTGCGCTTACATTATCCTGGTTTTCTCCTCGGGAGGGGGGGAGGGGCCACGAAGTCGAGGCGTGTTGAAGTACAGTTGCCCGCCACGGTTCGCAGGAAATGCGAGGAGAACAGCCATTCTCTTGAAAGACCGCTTGATGGGCCGCCGGCAATGCACGGGGCCGGCGCTGACCGAGCCATCGCCGCCCCTACTGCCACTCTATGAATCACTCAACTACTTCATGCTCCTCCAAGCGCGGCTGTGGCGCGTTATCGCGGCCCTCCGCCGCCACTGCTGCCCTCGAGTACGGACGGACTCGGTCTCCGTCGCTGCGCGGCGTCACCACCCGCTATTCCCGCTGCACGAGACGTCCATCATCCGGTGGTTTCCCCCGGGGTTGCTGAACGTCCCAATCACGGCTCAGATATCCACGTCGGCACCACAGCAGCCTCCCTCCTCCTCCTCCTCCTCGCCCTACGCATATACCTAAACACATTAACCGCCCCAACCCCTCCTCCCCTCTTTCCCACCGGGCGCCCCACTCGACGATGTCAACCTCCCACTTTGAAGGAACGTCATTGACCTGCTGCCCTCCGGCCTTGCTCTCGCTTGGCTCTCTGGGCTGCTCATCGCCGCCAGCTTTGCGCTTCACCACCCAACACGCCCCATCCGACGAGCTGCCCGCCTTTGTCCACGGCTTGACCTGCGTGTCGGGATCGGCTAGCCAGTACTCGATTGATTTCCGGATGAACTCCCTGATGGGCGCTGTCTCCTTCGGGCGGTTTGTTGAGGAGCATGAGGTGCGCGAAGAGGTCGGACCGGAAGGCTGCCGTGTGCACTCTAATGGACGCCGGTTGGGCGGTGGCGATGTCGGTGTCGGTCATGGTAGCTAGCTGGGTGTTGTTTTGGAAGAATAAGGCATTCACTGACTGTCTAGAAGGACTCTCTAGAAGGGGTAGAGTAGAAGCCTGTGGTTGGGACGTTGGTTGGCTCGACGTCTTGACCCATGATATTAGAAGCCTGAATATGACACAGTTGCCGGGTTAGGGTTATATTTCTTCTCAGTTCTCCTTGCCTCATGTAATCTTCACCGTTGCACTTGTTAAACAAGAACGCATCCGCGACAACTCGCTTCCTTCATTGCTCGCGCTCAGTTTACCGTTTCTACGAGTATATTATGATGCGGAGTCGATTGTCTTGCTCCTCCAAACCGCCCTGGCGGCATGCAATTTCTGTCTTTGGCTTCTCCTCGACACACATCCGTCAGTCTTTTCGTTTCTTGATGAGGCAAGGCCAAGAATGAGGTACCACGGTAAAGTATGTTTTAGACTTCCACTCCTGGCCGGGATCGACCTGGCAGATGTCGTAGTCGCGGACAATGGTGGCTGTGATCTTGGACAGTTCAATCTTGGTAACGTTCTGGCCGGGGCAGGAGTTATATCCTGCTCCGAACTGGAAGACAGCAAAGCAACCCGTTAGTTCTGTGTGCCCTTTCGAGGCGATGATATGCAATCACCCATCAAGATCTCACTTACCGGAATCCAGTACTTCTCCACAGCTGCCGCCGACTCCTCAAACCAGCGGTCAGGCTTGAAGTCGTGCGCATCTGATCCCCAGAATCTCCTCGGAGTGATGCATAACCCACGGGTTGATGGACAGGACAGTTCCCGCGGGAAAAGTGCGGGCCCCTATGGTCAGGCCCTCCCTAGGCGCCACGCGCGGCAGGCCCATGGCCACGGGGCCGAAGACGCGCATCGCCTCCCTGATGCAGGCCTGCAGGCACGGCAGCTTCTGGGCGTGATCGAACAGCACGACGCGGTGGGTGCAGAGGCTGTCCTTCTCCCGCGCGGCATCGATCTCGGCGCGTACACGCTGCCAGGCCGTCGGGTGCCGGATCATGTGGTACACGAACGACTGCAGGGCGCACGAGACCGTGTCCGCCCCCGCGCCGACGGTTGTCGTTGCCTGAGCGTAGATGTCGCGCAGCTCCATGCGATCGGGGTGCTGGGTGAGCGTCTTGAACCAGTGGGCTAGGATGTCGAAGCGGGCGTCCTGGTTCTTCAGCCGCTCGTCGATGGCCTTCTGTGTGGTGTTGAAGAGGTGGCCCATCGGCATGATCTGCAGCCAGGTCACAAAGGGGTTAGCCACCAGCAAGTTCAACGGCTGGAGGAAGCCGCCGATAGCTGCGTAGGCGTTCAGCGCGAGCGAGTTGGATATGACGTTGCCGATGTCGGCGCCCGGCTTGAGGAAGCCGAACTGCTTCGAAAAGATGACCTCGCCGACGATGTCGAAGGCGGTGAAGGTGAAGAACTTGTCCAGGTCCATGGGCTTCTGCTCCTCGGCGTACTGGTCCATCCAGTCCAGCAACATCTCGATAGTGCGGGTGACGGCGTGTTCCGACTGGATCACGTTGGACAGCGAGTACGCCGGCGACAGGTTCTTCGACCGCTCGACTTTCTTCCTGAGGTCGATGGTCGACATGGGGCCTTTGTACCGGTAGTCCGGCAACTGCAGTAGCTCGTACCATTTGCCCTTAAAGCTCACGCGTCAGTCGGAGGGTCAATGGCGTTTCTCGGAACAGGCCTTGCTCTCACCTTCCAGAGCGGCTGGAGGAGGATCTGCCTGATCCCATCAGGGTGGCTGACGCTGACCTCATTGGGAGCGATGCGGACAAAGTGCCCGTGCTTCTCGTGCAGTGCTACGAGCTGGAGATTCTGGTCTCCCTTGTAGATGTGACGGATGTGCCACCACCGGGTGAAGGAGGCCACGAAGGGCCCAGGAATATCGGAGAGAGGAGACAAGTAAACCGCCAGACGAAGAGGCTGAGAGATGCGACTAACAGCTGAAGTAAAAGGGCCTGCCAGGTGAAGAGTGCGGCGCTGTTGACAGCGAGCATGTCCATGGTTCCGGCTTCCGGCTTCCGGTTTCCGGGTTCTGTGTCCCAGGTGCCGGGCTGTGTATCTGGGCTACCACAGCGTGGAAGATGCAGGAGCGCCCAAGCGTGGTATTTGACTGCCAACAGAGTTTCCTCGAGGGGAGTCGTCTCTACAGTATTCAGCTTGGGACCCTTGCATTTGGCACTCTGCAAGTGGGTGTAGCCAATCAAGGAGAACGAGCTATATCGTCTTAACAGTTGGGTGCAACGGTGTGATTGGTGTCCCACTGGGACAAGAACGCCATGATGCTACCTTATACCAACGGTCAGTCTAGACCCCAGTCTAAGAATGCACATGTAGCTTCAGGACTGTTGCTGTCAGGTGCCTGAGCATGAAGTGATAACATGACGCGTTCAGACTCATCCAAAGAGGCCCAGTTGGACTTGTTGCGTGCGAAGACCAGTTGGCAAGGGCACAAGAACGTTTGAATAGAAAGAGCTGCGATACATGGGCAGCTTCTATTCGCCAGGACAGGATAGCCAAACACAATTTCAGGCATGAGGCGAACCAGCAGCGGCTGAGCTGTCTGGGTGGCCATGAATACGGGAGAACTTCCAGAGGCCAGTGGGACCTAATGTGCCGTTGGAGGTGTGTTATCCCACGCCCTGCTTGCTTGTTTCTTGCTGCATGACACAAGGAAGGAGATCATCATGTCAAGCTTCAAGAAAACAATTACAATATGAGAGAGCAGACGGGGAGGATGTTCCAGCTTATATTCTCTCCGCGATGCCCCCCATCTGGTGGACATACGGTCCCTTCTCCTTCAGCGTCAACATCCATCATGACCGTCAACTTTCCCATCGAGAGGGGCTCCCAGCGAGCCGTCATCTCAGTCGCCATCGTCTTCACTGTCCTGGCCATTACGGCATGCGGGCTGCGCGTCCTCGCTCGCCGTGTCGCCAACAGGACCTTGGATTCGAGCGACTGGTGCATCTTCGCGGCATGTGTAAGTAGCCATGCCTCTCAATGATGGTATTGGGCTTGGGTACTGACATGGGAATCTTCACAGTTCGTCACTGTCGTATAGCAGTCCATCAACGTTACGAGTACGCTCCCCCCTTACCTGTCCGTTGATAGCAGCAAACATGTATACAACAAAGCTCGGCTAACCTAACCCTGTGTGCTACTTAGGCGTATTCATCTGTGGCGTGGGCTTCCACTTCAGCGAGATCCTCGCGACCTACGGGATGGAACCTATAACTCTTTTCATGAAGGTATGCATTTCTTGTTCCACATCTGCCCATAAAAGGGCCCTTTTGCTAAACACATGTCGGATTCCAGTTCCTCATCGCCATCCAACTCCTCTGGGCGTTGAGCCTCAGCCTGTGCAAGATCTCGATCCTGATCATGTACTGCACGATCTTCTCCATGAGGCCCTTCGTGTGGACAGCCCGGATCACCGCAGTCATAATCGTCATGTGGGTGCTGGCAACGACCCTGATGGGCTTCTTCATGTGCCGGCCCTTCGAGTTCAACTGGATCCCAACCCTCCCGGACGGGCGCTGGGGGAACCAGGTGCTCTCCTACCAAGTCACGGGAGCGATGAACCTCGTCACGGGCCTCGTCGTGCTCGTCCTCCCGATGCAGTACCTGTACGGCCTGAACCTGGCGCTGTATAAGAAGATAGTGCTGATGGTCTCGTTCGCTGTGGGCATATTGTAAGTCTCAATCCCAACCGCAATCCCATCGCCCCTGTGGAAGTCCATCTTGTCCACTAACATGACCTCTCCCAGTACCTGCATCGTCAGCGTCCTCAGACTAGTCGTACTCTCCTCCATCGACTACTCCAACATAACCTTCAACGTACCGGAGCCCCTCATCTTCAGCGACCTCGAGCCGTGTCTCGCCGTGAACCTCGCCTGCGTGCCCATCCTGCAGCCCCTAGCCAGGTTCGGCACCTCCTCGAGGGGTGTCAGCACCAGCGGCATCGGCTCCGGAAATGTCAGCAGCAGGCGGACGAGCAATTTCAAGCAGCTCAGCGACGACTCTTCCGAGCACCAACTCAGCTTCGTTGGGACCAGGCACGTTGCTGAGGCGAGGGCCCAGCACAGCAGGGGCAGTCATGTTAGCAGCAGTGATGTCGATGAGAGGATAGATGGTAAGGTGGGGGCTGTCGTTGTGAAGCAGGAGTGGAGGGTTATCACCGGAGACGTGTAACTCACTACCCGTGTGTAGCCTTTATATGGCTGTTGAACGGGCTCGAATTGAGTTAGCAACACCGTGAAATGAAACGCCGTCGTGTCTGTGTCTCTCAGGCCAGAGAGCCGGTCAGATTCCAGCTGAGGCAGTCCTACTGGGCGAAGATAGACGTGAGGTGAGGTTCACATAAGGTGGTTAGCGGAGTTCAAGTGTTTGACATGGTCTGCTTGATTGGTTCTCTTGGCAGCCCGCGCCTACATCGAGACTTACGAACACTGGAGAGAGTCACGTATAGAAGAACTTTCGGACTCCAGTCTCATGACACTCTCTCATCAGATTCACATACACTGTTTCAACTACTCCCATTCCGCCAACATGCTACCCTGCTTGGACAACAACAGATAGTGGTTATGAACCACAACAACAACCTGCCAAACGCCGGCTGAGAACAAACTAACTCCAACAAGCAAAAGCCTACTTTCCCAACGCCGGCCAAACCGCCAGAGGACGGTACTAGAGTTACACAAAAAATCACCGCCAATTCCCCTGGCTAAGCGAAAGCAATCCGGCAACGGCATCCACATCCCCCTTCTTACTAGGGCTGACCTCGCCGCGCATGAACCTCTCGACCTCATCATCCACCACCAACGCCCTATTCTCCTTCCCCGGACTCCTGCGGGAAGGCGAGTCGCCGCCGTCCTCGAAGATCTCGACTCCGGCCTTTCCGCCGGCGCCGCGGTTTCGGTTGAAGGCGGGCGCCGTGTTGGCCCTGTTGCCGAACAGGGAGGGGCGCTGTTCCTGCAGGATGCGGGAGTTGCCGCCGCGCCGGGAGTTGAGGGGTTGTAGTTTGCTGAGGGATGATGAGGGGAGGGGACGCCGCTTGCCGGGGGATGGGACGGAGGAAGCAGGGTTGTGTGGGGAGTTGAAGCGGTAGTGCGGGTTGCCTTCTTCATCTGGGGACCAGTTTTCTTTGTCCGAGTCGTTGCCGGAGGGTGTGGTGATGGTGGAGAGCTTGGATTTGTCGTGGGGAATTTCGATCTGGGCTACCTCCTTGTGTGGGTGGGTGGGCTTCTTGTGTGCGTCGTAGCTGGTCTGTAGCCTTGCCACGCTGGTTGAAGCACGGGCGAGCTTGGGCTTCTTTGCTGCTCCGGTGCGTGGAACGGCTCTGCTCATTGCGGCGTTGCGCTTGGCGCTGCTACTGGGCTGTAGAGGAATGGAGGTGGCAGCGCCGCTGGAGCTGGTCGTCCTTAGGAGACTAATGGCCGCGATAGCTGAGCCGTTGCTCTCGTGCTTGGCTTGTGCTATCAGGGGGTCTTCCTGGCTGTCTACCTCGCAGGCGAACTGCCATGCGTGGATGTCCCGTGACCGGCCTCTGGTCAGGCGAGGAGGCAGAGCTCCTGCATTGGGTGCGGGAAGGGAGTTTGTTAGATTCGAGAGGGGCGGGAGTGTGACAGTGTCCTTTGCACTGTGGCTACGGTGGAAGCTTGGTCTCCGGACAGGAGGTAGAGCGGCGAGAGCCTCGGCAGAAGGACGAGGTGGTGGTATATGAGGAGGAGTTGTAGACTCAATAACCTGAGCCTTGCCCTCGAGGGAAAGTGAGAGGCGGAACAGCGCCGCTTGGGAGTTAGGGGCGGGGATGACGGGCGCCGTATGAGGAGCTGAGGCGCATGTTGAGAGTGAGAATGGTTCCAGTCTGGACTGCGTTAGTATTGGGAGGAGCAGAGAGTGGAGAATGGGGTCACATACTTGATCGAGTCATCGCCAGTCCGGTGTCCGAGTGTGGAGGGTGTCGAGAAGGAACTTCCGGTATTCCACCGGTTAGACAGGTAGCCCACCGTACTCGGGAAAGACCGCGACAGTTGGAAGCTGTCGGTTGTGGTATCTGCCTCCTGAGACTGGGCGGTAGCGGCTACACTCGGCGACAGGTCCTTGGGGTTGGTGTTTGCTTGGTCGTCCTTCTGGCCGCTGGTGTCATCTTGGGTCTCGAGGTGGAAGACGCCGGGATCTGAGCGTGCCGAAGAGCTTGGGCGAGCCTCCGTGAACGAGTGCCCTTGGTTCGGCGAGTGGTTCGTGGAGTTGGCATTGGGAGACGAGTTGTAAGGAGCAGCGGGATCGGAGGAAAGAATCTGCATGCCGCCGTATCTCAGGGCAGCTATTTCCTGAGGCGACAGGGGACGCGACTTGCGGCGGTCGTTCTGCCTCCTGTTCTGGAACCATATCTGCGACCCGTATCAGCACTTGGTTCTCTTCCACGACATATCTCCTAGTCTGAACTGACCTGGACCTCCTTCTCGTTTAGTGAGACGCGCCTGACGATATCGAGACGCGCTGCCTTGTCGGGCTTCGGGTTGGCGTGGTATGCGGCTTCGAGAACAGACTTGTCCTTTGCCCTGGAGACGCGACATGTTAGCACTGGCGCGAGGTACTGGAGGCTTCTCGGGTGGTCCATACGCGGTCCTTTTCCTCTTTCCCTTGGGGTGTCGTTCTAGGTCTAGCGGGCTGCTGGACTGGTCGAGGAGATGTGAGGAAGAGAAGTCCTCCTGGGAGGATGGTTCTTGGGACATGGGCGCGCTGTTGCTCTGAGGAGTGGTGTGTTCGACATTGGCTTGCTCGTGGCTAGGAGAGGCAGGGGAGACGGGAGCTGAGGCGTGTTTATCCATGGTGTCGATGTGGGGTGGAGAGAGAAGTTAAGGAGATCACTCGATATCAACAACAACAACAACAATACATGACATATACGTCGACTGAGGTGAGGACAGTGAGGTAGAGAGACAGAGGAGGCCAGGTCAGTCTTCTGAACAAGACTCGTAGAGGAGTAGAGTGAGGTCGTGAGTATAGAGAGAAAGAGAAGTCAGGGAAGAAGAAGCGGTATTATGTAAATGGAGGGACGTGTGTATTATGGTGGAGTGTCAGTACACGCCTCACGCTCTTCAACCCCTGTCCGCGTCTTGAAGAGATCCACCCAATCAACGAGCGCGTTTTTCCACCTCAACTTCCCGATCGGGGAGGAAGCGGATCTCAGATCTCCATACATAACCTTAACCCTCAGACCGAACATCTAATTTAGACGGCGACCGTGACAGGTGCGTGATTGATTCAAGACGCGCTCGCGAATGCAATTTTCTCAGATTCTTCCGAGAGTGCGAACCCGGGCAGTCCCTGACTCCCTGCAATTGGTATTGTGCTTCTAATTGATGAGATCTGACCTGTTTCTTCCAATCAATACAACGCTAAGGGGTATCCTGTTCTCTATCTTGTGTCTTGTTCCCATCAGCACATATCATGCCGTGTTTTACAAAGCCAGCGCTGCATCATACACATACTCCTCCACCGTCGACGCCCGTCAGCTGCTCAATTCAGACACCATACTCGCCAATTTCTTGATCCGCTCCCGGTCGGCAATCCTGTCCTTCTCCAGTTGCGCAACCCTCCCTTGCAGCTCAGCGATCCGCGCTTCCTTCGTCTTTACGATTGACCTGACCATGTCTCGACCACTCTCGACTCCCTTCATACGTAGTGCGTACTCATTCAGCTTCCGGCGCACGCTATTCGCGACATCGTCATCGAGCATCGGCTCCCCTCCTAACAGCGCCATGACCTCCTCAGTGATGGGGTAGTCCTCGCCGCAAACACCGCTGGACCTCGCCTCCGACCGTTGTCGAGCAGTGCTACTGCTGCTTCCCGTTCCCGCCTCCATCGCTGACGAAGGTGTTGCCGATGGATCCATCCGCTGTCTCTTGGCCTCGCGCTCTTCCCTGGCGATGACCAAGCTATTCCTCGGCACGATACTGCGCGTATTCGGCGTCGGCATGCCGTGAAACACATCGTGCGTCCTCTGCGCGCTAGGTGTAGTAAACTGTCCAGACTGCTGACTCTGACTCTCCCGCCTCTGTTGGCTCTGGCTTTGACTCTGTGTCTTCGCACTCTCAGCCAGCCTAAGCATCTCCCTCTCCGCATCCGAACCGATGTCCGTGTCGCCGAACAAGTCGTCATCCTCGCTATCGTCGACGAACGGCCCACGCTTCCTCTTCCCCGCCGCAGGCGCCACCGCCGGTCTACGCTCATCCTCCTCTTCCTCCTTAACGACCGGCATCTCGCTCCCCCTGTTCTGGCTCTCCTGATCAGCCCAGCTCATAAAATCCAGCTCGTCCCCCGTCGAGACAGTCGGCAAGCTATACCCGCGTCCATCATCGTCCGATATCCGGTTGCTGTGCCGCTGCGACTCGCCCGCCATGCCCATATTACTCCGACGCTGCGACTGTGACGCATATCCACCCCCCAGGTGCTCAGGCAAAGGCGGCTCCGAGCTCCCGATATGCGTGACAATCATGCCCTCGTCCCTCTCCCGCCCGCCGCCGAACAGGTACTCCTTCTCCTTCTTCTGCGCGACGTCCTCCCACATCCAGAAGCTGCACTGTTCTTTTCGGTCTTTCTGGCACTTGTAGAACCACCGACCGCGGTTCTTGTTGGCCTTCTTCACTTGGAGGTGGATCGCCGGCTCGCGGGGTTCGCAGTCGCCTGGACGGGAAAGGAGAAACATAGGTTAGTTTGTTAGAGTCCTACGCAGTGGAGGGAGGGAGAAGAGATGGAATAAAACGTACAGAACCATTGCCCCCTCTCAAACAGGCCGTCGGTGGTCTCTCTGCGGGAAGAGGAGGGCGTGGAGGGACCACCGCCGGGCGTCCAGGACGACTTGCTGCGCGGGGTACGTTTAAACATGACTGAATAATTTGCCTATTGCGGCTGTGTGTGTGTTGTAAAAATGTTCGTCCAAAAGTTGAGCTATTCGCATGTTCGTGGGATGATTGTTGACGACCTTAGTCTTGCGTATCTGTGGTGGTGGTGATGATGATGATGTCTGGTGCTTATCGTTTATCGGGAGGTTGGTGTTTGGGACATGCACTGGCAGCCCCACGTTAAAGCTTAAACCCCTGTCAAGCTTTCAGCTCTCACTTCACTGTTGACAAGCTGATCTATCATCCAGCATTGGATATCGAATGAAGTTGCCTTTTATTTGCAATCGAATCATTTAAACATTCCTCATAGGAATGGTCTAAGCTCTTGATCTGAACGGCTACTTCGTACTCATTAAGTCGTCTCTAAAAGCCTACAGTCACATTATCTACGTCAAAGTATGCTCTCCGCTCCAACTCGAAAGGGGGGTATAAGACAGAAGCCACCGAACCACAACAAAAGCCACCAAGTTATTTCACCTCCGAACTCGCAAACCACCTCCAAACATGCTCCCCGCTCATGACGCATCAGATCAAACCTCATAATAATAATCCTCATCCAGCCCCTCCCGGCTAGGCACCACCCCGGCCCCGGGCGCGGGGCCCTGGTACACGGCCTCGAGCCGGACGTTCAGCAACCGGATCCTGAGCCCGTACTCGCTCACCAGCGACACGAGCTTGTTAGTCTCGGCCGTGATGGGCGCCTGGTTCAGCAGCATCAGCAGGCCGTCGAGCCACTCGGACGCGAGGCTGTGGTTGAGCGGGAACAGGGTCAGGATCGGCTCTTCTTTCGGCTCGCCGCCACCGTTTTGTTGTTGTTGTGCTTGGGCTTGGTCGGAGGAGGAATCAACGTAGCTGTAGATCGTGATCTTGGTCGTGGGTTTGGTCGAGGTGGAGGTGGGCGCGGCGGCGGTGGACCGGTCTTTGACTGTGGTCGAGGTGCTGGTCGCTATGCTCTGCGTGTCTGGGTCGCGGCCGTTGGGGGCGGAGACGTTGGACACTACGGAGCTGATGGTACCGAGGTCGACTTTCTCCGTCAGTGCGTCCAGGCCGGGGTCGTGCGCGAGCTGCTGCGCAAAGTCGGCGTAGTGCAGATACCGCCTGTTGTGCGAGAGCTTGGCGAACCGCCAGGGCTGGTAGAGCCGGCCGCGCTTGGTGTTGTAGCTGTCCTGCCGGTTGTGTTGTTTCGGTGTGGGTTTGGAGAACCACGAGCCCTGCAGGAGACAGCGGATGCGCTGCTCCTTGACGAATTGTAAAGCTTCATGCTTGAGCTCCTCGCGGACCTGGTAGAGGTGCTGGCCCCACTGGTCTTCGAACGAGAGCTCGAGCAGCTCCATTTGTAATTCCCTGAGGCGGCCGCAGTCATACTCTTGCAGGTCGTCCTCGACCTCCAGCACGTCCTTGGTCCGGCTGGCTTGTCCTACCACCTGCTCGATGAGGATGCGGACCAGCTCGGCGACCTTCTCGAAGTCGTCGCGCTCGGCTCCGGTTGCCTTCCACATGCGGAAGAAGGCGTGCAGTCCCGCGGTGTGTAGCCTTGACCACTGGAGTAGTAGTGGGCGGAAAAGCCTGTCGTTGTTCTTGATGTTGTCCAACGCCTGGTAGCCCCTAGCGTCGTCGAGGTCGGACTTATCAACCTCAAAGTGTTCGTAGAGGATCATGGTGACAGCCAAACTCGCCCTTGCGACCGGACACCTCTCGCTCAGCGGCCGGCTCGACTGTTCCAACAACAACTTCTGGAACCCGTCCTCGTTCTTCCTCACATAATCCGTCAAGTCCATCATGCCCAAGAACCCCGCCATCTCGAACTCCGCCGCCGGCGATTCCGTTTCAAACCCAAGCCTCCTCCACTTCTCGGGGTTATGTCTCCTGCTCCCCTTCTTTCCCGCAGCAACATCCGTCCCGTCTTCCGTAGCCGCCCTCGAAACGCCGTTAGGCAGGTACCTATCCGGGGCACTAGCAAGATGCAGTCCCTTCAGCGCACGCCTATGCTCAGGCCTTTCCAGATCAACCCTCACCTCCCGCCACTTCCGCAGAAGCACCTTCGTAAGGCCCTGAAACTCCAGCAATGGATGCGCCAGGTCCTGCAGCGCCGAACTCTGCATGAGGTTATACACCGCCTTGATCAGCCCCAAATCCTGCAACCTCTTGATAAACTTGGACCACTCCTCCCCGGCCGCGGCGCTGGTGCCCTTAGTAACCACTGGTATGCCGCCCACGCCGCCCATCCCGGCCCCGATATTGCTCCCCGCGTCCGAAGCCGCCACGGCATCCCTAATAAGCGCGTTGATGAGCATCAGAGCGTTGGCGCACAGCGCGTGGTCGGCGCTCTGCAGCTGCTGTATGACGAGCTCGAAGAACTGCGGGTACACGGCCACGGCAGGCTTCAGCGCGCGGAAACCAAACATCCCCGGCGACCGCACGGCAGCGGCGCCCATGCCCATGCCCGGTCCTACCCCCCTGCCGGGTGCGTTGGCGGTGGGAGTACTGCTGCTGCTCTGCGAGTGCCCCACGAGCGCGACGAGGATGCTCATCGCGCCGCGCAGGATGTTCACCAGCGGCACCGTGACGACGAGCTCGACCACGCGCTCGACGAGGTCGCCCGCCGCGGGGCCCTCGAAGACGTCCCAGCCCATGTCGACCTCTAACAGGCGCGCGAGGGACTGCAGGGCGTAAGCGAGGGTGTTGCCCCCGGTTGTCATAATGAGACGGCGCAGGATGACGAGGCCGCCCGAGGCGATGAAGACGTCGGCGAAGGCGGGGTCGTTGATGGAGGACTGGAGCTTGAAGACGGCCATCTTGCGGGAAGCGTCTTCGTCGCTTGCCAGGCGCGCGAGGAGGGCGGGGATATCGGCTTGGTCCATGTTTGGATGTGGTGTCGGTTCTGCCCCGGCGTGGCGGGTGAGAGAAGAGGAGGGAGTGGTGGAGGAGGGCGCGGTGCGTTGAGGGGAAGTCGTCAGGACATGAAGCGATCGTTCGTAAAGGGGGTCGTGATATCAAATGATTCGGGGTGTTTGCGACGGTCAATTCGTGTCGTCTCGTACGGTAAAGAACGCGGAAGTCGAGACTGCGGTTGGTGAGCTTGATGCAACTGTCAGTTCAAAAGTCTAGATTCTCGCTGACAGCGAAGGGGGACATAGGCGCACGGATGATGGGTTCACGACCAGAGTGCATGCGAGAAGCAACCAGTGAGGGTGTTTACTTTGAGCAGGGATCCCAGCAGCCCGGCAGCTACCCGCACTAGTCCCGATCGGGTAGCTGCAGCATCTTGTTATCGGACACAGCGCATGCGAGCTGTCACATGCCGTCAACGAAAAACTAAGACTGACAGAAGCTCGAGCAACACAGAAATAATGCTGAAGTTCAGAAGGTTATCATTTCGGATAAGAACAACTGACATCACTCCGTTCCTGACTCTGAGATGAGACAATGCGGGGATAGAGCCTGGGGCGCATTAGGCATGGCGATGCATTCCACGTTAGACTTACACCACATTCCTACTCAAGTTTATGATTGCCTCAACCACTTGCTCCTTGGTCGTCATCTTGTCACTAGATTTCATCCTCTACAACTTCAGCTATATACACCATCCCGCCCCGTCTACCATCCCCTCTCTAAGACGAACATCCAGTAACCTTCCCGAACCTCTGCATCAGCCCCTTCGTAAACCCGTTTGTGGGCGCCGTATAATCCGTGATGTACAAACTCATGCTCACCCTCCCGCTCGCCACAACGAACGTCTCGTCCGGCAGCGTACAATCCCCGCTCAAGCAGACATTCGCGCCCGCCGCCAAGGGTCGGATATTTCCCCAAGTAAACGTCCCCGGCACGTCGGCGACGGGCTGCGCGATGTCCACCTCGCTGTTGCCCGTCATGCGCGTCTGGACGATGGGTAACGAAGACCAGTTCGAGGTTAGGGGTGGGAAGTTGACGTTTAACCCGTAGCCGAGGGGCAGCAACGGGTTGGCGCCGGCGGCGGAGTCGATTACCCCCTGCACGATCTTGGCCGAGAGGGCGGCGACTAGGTAGGCCGGGTGGGAGGTGCTGTTGACGTCCTTGTAGGAGACGGCTTTGTTGGAGGCGGAGAGGGCTATGGCCGGGATGCCGCGGGCGGTGGAGGAGTAGCTTGTGCTGTTTGTCAGTACATTTCGGTGGAAAGTGAAAAAGGACGGGGCGGAAAATGAAACATACGCAGCTCCGGCCGTGCCCGACAGAGTCCAGACAAAGTTGCCCAGGTTGGTCCCGTAGTTGGGTCCCGTAACCACCAGGTCGGGCGTGCTAAAGTTGGCGAACTTGGGCAGCACGTAGTCCAGCGCGACAAAGGTACACGCCGCCGGCGTGCCGTTGTAGTACCAGATCTGGTCGTCCAGGGGGTCGGGCCCGACGGACGGCGCCCCCTTGGGGATCAGGTCGTACTGCGAGTTGGCCGTCAGGTTGGCCTGGTCGGTGAACTCGGAGCTGCCTCCCTTGCCGCTTTGCTGGGTGGCCGGGGCGACGATCCAGACTACCACCCCCCTGTCAGATGGGCTTGCCAGAAGGAGGCAATGGGATGAGGGGAAGGGGGGAATACCATTGTGTCCATTGGCCTTGAGCAGCTTGTACAGCTCCCTCAGGTTGCCCGACCCGAATCCGTCGTCGTTGTTCATGAGGATGTTGATTGCGCTGCCGTAGCCCGCGAGTGCCAATGCGCCCGCGGCGAGGAGAGACGAGTACCTCATTTCGACTGACACGTTGAACGACACTCAATGGGCTAGCAATGGGCACCTGGAAGCAACGGCAAGAGAGAGGAGAGGAGAGCGCGTGACGGCTTCCCATCGTCACAGCGACAGCGGACAGGCTGCTTTTTATGCCCTCCGCTCTAGCTTCCCCCTACGTAGCATTCCGGCATATGCCATGACATACTTACTACAGTACTGTTCGGGACCCAAAATCCCCGGTATCTCCTTGCATTTACATTGCGTATCGCAACCATGAAATAGGAGCAGAGTAAGAAACTGCCTTCCTGAAGAAGACATGGCGACAAAGGTTAACAACCGGCCGATAAGCCTTCGCCAAGAGTGGGTGCGCGGAAGGACAATCAAGATCGTCGGAGTCTAGTCCGGAATTGGTAGCTTGTCGTGTGCGCGCCGGGCAATTCCCCTCTTATTTTGCGGCCGTCGGGATGGGACACAGGGCGGAGATGCCCCGTCGCTTTGGAGATGGCGTTACACGCAGCCTGGGGTGGACCGGTGGTTACCGGCGGTGCTGGTGTTGTTGATGCGGTGTGCGTACTGTGCTGCTGCTTAAGGAAGTAACCAAGGAGAAGAAGCTGCCGGGATCTGTCACTCCAACCCGGACGACGGAGTAAGTCAGACATTTTAATTCGCCATATTCATGTATACACAAGTGAATTCCCAAGCTCCCGTCCCCAAGAGTTATACAAGCCCCTCCCGGCTCTCTAATTAAAAGCCAAAAGAAGGGACGACACTCTCTCTATGCTTCCCAAATATGCCTCCAAAGCGCTTTCCTTCCTCCCATCGCGCTACCTCGTCCTCCAGTGCTCGACGGACTGGGTCAACCGACACCGCGTAAAAGGGGTATTCGGCGATCGCCCGGCTCACAATAACCACCAGTCAGTCTACCTTCGCCCTTGGCTAGAATACAAATCATCCGCTCTTCCCAACGTCATGTCGATTTAGTACACGCGCTTGAAGGGAGGGACGGCCTTGCACTCATTCTCGTCGAGCGTGGTGCCGATGACACGGCGGTAGCTGAGGTCGACCTTGCCCTGCGGCTGCTTTTGGTAAGAGAGTGTGTGCTTCATCCATTCCTTGTCGTCGCGCTCGGGGTAATCCTCGCGGGCGTGGGCGCCACGGGACTCCTTTCGTGCGGCGGCCGAGGCAGCGGTTTGGGTACTATTTATTTTGTCAGTTCGGTGCGAAACATTCTCTCGCCGAATAAGGCCCACTTACGCGCAAGTCAGCAGGTTCCTCAGCTCAAGAGCCTCAACCAGATCCGAGTTCCAGATCATGCTGCGGTCCTTGATGCCAATCTCGGGCAGCTGCTTGTCGACCTCGTTGATGCGGCGGACACCCTCGTCCAAGCTCTCCTGCGTCCTGAACACGCTGACGTCCGTCTGCATGACCTTCTGCATCTTCAGGCGGATCTCGGAGGTGTGCTGGGGTCCGTCGGCGGTGCGCATCTTGTCGAGCACCTCGATGGCATCGGCACCGGCGTCGGCGCTCAGGGGGCCGTGGGCCTGGCCGGGCGTGAAGTTGTCGCGGATGGTGTGAGAGACGGCACGTCCGAAGACGACCAGATCGAGGAGAGAGTTGGCGCCAAGGCGGTTAGCGCCGTGGACGGAGACGCAAGCAGCCTCACCGCAAGCGAACAGACCAGGGACAACCTTGTCCTGACCCTGCTCATCGACAGTGAGAACCTCACCAGTGTACTTGGTGGGAATACCACCCATGTTGTAATGGACAGTAGGCAGGACGGGAATGGGCTGCTTGGTGACGTCGACACCGGCGAAGATACCGGCGGTCTCAGAGATACCGGGGAGACGCTCGGCGAGGATCTCAGCGGGGAGATGGCTGAGCTGGAGGTAGATGTGGTCCTTCTCAGGGCCGACACCGCGGCTCTCGCGAATCTCCAGGGTCATGGACCGGGAGACGACGTCGCGGGAGGCGAGATCCTTGGCGGTAGGGGCATAACGCTCCATGAACCGCTCACCCTCCGAGTTCAGCAGGTAACCGCCCTCACCACGAGCACCCTCGGTGATCAGGCAGCCAGCTCCGTAGATACCGGTGGGATGGAACTGGACGAACTCGAGATCCTGGAGAGGAAGACCAGCGCGAGAGACCATAGCCATACCGTCACCCGTGCAAGTGTGCGCGGATGTGCAGCTGAAGTAAGCACGACCGTATCCACCGGTAGCCAGGACAGTGTTCTTGGCCAAGAAGCGGTGCAGGGTACCATCCTCCTGGTTGTAGGCGACGACACCGCGGCACTCGCCGTCCTGCATGATCAGCTCGAGGGCGAAGTACTCGATGAAGTAGTTCGTGTTGTGGGCGAGAGATTGGCCGTAGAGAGTGTGAAGAAGGGCGTGTCCGGTGCGATCGGCAGCGGCGCAGCACCGGTAGGCCTGGCCTCCCTTGCCGAACTTCTGCGATTGACCACCGAAAGCGCGCTGGTAGCTACAATGGAGTCAGCTTTGCCACTAACAACAGTAGATTCCGAAAATGCTCACATCTTGCCATCCTCGGTTCTTGAGAAGGGGCAGCCGTAGTTCTCGAGCTCGACAATCGAAGCGGGCGCCTCGCGGGTCATGTAGTGGATGGCGTCCTGGTCACCGAGCCAGTCGGAGCCCTTGACGGTATCGTACATGTGCCACCTCCAGTCGTCCTCGTGCATGTTTCCTAGCGCGGCGTTGATGCCGCCCTGGGCGGCGACGGTGTGACTCCGGGTCGGGAAGAGCTTTGATATGCATGCTGTGTTGAAACCTGCCTCGGCAAGACCGAAGGCCGCCCTCAGACCGGCTCCACCGGCTCCGACAACGATCGCATCGTACTCGTGGTCCTAGATTCTGCCGTTAGCTGCTTGCTCCGTGTTCTTCTTCGTCAGTGGGATCGGTAGACGCACAATAACCGGGTATTTGTTGCTGACGAAAGGAGAGGCCTCCTTGGCTCGTAGTGGCTGGTTGGCGATGACCCTCGCTGTAGAAGAGATATGTTGTCAGTCGAGCTGTTGTAGATGATCGGGCAGTCTCGGATCACGGGAATGGAGCTGCTCACCAGCTGGACGTGTTACTGAGAAAGCTCTGGTCTGATTCCTTCCTAGGCGAGCAAGCTGCAAACACCAAAAAATGTCAGTCTTGAGCCACCAAAACGTTGTGCAGCTTCCATCCCATCCGGCCGACCTTCCATGACGACGAGACCGGACAGGCAGGGGATGATGAGCCGAGGCGCTGCATTACTCACCATTGGGCTCGCGGCCAGTCTTCTTAACGACATGGAGGATGCCATCGTGAATGAGGGTGTCAATCGCGCAGATCAACAATCATCAACAAAAGGAGGTATAGCCGGTGGAGGAGGGGAGAGTGGTTGTGCAGCGAGGTTTTTGGAGATTCCACCGATGCGATGAAGAGGCGTGACGAATGATTTCACGACTCGCCCGGGACGGAAAGCTCGATCATCGGAACCAATCACAAGATTTACGATATAACCGAGGAACCGATCCTAGCTGTGGCCCGTGCGCTCGCCATGCTTTCCAGCTGGCAGCTGCCGGCCGCTGTCATCAGCAATTCCATCCTTCCGATTGGCCCGGAGTTCGTGATGGCCTCAACTTCTACCATTCCTGCCCTCTGGGTCTATAGGTAGCTACACATATTTCATCACTGAATTGTACTGAAACGTCTTTCAGGCCTCTCTGGTTATTGACAAATGGTGGCACAGTGATGTCATTACGAAGGTCTGTCTACCTTATGTACCCTCATTACCATCCAAACCCCCAATGACTATGACTCGAGCATAGGGATATTTTCTATAAGCATGAGACCAGGAAAGCATGTTACAGCCGGCCGTCGGAAGTCATGTCCTACCAATAGCTACCGCCTCAATGGCAGCCCTCACTCCGCCAGCACCATCCTAAGCATAACCAAAAAGTTGTCCTTCAACTTGTGCACCTCCGACACCTCCGGCTTAACCGGCTCGCCCGCGGTACGCCGCAGCCGGTCCTGTCTCCTGGCCCGGTGCCTCCTTTCCGCCTCGATGGGATCCATCTCGTCCTCCTTCTCCAGCTCCTCCTCGTCGTCCGTCTCCGACTCGTACGCCATATCATCCAAATCCGCCTGGTCCAGCCCAAAGTCGAGCGAGCTGAAGTTCAGCGCGCCGGGGATAAGATCGGCCGGCGCCGCGCCGCCCTCGGCGGCCATCTTCTGCCGCGTCTTGTCATGATGCCACTTCTTCCGCGCTTCCTGCCAGGCGATGAGGGCGTCGATCTCCTCGACGGCTTTCGCCTTGTCGATGGTGCCCGCGCTCACGGCGCCCTCGAACAGGGCGTTGATGTCGATCGCGCCGTTCTTGGGCCCCTTGCGGAGGAACTCGAGGATGCCCTCGATCCAGCCCATGAGCTGCGTGAAGAGCCCGTTGTCGTGGGTGTGCACCTCGTGCACGAACTTGTAGAAGTTGTGCTCGTGGCGCTGACACAGGTCGATGAAGGCTTGGACCGTCTTGTTAGGATCTGCGGATGCGTCCTGCTCGCGGCATTTTTCGACGACCTGTTTTGCACACTTGGTTAGCAAACTCACATTGTGATTACGACTGGTTGTATGGCTTACCTGGATGAGATCATCGATAAACACGGCAAAGTCCGTCACGCTACCGTACACATTCGCCGACTTGTACACCCTGACGAGCGGTTCGTAGAAGATGGTAAACAGGTCCCGGAACAGCTGGAGCGTCACGGGCTCCTCGATCTGCCGCAGCATCATCAGCTTGTCCCGCTGCCTCGTGTACAGCTTGAACATCTGCTTGAGGTACGAAAAGAGCTGGGCGCCCTGCTTAAGTTCTTCGTCCACGTTGTCCACGGCGCTGTTGAACGCCACCCAGGCGTTGAAGAGGCGCCCAATCTGCTCGTCTGTGACGGTCGGGTAGAAGTGCTCGGAGCTCAGAATCACTACTATGAGATCGACGTTCCTGTCCTCGGCTTCTTTCCGGATCGCCTGCTTGGTCTCCTCGTCGGCTTCGGTGTACTGCTTGAGCTTGTCGACCCAAACCGGGTCTCCTATCTTGGGGGCGAGGGCATCGATATGTTTTTGGTAGGTCTTAATGCCGTCGTTGAGAGTCATTGAGAAAATACGCTGCATTAGCGAGCGCGTGCCGAAAGGCTGGGCCACAAAGATGTCGAGGATGTTTGCCATAACAGCCGCGGGGTTGGCGATCCTTATGACGTTCTTGATAACCGTATATGGGATGAGTGAGTGTATCCTCTTGGCTTGAGCGAACAGCTCTGGAGAGTTGTCCTCCGCAAGGAAGAGGTGGTAGATGGTTGCGGCCACCTCTATGCGCAGCCACTCTGCGAACTTCTGGTATTGTATGCTGAGGTCCTGGATGGTATTCTTCTCTTTGATCTCTTTGAAGAGCATTGTTAAACCGTTGCGCTCGATAATATCCTGTCGGAATCTGTCGCTCGTTAGTCATCTGTCTGTTGGTCGGGCAAGACCGGTTGCACATACTGTTCCATGTAGACATCAAGCTCAGCCGCTCTCTTTTTCGCAATATCGTAAAACTGCTTCTGTTCGTCAAGACGCTTCTCATCCATAAGCTTTCTGCGGGCGACGTCTTCGACGTCCTCATCCTTGAGATCAATTGGGTCCTTTTTCAAGAACTCTTCCATGGCCTTCGTTTGAGCGAGCTGAGGGTTGTGTAGGATGGTCCGCAGAAACGCGCGAAGCGATATCCTCTGTGTCTCGCGGAATAGTACAGTAGGCTCTGTACTTGCCGGACTCATAATGGCCGGGCTTAGTCTCGAATCCGTGGATGGGCGTGGAGAGTTGCGGCCAGAAGAAGTCGACAGCGTCTTCCGGTGCCCTCTGATGCTCAACCGACTGTTGTCAGCTGAGCCATTAGGTACAGGCAAACCGGTCGCTTGTGTCGACACGGAGGATATAGACGACGCATCAGAATCATTACCGCCCGTAATCGAGCTCATCAGGTTCGACGCGGTAGAGTTGGTCTTGTTCTTCTTCGGCAGAGGCGGCAGGACCTTGCCGGGCAGTTCGGTCCGCAGCCTCTTATGCAACCGAGCGAAGTCGCCATAGCGCCGACCAATGAAGTACTCCAGCTCACCCTTTCGCTTGACACGGAGGATGAATTCCTAGAGATAGTCAGTGGAGGTCACCATGGTCGCACACAGGAGAGACACTTACAGCGTGCTTGTGGTACCTGATGTTGCGTTTAATAGACGTGACCCGGACACCAGCAACGTTCACATCCCACCCGTTCAAGTAGTTTCCTTGGGGCTGGGAGGCTATGAGGCCGGAATCGATCGCATCAGTGTCGACAATTTCGAGTTCGGAGAACCTGATGCGCTCCTCGAACCCGGACGAGGTTGGCACGCCGGACACCATCATGAGCTCAACCAGCTTCTGTGCCTTTATCGCTAGCTTGCGCCGCTTCGTCATCTCGAGTCGGTCTTCGGACGAGGATATTCCCTTGCCGGCGAAGGACTCCAGGAACTAGAAAAAGTGTCAGTCTCTCTCCTCTCTCCTGTCTCACATGGGCCCGTTATTCTCGCCCAACAAACAAGAGGCGGTACGTACCACCTGCAGCTTATCCTGCCAGAACTCCTTTTCGTTCGCCTTGTCGAGGAAGGGGAACTCGCGCACATGGTGGACGAAGATGTACCGTAGTATCGGCAGCTCCGAATCCAGCGGCGACACCTCCCCGAACTCGGACTTGAAGGGGGCGCCGAACCGTTGCAGGGCGGTGGGCGAGTTGAGCTCTGATATCTCCCATTTCACCTGCTCTGATACGAGTTCGCGCTTGAGGTCTGTGTGGTGTTGCGGTATGGTTAGCGAGGGGGGATACCTCGTGTTATATTTCGCGGACTCGAGCTGTCGCCGTAACAAGTGGAAGGACACAACGCACAATGTTCTTGCTTTCCCGTCAGAGCTTGTCCTGGCGGTGGGATGGGCGAGTCGCTCTGTTTCTGCTGGAGCGGGAGCTCGACTGGCCGGCCCGGCTCCGGAACGCCCTGGTTTGCGGTTGCGCTTTCGGCTCCTGTCGCGGTGAACGCCATAACTTCGTTTCTCCCGGCGACGGAATTCGAGTCTCCTAACTATTCAACCCAGGAGATGCCCGTCTTATGTAGTGAAACAGCGGTGCAGGCTTAATCTTTCAGATCTCTTGCGCAGCCAGGGGGGGGGTTCGGTATTATAGTGGGATGCAATGAATGCAGGTCAGCAGGAGGGGCGGCGCTTGTAGATGGCGGACGACGGATGACGACGGAGATGGGTTGTTTTCGGCCACGCGCTGCGGTCATGCGAGGTCGGGAGTGTTACAAATTGCGAGTGGAAGGAAGATGTGGTTTAGGTAGGTATTATTCAACAGAGGAAGAGAAGGATAATGAAGGACTAAGGTATACAACAAGTAACAAAGTCAACAAGCAGGAGCAGGTTTAGTTATTTACTGGAAGAATACTGGACATGACAAGAACATTAGCTCCATGTGGGCAGCAAGCAAGCAAGGAAGCATAACCGGCCTTACTCACCACCTTCTCCAACTTTTCTACGTGCCCAAGGGTCTTGGAATGTGTGGAATCGCACTTGGCACTTCAAGATGAAGAGCTACAAACATCCAAGGTACGTGTAGCTGCCGGTTTTCCGGACCGCAGCAGCTCTCAGAAAGGGCTTGCAATTGCTGTAACATGCTAAATGATATTACCACAGGAGGTAATCTTTTTGCGAGGCAGCCACTGCACACAGTAAAAAGATGGTGGCTTGGCACCTGTGTGACGCGCTTATATCGGTGACGCAGATCCAAGCCCCGACGGGATGACGTAACCTTCAGCTCGCTGCACCATCGTACTCCACCAAAGGGTCTCAGTGTGCCTCACCTGAAATGGGAACAATAAAACATCCTTCTAGTTCGCCTCGGCAACGAGACCGAAGAGTTGGATATTCAAGGTAGGTATTTTCTATAGGTATCTCTTCTTGCAGCACCTGGGTATCATAAAACAAATGCCGTAAAAGCCAACATATGCTCGCTCTGTCCTCAATACTCATAGCTCATCAAACACCCTCAACCTCTCATCCACGCTCCCTTGCCTACTCCTATTCATTGACGCCAGCACACTCCCTATCCCTTGCCCCCTATCCCCATCCATCACCCCTTGTCCTCCCCCTATTACCACGCTCCCATTCCTCCCCAAAACCTCCCCATTAGGCACATACTGCACCCCAACGACAACAACCATAACAACCACCATCAGCACACTAATAACAACCCAAACCGCCTTCAACCTCCTTCTCGTCCGCTCCTGCCACTCCCGATCCGCCCGCTCCCACTTCTCGATCCGCTCCCTCACGACGTCCACCCGGTCGCTCAGGGACCGGACCTTGTCCCTCCCGCCGTGTATCCGCTCCGTCAGCGCCCGTATCCTCTTTTCTTGCGCCTCAAAGTTGCCAAAGGCTGATATTTGCGACTGTGTCTCGGCGTCGAGGTCGTCGGACTCCTTCTCGAACTGCGCGCCGGTGACCTGCGACAGCAGGGCCAGTTCCTTGAGAGCGGCGATGGTGTTCTGCAGCGTGCCCGTCTTGGAGAGGACGGAGTAGTAGCTGTCGTCCAGGCGGCGGGTGGTGGTGTTGGAGAACGAGGTCAGCTCGGCTAGGGACTTTTGGAGGCCGCTGTAGAGAAGAACAAGCAGTTAGTTTAGTTTAGAAAGTGAACATGTAGAGAAGGAAATATATAGACATACCTAGCCCGCACACCCGCCCGTCTCCTCTCCTCCGCCAGCTCCTCGTCCCTGGACAACTTCCTCGTATACACGTCCGTAGCACCCATCATCTGCCCTTCGTCCCCGGACGCAATAAGCGCACTCGTCCTCCGACTCTGATCCGCAGAAGTCAGCGTGCCGGGCGACGTATCAGCTGCCGCGCCCTCGGACCTAGGCACCTCAAGCGACGTCCTCGGCTGGTATGTAGCTGACACCGCTGATTGACCGCCCGCCGTTTTGGCGTGGTGTATCGATTCATCCCCCGCCCTATCGCTCGCGCGTTCGTGTCGTCCGTCCCGTCTCGAGCGAGAGTGGCTGTGGTGGTGATGGTGGTGCCCGCCGTGTCGATGGATGTGGATGGGCGACAGCTCGGATATGGACCGGCTTATCTGGTGTCGCTGGGGGTGGTTGTGACGCGAGGATGACGGGGAGGAGGGCACCTTGTGCACCTGCTCGAAGCCGCCGGTGCCGAGCATCATTGTTATCTATGTGCGAGGGCAAGCCTCTGCTGTTATGGAGGGATAGATGTGTGCGCTTAGTGATTCGCCCTGGTTCATGCAGTTTGACCGAAAGGTGAATGCCAAGGAGTCAGCTGGAGTGTTGGTGGACGGGAAAGTTGCAATGCCATTTGATGCGCTTCATCATAAAAGTGGAGTATTCGAGACATTGAATGCAGGAAGGCTGCTTTCACATGTCAGCCAGACATGGCAACAGCCCAACACAGCTTTCATGCGTTTCACGAGACTGTGGAAACCCAATGGAAGGATTGGGGTGTAAGCCTGTCTTGCATGCGTGGTTTCACGCCGTTGTTGTGCATTGTTGTTGTTTCTTTCTAGTGCCGACGTATCTGGCTGCCCAGTACAGCTGTACTGCGGTATGCTTCCACGAGCACCACGAGTATTCCTAATCCTCAGCCGATGTCTTGAGCTGCAATACCCTGTATAGCTGTCCTTTCTGGTTGCCAGAGGTGCCATTCTGCCTTTCGTTTGAGTAAGGCATAACCCCAAGGGGGAGCCCGGCTGCCTTCGCCAGTCCACCCATCTGGCGGCAAGTAAGACGACATGCACAAGTCGTAAATAGTTGCACCCATATCATTCCAGCAACAGCCGTCAAAAGGGGGTAATCAAATCCATCCATCCCATAACCGTATCACCGCGCTCATGAGTTGAGCAGTTTGTTCCTCTTCTCTTTCCTCTTCAGCCGCTCGACCCTCTTCTTGTGCATCTTCTCCGCCAGCTTCTCGTACCTCTCCTTCTCCTCCTTGGCCGCCCGCTTTGCCTTGATGGTTTCGATGCGTGCCTGTAGACATCGAGTCAGCATTACCTTCAACCGGTCGAGAGCATTTGGGAAGGGGGTAAGAAGACACACCTTTCTCGCCGCCTCCTTCTCGTCCTTCATCTCCTTCTCCTTCGCCTTGACCATGGCCATTGTGACCCTGTCCTTGGCGCGCTTCTCGTACGGCGTCAGGCCCGAGGCCGGGCGGAAGGCCTTCTTCGGTTCGTGCCATTGCTTGCCTGTCGGGTTGTTGGCATAAGTAAAAAGATCTCCAATCGCGAGGATGGTAAATGGGTGGACGAACCATTCTTTCTCATGCCCTGAGGCGCTGCCTTCGCCACCACAGGCGCGGCCTCGACTTTAGCTGATTCTGACATTGTTGGTTGTGTATGTGTGTATTGGGTGGTGATGGCAGGTATCGTGATACCTTGGCCGTGCAGCTGGTTGATGTGAAGGGCTGCGCAAAGGCCAAAAAAGGGCGGTCAGTGGAGCAAAGTTCGTCCAAGAAATTCTGCCGCTCAAAAGCAATGGTGAAATTTTAGCGGTCTGCAATAGATGGAAGTCAAGAAGATGGCGGGGTTTGGAATTTGCGGGACCCCTGAATGTCCACTTTGGTCGTGGTTTATGGCGTCGCTGTTCTCCAGTATCATCAGTTTGGCATCTTGCGTCGATCGAGGCGAGATATCTTCCTCTTTAGGTGCTCTATGGTCATATACCTAGCTCGATTTAAGACCAAGACGCATGTTCTTTGCAACAGCTGAGAGGGGTTCGACAGGGAGACGAGCCATGGAGGACCACGTGACAGCATGGTGCGATCGGCCAGCCTCCGCGGCAGGCGCGTAAAGTGGCAGTTTCCATCAGAGATGAACCCCTCGCGTGCTGCCGACTTGCTTCGGCTGGATGATAGACCGCCCTATGTGCCAACAACAACCAACATTGACTCTGTGCAGATAATGCAGCCAGTGCTCTTCGCCAGACAATCATCATAGTCAAATATCAGATGCGACCTATCCCTCGGCCCTCCAACAATGTCCTCTCTCTCCAATGCTGTTCATCTCATCTTGGCTCCGGCTGAATCGCGCCCCATTCTCCGTGGTTTTTCATGCACACTACTGTCCGTGCAGACGAGCAGGTGCGGCTTTCTCTTCAATCAGTGGCCAAGCTGTGTGCAAGGGGCGGCCACCCACCCCGCTGCATGCAGGCTTCAGGGACTCGGACAAAGTGCCAGACCGCCCTTGAGGCGAACTTTTGGCTTCATCTATCACAACGTCTCATTGAAAAGCGGCAGCGAGGAAGAGCCGACGACCCTGCATGCCCGGTTTTTGCACACTGTGCCGAAGGGCCGGAGGACTCGGAGCCGCAGCCCGGATCTTCAATGGACAACAAGCCGCGGGAAGCCTTGGAAGTTGGAATAGAAGTGTCTTGAAGTTGGTGAGTGACAAATGAGTGGTGAGGCGGATGTGGATTTTGGGGTCGGAGATCAGTGGTCCACCTGCCCATCAGCCCCGGCGCCAAGGACTTGAAGACTCCAAGCTGAAGGGACTACCATCTCTCTGAAGGAACTCGTGCCGCTCCATCCGTGATGAACGATGACGGAGGACGAGGAGCGGCCAGGAAACGAGTCCTGCCGCGACGGCCTTGGGTTTACACGTGTATTCGGCGTCGCAGGCAGGGCGAATCCTTGGAGGGTATCGCCAGCGAAGTTAAGGTAAGGTATGCGGTGAAATGAGGTCCGGTAATGAGGTTATAGAAGGAGCCCCGTCCAGCGGGTACGAGGAGACGCGACAGCAATTGAGGCGCGGTTAACTCGCTGTAACGCCCTTTTATTATAGGCGATTCAAGCGTAATAAACGAGTCGACGTTCCCTTTATTATTAGTCCCCCCTGACCCATCATGGCCAAGCAGCAAGGGAACGACGGAACGTTAGTAAGAGACGAGGCAGATAGTGAAAAAGGTTCGGAAATGAACATCATCTTCTTTCCTTCTAGGGATGACTCGGCTTCGAAATGAGGCCCGCATCTTTTTCTTTGTTCTGCTGGGCATATGACATTTCCAACAACACGCTCAATAATCTTTCCGATGTGAAGCTATACGGGCTGACAATGACAGATCTGAGATCTCGTTAAGCGGTCACGACAAACCCGGGGCAAGTCGCACTCGCCTGTCGGCCGATGATACCCTGGAGGCCCTCACTGCCCACCACCACTCCTTGCGGCCTTGGTTAGCGTTGCATTGAGCTGGTCGCTATCAAGGAGGCACATCACCAATTAACATGGCTGAAGACGCAGGAGACGGTGTGAGTGGTGCGTGAATGCAGTCAATTCCCCGGGCGACCGCAAGAGAAAGACGGTACTGTACGGACACCCCGACGAGAAAGCACTGTGGAAGTCCAAGTTCGGGCCAAGACGGCATGACCGCTTCAACAACACCGGACACAGTCCTGTTCTCAGCTTTCCAGGGAGATGGGAGATGCACTTGACACTAGTTCTACTAGAGAGTCCCTAGTTCATCGGATCATGGCTTGATGGCTTGATGGCTTGATGGCTTGATGGCATGGCCAATAAATGGGAAAGAGAGAGATCGGCATCATGGAATTTTCCATGAACGCAAATAAAACGAGACATTGAACCCGGGCGTCTCAGAGCCAGCTGGGACTCTGGGGACTCTGGGGACTCTGGGGAGAATCATGATGATCAGATCTGCTGTGCGTGGACACTTGTCGGAGCTCCTGAAGATGGACAAATCTGTAACCACACCAATCTGGCACATCAACAACCTTGGAAGCCCTCCTGCCAGACAACGATTGTTTACCTTGCATTGGAGTTGAAGACAGTGCACAACCGTACAGTGCAGCCCGGTTCTCATCAATAAACTGTCTCCTCAAGGCTTGCAGCATCTCTCCCTGCACTGGTCCCAAACTGGACCCCTGGTAAAATGCAGTGGGAAATGGCCCAATTACAACACACATGCTCCACCTCAATCTCACCCACTTTGGTTCCCCCTTGCGCCTGGCCGCAGCCACACTGTCCTGACGGTCTGCTGCACGCTGCAGGCTCTCGTTTTTGCACTGGCCTGACTGGCTTGAGTTGCCCAAGGCGCCAGTCAACTGTTCCTCTCTCACACCTCCCACCTTCTCTCCTCTCCGCAACCACACCGTCGGCCGTGTTCGTCGACAAACACCACTCCCAAACCACCACCAACACCTCTTGGATCATTTCCAGACAGTAAATCTTGAGATAGATTTGCTCTCTGGTCTTGACCGTCCGTTCCTTACTTTATTATTTTTCAAAGCACAAACAGTCTGAGCGAGCATTTGCCTGGAATACCTGGATCTAATTTACTCTTTTCAACCTGTTCTGTCCAGTAATTCGTTTCTTCGGCCATCGCCCTCTGATTGTTAGCCTGCGTTTCGAGTTTCAACCCCAAACAAGTACAGATCCTCTTTCCGTCCTTCACGGTCTCTTTGCCTGCCATCTTTCCCTGTTACCCGGCAAGGCAGCCGGCTCTACTCCAGTGATCGAATGCTGATCTGTCTCCCCGAGTTCCAGAACGCATTTGTCCGCCGTTGCCATTTCGACCCCTTCCGCATTCGACCACTGCGCTCGAGCACCGGACCACCAAATTACTAGCGAGCCACATATATCGACTCTGTCCTGGCTAAGGAACCAGTCCGACACGACAAGCCGCACTGGTTCGCTACCACAGCCAGTGCCTCCCATGCGGTCACTTCTCATCATTTGAGTTGCCTGCTCTTTCTCTTGCCGCAGCGCGGCCCGGGAAGATGGCGCCCACAGCCACTGTTGGCCCCAACGTGGCCATGGACGCCTTGGCCTCACAACCGCTAGACGTCCCCGTCTCAGCTGCTACAGCAGACGACGTGACTCGTAATATCTCACCTCAAACCAGCCCTCAACTCGGTCCTCCGACGATGGCTCCACTTCCAAACCCGCCGTTCGTGTTCCCAGCAAAGCCGCTCCCATCCTCGGCTCCGTCATCCTACTCTCGCGCTTCTGGAAGAAGGACTCGGTCTACTCTGGAACCGCAAGAGACGCCAGCTCGAAGATCGATAGATAGGGCTGCCAAAGCACCTGGAGCATTGGCCTTGCCCGACTTCTCCTTCCCCATGGGACCTCCTTCGGCCGACGACGGCAGCAACACCCTTCTGAGCCCGCCTCAGTCGCCATTGTCGCAACCCGAGTCTCCTAGAGCCATTCCCTCGCGCCCCGCTGGACACGGTCACAGGCGAGGTGGAAGCGAATTCGTCGGCGGAAGCGTACGTGGAGGAGACGCCATCACAGTTCTCAGCTCGAGTCCGACCAAATCAGACAGTGGCTACACGTCGCCAAGCCTAATGCCACCCGCCGCTGCTCGACGACGTGGTCATGCCCACAAGCGTTCCGGTGCGATCTCCAGCCACGACCTCTCCTCTATAATACTTCCGCCACCGAACAAGAGTTCTGCTGCCCTGAGGGGGAGCAGTGCGCCTTCCACTCCTGCGAATTTCGAGCGGGATGAAAACTTCATCTTCCCAATGACAGTGGATGGACCTGAGCCACATCATTCAATCCCGGCTGCCAAGTCGGAAGGCGACATTCGGCAGGCTTCTGCGGCTTCAATATTTCCCGTGGAAGACGCGCCGCTACCCCCAAGGCCGTCGAACCGAGCGAGGGTCGGATTTTCCGACACTCTCGAATTCATCCCCAGACCTCTCTCCCTGGTTTCTAACGAGACATCCAGCACTGTTACTGCTCGTCCCGGGCACTCAACGTCTGGTAGCATTTCTTCCATGATCTCGCTCGCGAACTCTATCCCTGCAGATCACGACTACGACGTTGGCTCGCAGACCAGGACTAGTCCGACCCTGACACTGACGCAAACGGAGTCCCGTCCCAGCACTGCTGGAGCCGTCCTAGAGCATCAGCAAAGCGTACAGGATCCGGAAGCCACTGAGCCATCAGCACGCAGGCGGAATTCGATCCCTCACCTTGTGCAACTGCCACCGCCTTCTCTCGCTGGCCTCGCTCCGGCCACCCCAAGTCCGACAAAGACACCAAAGCGGTGGTCATTCTTCGGCCTGGAGCCCTTCGTCGGTGCCGGCTCCCCCACTCGACCAAGACCGGTTAGTGCTGGATCGTCGGAGTCGCAGTCCAAACCCGCGGCGTCCGGACAGCAAGATGGAGTCACACCCGAGGCTAAGGTTGATGTTGCTGATGAAGTCCTTGCGGAGATGAAGCCAGCTACCAGGAAGAGGAGCAAGAAGCAAAAGAAGGTGAAGACGTGGGCAGGGTCTATACTTTCTCGAAACTCTAAGGCTCGCCATGTCAAGCATCGGCGCCGGACCCCAACGCCGCCTCCCCTCCGAGATGACGAGCAGGAGGAGTTCACCGGCCGTTCAAGTGCTGAATTTCTCCCAGATCCGCCCCTCGTTATGATCACAGAGGCGTATGGGCAGGAGGACGGCAGGTCGTCACCTCCGCCGCGTCCTGCGTCTCTTCCGGATGAAGATACCTCTTATCCTATGATTGACCTGGACGCCGCTCTTGGCCCGTTCAACACACCTCTACCTCGCAATCCGGAATGGGAAGCGGCTCAAAAGGCTGGAGGGCTACTGAAGAGGCAGCTCCACAGCGCTGCCGGTATGACACGGTTCACCGGACCCGGGATGCACTACCAGCATAGGCGCGCGGAGAGTGCTCCGGAGATGGTGCCGTTCGACACCGGTAGATTTGGGATGCACCGTTTCAACAGCAGCTCCACCATGGCGGATGTGTTTGAGGAAGATGAGGAGGAAGAGGGCGACACCGACAGCAACAGGACCACTGGCGACTCGACTCCCTTGGCGGAAACTCCAAAGGACCGGGCTGCCGACCCTATCGATACCGCGGATGACATGTCACCGACTCCCTCGCTTCACAACGATCAGAGCTCTTCTGTTGGTGACGGTTCCTCGATATCCTTTGTCAGACGCAAAGGCAGCGACCTGAATGATGACGCGAAGTCGCAGGCTAGCTCGAGGATGAAGTCGGACCATGTCGGCACATCTCTACATGGCGACGTGATCGCAGAGGAGTTCACGCTTGACCAGCCGTCGCACCTCGCAGGGTTTGATTCACCTCACTCGGCCACACCGTCACCTCGCTCCGCGATGAAGTCGAGAGATCTGGCACCAGTGAACATCAGCCCAATGCAACTACCAGCCTCCTCGCTTGCACCGGTCAGCCCGTATTCGATGACGCAGTCGTCTTCGTTCCCATCGCCGAGGACTCCAGTCTCGTACGATACCCAGAGGATTCCGTCTACTGCACCCTCGTCCTTCACCGACGACAAGGACAACTTCCGGTCTTTACTCATGGGCGAGCCTGGTCCTGAGGTCCGGCCTTCTGTTGATGGCGTACCATCCTTGACCAGCACCTCGTCAACCATGACCCGGGAGAGCATCTTCATGCACAACCCACAGGCGAGGCAACCGCTTGCCTCCGCGGACCAGCAGAGACCTGCTTCGTTCACTGCTTCTGCCTTCGGACGGCGACGTTCGAGTCTGGCCAGCCTGAGCCGCCTCATCAGCAGCTCCCACGGCGAGCGCAGCAAGCTCTCGATGGAGGTCACCATTGACGGCGAGAACGAGAAGAAGCCCAAGGTCTCGAAGGCGAAGCGCATCAGCCGTATGATGCAGTTCTGGCGGCCCAAGGACGCAAACGAAGCCTAAGGATCACGACAATGGAGGGGCGCTGGTGTATGATGAACAGAGATTGAGCATTCGCGGGGTTATTACAACAATGACATGGCTTTGGCGTTTTGATGACAGCATGAAGACCACTCTGCATCATGAGATGGGAGACATCCCCGTTTTTTCGGCGTCAGCCCTTTTCATAAGGCAGGCCATTTTATCTTTTTTTCAGGCGCACAAATCGAGTGCGGGCGGGACAGAAATGACGATCAGGGGAGACAGACACCAGGGCGGCCAGGAGGAGGAGGCTGCCCGGAAGGAAAGGATGTGGAGGAAAGGGGATGGTAGAGAAGTATGGAGGCTGATTTTCGATTCTCTGGACATATCATTGCAAAACAAAACGACTTTTGTATGAAAGAATGGATTAGGTAGGGAAAGGGAGGAGGAGGAGGATTCCTGGGATATCTCTCTCATATCAACCAAAAAACTCTCTCTCACTTGGCGGAGGGGCATTTTCTGGCTTGTTTGACTACTGTTTTAGATGACTAAAGGAGGACAGTCCAACAACACAACTAGCACTAGACAGTACGTAGTAACGAAGGCATATTGCGAGCCACTTCATGTGTACCGAATGTGATGTTGGTGACGCTGCCGGAAAAGGGGGAGCGTTTAGACGCGGGCCTCGGCTCGTCCATCGTCGCGCGTTAAGTGGATTCCACAGTCCCGTACCCTAGTCTCACTCAGCTGAAGCTCTGGGGTAGCAACAAGCATCCCTGCATCTTCAACTGAACGTCTACAACTCGCATCTCGGAACTTTTCCATCTGTTTAACCATACCTCACCAACCTACCGTGCCAGTCCATACGCTTGCCGCTTCCGACCACAGCTCTACATCATCTACGCAATCGTTTCGCACAACACATCCATGTCAACAACATCATCCAAACACTCCCAGCCGGGAGGAGGAGGAGGAGGCTCCTCCTCCCGCAATGCAACCAGGCGTCTGATCAAAGAGCTCGAGACATGGCACAACGTCGAGTCCAAGGAAGAAAAGGGGATAGAACGGTTAGGACCCGTGAACGAGGGCGAACTGTTGAGCTGGGAGGCGGTGATTAACGGCCGCGGGGTGGGCGCTGGGTATGACGGTTCGTGTCTCTTCCCCTTCCCCCTTCCTCTCCCTTTCTCTCTCTCTCTCTCTGTCCCTCTCTCTCCCTCCCCTAACCCAGACCTAATCGCTGATGTTAACTGTGCACCACAAAAAAAAACAGAAGGCCGCTTCCTCCTCCAAATCACAATCCCCCCCACCTACCCGCTGTCGCCACCGACCATCAGGTTCTCCACGCCGATAATACACGCCAACGTGAGCCTCGAGACGGGGGAGATCTGCCTCGACCTGCTGAAGGACGCGTGGACGCCGGCCTACTCGGTGCTGGAGTGCGTCCGGGCCGTGAGGATGCTGCTGAGCTGTCCCGGGGTGGACAGCCCGCTCAACGTCGACGTCGCGGCGCTGTTGAGGGGCGGGGATCTGCTGGGCGCGAGGAGGCTGGTGGAGTACTGGATTGGTGGGGAGGGGGGCAGGTATGAAGGCTCGTAGGGAGGAGGAGGGGCGGGGGGGGGGGAGGAAAGATGGGGAGGGAGGAGGGCGGAGGGGAGAGAGGGGAGGGCGGAGGGGTGCGGAAGACGGCAGATACCCGGCGCTGGGTTGGATCAGAATGAAGGGCATGTGTTGTACAACGCCTGGCCTGGCATGTCAATATTTTCCGACAGTCCGAAGAGAAATATGGCATATATCGTTAAATTGGAGCGACATAGCGACGGGTTCCATTGGCAATTGTTTGGATACAGCTAGGAGTCGGACAGGGATTTAGATAGTTTATTTTTGTTGTATGCATTTTCGCTACATACTAGGAGTCATAAAAGATCAAAAAGCAGATCAAAACGCCCTTCCAGATGGGACTATCCTGTAGGTTTCGCCTCGCCTCCCCATTCTACATCGTACAAGGATGTGCATAGCAGAGCCGTGACCAGATAAGACCACGGTTGGTCACTCCAACCCCTGAGGTAGACCGACACTCCATGTGTCTGTCGCCTAGGTCTCTCCATCTCATGTTATTATATGCCAACGCCTGTTTGTTCGGAATAAGCACGCTAATGGTTGTCCGCCGTGGATGAGGCAGCTTTTGTTCGGGCGATCTTGCTGAACCATAACCGCAACAGGGCAGTTAAAGTCATGGCGGAGAGCAGATTGCTCCTCTTGATAGGTTCTCCTAGTGAGGGGCAAGTAGCTCCAGCAACTCTCTGAGCTCCGCGGAATCGTACGAGAGAGCTCGGGACGAGATGCTAACAGAGAGGTCAGAGGCTTCACTCATTGTAGTGATACACCTATCATATCGAGTTAGTATAACCGCACCATGTGAGACTTAGTTTGTACCGCCCTCACCTTGTAGTTCGGCAACCCCGTAGGATGCCACCCAAGTCTCTTGGCCATCTTTGCGAAACCCTCCGTCTCGATGAGGTGATAGAAGGGGAAAGCGGGAAACATGGCTCCGTCACGATGCACGTCAGCCTTGACCAGCAACGCAGTGCCACCAACACCATCCAGCGGCACCTCCTGGTGCACATCCCCGCCCTCGGTGGTCATGTACGCCATCAGGGCCCGGTACGTGGCCATCTCCGCATATCCCTCCAGCAGGATATCGTCCGGCCCCATCTTCGCCGCGATCTCCTGCGCTTTGGGGCTGTCCTGCCAGTTGTTGAAGTCGTAGGCCCGCTCGTCCATCTTCTTCTTCTCCGCGTTGTAGTACCGCTGGAAGCAGTTGGGGGCGATGATGGGCTTGTCGTGAGCGGCCAGGTCCTGGATCAGGGTCGGAGGGGTCTCGATTATGTCTGCGTCCAGCCACAGCACCCAGGACGTGGCGGGGCCGAGCGTGGTGAAGAGAAGGGAGTTGCGCGCCTTGGACATGGCGGCTCGTCGGTCGCGCTGGTTCTGCATCTTGTGGCGCTCTGCCTCGTCCTGGGATTGGAGAGGGGGCTCGAAGTCCTGGCGCAGGATGATGATGCTCTTAAACCGCTGCTTCTCCGGGCTGAACGTCTGCGTCTTGGCGATCTGCGTCTGCAGGGCCGTGGTGGCCGCATTGCCCTCTTTGTTCTTGGGCAGTATGAAGCCCAGCGTGATCAGCTCGTGCGGGTAGTCCAGCTGCATGAGGTTGTCCCAGTACTCCTGGTAGAAGCGCGCCATTGGGGTGAGAATGAGGATATTCTCCCTGTGGGCGATGGGGTCGCTCGTAATGGTGACATTGTTGAGGTTGTACCGCAACACGGGCGGAGGAGGTGCTTTTCCTTTCGAGTTCGATTTTCGGAAGGGAGAGGTCGGCGGCGATAGGGGGTGAGAGGCGGCGGTGGATTTCCTGGCCTTGGAGAAGTCGCTGCTGGCTGGTGCGGCCAGGAAGTATATTATGAATATGCAGAGGACGGTTCCGATCAGGAGAGTGATCGGATTCGCCTTCTTCAGACGAACCGGCCCTAATGGTCGCGCCATGTGTCCGATGTCTGTCTGTAGTGTGTCTCAAGGGAGAGGTCACTCGTCCCTATCAAAGCCGGCTCAATGGCATTTGGAAATGAGATCGGGCGAAGGTAGATGATGTCGTCGGGTTTTGGGAGGAAGATTGGATTGTTAGCCAGTCGGATCGGGCTCGATGTCGTCGCGACAGCACAGGTGGTGGCACCGGTACACGCCAAATAGTAGGCCCTTCTCTTTAGGTAGAGGGTCGCAAATCTTGACGTCGGCGAGATGCTTGATTGCAGAAGGGCGCCCTTTTTCCAAGACTTCGTATTTGCTGTTTGTCTGACTTGTCCACTTTCAGAGTCCCCTGATAATTTATTATCCACCTTCACTCACACCCCGAACTTCCCCACGCTAGCGTCGCTACTTTAGCGTGATGAAAGGTGGCTTTACGGAGACGCTGACTAAGGCAGCGTCTCACCAGCCACAGGAGCTTTATTTTACGCCACAATCATCTGCACCACGTCAACGCAGGTACCTGGAGCTCTAGCCTCGCCCAAGCTTCACAACCATCGAAGCTTCATTGAAGCAAACATACAAACCACGTTCGAGCACACGTTAACGACCTTCTATTTTCACACATCACCACAGCCACCACCAGTCCTTTCTGCCGTTCATTCACAATCCCACTGGCCGCGATGTCGATATCACCAATCATCACGTTCAAGGCGGGCATCTGCGACGTTGACGTAAGACCCAAAGCATCAGTTCTGCGAAGTGCCCTTGAGCTCGATGGTCTCCAGTTGCTAACATGAACTACCAGCAATCATCCAAGCCTTACAAAGTCCAGCCCCAACCCACACCCGGCTATATCTATCTCTACAGCGAAGATGGTACGACCTTCTCCCCATACTCAATACCGCCGTGCATCGCAATGGTAAACTGACAACTTAACTCACCAGAGCTCGTCCACTTCTGCTGGCGCCCCCGGGACGCACCCCTAGATGAACCCCAGCTCGACCTCGTCATGATACCCGAGGACGGCCACTTCGTCCCCTACGACCCCAAAGAGAAGGACCCCAACGCCCCCAAGATAAACGGCCGCGTCTTCTCCCTCAAGTTCTCCTCCTCTTCCCAGCGCCACCTCTTCTGGCTCCAGTCCAAGCCGCAATCGCCCTCCGGCGACCAGAGCTACTTCAGCCCCCGGGACCGCAAGATAGGCGACATCGTCGACCGCCTGCTGCAGGGCGAGACGGACATCAACGTCAACGCGGAGCTCCGCAGCGCGCAGAGCGGCGGCAATGATAACAACCGGCGCGGACCCGACGACGACGAGACAATGGAGGATACCGAGGGGCATGGAGACCCGAATGATCACCACGAGGGAGGCACTGGAGGTGCGGGAGCTGATGCCACTGGCGGGGACATTCGTGAGGAGGGAGAGAATGCCAGAGAGGGCGGGGCTGATGGTGCCAGAGCGTAGGTGACCTGATTTTCTGATTTCGTTACTTCTTGCCTGCAGAGCATGTTGCATTTGGGGAACCGGCCTGGTTCTGGCGCTAGCAAAGAGAGGGGAGCAAGAAAAAGCGCTGCAAAACGCTCCATGTACTTTACTGGGCTCATGTGTTTCGCCTAAAGAATCAGAATTGCTTTCCCATTGTGTGCCTACATACTTTGTCCTTGACTTAGAAGTACAATGGCTGACTCGTGGTGTCTTTCTAGTGCCAGCTCAGCCGCTCCCGCCGACAACGACGCAGCCGCAGCAGTCCGGAACTTCTTGGCATCCCTCGGCGGCCAGCAGGGCAACAGCGGCAGCCAAGCTGGACAGGGCAAACTCTACCCCCTCCTCAACGACCTCTTAGAACCACCCGTCACCATCCCCATGATCGACGCCGCCTCGGAGGAGTACGTCGACAGCCTCCTCGGCTACCTACCGCCCACGGTCATCGTCCTCTCGCAGTTGGGCAGCGACAGGGACTTCATCGGCGAGCCGTCGGCGGAGTCGATCCAGGCGGCGCGGGAGGCCATGAGCCTCGACCAGAAGCGCAGCCTGCTGAAGAAGGTGCTCCGGAGCCCGCAGTTCACGCAGAGTCTCGCCAGTTTGACTGTCGCGCTGAGGGACGGGGGTCTGCCTACCATTGCTGGGGCGCTGAAGATCAAGGTTGAGAACGGAGGGTTGCTCAGGGGCGGGAGCATGCCGCTTGGCGGAGGGGATGCTGTCGAGGCGTTTGTGGAGGGTGTCAAGAAGACGGTTCAGGAGGAGAAGAAGTAGACTGGGCTTTGGTGTATGTGTGAGTCATGACGCTAAGGCGCGTGGGATAGACGAGGCGAGGGGTATCTTCCGCTGGCACTGGTACATAGGTAGCTCACTAATAGACGATGGACGGAGAAGCCGGGGTATAGACCAATTACAGCAAGTCAACCGTAGCCCCAACTCGACCTATGATTCCGACCATCCTCAACACCTGCCGCCACGGGATCAAGTACGAGAATCGGATAATGGTATATTGGCATATATAATGGCATATTGGTATTAAGTCAATGACCACCTCGGGCATTTCGCCGTGGGTCCTTCTAGTCTGTTCAAACCAACCAGTGGCATATGCATCGCTCCCAACTCCTTGAAATGCCATCAAAATCAAAAGAATCGCTAAACCAACCGATCAGCTCCTCCCGTCCCCATCGTCATCTTGTCGCCCGACCGAGTGATCGTCGAATCGACCCCCTCTCATACCGCAGCCTCGGCACTCTCAACCTTGGGCTTCTCAGAGGGATTGAACATAAACATGCCACTGACCAGCAACTTGCCCGCAGCACTCACCACCACCGCCGTGGCACTCCCAACAGCGCGAAATATCAACGCTCCCACCAGACTCCCCACGAACAAGGTCGTCAAAAACGCCGCCCTCCTGTTCCGCCCCCGATTCCTCAGCGCAAACAGATGCGGATCGATCAACAAGTCCACCCACGCCGCAGTCGCCATGGCCGTGCTGATCTCCGTCATCTGCAAGCTCCGGCTCTGCACGACCTGGCTCCCGCTCGCGAACGCCAACAGCCCGATGGTCACGAGCGTCAGCGCCGTCCCTTGCAACTCCACGCCTTTCGTGTACTGCAACGCCGCGGCGGCGAAGACGAGGCAGGCCTGGAGGAAGTTGCACACCATCAGCCACAGCCGGTTGCGGGGGCCGATGACGTGGGCCAGCTGGCCCGTCAGCCAGCCGCCCGCCAAAAAGAAGCCGAGGGCGACGCCGATGTTGGAGGTGATGAACATCTCGTTCCTGGCCTCGGGCATGACGAGGGCGAGGGCGAGGAAGACGGTGTTGCCCGTTTGGTTGGAGGTGAAGCAGTGGAAGTCTGGGGGGAATGGGTTGTTAGTCTGGGCGGTGGACAAGCGGGAAAAAGGAAAGGGTACACGGCGAGATAGGGGGCGAGACGGAGGGACGAACCTGGGAAGGAGATGGCGTCTTGAAGACCGGTGCAGAAAGTTAGGATCAGGAGTTCTATCTCTGCGAAGTAATTTGGTTTTACGTCGGCTGTGAGGTGTTGCCATATTCTCGAGCGGGTTGTGAGTTCTGACTGTGTTGTGGGAGCGAGTGGTATCGCTTGCTCGACCGGAGGCTTCTCCGGCGGCTGGAGTGACTGGTGTAGTGAGTTTGTAGATGCCATGGTTCTGACCCAACTGAGTATGTGTCCACGAGCTTGTATATCGACACGTAACTGAGGTCAAGAACTGGCTTGGTTGATCTGAGGGAGCGTTGTGACGAATAATACGGAAGTATAGTAGTAAAGAATAGAGAATTAAGAAATATCTGTAAAGAAGTCAGTCATAGATGAGTTTACCTGGATCAAGCAAGGTTGGGGCACCCGACGGTCGCCAGAGCGAGCCGTAGCCGGGTTCTGGCCGCCACCGGTATAACAGACATGTTCTACTTCTTCCCAGTAGACAGTGGCCTATTTTCCAGATTCTTGGTTCACCGACGGTCCGCGACGTTCGAAGATCCACACCGACTCCCGTTATCGTGTTCGCCGCTTGGCTTCGCAGGGACACTTGGCAGCGATATAGATGCGTCATGATTGCCATGCACGACGGTAAGGAACATAAAGAACAACGGGATATAAGTGGCTGTCGTTAGATTCCTGTTTGGCACTTGACAGTGATCCCTTTCATGCAATGCGACTGTGGTATCTCGTACGGCTACCGGGGCGCTTGAGAACCTTCCGGCACTGAGCCTGAGCATGCTCCACAGGGCCAGACATCGCTCCAGTTGTTCTGAAGCTACTTTCTCATGACCACACCTGGTTGCAGGTAAAAATCGTTCCGGGATGAGTCAGTGTCCGGGCAGACGTCAGGGGCAAAGTCAGCTGTCCCGGTGACCCTCCGGAGTGGAGATCAAAAGCCACCGGTAAAAGTGGGTCAAGAGCCGACCGAGCCCGGCCGGGCCGCCGGCTTAGGTAAGTCTCTGTTTCAATTGGTCCAATGTGGATCTCCGATAACCGCGACTGCCGTCCCCAGGTTCAGTGGGACTTAAGCTTCAGCTTCCAAGACTCTCGTCGCCTCCCGGACCTCCACAACAAAAGGAACTATCCGATCCTGATGAGCCGCTGTCCTTCTTGAGCGGACACTCTGCTAGATTCAATAAGAGTTGACCTTGCATCGCTGACCTTGACGGCAACAAGGCGGCATATCTTCCCTGGCCCTACAGACTGTCAACGAACAACGCGGCTCGCCTATGATCTCCTCTCTCTACTAGCCATATCTTACTATTCTTGTACAGAGATACCAAATTGATACCTCTTCTTTTTCAATTATCGCATGCCAGAACCGGACCCCTAAGCTTTGGAGCTAGAGGCTTATGCGGATAGGCTAGAGGGATGTAACCGCCCGTGTGGATTGACGTCTCATGACAACCATTGCCATTGCTGCAGGCGAGCGAGCATGAAGGGGGCCTTCTCGGGGTCCAAAACTAAGTCGCCCATGCGGTGAGGTTGCAGTTATCTCAAGAATGCTCAAGCGCTAGGGGTTGGACTTCAAGGACTTGGAGTTGCGAGTCGACGCAGGCCATGGTAGCTCGCCGCCAGATGCCTTGGACCACGCACCACAGCGCATTGCACCTGCGCCGGCATCTTCACGCCCTTGCAACAAGCTCATGACATGATGGCAGGAATGTCGTGTTTGAACGAGTTATGTGGAGGCAGGGGAGGATGCTCGGTTTAGGAGGAGGAGCTAGGTCGCGTCGAGACGCGGGGAGAATGTATACAAAAAGGATACCGAATCCTCACCTTTCCAGAACGCCGGAGGAGGGCTCTTGTCGCTTTTCGAGTCCGCAACATTGTCGTTGCCGTTTTTGATTTGAGCCTACTTGGCTTTGTCTCCTTGGCTTTCTAAGTCAAGATGCGGTTTGGTTCCGTCAGCGCGATCCTCTGTGCGGCCTTGCTGCCACATCTGGTCGCCGGCATTCAGTTAGCGCCCCTATGCGAGGATCCCGTGGAGGCGCTCCAGTGGTTCAACTACGGCATCCCGGTTCCGTCCCAATGCGTGTCGCAGTTGAGTGCGCAAGCAACCGAGTTCTGCCGTGGGTACCTGGGACTCGCGCCGGTCACGTCATATCTCAAGCACAGTGACACCGAGCGCACCGGCTCCCGTGACGGTCGTGTCAACAATAACGACCCAGACTACCGTGACAGCAGTAGCGTAAGTCTCGCTTGTCAATCTTACTCGCGGCTCGTATCTCGTGTCACAGGCCGACGCGTGAGCTGACGTACGGACCTAGACATGCCACGGTGCCCACGACCGTGCCTATCAATGGCGGTACCGTGACTGAGACGGAGACGGAGACGACCGCTGCGGTGACCACGAACTATTTGAGACGCAAGAAGAAGCGGGATCCCGCCGTCCCCGCGGCACTACTTGGTGACTGCGGCCGCTGTATCGACCTCGCCACGAGCCGCCTCGAGTTGACGGAGCCCAACTTGCTCGAATTCGCCTTATAGACTAAACGAGTACTGCAGGTGCTTGGTAATTCCTCTGACGACGGTGACTGCCGAAGCCACCACGGCGGCTGTGGCGACTAGCGCGGAGACGGGGCTGGCCGTGGAAACCGAAGTGATATCGGAGACGCTCACGGCCACGTTGTTGTCCTTTAGCTTCACTATTTCCGTGGCCACTGTTACGACTGTAAGTCCTTTCGGCACCGGTCCATCCGTTCTCGACTAGTCGGTACACTAACCTGATCGTGTACTGTGACAGACCGCGACGGCTACCGAAACTACTACATACATCCCCATATAGCTCTCTTTCCCGATATATTTTTTCTCAACAACCTGTAAGCGCCATACACGAAGTATGGTTCTATCGGTGCTTCTGGGGGCAAGCGGTCGCCGATAGGGAGAGAAGCTGTTTCGTTGAAAGCTTGTCGTTATGTCCTGGGATCGACAGCGGTCCGGCGAGCATGGCATACAACGTCTAACGTCGATGGCTACTGGTATAAGACCTGCACCTCAGTAATTGTGCGGAACAGTCTACCGGGTTGTCTTTGGACCGAGCGCGTTTGGTGTTTCTGGTTGAGGTATGTCTTTCTGTTTTGCAGGGCGCCTGCGATAGGTGGTGTCGGTTTCATTTCAGACTTAACTATTGTACCTCCCTTCCTCCGGAGAACAATTCGGATGTTTAGCGATGGCGGAATACCCGTGCAGGTATCTCGTCCCTAGGTTAGCTGTCGATATTGTGGCAAGCTGGCAGACTCTGTCCGATCAGTCTGATATTCAGTAGAATCTCAGCTCCGGATCTAGGCCTCTTCACAGGCTTGAACAATGCAACCCGACTGTGCGGTCCAGTGTGGGGGTCCATTGACACATTTCCGTTTCTCATTGGGGGTCCTCTTCACGGCCAAGAAACAAGAGCCTCCTTTCTTCCGTTGTCACAATATCAACAACCTCATCTGTATCAGTCTCCATGAGAATTGTACCCTCTCGCAGCGTGTACACTGGCTGGGCTTCAGCTTACGACAGCCTCTGTTCCCGCCAGGTCTCTTGATATTCCCACTATCAGACCAGTGTCAAGACCTCGGAGAACTCACTCTTTCTGATACGTTGGGGGTCAACGGAGGTCTGGAACGACATGGCCCAAATTCTCACCCCGGAAACAAGCACTCTTGCTCCGGTCCTGCGCAGCTTCGTCGACATGCATCATATCTCGGTTTTTACAATCTACAACAAGGAGATCTATCCGCGGAGATCGACTCGTCCATGCCATGAAGCCACTCGAGGGCAGCGGTTCCTTATCTCTCGTCGAAGCTGATGTGGGGCCATCCGCGGTTTCACTCTCGCTGTCAGCCCTGCACCCCGGCCAAGCATCCAGCCTATCTCTTGCCTATCTCTAGCTCGCGGGTTGAGATAAGAACCGTTTCCCTTTCCTCATCGATACCACAACCTATCATAGCATCCCACAGGAGAGTCCTCCGGCGATAGGGCACTGCCATGGACCGCCGCGATGGCTTCTGCTCATCTATGGCGATGTCTCTCGTATAATGTGTACCCTGTGAGCTTGTCTGTTGGTGCTCCTTTGCCGTATCACCGATATCTGCTGACATCCTCGTTGGCTTGCCTTCTTCAAAACCTGAGAAAACTTATGAGCTTTCGCCATCGCTCTCATCGGGACAAACGAGATCATCGCCTGATATTGCACTTGAGCCAAGTGTTTGGGCTCAGCATTAGTCAAGCCACCTTGATATCAACGTCGTCGATTCAAGTGAGAGACTTATACGATAGACCGCTCAGCATAGTCAGCACTCAACCTCCAACGTCTGCCCAGGAGGTTGTCACCGTGCGTCTCTCACTGGCGTCACCCAGAGCCGGATCTCCATCCTTATCTCAGATCTGCATGCAAGTGGTGTCCTAGGACTGGGGGCCCTGCAACAGCCGGGTCGATCTGACAGCCAGTCGCGTGGCAGTACTCCAGGTTGGGGCGTCTCCGGCATTGGGAACTTGCAGCAAACAGAGCCCAGTTCCCCACGCGAAGCGTCTACAAGTGTATTTCCGTGGAGGACTCGACGCTTCTACAAAAGGTTAGCGCCATGGTGGTGATACTGGATCCGGAGATGTTGCAACTTAAAGGCTCTGGTCGCTAATCGTGTGTATATTCAAGCTCTCTGATATCAGACCGTATCTGTATAAATCCCCTCCCACACTTCTGGACTCTCGCACAGGGATATTGTTGATGTACTCCAACAAGACACACCCGGCATAGACAGTCTCCTGAAATCTGACTGAGACCATCTTCGGTCGCTTCGGAACTCTCCTCCTAACACTCGCCGTCCTGCTTCAACCACAGCTAAGATGGGTGTCAACATCAAGTTCTCGGACCTCTACCGGGCCCCCGAGGTCAACCCAGTGAACCGCAAGGCGCACTCGATCCCGGCCCTCAACCCCATCAACATGTACGGCCGGGTCTTCTTCTTCTCCTGGTTTGGGTTCATGATAGCCTTCTGGGCGTGGTACACCTTCCCGCCTCTGGTAAGCTTCGACAGTCGCCACTCCGGTGCAGAAAAGACACTATCTAACACATACACAGTTGACTGTCACCATCAAAGCCGACTTGCACCTCACACCCGCCCAGGTCGCCAACTCCAACATCGTCTCATTATGCGCTACGTACGGACGCACCTACCCCATAATACTTGGCAACTGTGCTAACATGTCACTCACAGCCTCCTAATCCGCTTCGTCGCCGGGCCACTGTGCGACATGTTCGGGCCCCGCCGCGTCTTCGGCGGAACACTCCTCTTCGGCGCCATCCCCTTGGGCCTAGCCCCTCTAATCCACAACGCAACAGGCCTCTACGCCAGCCGCTTCTTCATCGGCATCCTGGGCGGATCCTTCGTGCCTTGCCAGGTGTGGTCGACTGGTTTCTTCGACAAGAACGTCGTCGGCACCGCCAACGCACTGACCGGCGGGTTCGGCAACGCCGGAGGCGGCATAACTTACTTCATCATGCCCGCTGTATACGACTCCTTCATCCGCAACGGCCACCGACCGGGCCAGGCGTGGCGACTCACCTTCATCGTGCCCTTGATCATGGTCATCGCCACGGGTATATCCCTCATCCTCTTCTGCCCCGACACCCCCATGGGGAAGTGGAGCGAGCGCCACCTCCACGTGCAGGAGAACCTCCAGTCCCACGGCGTCGTGGCCGACCGGAGCATAGTCGACATCCCGGGAGGGATAACGGACAAGGGCGTCCCGTCCGAATCCCACACCTCGGACACCGAAGAGAAAGGGGACAAGAAACCCTCCCTCCTGACCTTCGACCACGAGGCCGCCCTCTCCAAGACGGAGATGATCGAGACGGCCCAAGGCGAGACGATCCAGAAGCCCACCTTCCGCGAGGCCCTCCCCGTCATCTTCTCCGCGCAGACGGCCTTCCACGTGCTGACGTACGCGTGCTCCTTCGGCGGCGAGCTCGCCATCAACGCCATCCTCTCGTCGTACTACCTCAAGAACTTCCCCAAGCTGGGGCAGACGAAGGCCTCCAACTGGGCGGCCATGTTCGGCTTCCTCAACTTCGTCACGCGGCCCTTGGGGGGTGTCGTGTCGGACCTCCTCTACAACCTCGCCGGGCGCAACTTGTGGCTGAAAAAAGGATGGATCACGGCCTGCGGCCTGCTAACGGGCATCTTCCTCGTCACGATCGGGCAGCTCAACCCGCACCACCAGGGGACCATGTTCGGCCTCGTCGCACTCATGGCCTTCTTCCTCGAGGCCGGCAACGGCGCCAACTTTGCGCTCGTGCCGCACGTGCACCCCTTTGCGAACGGGATCCTGTCCGGTGTGACGGGCGCGGGCGGGAACCTGGGCGGTGTGGTGTTTGCTATTATTTTCCGGTTTATGGGCGGCGGGACGGATTATGCGAAGGCGTTCTGGGTGATTGGGGTTATGCACATTGGGATCAACCTGGCTGTATGTTGGATCAGGCCGCTGCCGAAGGGGCAGATTGGGGGGCATTAGAATGGTTATGATTGCTTGGGGGGATCAAAAAGGGGATTATGGTTATGGATATGGATATGGATATGGTGTTTATGATGGGATGGATAAGATACCTTTGATACAACTTTGGATGGGTGATAGAGCTGGCGTATACATACTTGGTTGGAGTGATGGGAATTGTTCAGTATCTAATATATTTTCCTTGTGCCTATTCTCTTCTCTTTTCAGGAGACAATCGCTTGCAGTGCATACTGACGTCCCAAGGTGACGTCTGCGTACATATCTCCAAGTTAAGTGGTATCTGCGTACATAGGTATCTCCAAGTGGCACAAGACAAGATAAGGGCCTGCATATGTCTGGGCCTGCAGAACCGTGGGACAACATGGCCATATCTTTCCACCTCGTCAGACCAATCGGACGTGTTACCGTACGAAACCTCTGCACTTCAATCGGTGACAGGTTGCTATTTCACGTCCCGTCGACACATATATACTCGAAGCGCCTCTGATGCAATCGCCGTGCATGTCTCTCTTCTCCGGTTTCTTTCAGGGCATTGGGCAGGTACACCTCTGCGCACCGGAAACAACCATGACGTCAATGAGATATGGCAATCGCATTCGCGAGCCCTTCTAGGCACCTCAGGGCTTTATGGTACAATCGCCGGGAGGAGAATACGGTAGTCGTATTCACGTCTGGAGGCGGGGGCCAAGTGACTGTCTCGCATGGACACAGCCCGTCGTTGGCCAGCCGTCCTATTTCTGGCCTTCCATTCATTCCTCTAGAACAACAACAGCCGAGACCGAGCTGAGCATTCCAAGCCTTGGAATAGTCTCACATTGTTCTCGCCCGTGTCTCACTCGGAAACGCCCACAGGCACGCAAAAGGGGGAGTGTCACCCAGCAGCCAGAAGAGAATCAATGACGAGGAAGATCACAAGAAGAAAGATGGTTCATTTATGCGAAGCTACCAACGCCACATAGTCCATCCAGACAACTGGCAGAGACTGGCACTGCCACCAATTTTTCCAGTGTTGTTCCAAGGCCGGTACACAAATGCCCAAACCCCGTGGGTGGACAAAACCCAACCGATTCGATGCAACCCAATCCCGACATTTAGTCAATCAGATTGAACAAAAATAGCCTTCCTTACAGGGCAAACACGGCCAGCGCAAGACCACCGAAAAGCGCGAACGAGCTGGCCCGAACAACAGCGCCGGGGTTGGCGTCGACGGTCGTCCCCGTGGGGCTCGGCTTGCTTGTGCCGGTGGTGCCGGTGGTGTGCGTCCTGGACGGGCCGCCGGTGGTGGACAGGTTGCCCGCTCCCGTGGGGCCGGAGGTGATGGTGGGCGTCGTGACGGTGGTTGTCTCGCTGGCGTCGGTGGTCACGTCCGTGGTCGAGGGGGAGGGCGTGCTGGACTCCGAGGGGTTGGTGTTGCTGCCGCTGCTGGAGGAGGAGGAGGAGGAGGACGTGGTTGCCTTGATGGCGAAGGGGAAGGAGTACTGGAAGACGGTCGGGTCGGACTCGAGGGTGATGCGGATGCCGTAGACGGCGAAGCTGCCGAGGGAGGCGTCGACGGCCCAGGAGTACTCGCCTGCGGAGCTGGGGACGCCCTCTGTTGGGGGATGGTTAGTCGACTGGAACTGGGGAGGTATGGTATTGCACATGAGGCGAGGTGAGGTGGTGGACTTACTGGCGATGGTGGAGAGGACTTTCTGGTCCTTCTGGGCGGCGCCTCCGATGAGGTCGATGGTCACGGCGCCGTTCCAGCTGGCGTTGCTGGTGCTGGGCTCCCAGTCGATCAGGTAGGTCGAGCCGGCAGGGACGGACTCGCCGTCGGCCGGCTTGGAGATGACGTCGAAGCCGGGCGTCTGGGCGAACACGGAGCTCGCGAGGGCCAGGACGGCGGTGGTAAGTGTGAAGCGCATTTTGAGTGGGTTATTATAGACGGATATTGCTAATGGTTGTTATTGTATTAAGTCGATGGTCCTGTCAACGAATGTGGTGATGTTTACTACGACGGAGCGAGTGTTGAAGATTGTTTGGCAGGAGAATGAATGGCAGTTAAGAGATATAGCGTCTTGGGGCGGGAAGTGAGCGACTATTTGTGAAGGAGCGGACGGTGGCTGAAGACTGAGACAGACCACCAGGCGATGGTTTGAGGTTGAAGGACTGGAATGAAGAACAAATGCAGATGTGAGGCGAAGTCGACGAAAGGGTTCGAGGGGCCCTCGGACATTGTCACGTCTCTGTATTTCTTTTCCCCCTGGACTGTCCCCGCCCTTCCCGTGGCGTCTCCTGGTCCCATGGTCAGGGAGTCCCCTGGCGCCTCGTCCAGCGCCGCAAAAATATGGGAGTGGTGCCTGGCCGTCGACCGTTGGGCCGGCTCTGGGCGGCAGAGATGGAGTATAAGCTTGAAATGAGGGATGTGCGGGGCCGAAGGATTCGTGTGTGATTCGTCCAAACGCGCAAAACTTCCCCTGAAAGTGTGGATTCGAGTTTTCAAAAATACTGTCAAGCTTTCCTGGCTTCCTTCCAAGGCCAGGTTCTAGGCTGCTAGGGTTCTACTGTGCCGCTGATGGCTGATGAGGATAGGCGAGCCATCGAATACGGGCTCCAGCCGTCGCAGACTAGTCCGCATTGATATCGGTCTGTTTTTTCATGGAAGTTTCGACCATGTGGACTTTGCGAGATGACTTGACGTCCGTTCATCCGTACATGTACGAAAATGAAGATGATGGAATGGTAGGCTTATCTGGAGTGTACATCGCCGATATCCATCGCACAGGCAAGAGATCTGCAATGATCCCAACGATGAGCGAACTGTCAGGGGAAACGCCATTGATCTCATGCATCTTGCCGGCGGTTGTGTAACGTGACGCAAACACCTTCTGAGTTCAGCCTGAACTGGGACGGCCATTCCGGTAGAGGCTTAGCACGTCCGCATGTCATGCATCGAAGTTCAAACTTATTCTCAGCTTAACATGAGGCCATCACCATCACTTGAGCATGCCGTCTGGTGTAGTACATGCAGAACCTTGGCAGCACTGTGTCAGCTCCGTATGTTCTCAGCTTGTACTGGGTCTTACATACTTGCGTAGCTTGTCAATGCCTCTGTGGGCTTGAGTGCCGCGCTCCGTGTTGTGATGGGTTTCTTGACATCTTGTCCTTCCGGCTGGTGGTCCGTCGAATTCCACAGCACTGAAATACCTCAGTCCCGAGTACAGCCCGCAGCAAGAAGAAGTAGGGCCGATGACAGTTCAGCTGCTCATCATGCGGCTATGACAGTTGAGCCGCTGTACTTCGTACGTTGTGATACAATAGCCACCCAGACCTACCCTATAGGGACTTTGCATCACGCGACAGCGTATATGTTTTGGTAGCGCAGAATTTGTCCTGGGCTCAAGGAAGGGATGTGGAAATTACTGGACGTTGTCGTGAAACCTTCACATAAGAGAACGGGCAATTGGCTCAAGTGTAAGCTGTGAATATTTGTTGATGAGGGAAACTTTGATGAAGGCTTCTCCAAAACTTGTGACAAAAATGGCAATCCCAGGCAGCTTTCGCAGCTTCTCCACTTTATTTTCATGTCGTCAAACAACTTCACTTCAACACTCTGCACACAGTGCAATTTATAAATCCCAGATTCCTTTAGCCAACATCTTTTTGGCAATGATTCACTTGGACGCATCGGTGGTATTCACTTAATGGCATTATATTTATACGCCACTTGGATAAAATGGCTCCCACCTCATCTCTACTGGCAGCATGATCCCGCACAACAAGACGATCATGAGCAGCAACATGCCGGATACCGAAATCCTCGTTCATATTGCCGCTCCCAGCAAGGCGTCAGATGATGCTGATTACCGCGCCCTTGCCGCAGCGTGCCTCTCCTTCGAACCGTCGACGAGGACCGCGCTCGGTACGGTCGAGCAAGGTACGGCACGCCATGACGACACCAGGGAACTTGCGCCGGACCCAGCATTGTTTAGACACCACGATGATGCTTTCATATCTCCGGAGATGTCGTTCGGCAGCGCGATCCATAACCTCTCCTCCCCGGACTTGAGGCGGCATCAACCAGCCAGCGCGAGAGATGCCGACGAGTCTCAGTCATCATGGCGAGCTCCGCCGAGCGTTATCGAGGACTCCATACCGGACAACAATATCAGTTTTGCCAGATATTCTTCCCCGACAAGAATCCTGGAGCACTACCTACAGGGCTTTGACAGTAGCCAGTCGAGTTCCTCTCAGCCGATACCGTCAACCGCTGGTCCGCCGTCATCGCCGTTCAGGCCAGTGGACAGCACACCGGCGCCTGCGGCACGAGTAGACAGGGCCTTCGCCCTACCACCGCGGACAACCCGCAGTATTGCGTCTTCACTCCAGGTCATTCCTCAGACTCCATCGCCCGCTCTCTTGAAACGGAAAGCGCCTGTTGAGTATTCCGGAGATCGGTCAGACACCCGTGTGGTCTCTTCCGTCCCCGACCTGGAACCACCGCCTACTACCTCGAACGAAGTACCCCCACACCAAGGACCGGAACATGTGCTACCTTCAGCCGAGGCGCACATGGTAGGCGCAACGCCATGTCCTAGTTCCCAAGGGACCGTCATCCCCTCGTCACGAGCGGACTCTGAACCACCACAACCTCCAACAAAAAGGCACAAGCGCATGTTCTCTGGAGTGACGACAAAATCCCTTGCTAGGAGCACTAGCGACATCGGCCCCCGCCAGGACAACGTGAAGAAAACCCAGCTCGATCGACGGCAAAGGGCACGGCAAACCGCTTCTGGACTCGAGATCCACTCTCCGGAGCCGCCAGTAGGCTGCCAGGACCTCACGGTCTCGAACGTCGTGACCCCGAAGCTCGAGAAGCTTGCCAAAGACGTCGGCATACGAAAACGGTTCCAGCCCAAGGAACAGGGGCGGGAGATCCGACCGTTCGAACGCGGGTACTGGCACGTGGACTGCTCGGGCTGGCCTGATAACATCAAGCGCGACACCTGGGGAAACTTGACAGATTACGTGAGCAATGGGTATGCCGGATGGGGGATATGGTGTCGGCGTAGCCAGGACTACGGTTGGATACGTCTTTACTGCTGGGGCTGCGTCATTGGCCACATGCATCTGCTGCTTTACACTGCGAGTCGCCGGGAGCTTAACTACACCGGCACCGCTTGGGTCGGCGGGGATGGGGAGGTGGTCGTTGTCATGGAACCGAAATACGAACGGAATGCATGACGGTAGGATAGGACGGACTGGGGTTTGGCTTTGATTTTTGGACACGATACCCATTTGCATCTCACGGCGCAAGGGGCATCATAATGATTAGACGGCTTTGTAATTGTGACCAACGGCCTAACGCCTCTTGACCATACACACTTACACTATGGTGACACATGAACAGTACTGTAAGGAAACGTAGCACTGAAGCTCGGACTTCTTACTCTGCACAAGGAAACTAACCGAAGAAGGTGAAGCAAGTCTACCTCCCAGACTCTGTAAAGTCCACAACCAACCGCAGGGACAACGATCCATCTCGATAATAGAGAACCAGCCGCGGGTATAATACATACGAGGATCCCTCAGATCATCTAGCTAACCAGCTTATGGTGAAGCGCTCTTGTTGTGCCGGACTTGGATCTTACGGTTGAGTACAGACTGGAGATCCTTCTCATACCGTTCCCTGTCCGCAGCCGCGCTATCCTCATACGGCTAGTTTACCAATGTCAGTTCGCGATCGTCATGGAGGGCAATATTTGCGGAAACGAGAGATTCGTACCTTCTTCTCAGCCGCCGACAACGACTTCCACTGGCTGACGATGTTCGCCGAAGTGTCCGTGAACGACTCGCCAGCGTACTCGCCAGAGTTCCACCTCGCCTTGGTGAACATGGTATACGCGGTCAGGGACCGCTTCGGGAGACGGTCGTCCTTGATGTCATACTTCCTCTTGTGGGCAGGCGAGATCTTACGCAGCCTCTGGCGGGCGCGGTTGGCGGCGTCGATCTCGATGGGGGAGTGAGTCTCGACCCAGGCCTTATAGGCCGCCTCGTTGGCGAGGCGGTTTTGGCTTGCTTCGGTCTCGAGGCGCTACACGTCACCCGTTAGCATCGGCGAAAACGAAGTTACGCTCGGATTGAGGATCAAGGGATCATACCTCCTTCTCTGACGCCGAAAGAGAGTTGTAATCGACAGCGAGCCCCTTCACGGTTGGACCGAGGTCACTCGCGCTGGGAAGTTGCTTGAGGTTCTTCGCAACGTAGACGAGCCATGGCTGCTCCGGCAGCCCCTTCGGCTCCTTGAACAGAGCGGTCTTCTTCAGCTCGCGCACTTCGAGCCTCAGCTTCACCTCAGGGTCCTGCTCCTTCTTCACCCTCTTGGGCGCAGCCTTCTTGGCGGCGGGCTTCTTCGCCTTCTTCGTGGTCAACTTCTTGGCGGCGGGCTTCTTCGCGGCCGGCTTCCTCTTCTTGGCACCGGTCGTCGTTGATTTGGCCGCCTTTGGCTTCGCCGCTGCCTTTGCGGCTAGTTCTGCGCTTGTGTCGGTGAAGCTCCGGCTGGAGAGGACGAGGCGGTACGATGTGGGGATGACGAAGCTCGCCGTGCCGCGTGCGACACGTGAGCTCACGGAGATGCCGGTGTTGATTTTGGCGGCCCGGGCGACGCGTAGCTGTCGCGCAGCCGTGGACCGGACAGTAGACCACATATTGTTGAGGATTACGACTCGCGTTGGTTTATCTGAGTTCGGTGGACGGGTATGTGGTAGTTTCGGGGGTTGTTGTGGTCGGCCGGAGTTCAATTGTCGTCAAACTGGAGTCACGACGAGGCGCGCATGAAGCTCTCCTCCGTTGCTATACAACCCCCAGCCTCCTGCGTTTCGGGTCAGGGGTCCACAATGATGCGCAGGGAAAGAGCTCGGACCAAGTTCTGAGAAGGTACGTACCAAATGTGGCTTGAATTTCACCTTCCAGATATGTGGAGCTACTTTAAGCGCGGCACGAGCACGGACCCACCAGGCCAAAAATTGAAGGCCAGAACTTCATCGAAGTGCTGCCGAGCGTGACACAACATCGATCTCTTCAGCCGCATGCGATTCCCCTCCAAGCCATCATTTCGACGACCAGATTACAGAGCTTCAGTAGTTGACACCATCTCTACCACTATTGCAGCACCCAGGGTCACATTGTTGGGCGCATCGCAGCCGTGCCTTTTTGGCTAACCTCGCTCGCCCGCCATCGTCACGCACGACCCTCCTGATAGCGCCTTTCGAGTCCCATAGGAAAGAGTACTTCTCACCACACGAACTGAGTTGCTGAGCCATCATACTACAAACGAAATGGCTCCGCGGGGAGACACTCGCTCACCATCTCCAGCAGGAAGTCGCTCCGCAAGGAAGCATCGCAAAGGTGACGATCTATATGATCGCAGCCGACGCGATGAACACCGCACCCATGGCCGGTTGAGCCGCTCCCGCAGCCCTGCAGATGTAAGACGGTCCTATTCCCGTACACACACACCCGTCCATTCTGACAGGCATGACTCTCAGCGCCGATACCGCGATGGCCCACGCGACCGTGGCCGAGACCACGATGGATACCGAAGACGAGACAGGTCTGTAGACCGTCGCAATGATGGATACTATGGATCACGCCGAGGTGGTGGTGACCGGGATCGTCGCCGCTCAAGGTCAAGAGGAAAAGGCGGAGACAAACCCCGTTCCCCAGACCGCCGCAGGCAGAGGAGCCGAGATGGAGACAGGGACCATCGCGGTGGGCGGACAGACGACTCGCGTGAGAAACATAGAGACCGCCGGGACGGGACTACTGACTCTCGCCCGATTAGCAGGGGTAGTGATTCGCGGAGGCCTGCGCAGAGTACAGCGAACGGCCTGACTGCAAAGGGACCAGAGGTACGCCACCCCCTTATCGGCACGATCAAGATTACCCTCGCTAACGATCGTGCACAGCCGACTAAGTCCGCACCAACTCAGTCCCAACCCGAGGTTGATAAGGAAGCCGAGCGCAAGGCTGAGCGTCTTCGAAAACTACAAGCCTGGAAAGAGAAGCATGCCGCGAAAGAGGCCAAAGAAAAGGAGGCAGACCCTGTTGCCACGAGAAAACTCCTGGCTGAGATGGACCAGAAAGCTACAGGTGCCCCTGGGACAGCATCGCCCTCTGTTGCAAGCCCCGCCCCAGATGGTGCTAGTACGCCGCAGTCAGTCGCATCTCCTGCTCCCTATGCCGGCAAGTTTGACCCGAAGGCCATCGCCAAGGCCAAGTCGTCGGCCAGGAGTCATTCGCCAACCAAGCTGGGCGAGATCAAGGGGCAGCCGGCTGGTATCAAGCCCGCGGCGTTCAATAGTCTATCCAAAGCTTCTGCGTTACCTGAGAAGAGAGCTATAAGCGGGTTTGGCTTTACCAAAGCTGGTGCAGATGCTGACAAGCTGGCTTCGAAGCGGAAGCTCAATCTGGACGACGAGGAAACGACAAAGAGGAAGCTGTTAAAACTCCCGGATATGGCGCTTGAAGAGACTAACGGTGTGGTGGACGCAGAACCGGAGGAAGAGGACGAAGGGGATGACGTGGATGACTTCAACGCAGGAACAGAAGAAGAAGCTGCTGCTGCTGCGCGAGCTGCTCATGAGCGCCGCGAGGAGCGTATCCTACAACAGAGCATGGCGATGCAGACCGACGAGGAGCCGGCCAAGGCCGAGGCCGACGACAAAACCGCCCCTGAACCTGAACCTGAGCCGGAACAGATGGAGGTTGATGAAGAGGAGGTCGACCCTCTGGACGCGTTCATGGCGGGACTCGACGATTCGGCTCCTGCTTCCAAATCGAAGTCTTTTGCAGCGAAGCCCGTTCAAGAACCAGAGACATACTTCGACGAGGACGACTTCGGCTTCGAAGCCGATGGTGCTGATCCCACCGCAATTCTTGCAATGGCGAAGAATCGCAAGAAGAAGGACATCCCGACCATTGACTACAGCAAAATCAAGCTGAACCCTATCCGGAAGGACTTCTGGGTTGAGCCGTACGAGCTCAGCCAGTTGACCGAGGAAGAAGCGAACGAGCTTCGTCTGGAGTTGGACGGCATCAAAGTATCCGGCAAGAACGTGCCCAAGCCGGTACAGAAATGGTCGCATTGTGGCCTGACACGACCCATCCTTGACACTATTGAAAAGCTGGGATACGACAAGCCCACCCCTATTCAGATGCAGGCTCTTCCTATCATCATGTCGGGCCGAGATGTAGTCGGAGTTGCGAAGACCGGTTCAGGAAAGACTATGGCCTTCCTCCTCCCCATGTTCCGACACATCAAGGACCAAGAGCCGGTCAGGGATACAGACGGCCCAATCGCTCTGATCATGACTCCAACGCGTGAGCTGGCTGTCCAGATCCATCGTGATTGCAAGCCGTTCCTCAAAATACTCGGGCTACGCGCTGTAGCCGCGTACGGCGGAGCACCCATCAAAGATCAGATCGCAGAGCTGAAGCGCGGAGCTGAGATCGTGGTGGCTACTCCAGGACGCATGATAGACCTCCTAGCCGCCAACCAGGGTCGCGTTACCAATCTCAAGCGTGCCTCTTTCTTGGTTCTTGACGAGGCAGACCGCATGTTCGATATGGGCTTCGAACCGCAGGTCATGAAGATATTTGCGAATGTCCGTCCAGATCGGCAGACCATTCTCTTCTCCGCCACGATGCCTAGGATCATCGACAGCCTGACAAAGAAAGTGTTGAAGAATCCAGTCGAGATCACAGTCGGAGGTCGAAGTGTTGTTGCGCCGGAAATCACCCAGATCGTCGAAATACGAGAAGAGAAAGAGAAATTTGTTCGGACGCTTGAGCTTCTCGGCGAACTCTACAAGGATGACGACGATGTAAGGGCACTGATCTTTGTTGAACGCCAGGAGAAGGCAGACGACCTTCTTAGGGAACTCCTTCGGAGAGGCTACGGATGCATGTCCCTCCACGGCGGTAAAGATCAGAGCGACCGTGACTCTACCATTTCAGATTTCAAGGCTGGCATATGTCCCATTCTGATTGCGACCTCGGTTGCTGCTCGTGGTTTGGATGTCAAGCAGCTCAAGCTGGTCATCAACTACGACGCGCCGAACCATATGGAGGACTATGTCCACAGGGCTGGCCGGACTGGTCGTGCTGGAAACACAGGTACGGCAGTCACCTTTGTCACACCAGAGCAAGAGGACAGCGCCGTTGGTATTGCCAAGGCGCTGGAGCAAAGCGGACAACCCGTTCCCGAACGCCTCCTCGAAATGGCCAAGGCGCACAAGAAGAAGGTCAAGGAAGGAAAGGCCAAAGACAGCAGCGGTTTCGGCGGCAAGGGGCTGGAGAGACTGGACAAGGAGCGTGAGGCAGCCCGGCTCCGAGAACGGAAGACGCACAAGACTGAAGGAGAAGAGGACGATGTCAAGGAGGAGGATCCCAAGGAAGAGGAGAAGAAGAAGAAAGCTGCCACTGCCATCCTGTCGGCCGCTTCTGCCATCCAGTCCAGGGATTCAGGCAAGGCCGAAGAGGAAACTAAGACACCCGTCAACATGCCGCCTATCAAGGCCAGTGCGGTCACGGCAGGAAAAGCTGGTGGCGGCGGTGCCCTGGACAAGGCTGCGTCTGCTATCAGCGAGATCAACGCCCGCCTTGCGAGGGCCGGACAGCTGCGGCCAGGCCAGTCGATCGACAACAAGGGTCCGGACGCCGGCGCTTTCCACGCGACGCTCGAGATCAACGACTTCCCCCAGAAGGCCAGGTGGGCTGTCACGAACCGGACGAACGTGGCCAAGATCCTGGAAGCGACTGGCACGTCGATCACCACGAAGGGCAACTACTATGCCGCCGGCAAGGAGCCTCCACCGGGCGCCGAGCCTAAGCTGTACATCCTCATCGAGGGCGACACGGAGGTGGTGGTGGGCAATGCTCTGGCCGAGATGACGCGTCTGCTGAAGGAGGGCACGATTGCCGCTGCGGATGCCGAGAACCGCGCTCCGGCGAGTGGCAGATATACGATTACCTAGTTGTTACGCCTTTAGTATTCTTGGTCTATGCGGCATGGTTTTGTGGAATTTGGCGTATGGTGTTTGGGTCTTGCTCTCAGTCTACTTGGCTCACACGCTGCATGGTGCACAGCGCACATGAGTGCCCAGCAAAGGGGTCTGTCTGTCTGTACCCTAGTAATTACCTCAAAATACGAGACCGCTCTTCCTGCTTATATCAACTGAAAAGATCCGCGAAACTTGAACTCGATTCTACACTCCTTGCTTGCCTTCCCGGAGGTAATTGTCCAAATATCAAAACCCTGGGTATCAACATCCACCGTCCACCCGTGCTTCAGTCGTCAGGTTGTTCCCCGTTAATTATGCGCGACGGCCTCAGCATTAGCATCCTGGTCCCGTCTCCTCCGCTCCGTCTCGCTGACTTCCTTGAGCGTATCATTCCGCGTCTGCTTCTTCTGCGCCTGTAGCTGCGCCGCCAGTTTTCCTCCCTTGGACGACCCTTGCGCGCGGGCCTTGTACTGGACTTAGCATACCTTCAAACTTCCGATAATTGTCGGTCAACTCACCTCTGCCGCCGCGGCTGCTTTCCGTCTCGCTTCATCCGCGCCTGACTGTGACGCTGCCCCTCCTCCGCCACCGGGGCTGCTGCCGCCCAACGTCCGCGGCGGTCCGCCGACCTTTGGTTTTGCTGCGCCGCCGGGGACGGAGGATGTGGGCGCGGGGCGGGGCGGAGGGGCCGAGTCCAGACGGCGGCCGGGCTGGGCGAAGGCGTCGCCTTCTTGTTTGCTGCAGAGGCCGCCCATGGTTTCTGTTTTGTGCCCTTTATGCCGTAGTATGCTGGGGTTTGTGAGGTCCTCCGGGTATGTTTGAGAGACTATAAACCTGCAAGTTGGCGTTGCCAAGATGAGGGGGACTTGCCGTGAGGCAAGCGGTATATAAGGTAAGGTTGGGTGAGACCAACTTGGAAGTTTGTGAGAGATTTCGTGACTGTGACGCAGGAGTAGCTGGGTGTGTAGAGTCACTCGTGAGATCACGCGGGATTCTGTACTGTGTATGTGCGGTTCATCATATATGTACAGGAAGGGAGAAATGCAAACAAAAACGAGAGAGATGAAGTGAGGTGTGTTGTGGCCAAGACGTTATGTCGAGGCTCAGTTCATCCGTTCGTCGTCGGCATGAGACAGGGGTCAGACATGCGGGAGGAGACAAAACGGAAGGAGGGGTACGGCGGAGATAAGAGATAGCAAACCTGGAAACGTGGAATAAGATGGATAACCTGGAAGTGATGGGCGCTTTACGGTTTGTTCACCACGGGGAGGGAAAAAGTACCTACCTGGGTGCGCCCTGGTCTCAGAGAACTACCCAAGGTTACCTTAGTTGATAGACCATTATGTGTGAGCATCCTACAGTGAGTCATTCTGTCTAACTCTTTGAGAGGTAGGTACCTTACCTCACTCTGTTGAAGGACCGTTGCGGCCGTTCATGTGAACCGTGGGACCCCACATTCCCGTTTTAAGCGAGAAAGACGGCGGGAAACCTAAGCGACCAATCCATGAGTTCATGAAGCAATGCAATGCATCAGACATCTCTTGGCCGTCCTATCGACTCAGCTCACCTTGGAGTGCGTATAAGTTATGCCATGCTATGAATGTTACGATAACCGAGAGCATGATGACCACCTGGTTGCCGGCGAAAAAGACTCAGTCGCATGCCACACCTTAAAACACACGACCAGCCGGTGGAGTAAGCTGGGTTCCCCACAGTTTGCATTCGACAGGTTCCTTGGACCATCAGGGTTCTCCGAGTTGGCGCTCACACAAAAAAACACCACCAGTCAAACTTCCTCACCAAAGGGACCCCTCTGATCCCGCGTCATCCGTCTTTGCCCACCACCACCAAGACAACGAAACCCAGCAACCGATTCTTGACTCGGACTCTTAGCATTTCAGTCTGCCATATCGAGTTCCAGACCTAGATGGTTACGACATTAACTGGGGAATCTCATGCCGCCGCGCATGTCTCACGCTCTGTTCATCGCCTCCTCCAGCTCCCTCTAGCGTGCGATGGGAGACTCGCACAACGACAGGAGGGACAGGTTTCACGGCCCCGACGGGATCGTGCCTAATGGTTTCTTTGACCACCCCGGCTTCTACGGCTTCGTGCATCAGCAGGAGGATATGAACCTGCAGTCTCAATATGGCACTGGTGGTGCCAACGGCCAGGTCCAAGATGACCAATACCTACAGCGCGGCTTCTACAGTACAGGACCCAGCCATCTTCAGGGAAGCATGGCACCTCCGCCTCGGTCGCGGCAGGGGCTCAGCAATATGAACTTGAACTATCAGCACCCTATGCAGACTTTCGGCCTACAATTACCGGATATGTCATTCGCGCAAAGCGGCCAGACTAGGTCGCACGTCGCGGGACAGTACGGTAACATGGGCAACATACCCATCCACTACGGGCACCACCAGGGCTACCAACAACCCTACCAACAGATCGGCATGGGGGTGCAGGCGCGAGACGATGACGACGAGTCGGTATTTTCTGCGACGACGGACTGCGACAGCAACTGCGGCCTGGCGGATCCGTGTACCGAGGAGGAGTGTGCCGACCGAGAGGATGCTTGCACAGATAGGCTGTGTCCCGAGAAGGACTGCCCTGACACAAACTGTCCGGAAAAGATGCCTTCCGAAGTTGTTGTTGCAGCCGCAACACTGGCTGCATTCGGCGGCGGACTAGAGCCTGCTCCTCATCAAGCGAACTATGGCATATCACGTCGAGGTAAGCATTGCTCTATGAGACACAAACCACGTACAAAGCTGACACTGAGCAACAGGAACTCATGCCCAAGGACTGGCCTCGTCGCAACAAGACTTCTTCGACGGCTTCGGCCTGGACGCTTCGTTCAATGCGTTCGACGTCGTGAAGCACATCGGCACGGCTCATGTTGACGACGCCTCGTCCAACTGTACTGGACCCTGTCCCATCGACAACCCTCAAATATTCCAACACTTCCAGCATTGTCCATTCCCCAACTCCTTCGATTTTGACTTTGCCAATTCTTTCGACCTCAACAACCCCTTTCTCATGAACAACAACTTGAGTAATCAAGGTCCCTTCAACTTCTCCTTTCCCAGCCACGAGGGTTGTGGCGCTGAGATTTCTGACCCAGAGGCACTCGTTGAGCACTTCAACACGCAGCATCGGCATGCATTGGAGAACGTGCTTGCCCAAGGTAATGCCTACGGCGGGTCGGGGGTACCCCAACTCACATCTTCACGAACATCATCCAGCACTTCATCGAACGCCCTGGAACGCTCGCTCTCCTCAGCAACACACAGCCCTCAACAGGGGTCATTCCCGCCAACGCCTCTTTCACTCTGTCACGACGTGTCCGGGCCGACAAAGTCGTCGGGCCACCAAAGCCGCGCCAGCACCGTCTCTCAACCAGGCACGAGCGAGTGGGACAAGCCGCAGTGCCTCTGGTGTAACCCAGTAACGGGACAGCGTTGCGGACAGGTCTTCTCTAATAGCGAGGCGCTCTTCGCTCACGTCAATGGAGAGCACATACAGAAGCTCGAAAAGGGAGCTTCGGGGTTCCTGTGCCACTGGGAGAACTGCAAGAGACGAGGCGACGGCAAGGAAGGCTTTCCACAGCGGAGCAAGATTGAGAGACATATGATTACGCATATCGGACGTGAGTACCCTCCAACTCCGACATGTCTTCAAAGGCGAGAGTACTGATATCAGGCACAGGGAAACCGTTCGAGTGCAAAACTTGCGGACAGAGATTCTCCGCCCAGCAGGCCCTGACGCAGCACCTTCTCATCCACAGCGATGAGAGGCCCCTGGTCTGCGACTGGGAGGGATGCGGCAAGACATTCCGGCAGCAAAGCGCCTTGAGTGAGTCCATCCCGATTCTCTCCCTTCTCACACCGACATTACGTGAACCATGTACTGACAATCCCTCTCCCTCAAGCTATGCACCGCCGCTGCCACACAGGCGAGAAACCGCTCAAGTGCCCCGTCTGCGGCAAGGCCTTCAGCGAGTCGTCCAACCTCTCGAAGCACAAGCGCATCCACGAGCCAAAGGCGCGCTACCCCTGCCACGAGCCGGGCTGCAACAAGAGCTTCCACCGCCTCGACCAGCTGCGCCGGCACATGAAGCTGCATCCTGGAATGGGGGGAGGAGCCGAGTCCGAGAAGAAGATGATGAAAGGGGAGGAGATACTCATGGACGACTCGGCCCCGCTCGACGCCGCCCGCGAGGACGCCCTTCTCCAGGCTCTCGACGCCGTCGGCGAGCAGGCCGCTGCCGCGCGGGAGCCGGCCAAGAAGAAGAGGGCGCCTGATCGGCCGGCACCGGCAGCAGCACCGGAATCGGATTGGGAGTGGATTACGACGACCTTGTGATGGGGTTTACAAGTGGTTTTATGTTTTCTCGTTTAAAGGACTCCCCTATTATTCCCCTCTTTGTCATTGGTGGTAATGAGGAAAGTGTCCTTCATCAGGTCCAGGGATATGGACCAGGAACCGGAGTAAGGGGTACGGTTCAACAAGTCAAACGGTTGGAGAGTCAAGGCGTTTTATGAGAGTCATATCATAGCAGCTCGTGTTTGTCAGCTGCAGGTGCGGAGGAGAGAGAAAAGCGATACCCTCGAGAGAAGGGAAAGGATTTGCTGTGGAGGTTAATAACTAACCGTCTGACGTTGGCGGTGAAAAGGGTCAGAGATTCCTGTCTTTTATCGAGTGTATCGACCGATGGGCACCAAGACAGAGGGAGGTACACAAGTTGGAGACAGACAAGTCATTCATGAAAGACAATATAGTGATAATTGCTATATGAAACTCATCCCAACCCCCTTCCACTATCGTCTGGCTCCTGTGTGGCATGAAAGTTCACTCAGTCATTGAGAACCAAGAAGGCAAACATGCTACTACGTAGAACATACTGCTTGCTGGTCATCCAAACCAACATCGCAGAAACTACGTTTTCTCCCTCCTGAAATTTGTGAAATGTGACCTCTACTGATTCCCAAGCTCTCGTTGAGTATCAAGACGAACTCTCGAACCGGGCGCCCAGCAACGGGTCTATAAGTACGTAATCTCTGCCAGAGCGAAAACATCCACGCTAACGGAAGAGCTTGTGCGCGAATGTCGATATAGGTAACACATGAAGTGTGCTACCTAAGCTGGCATGAACCTGTGTTCGGGGAAATGGTAGTTAGTTCGTTGGGAGGGGGGAGGGGATGGAAGTGTGAATTAACGTCCCACCGGACTGGCAAACACCAGCCCAAAGAGCAATGCACGCGCAAGGAGAAGCAGCGTTAGTTGTGTTCATGTCCAGCTCTAGGCTTTCATTTCGGCAGCTACTGTCTTTTCTGCTGGCCCCGTGCTAGAGAGAAGTCGTTGCCGTTGCGTTGACATCCCGTCATTAGCACCCCTGTAAAAGCCGTGTTGAAAAAACAGTCGTTCCCTGGGAAATGCCATGCATTGCAAAATTGTGGTGTTGGTTAGGGAAGGAAAATCAAGTCATCTTTTTTTGATAAACCCACGCCGCCGGTTGACCTTAGTTGACCAAACACGAAACACCTTCCCACCCGGTTTCCCTTCTCTCTAGACCCCGTTCCCGGATGAAAGCATTTACTGGGCCTGGGGATAATGTCAGCTGACTGACACAGTATAAGTCCGGGGTGGAGGTTGGTGCTCAGCGTACCTTGACGGCGAACTTTCGTTGAGGGAAGTGCGAAGCCCTCTTCTTGATCTTCTGGAGCTGTCTTGAGGCGTCCTCGGGCGAGAGCCTGCGGCGGATGGCGCGGGTCTGCTTAACACGGAGGTCGAGGGGGAGGTACTTCTTGCCCTTGTAGAAGAGGCGGAGCTGGGCCCGTTGCTTCGCGTTGATGATGGTCAGGACGCGGGCGATCGACTTGCGGATGTCGTGGCTGTTTTCGGGGGTTCTCTTGTCAGCACGTGCTTTTTCCCTAACTGCCCAGTTGTCCAGGTCTATATGCCTTCGCGAGGCAGGCCCCTCGGCGGACCTGCTTCCACACCGGGGAGCAGCGTAAACGTACATCTTGTTGAGCTTGGAGCCGGAAGAGGTGATCTTCTGGATCTTGAGCTGACCCAGCTCGGTCTTGAGCTCACCGAGCTGCTTGGTGAGATCCTCCTTGTTCTTGGACCACAATTGGCCGGCCTTGACCTTTCCGGAAGACTGTGACATTTTGGTAAGCCGGACGGTTCAATCGAAGCGAAAGAGCAGAGGTTGTGTAGATGTTTTCGTTGACGGTCGAGGAGGAGGGGTTCGGATTCGGGGCGTTTGATTTCGTTGTTGAAGATTTGGCGAGACAACGACGGGATTCGAGAAACCGTGGTCTATCGATATTTGTGAAGGACTAGAATAGCAGGAAGGTACTCACCATTGTGAATTAGTTTGTCGAGTCGGAGGGATCTATCGTGATCTTGCTTCGGGTCGACGGCGTGGCTCGGTGATGCTGGTCGTAAAATTGCAAGAACGCGGGCCATCAAAAATCTTAGGGCACGGGAAAACCCTACAGCCGCCTCCAACGCACGGACCCACCAAAAGGCACAACCAGATAATTTGTAGGCGAGCAGCGCAGTTTTGCCCGTCCACTTGCATGGCTCCACACCATTCCTGAAATAGACTAGCTCGATTAATCGAACGCACAACTCCATCCTGAGGCGGACTCACATTTTACAATCTTTCCTCTAGCAGGTAGGCCCAGCTTCATAACCGACGACGACAACAACAACCTCGTCCTTCTTTCGGTCCCCATCAACATAGCAACGATGTCTGCCCCCACGAGCAAGACGTTCGGCAAGTCGACCCGTTCGGTCCCTGCTGCCTCTGAGAAGGCTTCCAAGTGGTACCCTGCCTACGATGAGGCCACTCCCCACAAGGTACGTTTTCAACACGATTGCGGCCAGGATGCGGAACGAAGAGTCGCGAAGGGCATGATTGGGAACAGGGCAGCAGCAGCCGCAGACTTGGGAATCATTGTTATTCAGCGGATTAAGTGATGTGCATGTCGCATCTAGGGAAAAGGATAGAACACAGCGCAGATATGGCAGATCTCGGTTGCGAATCCGCGGCTGTGCGCTGAGCAAGAGATGGGAATATTATCCCTTCGCGATTTGGAGGAATTGCTGGACATCGATACATGTGTGGAATATCTGCTAACCTGCTCGACTACAGGTCCGCAAGACCATCCGCCCCTGGGCCCCTCGCGAGACCCTCCAGCCGGGTACCGTCCTGATCCTCCTCGCCGGTCGCTTCCGCGGCAAGCGCGTCGTCCTCCTCAAGACCCTCGACCAGGGTGTCCTCCTCGTTACCGGACCCTTCAAGATCAACGGCGTCCCCCTCCGCCGCGTCAACTCCCGCTACGTCATTGCCACATCACAGAAGGTCGACCTCGCCGGAATCGACGAGAAGAAGATTGAGGAGATCGCACAGCCCAAGTACTTCAACGCCGAGAAGGCCAAGCAGAAGGCTGGCGAGGAGGCTTTCTTCAAGCAGGGCGAGAAGCCAGCGGTATGGACACCCGGATGATGGATGGTTCAGAGAGCAGGGACTTGTTACTGACAAACTTTCCAGAAGAAGGAGATCTCCTCCAGCAGGGCAGCGGACCAGAAGGCTATCGACAAGGCTCTCCTGGCCAACATCAAGAAGGTCGACATGCTCGCTAGCTACCTCGCCTCTTCTTTCAGCCTCCGTAAGGGCGACAAGCCCCACGAGATGGTCTGGTAAACAACGACGCCGGGGAAGGTGCGGTTGATGGTGCGGAAGCAGGCACGAAGCTGAAGGTTCTGGGGACCTGGGGTTCGGATTGGCTTGGCCACTTGCATTTGGACGTTGACGGTTATCGGTCCATTAACGGCGTCTGTAATGAGGGTTTACAGTCATAAAGAACATAAAATTCGGCTTTGCAAGGAACCCTCGGTTTTTATTTCCATCTCAGGAACGGGATGCTATGTCAAGAGGAAGGAGAGCGTGTTGGCGATGAGGGATACGCATGTGAACGACTTCACGAGCCTACCCGTAGTGAATTTGTAATGAACATCATCTCCTCGCATTGCAAACGTGCCTTATTGTGTCTCTACTCCCAGTCGAAATGTCGAAATGACATTGTAAATATTAACAACCATCGGAAAGGGCATCACGGGCCGGCAACAGCTGTCAACAAAGGCTCTCGAATAAGCCGACGTCACATGGTTGCTCGGATTACTGCACCGCCACAACATTCCCAATTCAGCCACATCTCAAGGGACACCTGTTCGGCCAACACCACGCAACATCGTCGATCACCCGAGTGCTCGTCTTCGCCAGGACGAACTCTGCTTCAACAACAACAAATATGGCGGCAGCATCAGGAATTATGGGCTGGGCCCAGCTACGGCAACAAGCAAGGACATTAGAATCACAGGTAAAACGGTCCTTCCTCCTGGCCCTGGGCGCTGACTACCAAGGTCCTTCGTCCAGCTCTGATGTACTGACTGAACGTCATCACGCCAGACCGAAACAGCACTACAAACATACTCCCAGTTCTCTACCATACCCAACATCCCGCCAAAACCCACCCAAGACGAACTCGACACAGAAACAAAGCTCCAAGACCTTCTAGAAAAGGTTCCGTCCTTCCCGCCCTCCCACACTCCCCCCTTCCTCCCAGTTACTAACCCCCAAACCCAGCGCGACAAAGTAATCGCCCAACTAACCCGCCTCCTCGACTCGGAAGCGCCCCTGACCTCCTCCGCCACAAAACAGAACAACCTCTCCCTCATCCGCGAGAAGCTCTCCTCCCACCGGCGCGACCTCCTCCGCCTCCGTTCGTCTCTGTCGGAAGCCCGCGCCCGCGCCAACCTGCTGAGCACGGTCCGCGACGACATCGAGTCGTACCGCGCGTCGGAAGCCGCCGAGGCCGACTACATGCTCGACGAGGCGGCGCGCATCGACGGCACGCACACGGTCGCCGACGGCGTGCTGGCGCAGGCGTACGCCGTGCGGGAGAATTTTGCGAGCCAGGGGGAGACGCTGGCGAGTATCAACCGGAGGATTGTCGGGGCGGCGAGCCAGGTGCCCGGGATTAACACGCTGATCAACAGGATTAGCGCGAAGAAGAGGAGGGATGGGATTATCATGGGGGGTTTCGTGGCGTTTTGCTTTTTAATGTTTTGGTTCTTCATGTGAAAGTGACGAAAGGAGTTCTAACTTGCTGCATTTGGCATTGGCGTTGGGAAATGAAATGGTTGCGTTTTGAGAAGGGAGCAGAGGGGACTTAAACAGAGCTGCACAAAGTATCTGCGTTTGTACAACTATGTTTCTTCTTTGGGTATCTCTAGAGGTGCGATGAGCAGCACCGTGTGGTGGTGGTACAGAGTATTCTAATCCTACATTTGCAAGAAGCCGATATTACGCTTCCTCAGCCGGTTTCTCACTACTGACCAAGGGCTGCGTCGTGCTGTTCTTCTTGCCCATCTCAGCAAGCACCCTCTGCATCGCCTTCACCAGGCCGGCATTTTCGTCTCCCTCGGCATCACCGCTGCCCGCCCACCGGATCCGGCACTCCTTGTCGACCAGGTAGACGTACCCGACCTTGCTGTTCAGCAACCCGATGTGCTCCCGGATCTCGTCCGACACGGCCCTCCGCACGAGGAAGTACTTGTCCCAGTCCGCCGCGGGCGTCGTCTTCCTCAGCCGGCCCATGAACAAGGTGAGCAGCATGTTGCGGAAGTAGTTATCCTCCACGTTGACCTTCACCAGCTGGGCGGTGCCCTTGTTCTCGGCCAGGAGCTCGTGCAAGCCCGGGTTGGCCTTCTGGTCGACGAAGGTCCCGACCTGCCGCTCGGCCCACATGCTGCTGAAGACGCAGACGACCGAGAGCTTGCCTTCCAGCGTCGGGGTGGTGTCGCGCTCCTTCTTCTTGTCGCCGTCTTTGACGAGGGTGCGGCCGTAGAGGTTGGGGAAGTAGAGGGAGACGTCGGCCTTGAAGGGCCGCGGCGGGGCGAGGAAGGATTTGCCCTTGTGGAAGGCCATGTTGGTCCAGTCGCGGAAGTAGGGCTTTGCCATTTTGTTTTTGCTGTGGTATGGTTATGCACAGGTTAGCTTGCAGCTGAGGAGGCGCACCGGGATCGTGGAGGGGGGGCGCGGCTGCTTACAGCTCCTCCCGCCGCTTCAAGTGCTTGGAGTAGTCGACAAAGTCATCACGCCGTTGTTTGATGGAGCGAGGGTCTACGCCGGTGTTCTGGCCCGGAGCTGGGGGGTAGTTGAGACCAATTGGCCTGCTCAATGGCAGAGGAGTGAACTCCTTGACCTTCTTGCCGTAGGACTTCGGCGCAACGGCGAGGGCCTCATTCTCGAGCGGGCTATACGCTTGCGGCTTCGGTTGCGGTTCTGGTGGTGATGCTGGTGGTGCTTTGGCTTGTGGTTCAGGGGTTGGTGTTGGGGCCGCCAGGCGTCTGTAGGTGGTGCTGAAGGTCCTCCATTGGCATAGTAAACATGCTACATCTCTGGGGGTCGGCCTCTTCATCATCGTGTCATGTGCTCGGGCAGCAAGGTGCCTTGACGTCTCTTTACCCCGGACACCATCAAATTTTGGCTCCCCGGACTTTCCATGCGCTGCAGGAACGCGGGACCCGGCTTTGACTTAGAGCTTGGACCATCCGAAGCTTCACCGCCTTTGGATAGCGTCTCGGTTACCGTCGGGGCAGAGTGCTCGGCCCAACGTCATCCCCTCTCAGTAAGCCGTAAGCCGGTGCAAGCCATACCAGTGTTTCTACAACGGGCATGTGCCGAAGTGCCATGGTGAGGGATCGCTGTTGTGCGAGGGGTACCTTAATACTCCGTCTCGACCGTGTCTATCTGCTCTTCCACTTCCATAGAAATATCAATTGCAAATACAATGTTTCTCCAACAGACTTCTCGTGCTTTACGGCGGCAAGGGCCCCTCGCGAAGGGCCTCAGACTGGTGGCTGCTTCCACGGCAGCGAGGCGAAAACAGAACGCCCCGTCTTCTCGGGGCTTCCATGCGACGAGGAACCTGAAAGTGGTGAAGCCATACCTCCTCGCAGACATTGGCGAAGGTAAGTGACTTTCCACGTTTTGTGAGAACGGCATCTCGTCTGGCTCAGTACTGACCACTCACTTACACAGGGATTGTCGAGTGCGAAATCATACAATGGTTCGTCGAGCCCGAAGCCCGCGTCGAGGAGTTCTCTCCCCTGTGCGAGGTCCAGAGTGACAAGGCCTCGGTCGAGATCACGAGTCGCTTTGCCGGCGTCGTCAAGAAGCTACACTACGAGGCCGGGGAGATGGCCAAAGTGGGGAAGCCGCTGGTTGATATCGACATCCAGGGCGATGCGAAAGAGGAGGACCTGAAGTCTCTCACGCCTACGGAGCCAGAGACCAAGACGCCGGAAGTACCCCTAACGACGGACAAGCCAGCCGAAACCACGGGGTCCTTCTCGTCAATAAGGTCAGAACATCAAGACGTCAGCGCCCAGCCGGCCAGCAACGGCGGGGCGGAAACAGCACCACCAGCACCAAAGGGCAAGCATGCGGCACTAGCTACACCAGCCGTGCGCCATCTCTCCAAGGAACTAGACGTAGACATCACGGAAATACACGGCACAGGGCGCGAAGGCAGGGTGTCAAAGGAGGACATCTACAAGTTCGTAGAAGCCAAGAAGAACGGCGGCGGCGCCCCTCCAGCAGCAGGAGCAGGACATCCACAACCCACACCCCTCTACGCGATTCCACACACTCCCGGCAAGCAGCAAGAGACGCGGACGCCCCTCACGAAGACCCAGGAGCAGATGTTCAAGACCATGACCCGCTCGCTCAACATCCCGCACTTCCTCTACGCGGATGAGATAGACTTCACCAACCTCGTCGAACTCCGGCGGAGGCTGAACAAAGTCCTCGCCAAAACCGCAGCGACAGAGTCCGGTGCCGGTGCCGCCAACACAAACGACGTCACGAAGCTCTCTTACCTCCCTTTCATCATCAAAGCCGTCTCCATGTCGCTCTACAAGCACCCGATCCTCAACGCGCGGGTGGACATCGACCCGGCCACCTCCAAACCAAGCCTCGCCTTTCGCTCCCAGCACAACATCGGCGTGGCTATGGACACGCCGCAAGGCCTCCTCGTACCCGTGGTGAAAGACGTGGCGAACCTCAACGTCCTCTCCATCGCGCGCGAGCTCGTCCGCCTCCAGGGGCTGGCGCACGCGGGGAAGCTGTCGCCGCAGGACATGTCCGGCGGCACGATCACGGTGAGCAACATCGGCAACATCGGGGGCACGTACCTCAGCCCCGTGATCGTTGAAAAGGAGGTGGCGATACTGGGGATAGGCAGGATGCGGACGGTGCCGGCGTTCGATGAGGAAGGGAGGGTGGTGAGGAAGGAGATTTGTAACTTTAGCTGGAGCGCGGACCACAGGGTTGTTGATGGGGCCACGCTGGCGAGGGCGGCGCAGGTGGTGAGGGGGATTGTGGAGGAGCCTGATGTTATGGTTATGCATTTGCGGTAGACGAGGGGTGCTAGAGTGTCAGTGGCTGGGGAGTGTGTGACAGCTACGAAGCTGTGCAGTAAAGTTGGTTTAGGTAGCGTTGGATCGTTCATCGAGGTAGCAAGCGCTGCGGGTGGTGTCTGTTTGGGAAATCCGGGGTAGACAGGGGGGATGTGTCGAGGTTCCGGATGAACAGATCTGGTGAGCCTCGAGAACGGAGGAGCGTTGAGGCGGCGGCTGGGATTGGAGCCCGTGATTACTTGCATTGGGTGTGTTGTCGAGGCGTCGTTCATGATGTGTCGATGCATGAAAAAGAAAGCAGCCGGTTCTGGGGAGTTAACGGTTGGGCAAATGAAGGACTTTGGTTAGAGTAATCGAATTGACACAACGGTACGTATGATATGCATGCAGTTGGCTCGACTTGCTTTTTGCTAGCCATACAGAGTAGACAGAAAAAGAAAGGTACTTGCAGGACACCTCGCATGTCGCCCTTGATGCCCGAGTTGCTTCAATTTGCGTAGAGGCGAGGCTCAAGCGAGTCTCCCACAGGACCGAAGAGATCGGGAGATGGACTGGAGATCGCTGAACGGAGGAAGTGGTCGCTTAGGCGGCTAAGGTGGTCGCAGCCAACGCACACGAGCCAGTGACAGACAGACAGACGCATTCATTACGATGAGTGGGAAATGAGTTGTCTAGACTCGCAGTGATGTTCCATTGCTGAAAAAAGGTATGTACTCTATGCGCAACGCAAGACATTGCCCGAACATGGTGCTGTGAGAAACAGCACCTTTTCAACGCCATTGACAATGCTTGATTCAAGCTGTTGTCCTATGCAAAACTTCCGAGTATTCCCAGCGAGAAGCTTAACCCAAAATATGCGCCTTGACCACCATATACGCAATTCGTAACCCCGTTTTCTCCCTATCCAATGAGACCAAGTATATGCCAGCCAGTATAATTCAAAGGATATCATGACTCAACTCCATATATGTACCTCAGCAGAATGAATACACAAACTACTTCCGGACTTTGTCCATAGTCTGAAGCACCTTGTCCAACGTGTCGGCCAGGACTTCGTCGGCAGGTCGCGCCACGTCGACACTGACGACGTCTGTCTCGTCTTGGGCGGGCGGCTCGAGGATATTCAACTGGCTGTGGACCATGCTCGCCGGCATGAAATGGTTCGGACGCTCGGCTACCCTCCTCAGGAGGACCTCTTCTGGCGCATGCAGGTAGATGAAGTGAAGGTAGAGGTTGGGGGAGTAGTAGGGTGCGACCCTGATGACGTCCCGGTACTTCCGCTTCAGAGCGGAGCATGTGAGAACCACGCCGCTGTTGCCAGCGTTGATGTGCCGGAGCGACTCCTCGCGCAAAGCAGTGAGCCAATCCCACCGGTCGGCGTCGGTCAGGGGGATGCCGTTGCTCATCTTCTCGACGTTGGCCTTTGGGTGATACTAGTTACCAAGTTAGACTTGCGAATCGTTTGCTTATGAAGGGTCGGTGAGACTAACCTCGTCGCCCTCAATGTATGGCAGATTTAGACTTGTAGCAAGGTACTTGGCTACAGTGCTCTTTCCGCATCCAGCAGGTCCCGTCACCAGCCATATGTGGTGTTCCCCCGGAGCTTGTTGTCCATTTGTCTGAACACTGTTTGAAACAACACCATTGGACAGGTTCCCGTTCGACAATGCAGGTACAGGCACGCGGGTGGCCTTTGGTGAGCTTGAGAGGGAGGCTCTTGTGGTCGACGGCGAAGGTGACTGCCCGTTCAGGGACACGGAATTGTCGTAGGAAAGCATAGTCATGCTATCTCGGGATGAGACGCTTGGTAGGATTCAATTGACGGTACGTTGTGGTGGGTGATGGTAAACAAAGTTTGTCGCTACTGACGCATATGACGCTATTGCATTTTGCGGATTGGAGGTCGTGTAAGTGGATAAAAAAGGAGGTGAATAACAACGTAGTTCTCGCCAGTTCGAGAACAGCTACCCAATATCCGCAGGTAGACGAGGTGACTATATCCAGAAGATGTTCAAGAGAGAAACCAGTAACGTGCAACAGACAAAACCACCAGAATCAATTTCGAAAGGGGCGGAATAAGAAGCGGCGAGTCAGAGGCGAATGTCAAGATGGGCTCAGGAGGTGGCCGATGGCGCTCTGCCGCCGTTATATACCTGTGAGACACCAGCGGGCTCTGCCCAACAGCGATGACCTAAAACCTTCCCGTCCCCCCCAGGTTGGGGCAGACAAAGGGGACTAAATCCACTAGAACCTCCAGCGACAAGAGTGCCGTGCCAGTCGCACCTGGGCTCCTGGAGAAGGGGAAAACTCTATGTTCCCAGCAGGTTGAAAGGGCTCACTAATGGAATGATGTTATTGGCGCGCGGGCGTTGACAGGCCCCAAAACGGTGTTCGACCATGACGGACTGACTCCACCACGCCGAATGGTTGTCCACAAGGGAGAAGTAGAGTGTTGTACGCATGATGTACCTCTCCCGCACTGGGAAGTACTGCTCGTGTGCTTGGGCAGACCCGGGGAAGTTGGTGCTTGGCAACCGTCCAGCAGTCTGTCAAGAGCGTGGGATGACTTCAGCCGCTCACGTTGCGGGGAAGAGAGGCGTCATTCCATGTGGACGGATCCCAACGCTATGCCAGGGGGCATCACTTGTTTGCCCTCGGCGATCGTGATCAAGGTGACGATGTCCTCAATACATCATGCCGTGCGAAGGACCTTGTAAGACAGGAAACAGTGAGAATATCGTCGAGAACAGGACACACAAAAGCGAAAGGAGACAGGAGACAGTCGTGCCATCATCACGAACTTGCCCGCGACTCGCTGGACTCCCAGCCTGAGGGGGGCTTACTCGCATTGACAGCTTGCAGCAAGCCGGTGAGAAAAGAAAGGGTGGAAGCCAGTGAAAAGATGCCAACAGTTCTCATCAAGACCAAAGACAAGCAATTCGGTCTGGAGAGCTCGCGAACTGTGACCTCACGGGACTGGGCGACAGGGTTATGGAGAAATGCACCACTGCACCACACCATGTGGGAATTCGCAAAGGCGGAGAAGAACTAAAACTCGAACTGACAGAGTACTTGAAGGACCTAGGAGGTACAAGCGCTGGTACTCAACAAGATTGGTTGGAGCTGGGCGTGGGGGCAACATTCCGGCGCTTGTGGAGACGTCAAATTTTGTGTGAACAGGAATTGCGGGGTGTGAACGAGGAAACGCAATTCGGCAACTGAAAATAAACCTGACCTCATATCAATAGCCGATGCTAAGAACATGATGAAACTGTCAGAACGGCAGTGAGGACAAAAGAGTTGTTGAACTTGCATGGGTACCTGGGGTTTGTTTTGTCGAGGATCACGGCGTCTTTGCTATTGGAAGGAGCTATTTACAGTGTTCATACTTGGAGCAGAACATCCATGAATTCTGCTGTGTGTCCTGAGCGCGGTTGAGGCAGGACCGACTTTGAAGGCAGTTGCAACCCTCAATTCCATTCAACCGAACGAAATCGAACCGAATTTTCTGTTGATGAAAGGCGCTCCTGCATCCTACAATTGCGTCCTTGCGTCTTTCGATTGCTAGAGGCAACGATGATTTCAGCTTGAATGACTTCACCGTCCTGACCGTTTTCCTATTTACCCGTCGCACCCATCGGATCCTCCGATTCAAAACGCCGCTACGGTTTGTCGACCTTAGCAAACGTCGATCCCGGCCAGCGCAGCTTTGTAAGGTAGTACTGTGCTGTACGTCGAGTCCATCATCACGAACTGGTCACAAGCTCATCAAAACCCAGCTCCGCCAACTCCGACCGGTTTTCGCCTAAGCAGTTTACCGCCTATTCGGCCCAGCTTCCGGGACAAGTACACTTGTCCTGCTTGTGTGACTTGACGCTGTGTACCTCGAACAGTCAATTAACAGCCAGGAAAAGTCAAATTGCACGGTCCCGAAGTCCAGTTTCTGCCCCAAGCTTGGCTCTGCAGCCAAGCGGATTTGAATAGATGTTGAGAATTGCTTCTCCTGCATCCTTTCACACTACGAAACACCTTTCAGGCCGGGGATGCTCCTTCACCGCTCTCTGGCGGTGGTGTCGGACGGCCCAAGTCCCAATAAGACGCCTGCAAGCTGTCACGGTTGAAGCCATCACGGCTACGTTCTGAGCTGGGCCTCTTGAGAAGACCAAGGCGTGCATGGAGCCGGTCGACGCTTTCCCGTATCTGATATCACATACATATCCGACCTTTGTACGACATAACATCGGCATTCTACGGCGGCATCTACGACTGAAAGAGGGATGAGGCAGGAATATATTGCTTCTTCAATGATTCAATCATGCAGGTCTCTCTCCTCAATGTCGGAGCATTGAAGGTGGACCTCGTTGAGTACCCACGAGAAGCAATCCCTATCGGCAGTTGAGAACAGAGTCTCATTGCAGCCGGAGCAAAGATGACCCTGAGACTCGAAGGAACGGCCAGCATCATCCCCATGTTTCGAACGTTTCTTTTTCTTATTCCTCACCGACCTGTGTGCGCGTCCCAGAGATCAAGGACTTCTGGGATCACGAGATCGAAAATCCATTGGCAAGGAGAAGCTTCCGCTCTGACTTGCATGCGGCATGGGTATGGCGGCATTTGAGCCAAGCAGGCCAAGGCTAGTCCGCGTCTTACCTAGCCTGGGTTACCAACTTCGTGTTAGGAAACAACCCAGTCCCAGCTCCTGTCAACGACGTCGTGATGCTGCTGCTCTTGTTGGAGCCTGGGACCACGTGGCTAACGTGCAGGCGTCCATAGTGGCTCTGTGCAATTGCCTAACAAATGATGGCCGGCTTATGGCTCAACATTCATCACGGGCTGGCTGGAGAAACTCGAGGAGGCTCAGCCCGCAGTCTCATATCTCATAACTCAAGCAAGGACATGGAACATTCGTAAGATATGACCTGTCTGACGGGATCCTCGGTCTATCTGGGGTGAATGGACAACATTCGTGTCTGTGAGGTGCAATCTCGATATGGAACCTACAGAGTGACGCTTCTCTTGTATGAACAATCGCCGACATCGCAGTTGGGGGTCACAGAATCCCCTGCCTAGAGTCGGCTATTGACTATCCTTATCTCTTGGATATATATCTCTGCGACGCCGGCGTGATCTATCACAAGTCCCACCAACTGTAGTCGTCAGGCTGGGGCATTGGAGTTGTTGATGTTCCATGTTCTGTTGGGCACGACTTCATATCTTCCTTAATTGAACCCCACCATCGTCGAGCCACTCCCATCTTGCTTGACCCCACCATGCCGAAAGTGCCATCCGGGCAGAAGTTGACTTGCAACACATCCACATCTCAAGATTAAAGCAAAGAACTGCGAGTATGGCTGCTGAGAAGTCAGTGTCAGTATACCGCTTGCTGAGCGCTTACCGTTTCCCGAATAAGGCATGTTGGACCCTTGATGTCCGGCACAGTTGGAGAAGCCACGGTACCCACTCTGTGGCTGACCCAGCTGCCATTTGGGGCAGCTGTCAACATGGACTGTGGCTGGTGCGTGGATCCTCTCCCCCGCACGCCACGTTGTTCACCGTCTGGGCAATGGCGGTTCACCAGCTTAGATCAGGCAGGTGCCGCATGCACGCGCAGGGCCGACGCAAGCCTTTAGACCGATGAGCCTTCTTAGCCCACTGCGAACCCTTCGACTGAGAAGCCTGAGATCTGTTTACTCAAGCCCAATATACTCGCATCGTAGTCCCCCTACTTCAAACACTGCTCAACCTCCTGGTTACCAGTCACAGCGTCGTTTCGTCAACATGAACGCTCTGGAACTCAGCCAGTATCTCGCCGATGCGCCTCCGAGCGTCGTGAGGCTCGAGATCAAGAAGCACTTTGACTCTCTAAGTGAGAAGCAGCAGCGCTATGCTCACTTCATTAGCCGGTAGGAGCTTACCCCATACGTGTACCAAGAAATGGATAAGGATTTAGACTTACGGATGTATCAGGGCATCCTTCGCGGGCAACCGCATCGTCTTGAGACAGGTTAGCCCCGAGTCGGAGCACATCTACGACTTCATAATCGCCCTGCACAAAGCCAGCGGAGGCGACTGGAAGGCACTGGCATCCAAGGCCGGCATAAGTGAGGACGAGCTCACGGCCGTGCTTCAGTATTTTGCCCAGTTCCTCGGCAACGCGGGCAACTACAAGAGCTTCGGCGACGCTAAGTTCATCCCCAGATGTGACGAGAAGGTCTTCGCCGCTCTGGCAAAGACGTCCCCCGATGCTGAGCGCCAGTATGCCGCCACGAATGGGGCCATTACCTCGGCTGGCGAGCAGGGGCTCCTTCACCTGGGCTTCACCGACGACGGACACATGACTACTTACTACCCTAATTCGCCTAGTATCAGTAAGGATGAGATCAGCGCCGTTGCTTCGTGGATGCAAGAAAAGGGCCTCCTCCCGGAGAACACTAGGCTCCGGAAGACCAAGGATGGCATCTTCGAGCTCCTGATCGCGTCTGCGCAGACGAGCCTTCCCAGCGAAGGCGGCGACATCGGCAAGGACACACAGTACAGCATCTCTGATGGTCCCTTGGGGGGCAAGACCATCAGGCTAGTTTACGGCGACCACAGCAAGGAGATGGCGGCCATTGCAGCCAACATCCGCAAGGCCGCCGAGAACGCCGAGAACGAGAACCAGAAGGAGATGCACCTCGCCTACGCCAAGTCGTTCGAGAAGGGCTCTCTACTGGCGTTCAAGGACAGTCAGCGGTTCTGGATCCGGGACCAGGGCCCGATGGTGGAGTGCAACATCGGCTTCATCGAGACCTATCGTGATCCCGCTGGCGTCAGGGGTGAATGGGAAGGGTTCGCGGCCGTGGTCAACAAGGAGCGGACGCGTGCCTTTGGTGACCTCGTCAACGCCGCGCCGAAACTGATCCCTCTTCTGCCCTGGGCTGCGGACTTTGAGAAGGACAAGTTCCTGTCGCCGGATTTCACGTCGCTCGAGGTGCTCAGCTTCGCCGGATCTGGCATCCCGGCCGGAATTAATATCCCCAACTACGACGACATCCGGCAGTCCGAGGGTTTCAAAAACGTCAGTCTCGGCAATGTGTTGAACGCGAAGGCCCCTGACGAGAAGATCCCCTTCATCAAGGAGAGCGATATGGCTGTCTACCAGAAGTACAGGGACCCTTCTTTCGAAGTCCAGGTCGGCCTTCACGAGCTTACTGGTCACGGATGCGGCAAGCTGCTTCAGGAGACTGCGCCGGGCGAGTTCAACTTTGACGCGAAGAATCCTCCCGTCAGTCCCTTGACGAACGAGCCGGTTAAGACTTGGTACAAGCCCGGCCAGACCTGGGGCTCTGTATTCGGTGGTTTGGCCGGTGCATACGAGGTACATTATACCCGCCCGCTCAGACCTCAGTGCTGTCTAACATGAAAACAGGAATGCCGTGCTGAGCTCGTCGCCATGTACCTGAGCTGCGAGTTTGCCGCCCTCAAGATCTTCGGCTTCGGCAACGGGGAGGTGGACATGGACGGCGAGGCTGGAGATGTCCTCTACGCCTCGTACCTGAGCATGGCCAGGGCTGGTCTCGCCTCGGTCGAGCTCTGGGATCCCAAGAGCCAGAAGTGGGGACAGCCTCACTGCCAGGCCCGGTTTGCCATTCTGAAGGTGTGTGCCTCCGAAATCCAGCTGTATCATGGGCTTTACTGACTTTACGACAGTGCTTCCTCGAGGCCGGAAACGACTTCTGCAAGCTTGACTACCAGGAGGACGACCTGTCTGACCTGACTCTTTTCCTCGACCGGTCCAAGATCCTGACCACCGGCCGCGAAGGTATGCCACAACCACGCCCCCCCAAATGAGTACGCAGTTGCTAATCCATCCTCTCACTCCCCGCACAGCCGTCGGCAAGTTCCTCCAAAAGCTCCACGTCTACAAGGCCACGGCCGACGTCGAGGCGGGCTCCAAGTACTTCCTTGAGATGTCCAACGTCGGGCTCGAGTTCTGGGGCAGCAAGGTGCGCAACGTAGTGCTGCAGAAGAAGCAGCCGCGGAAGGTGTTTGTCCAGGCCAACACGTACCTGGACGAGGCCACGGGCAAGGTGACGTGCCAGCAGTACGACCCCACGCTGGAGGGTATCATTCAGAGCTGGGCGGACCGGTATGACGCATGATCTGGGTGATAGCCCTCAGATCAACATGGTGGCATGAGCAAGCGTTTGCATTGCATAGCATAGCATGGAAGAGCGACGCTGTAAAGGCAGGCTTCTAGATATGAAGACGCCTGCTAAAGTGACTGAAATTCACATCTCTCAAGCAACCTGGAACTGCAAAACAACCTGTCCATCCTTCTCAAGAACGTCCAATGACACGTACCCGCCCTTCACACCATTCGCCAACCTCATTAAGCATCCCCATCCCTTCAAGCCTACGTCAACCCAGCCCCAGCACTACTATACCCCACCTGCCTCCTCAACGCAGCCTGCTCCCTCGCCACACTCGTCTCCATCTTCTCCTTCTTCCCAACCACCGTCTCCCCCTCCCAGTCCCTCTTCTTCCTCTCCTCTTGTACCCACCCCAGAAACAGCCCGACATCCTTGGCAATCTGTCCCGGCACCGCCCTCGCCTGCACCCACGCAGGCAACACGCCGCCCGCATCGCTCGCCGTCGCCATGAGCCACTCTATCTTGCCCTCCCCTTCCCCGGCCGTCTCAAGCTTCCGCACCCTCTCAACACTAACATACCTCCCCACCACCACCTCCCCCTGTTTCTTCTTCCCAGCAGTCCTCTCTCCCTCCCCCATCTCCTCCCCCGCCATCCCAAAATCCCCAACCGAAACACTAACAACCGCAAACTCCCCGCTCTCCCCGCCTTGCTCGTCCAGTAAACCAGCCGTCATCTGCACCACCCAAAAGACCCGGTCCTTCAACACCGGCCTGCCGACTTTATGCCTCATCTCCCGCACCCCCAGGGTAAACCCCCCCCACCTCTCCCCCCCTACCTCTACCTCCAGCGAGCCGCAATCCCAACCCACCACCTCCCGCGCACCCACAACACTGGGCGTGAACGCCTCCTCCGTCTCGGCGTGGCGGTCCTTAATCGCGTGTTTAAATTCAGCCCAGCTGGCCGTCCCGGCGCGCGGGGCGTCGGGGTGGAGGGAGAGGCGGCAGGCCCAGGTTTCGGGTTTGACTTCTTCCACCGGTCGGGGAGAAAGGGCGGAGGAGGTTAGGGGTAGGAGGGAGGAAGACGGGATGACGCGGGTGAGGAGGGTTATGGGGGACGAGGAGTGAGGGAGGTGTTTGATTGATTTGACTTTCCAGGGGGAAGAAGGCGGTGGGGAAGAGGTTGAGGTTGAGGGAGGGGGGGAAGACTTGGGGGAGACGGAGTCGATGAAGGGCAGGGCTTCTGTTAGGAGAGAGGTCAGAAAGGGGGTCAGGGTTGAGGAGTTTGAGGGGAGGGGCGGGAGTTGGGAGCGGGTTAGGCCCCGGAGCCGGAGGAGGGGGCCGGGTGGTGTGTCGGACATTTGTTGGCTTGTCGTGATCGTAGCCTTCTGTAAAGTAACTTTGGATGAGTATGGGGAATTGGTTGGTTCGTGGTGGAAGGCTGTCAAATAACTGAGATGAGGGGTCGGGGGGTGTCTAAAACCTGAGATGGGTGACGAATCTGGGGGATGAGTGTAAGAGGAAGAGAGAGTTATGGCAGGCTGGTGATCCTTGGCGTGGAGTTGCAGGTACTAGTCTAGTCCATATCAACATGGCATGACGTTTGATCTCCAGTTCCTAGAAATGAGTTTCAACCCGGAACCCTCGGACATCACAATCCAGACAGAATTTAAAGCCAAGGCCGATGTTTATGTAGTTCGCTACCAGCGTAGGGTGGATGAAGAGGATGAATGAGCTCCAAAGGCTCTATCACCGCTGTTGGTCCGCGGCGCGCTCGGCGGCGTATCCGTCGTAAATGCATCGTGATAAGCGCATGGCAAATGTCAGTTGATCAACCCGCCAGCCATTTCATTCGTCTTGTGCTGCGCCGCCATCTTACCAATACCGAGAGACCCGAATCGCACTTGCACTCGGAAAGGAAGGTCCTTCATTTTGAACTTTCGATTGTTGTATTATTAAATATTAGCCAGGAACCACTCCCGGACTCTAGTCTGATAGCCTCCCTCTGCCAGTGGTCTATAGAGGTCATTATGGATCAAATATATGTACAGGTAGAACAGCCCGCTCGCTCACTTGCGCTCGAAAGCTGACCGCCAGAATCCAAAAAGAATGCATCGCTCGTAAGGGGCATTAGAACTTTTTTTATTCTTGTGCCTTCTCGCGCCTCTCCCAGTGCACGTACGCCGGCTCCAGCGGCCGCGAGAACAGGGACTGGTAGTTGGTGCCGTTGACCTTGTCGCTGCCGTCGACGTTCCTGAACTTGAAGTGGCGCACCACCATGGCCACGAGGGTCTGCAGCTGCACGTTGGCGAACTGCTCGCCGATGCACCTGTGCCTGCCGGCGCCGAAGGGGAGGTAGGGCGACGACGCGCCCTTGCTGACCAGGCCGTATCCATAATCGATCTTCTCATCTTCCTGCTCGTTGCGGACGAGGGTCGGCGCGTTGGGCGAGTCGGGCGACCACCGGTGGGGGTCCCACACGTCGGGGTTGGGGAAGAACTGGGGGTCTTGAGCGGAGACGCCGGGGGCGGACATAAGGTTGTGGCTGGTTGGGACGACATATTTGGTGCCGGGGACAAGCATGGGCTGCTTGACGGCGCGCATGATCGAGTGGATGGGAGCGTGCAGGCGGAGAGTCTCCTTGAGGACTCCCTGGTTGAGAGGGAGCTTGGCAAGGTCCTCGTACTGCAGGGGCGGCAGATCGGCGCCGAGGACACGGACCTGCTCCTCATAGAGCTCCTCCATAATCTTGGGCTGGGATGCGAGACGGAGGAGAACCCAGGAGCTGGTGGACGAAGACGAATGCTGACCGGCCATGAGGAGGGCAATCAGCATGTGGGCGACCTCATGGTCGGGAACCGGGGTGCCGTCCTTGTAGGTCGAGTTCATCAAGTGGTACATCATGTCCTGCGCGTTCTCCTCCTTCTGTCCGCGGCGAGCCTGGATGGTGTCCATGTAGATCTTGGCGACGGTGCGCTGGGCATAATCGCGACGGTTGTTCCAGGGGAGAGGAGCCCAGCTGAGCATGAAGTTGATGGGAGAGAAACCCATATCAAGGTCGTGGTAGAGGTCGGCCATGGTCTCGGTAAACTTCTCGCGGATGAGTCTGCCCTGGAGAGAGTGCGAGGCGGTGAAGATGGTGATATGGGCGAGCTTAGGCGGGAGGTTGACGGTGCCCGACTGGCCCTTGAAATCGGGGCTCTTCTTGAAGTATTGGTTGACCTCGTCGGCGATGATGGGGACGTAGGAGCGGAAAGCGTCGGTGGTGAGAGCAATCTTCATGAACTGCGGCGCATAATGTCAGTATCGAGCCTCCAAACACCTTCACAATGTGATTCTTCCTCGTGCTAACCTTCTTCTGCTCCATGAGCTTCGAGTTGGGGCAGTCGTACACGACGTCCTTGCCGAAAACGGGAGTGGTCAAGGGGGTGTAAATCTCCTCGGCCGACACGTCCTTGAGTTTGCCGTTGAGAATGAAATCGTTGCCTTGAGGGCCGAGAGCGACGGTCATCTTCTTGCCGAGGAGAACGAAAGTCCAGACATCGCCGAACTGTAGTATGAACGCGTTAGTCTATGCACAATCGCGGCGAGCCGAGAATAGCCTAGGCAGCGATTGATCGCTCATACCTTTGCGCGATTCGTCTTGAAGAAAGTAGGAGGGTCCATGCCGTAGGTGATGGTGCTCCCGATGACGGGGAACCAGTGGAACACCATAGGCGGTTCATTAGGGTTGGCGAAGAGAAGCTGTTTGGCGACATTGACAGCCACGATCAAGAACAGCAGGCCGGCGAATGTGACCCCTATCTGCGACGCTATTCCCAGCTTCGCAAACTGCTGGGCCAGAGGTCCAGCGACATCTTGAAGAACACCCATAGTAGAGTCCCAGAAGAAAAAGAGTGTGGCGCGTAAGGATTCGTACCAAGTGCCGAAGGAGTGGTGGTGGTGGTTATCAAGACGTGTGTAGTAGGGTGGGAAAGGAACGTGGGTATATAAAAATCGCCTGTGACAGCGGTGAGTGTGTGGCGTGTCGGCCAACCAAGTTTCCGCGCTGGCAGTGACCACTGGGCGTTGGGAAGATCGAGAAAAGCAAGCTAACTGCAAAGAAAAGAGCGTACGGAATGGGACGATTGTTGGCAGGGGTCCCTGAGTGCCAAGTCGTCATTTGGTGCCGTGTCATTGGCCAATCCGCCATTTCGTAAGGGGTGTCGGCTCCTTAGCCTCATTTATCGTATTCGGATTCGCTGGGTACCTGTCATACCGCTTGGAATCTGCCGTTCTGCCGTCCTGCGAGATTCGCATCTTCCCAGGACCAGATTTCCCGCCCCACCACAAGCGAACTCCTTCCCGCAAGCTTATCGGCCTCTTATCGACTAGCCTTGTACGGGTTTTCGTACTCGTGTTGAATGTTGGTTCTGGCCCGTGGTCGTATCGGAGATTTGCCAGCTGTAACGCTCATGACGACTGACGATATTAAAATCGCCTCGTCTGAGCCTCAGACGACGCGACGGCAGCCCCCTTTCAGTTTTTTTTTTTTTTTTTGGCTGTAGAACTCCACAGCCTACTCCACAAGTTGTTTTTGTTTACTTGCTCAGCGACTCTCGCGAGTCCGATTACGAAGTAGTACTTACCTTAGTGACGACGGTCCGGCGGCGAATACGCACAACGCCTTGACGTGTAGGCTAAAACCCCGGGACTTGGCGATCTGACTTTCCTCTCACAGTATACTTCTCCCTGCACTGTGTATTGGGGTCTATGGGGGCGTCTCATGATAGTGTATATTTCTATACTACGTACTATGTTGGCCCCCGGTGGTATGCAGGATGATCTATGATCCTTTTGCCTGCAGTAATCGTATCCTCCTTCACTGGACCCAGCACGGTCCTTGGCTGCGGAGTCGTGGAACTTCACGGCCGGTATACCTACCACAGACTAGGTACCTTGCAACATCGCGACGGCCCCCATCGCCAACTTCGGATCCCAGCAAAGTCGGAGAGACACAGTGTACCGAGGCTCCTTTCCAGCCGTTGTGTTGTTGGCAGAGGGAGTCACAGCGATCACGGCAAGAAGACGCGGTTGAAGATCACCCTTGATGAAATGGTAAAGTGTATCTACAGCGTCCTTGCGAGCAAGCGAGCGTGTTGGCCTCCTATGCAAATGCTGCCGGACCAAAGACATAGGAAAGAGATATCTGGTATCATTCATAAACCCCCCTTCTTCTCGAAGACGGCCCCCACCCCCGTCTCAAAGGCCACCGATTACGCCATCCCAATGCGCCGAACTAAACTGACATGCTGAAACGACCAAATGTGAAAAAGCATTCGTCAGTTGAGCGAATGCGAAAACGAAAGGGAGGAGAAACAAAACGAAAAATGAAGCCAAGAAGAAGTTAGCTGCGGCTCATACCTCAACGGCAGTCCACCTATACCGTCCATCCACATTCACCCAACCGCCCTGCTCAATGGCATTCTCCCACCCCATCATGACAGCCAGCAGCCTGCAACCCGTCGCACTGACGGTGCAGACGACCACGTCGCTCACGTCCGCAAGCACGGCGAGGTCCATCACGTACGCCCGGCCGACCAGGCTCCTAAGCCGCATCGACTCGGCGCTCGGCTGCGTCTGTACCTCCCCTCCCTTTCCTTCCGCGCCACTGACGCCCAGGTTCTTAAACATCGGCGCGAAGAAGCCGCCTTCCCAGCCGAAGGTCTCGTCGACGAACTTGTGCATAACGTGCTTGTCGGGGTTGGCCTGCTGGATGGCCGCTTTGGAGGCGAGCTTGATGCGGTCCTGCGCGCGGAGGGTGACGGGCGAGGAGACAGACGAGGAAGAGGAGCGGAACTCGTCCGCCTCGTACACGGTCGGGTCGTCCGAGGCGAGGACAAGGAAGGAGTGCTGCTTTGCGGCTACGTCTTCGCTGCCCGAAAGCCCGGAGTGGTTGAAGCTCGTCTCGATGAGCTCGCGAGCTGTTTCGGTGTAGATGTTGGTTGGGATGTAGCTGTGGCGGTATTGGTACTCGAGCGGGTGCCTGTCGCCGCGGCGGATGTGGACGCCTATCGCCATGCCATTTTGCTTGCCCTTGGACTTGGGCACGACACGCCTGGCTGTAAGCTTGCGAACCTGTGAGTCGACGTACTCGCCGTCTTCCCGGTTCAGTTTGAACAGGGCGTCGTGACCATGCCGGGCGAGGGCGAATATCGTCTTCTGCGTGGTGGTGTCTGGTGTGGTCTCAGAAATGGCCAGGTCGCCGAATTCTCCCATGATCTCAGCTGCCGTTGCTGACGAGACGAGCAAATGTCGCGCCTGGCGAGGACACGGAATCATCTGGTTCCGAGGCGGCGGTCGGCATGCCTGAACAGGCGGGGGCTGGAAGATGGCCGTGTAGTCGCCGTACGCCCACCGCGAGTCGTCGATGAAGAACGCCCGTCCCTCCTTCTGCGCGATCCCATACGCTATCCACAGCAGCATCATCGTCTTCCCCAACCCAGCATCCTCGGACTCCAGCACGAAGGTCATGCTCTGCTGGCAGACCGGCTTGTCCTGCAGAGCACCCTTGCTGCCCCCTACAATGTTGCCTTCCTGACGCTGCTTGCCGATCTTACTCAGCTTCACGGTCCAACCGCCCAGCAACCGTTCTTTCTCTGCTTCTGCTACGTCCATGAACTGCCGGTCTGCGGATTCCGAGTGGGAGCCCAAGGCTAAGATAGTCTGTGGGAGACCCTTGTTGGAGTGTAGTGCGTTCACCCCGGAAGATACCTCACGGCACTTGGTGCATATGTCCGAATATTGACTCGCGGGTAGCGGAAAGTCATGATTCCGTGGTATCGACACAGTCCATCTGGTGCTTCCTCTCGTGTCCTTGACCACCACCGGCGTCGCAAAGTCTGGGAGGTCATTCTGAGCCGCGACCACATAGTCGTCTCGCGGTTGTGACGACCAGCTGATAAGAGGTAGGCCGTGCGGTCCCGCCACGACCAACCTCATGAAGAAAAAGAAACTCGAAACGAAAATGGTCCACCCTAGGATCCGCATCACCCTGCTCGGCCGCACGAAGTGGGCAAAGTTGCCGGACGGCTTCCGAGTTCTCTTAACTAACGCGGGAAGACCAGGCGACGGCGGTGGCGAGAAGAGGAGATGGTTGAAGTTGAAGCGCGAGGAGGTTGATGAGAGCGGGCCGTGGTCGTGGTTATAGGAAGCCGCTCTGCGGAGGTTGATTCGGGGCGGAGAGACGATCATCTTAAAATGTCTCGTCCGCGAGAGGTCGAGTGTTGGCGGCATGGTCGACGTTGGTTAAAGAGGGTCCTAAGGAGTGACGAGAAGAATAGTGGTGGGGGGGAGTGATCAAGTCCGCACTGAGACTTGTGGAAGCCAAGCAGTTCCGGGTTTGAAGGAGTGAGACGAAGATATGTTCAAGGTGACTAGCACCCGAATTGCAAACGGAGAGACACTCTGATATGTCTGAGTCCAGAGTGTAAGCAAGCCCACAAGGTGAGAAGAGAAAGTTCCCTTGAGGCAGGGCTGCTGATCACTGGCGGCAAATCATGGCCAGCGGTATGATAGAATCTCGGGGGTAGAATCGCGCTGGTGCGTATCCCAATGTTGAGCCCGAGGGTTCGTCAATGTTGTCGGTTGATCAGAAGTCAGATCTTTGTCTGCTTTCTGGCTTTGGACCGAACAACGTCATGTGGTGGGAGAACAATGACCAGTCCGCCCTTGAACCGATCTGACGGCCCCTCTCCCTTGAAGATGTGTGAGTGGCTGGAAAGGTGGAAGAGGGATCTTGTAAACGGATATCGAAATTTCAATTGTGGGATAATCAGGTTGGCGGGTTTCACGAGTCGTGGGGAAGGCGGCCAAGGGCCAGTGGAGGAAGTGACGATGATCTGCACACCTTGGACCCTTGTGGCCCGTAGTGGCGATCTTTTTCGAATGTTGCGGATATGCAAGAGGGGGAAAGCACGACTGGTGAAATGGAATTTGTGTCTCTTTCGTCTTCAATAATGGAACTTCTTCCTGTTGCTTCACTTCGTGGTGTTGGAGGTCAATGTGGTGTTGTTGGTGTCGTACAACCTCCTCCGCTGTTGGTTGGAGATGGACCGAATCACTCACTTGCCGGTGGGTAGACGCATGAGGCTCAAAAAGAGAGAGAGAAGAAGTGAAGGGAGAGGTGAATTGGATATATGTAAGTCGATTGCTGACCGAGTTATGAAAAGGTCGAAAGGTAGGTAACAGTAACACGTTGCAGACGTTACGGTGCGCAGACAAAACACAGAAGTATTCTGAACAGGCAGGTCGACACCGACTTTGTTGAACAGCATCCCACCAAGACTCGTGGCACAAGGGGTCCCTAAAAGAGAGGACAGAGGACACAATAGTTCTGCTGTCGAGCGGAGGAACAGCAGCAAGAGCAGCAACCTCAAACACATGGCTTCATCCCCCATCCAGGGGTTGGCGGTTGGCCGATCTCTCACTGTCACCCACTCCCTCTCCTTTTCGCCCGCCTTCAGCTGCCCGACATGGCTCTTCCGCCGAGGTTGTTTTCTGCAAGGCAAAAAATGAAATATTCTCCGTACGAACTGTTGTCAGTTTGATAAATGAACGAGGGACTCCCCCGGTTGAAGAGACTCCGCGATATTAAACCGAGAGGCAACGAGTTGAAAATAGACAAAACTGCAACCCGGTTTGCTGCCCACGGACGGCACTATAACACTGGCACTCACATATTCCTCTAGCTGTGATGATATCGCGGCTCGTTAGTTCAGAACTATCGGCCTCTTCTCCCTGTGCAACACTGTTCAACTGTCCTTCTCGAGTGTCGATTCTGTCCCCCTCCTTCTTTCCTTCCCATTCCCTTGGAACAAACCCCTCGAGGTGGCGTCGTGGATCCCTCGAAGATCTCCATTACAACCCTGGAGATTCTGAAACGGCGCTAACGTTCTGCATCCGAAGATCCACCGCTAGCTGCAGGGGCCAAGGCGGGGCTGTCATCCTGCGCCTCTCATTGGTCCGTGTCTTCAACACCGACTGCACCGCATGCTTCTGCCTCAACGCAGCGTTGTGGTGATGGCTTCTTCTTTGATGATGGCTTCTTCTTTGATGATGGTGGCATCGTGCTGATTATTTCTCGCGAGCGCCGTAACTAAAATACAGGCTAAATATATACTGTGATCTACCGCAGTAGTTTGGTTGCTTCAAGAGCACCGCAGCGAGTGAGTGTTGTCGCAGTCGAGACTCTACCTTCGTCGACGTTGTCATCCCATTGATGAAGCCGCGCCCTCAAAGTTGTGCGAAGTCTTGACCCCCAATCGTGAGGACCGCTCCACTGGTAAAGAATTGGTGTAGAATCAGATGGTGGCCTTTCGGTCCGGCAGCCCACTCTTCCTACCAATGGTGGTGCTAGCGTTCTTGTTCCTGTTGAGTTGTCGTCCGTTTGTCTTATGATCTGTCTAGCCGGCAGAATGCAGTCCTACCGACCCTCGACGCACCTCGATAGGCTTCCTGCTTGCACGCAGAACGGCGATACATGCCTCGTGCATGTCTCCTCACTTAGAAGCCACCACCCGGCAGTCAAAGCTGTCCGATATCAAGGAGCAAATGATCCGACACCTACCTACGTGGCTGATATCTGACCTCAAAGACGGTAGGAAAAATATTGCAGGTCAGTAACTGGAATCGAGTCCGTTTGCTCGAGGCAACCTGCAACCAGCCGCGACTCTGCTTTGTCAGCCTGGTGTAAGTCCCGTCTCCGGAGCATGCCATTCGTCCACCTCAGAAGGAATTTGGATCTCAATACCCGTTTGTTGGAGTCAGGAATGCAAAGAGTCTATAACGGACCGAAAGGATACGCGCATGAGGAATATTAGACATGAATTCTGTCTCTCTTCTTCATAAGCATAAGGTGCTTGCCCGCTTGCTTGCTTGCTCAGATTTACTCATTCGTCGTCCACATCTCCTTCTCCCTCGAAAGGATATTATACATACAAAACAGAGGAAGAAGAAGGAAGCAGACCCAACACAAACCCAAGTCTCCAGTTCCAGCATATAAACGGCGGCATCCAGTCCCGTCTCTGCTCATTATGGACACACTTTCTTCTCCTTTGTCTTCTTGTCCCCGAAGACCTCGCGGTCCCGTAGGAAAGAGCTGCACCAAAAACATTCCTCTCTCCACCAAGAAATACAGTGCCGGATATGGTACAATAGGCAAGCTCCCGACAAGTCCTCGACTCCCAATATGAACCCATCGCGAAAAGAAACCGAAACAAAAAGGGAAGAAACCGTGAGGGTATAAGGCAAACGGACCGAAGTCCAAAGTAGCGACGAAGAACACCCCAAACTCCGAAGTCCCAGCAGAAAAAGTACGGCGACCGGTGATATAAAAAACAGAAAAAAAGAAAACGCCCTAGGGCTTCCCTCAAGCCTCAAGGGCCACAGTCGAAGTAGGCTCCACCATCGATGCCCGCTGCCTCGTCAGCAGCTGCAGCTGGATGGGCGGGTTCCCCGACGCAGTCGACTCGCGCGCCGGCTTGTGCTCCGACGACGCCACCCGGACACTGCCCCTATTTCCGCGCACGATTTGCCCGCTCTCAACACGCTCGTTGAGCATCTCATCCAGCATCTTGCTCATCTCGTCCACGCTCTTGGTCCGCTTCCGGATGTGCGACACCCGCCTGGCGAGCGGGGAGCCGGACGCCTTGGGCGATCCTTTGGGTGGACTCCCGGGAGCTGGTGGGGGGTGTGAGGGTGGTGGATGGGGTGGCTCAAAGACCTGTGACACACGGATCTCCGACCTCGACTCAACTCTGTCCGCATTATCCCGCGACCGCGCAGCGCTTCGCAGGGCGCCGAGCATACGGTCCTTGTCGTCAAGCCGCGCCCGAAGCTCGGCGATTTCGGTATCCTTCTCCTTGAGCAAGGCTGCGACGCTGTGGTCTTCGCCGACCATGATGCCTTTAGCAGTTGGTGACAGGGCGACAGATGTCCTCGAGTGGCTCGCCCTACGAGCCTGCAAGAGCCTCTTCTCCAGCGTCTGGATGTACCGGTTCTTGTCCGCCAAGTCGTTCTGCAGTGCCCGGTTCTGCTCCTGGAGCGAGGCTGTGCCGTCGCCAAACTCGCCGAGGCTGTCGTCGTCGTCGGGCGTTTGCTGTTCCGGCCCGCTGGAGTTCCGCTGTCTGTTAGACAGTCGGCCGATGGTCGAAGACGTCGATGTCATAGACGAAGTCCTCTCAAGCAGTGGCCGACCACTATTGGAGGGTGCTAGGGATGATCGCATTGACCCTTGAGAGACTGTCGAAAACCTTGGATGCATGCCGAGGGAGCTGTAGGAGCCATTGGCGTTTACACCGATGGATTTTGAGCTCAGGATGAGTCGGTTCAGGTGGTCAATCCTCTCCTTAAGTGCGGTTCGAGCGAGCTGCATCTCGAGCATTTGCTCTTCGTGCCGCATCTCCGCCTCCTTCTCCCGAGCTCGCTCTTCCTCTTCGTCCTTCTCCTTATCGTCTTCGTCCTCCTCTTTGTTCTTGCTCTTGGCTTTCACCTCGAGTTCTTTCTTCAGCTCCAGGATCTCCATCCGGTACCGTTCCAGCAGGACTCTAGCACCGCCGTCGCCTCCGGCACCGAGCGCTTCTTCCGCCCGCTTGGCGTGACTGACAATGTTGTTCTTGGCTCTCGATGCGAACTTGAGCGTATTGATGGTCTCGCCTGTATGGTTGTTCGCGGATGCCACACTACCCGCCGAACCGATCTGGATAGTGCATAGAATGCTCACAAGAGAGTTGCCGGATAGTGCTCCTTGGAGCAGTCGAGTCAACTTGCTGTCGCGGTACGGCAAATGCTTGCCGTCTTTGTCGGCCGGCTTCCCGTCCTTGTCTTTGGAATCGGAGAGCTTCGCAATAACGGTACCCAAGGTGAGCAGGCTCTTGTTGATGTGAGAACCTTCAGTTCGGCGTTCCTTCGTCTCTGCCGCCTTTTCGGAGCCAGCCAAATCAATCAGACTCAATGTTGAGACCCGCACGCCTCCTGGCGGGAGCCCAGACCGTTTGCTATCTCCGCTGGGGTTACCGGGAATGCGCTCCCTGCTTTCTACCACAATCTGGACGACAGCATGACTTCTGGAGCTTCTAGCGTTGAACTGTGTGCTGGCCGTCCTTCGAGCTTGATCGCCTCGAGCGATGACGCGGAGGAGCTGTGTGGGGCTCTGCACAATCTCTTCCTTGAGAGGACTCGCATAAACTCCTCGCTTGCTGTCTTCTCGAAGCTTAATCTCCTCCTGCGGCGCATTGGCGGCCCCAGGTGCTGTGGACATGCTGAGGAGGTCGTGGATCCGCTCATTGTAGATTTCAAGGTAGCTGACGCGCAGCAGGAATTCCCTCGATGGTGTTTCCCGGATGTAAGAGAATATGTCGGTGATTGCCAATGGAATAACACCGGGCGAAGAGGCCGTGCCCTGCATGGAGAAGGTCTTGCCTGTGCCCGTCATACCATAGGCGAACACCGTGCCGTGGTAGCCCTCCATGACTCTCCTCACTAGTCGCTTGGCGATATGGTCATACACTCTTGAGTTGTCATCATGTGTCGTGAAAACATTATCTGGGTTGCTGTTAGTATACCAACTGCACGAGAAGATGGAATGTCAACATACCATAGTAATAATCGCCTCCCTCCTTACCACGATAGCCGATCAAGGATTTCCGGCCATCTACCATCCACTCGCCGTCGGCTTTGCCATGGTCATGTCCCTGGGCGTCGGGCCGGACTCTCACGCTCACTATAACGTTTCCTTTGCCGTCGACTTTTGATGCCCGCTTACTATCTGACTTCGCAATCACCGAGTCACCGACTTCATCGTACTGTGTTGCAGATGTGGAGTAGGAGTCCTGCGCCGAGGAGCTCCGGCTTTGGGGTGGGGAAGATATGCTGAGCAGTCCATCCGAATCTCTTGCACCTGCGCCGCGCGCTACGGACTTGCCGTCACCCGTGCCATTTAATAGGCTCGGTGTCCCGGACAAGTGATAGCTTGGCGTCGTCGGCGCCTTCAGCTTCCGCGACGATAGACCGGCAGAGAGCGGACTAGGGGGGAGGCTGCTGACACGGTCCGACCGAGGCGGTTGTGGGAAAGAGTTGATGCTGACGGTTTTCCGAATCGTCTTGCCCGCGCCATTGATGCCTGACGCGGAACGTGGTTGTGGCAAGGCGCCGGTCGGTGCCGGAGTGGCTGGAGGCAGATAGGTGGAGGATGGGGCGCGCAATCCGGTCTTTGGAGTAGCCGGCGTGGATTTGGTGCCACCTGTGCTTTTGCGGGTTTTCGATATCGGTAATGCAGGAAGTGCAGTTGTCGGTGGAGCGAGTGACGGTCGCGAAGGCCGTGGAATAGAGTTCGACATGTTGCGGCTGTCTCAATTAACTTCGACCCGATGGTCCTGATCAGGCGAAAGACAAAGGATGGTCCCTAAATGCGGAACTTTTCGCGCCGTTTCTACACAGAATATGCGGAGGTTGTATTTCATCCCAATGCTCGGAGAGACGTTGAATGTAAGGTCTTGTTGTGGCGGAGCGCAGCTCTTCCCCTGCAAGCTGCTGGTAAGTGAAACGTCGTTATGCGCTGCTGGCCGCACTAGCTCGGCTTATGGCTGCGAGAGCATCGATGATGAACTATGAATAAGGTGTTAGTGGTGCATGACAAGCATTGTCTTCTCTCGGACCAGGGGATTGTGTGTTTCTTAAACAGAAACCAGAGTTGTAACATACAATACAGCAGACGGGATCCGGGGTTCTGGATTCTGGGGGTATGGGCGCACTGGACGGTTTCCGGGCAGCAAGGTTGGCGAAGATCCGGTTTAAGACCTTGCAGGCTATCAATATGTATGTCCAGTCACCCACTGAGAACAGGGCGGATGTTTGTCGGTCGCATAAACGGCGTTGATATATTCACTGATGTCTTCTCTCGCACCGGTGCAGCCTTGTGTACATGCGCTGGGTCGCGAGGCAGGGCGTCCTTCGCCTGGACGGGTTGAGCCGAAAGTGGGATGATGTCTGGGCGAAGTAGAGACAGGATCTTAGACAAGATGGTGTATGCCGCTGTGCCAAAGGGAGGACTTGAGACAATAAGTGAGGGTGGTTGCGCAGGTCGCAGGGAGATCGGACGGTTTACTAGTGATTCGGAGATGCGAGGCAGGGCGGGATGCGAGGGCGGAAGTGAAGTAGTATGACGTCGGTGGTGAACGTGAAGGGCCAGGTCTTTCGCAGTGAATCCAAGTGGAAATCGAATATGAGGTTCGGAAGGGAAGAGGAAAGAGAGTCGGAAAAAGAGAGAGACTCGTCGCCGGATTCGATAGGCGATGGTCGAGGATCGATGGCGCTTGTCGCTTGATTGCACTGGGCTGGCTGGCCTGGGACCCCTAAACTGGAGAGGTGGAGCTTTGGATTAGGAGAGATCGAAGGCCAATCGAGGCTAATGCGGGCGAAGACTGATGAAGAAAGAACAGAAAGAACGACTGGGGAAGAACGATACAATCGCAACTTCCAAACAACAACATCAACACAGCCTTTTGGCAAGAGCATGTGGGATGAAGACGGCAAGAATGGATGACAACAACACAGGGCCGACACGGCCATTTTCCTCTTTTTTCCTTTTCACACTCTATCCTGGTTCATCAATCTTCGAGTCTCGTGTCATTCGTCGGTAGTGTTGCAGCGGGAAAGGCGAGCTAGCTCTCTTTTGCTCCCCTTGTTTCCCCCCTGTACCGCTTGCATTCAACGCCATTTCCGTTTTCGTCCTAACGTTCCCTCGAGGTAATTTGACAAGACCATCATCAGGTCCTTGCTCTGCTGATCCCTGTCGTGTGTCAGGGGGGAAAGCACAAGCCGAGATGGCCGCAACCTTTGAACCCTGATGCCTGATGCCGTTACGGCCTCGGAGACCGGCGTGAACGGGTGAAGAAGTCATGGTTCTTTTTCTTTCATATCAACAAGACTCTCCACTACCGCGTCTATTTCTTCTGACAACTCTCGGGCCACTGGATACCGGATCTTCAAGCGTGACAACACACTGTGCACAACAAGATGGATGTACCAAGATCGACTCGCCGACCCCAACCAACAATCCACAATGGCGCACGGAACTGAGGCTAGCAAGCTCATCACCTTCAAGGAACCGTGGTAGCGTATATTTCGTTCGTGCCATCCCCCTGTTCAGCAGCTGGCTTTTGCACAAGCCTCTCTCGTTCTTCAGTTCTTTAGCTGCATTTGACCCTGAACCAACAACAGTCACACACACACAGTGACACAGGACGAGACTCTCCTTTTTTCCTCAAGCATTTCTTTTGCATCCTCATTGCCGATCATTTCTGTTCCTGCAATATTACCGGCCCTACTCATCACAGCGGAAAGGCGAGCAAGACAGGAAGGAGGAGAACCTCGCCCAGCTTTTCTCCCGCGTCGGCCAAAACGATACCTACTAGAGTGGTTGTGCTCTGTCGTCGTGGTGCATGATGCTGCAGTTCCACCAAAATGCAGGTCCCCATCCGCATTATCTGGACCGCTATCGGGACCCATCCGCCGCTAACTTGGGCTAAAGCCATTCGCTCGGAGCAATTCTTCAACAATCCATCCCGTGCCGGATGCGTCACGGTAGCTTCAATCCCCTACTGGTACATGGAACACAGTCGGCCTCTTTCTCTAACTGACCACGGGCACCTATCGCCATCTGGTCACCGTTAGAGAAGCCCAATTGGCCTTCGAAGCTGCAACGACATCTCGCCGCAGCCACTTCCTCGTGCTAATCAAACTGCTCTTTACGAATCGCACGCCGCAACCCCAGACTTCTTGGGAACACTGCAATTTCCTTTCTCCCCGCCAAAAGCCAAGAGCCACAAGCGACTCTAGCCCAGCGCAACGAGGTCTGTGCCCATGACAGGGGTGCAGATGTGCCTCTAGGTCGTCCTCCAGCGGGGCCACCCAGAACTCCTACCACAGTACGAGGTTCATCGACGGCACAGTATCAAGACGCTGACACTGGCCAACATCTCATGCGCAGAACATCGTTTGAGTTCGTCTTTGGCACATGGAAGACACGTTTGTTGGTAACAACGATGGTGACGGTGGCGGCAAACCCGCCCGCCCGCAATGATCGCCGCGTCTGGACTCCGGATCACCTCGCTTGGAATGCAAAGCGGTCTCGCCGTGCCGCATGACATGAGCTTTCAAGCGGGCCGCTGTCTCTAGAAGTCCTGTTCCCGTCTTCGTGATGGCACTGGCATGTGGCGTGTCTCGGCTCATTTAGCCCCCAGTCTTCGATATCCAAATCCAAGATCTACCAGCAGTTCTGACGTCGCAAGTGCTGTATGTCAGAGTCGGGAGGAGATGTTGCCTCCGCTTGTTGGGCATATCTATCTGCAAGGACATCTTCCTTCTTCCATTAATATGGATGATCCGTCCAGTTCATCCCGCAACGTCAATGCGTTTCCGATGATCTGTGAGTCGCGAGAAACAATGTTTGTTCTTCATCCGGAAGCATATCCGGTCAAGACTCTACAGCAGCCGCCCAATTTAGCGCATCGATTCTCAGCCGTCCCAGGCTCTTGAACATGTTTGAGCAAGACGGAGGAACCCTGGCCAAGGCAGAAGAAAGTAATTATTACGATGCTTCGAATGATGAGTGCCCGTGTCAGGCCTTCCATAACCTGGAAATACTATGCAACCTGTACAAAGCTACGCGAGGACACCATATAGACGCGGGCGAGAGCAAGCCAGACTCGGTCTTCCCCTCTTCTGCGTTAACGGCTCTTCAATACTATTGCCAAATCCTTGCCCACTAATGTGCGAGATTGAACCCGGTCACAAGTTCGGGGCTGGACGATCAAACCAGCTGTACCTCGGATTCGCAAGGCAATCCCAGCGTCGACCAAAACAAACTTTCGGATGCGCCAGTTCCTATGTTTGGAGAACTAGGTGCCGACCTTGGCGTCATGGAAGAAACCCGGTACAAAGGTTTCGTTCTTGCTCTCGGAACTGAAGATGGTGGCCTATCGTTTGACGCTCGACGTACAGAACACTCGACATACCGTGTGCTTTCAAACGTGTGAGGCGTCTGAGTTGAGACAGATATTCTTACATTGAATCCTTTCTCAAATGCTTTCTGTATGCTCGGGCATGGAACACGGTACATGTGTCATGTCTACACTTCTCTATGGACGACAGGACGGACCTCGCAGCGGGTGCCTCGTGCAGTTCAGCCAGGAACGCAATAGTAGCTATTGCAGACGATCAGATGATCAGTCGGTTCGGCGAGTTTGGGAGCTACCTGTTGAGGCCGCACAAAGCGTGCAGACGAGCAAGCTATCGCAGGCACCATTCAACTTAACCACCGCTCACACCAGAGCGGACCGATCCGCGGTATTGCATCGGGGCCCCCATCTCCTCATTCTTGGCAGTGCTTTGATTGGAGAGGTCGGCTTCTCCAAGTTAGCCATGAGACCTCCATACCATAGTCCACCACGTCGTATTATGCGCCATACCCAATGGTATACGACGACGTCTGCTGCATGCACGGTGCTTTTGCTCTAGCGATGATGATGACGATGACGATGACGATCAATTCTTCTGAGAGGGGTCTAAGAATGGTGATAGCGACATGGAACGGATATCGCGTGCGGAGAGGACTCGGCTTGAACACTGAAGAGATTATATATCTGACCTCGATGGACCGAGAATGATTAGTGCTGCATTGAATGAGCTCTCTGTACGCTTCGGCAAGCCACAATGCATTTGAGCATAGCATTCCAGCTCCTTCTTGAGGGTCTCGCCGTGGCGGCGGTAACAGGCTCAGGGGTCATTACAAGCCTGCCAAATGATCTCGCAGAGGTGGATATCATTATCGCGGGAGGCAGGTTCCTGACTACATGCCCCCTCTCGCGTGCCAAAACTCACATTGTAACTAGGCGGCACAGTAGGCACCATCATAGCCACCCGCCTCGCCGAAGCAGACCCGGCGCTCTCCATCCTAGTCATCGAGCAGGGCAACAACAACTTCCACGTCTGCAGCGTCATCTACCCGGCCCTCTTCGAGCGGAACACCATCGCCGGATCCGACACGGCCCTCTTCTGGAAGGCCAACAAGTCCCCCCAGCTCGCCGGCCGCGAGCCCATCGTTGAGACGGGCGGCATCCTCGGCGGCGGCTCGTCTATCAACTGGATGGTCTACACGCGCGGGCAGTGGGACGACTTTGACGCCTGGAAGACGCCGGGGTGGACGTCGGACGAGGTCTTGCCCTTTTTGAGGAAGGTCGAGACGTACCATGGTGTTACGGATAATGTGTCTACGCATGGAGGGGATGGGCCGGTGCATGTCTCCAAGGGGACGCACCAGGCGCCTCGAGCGGAGGAGGCGTTCATACAGGGTGGTGTCAGGACCGGGTATCCGGGGATCGTGGACTTGCAGAGTCTGCACTCTAACAACGGTACTGGACCCTGGTATCGCTATGTGTCGCCTCATGACGGTCGGAGGCAGGATGTAGGGCATCGGTATCTGCATCCGTTGCTCCAGAGTGGGCGTGCGCCGAATCTGCGTGTGTTCGTTGGACACCAGGTCACTCGCATTGTATTCAACGATACCAGCGAGGGAGCGCCGAAGCGAGCTGTCGGGGTTGAGTTTAGGCCGAAACCGGGTGCCAACGACACACACGGTCCGGTAGAGGCCATAAGGGCTGTAACTGCTAGGAAGCTGGTGATTGCTTCCCTCGGTGCTTTCGGCACGCCCTTGCTGCTCGAGCGCTCCGGAGTCGGCGATCCAGCTGTGCTTGAGAAGGCCAGGGTGCCGTTAATAGAAAGTCTCCCAGGAGTGGGCAATAACTTCCAGGGTACGTCAACCAACATCGAAAGCCCAAGCCTCGTCCTCAAACGTTGCTAATCTTATGCCCCTTCAGACCACCACTTTGTAGGCTACGTAATCCGCACAAGCCTCATGCCCAACGAGACAATCAACGGCATAGCCCTCAACACCCGCGGCCGCGACGTCGACGCCATGATCGCCCGCGACGACCCGCAGCTAGGCTGGAACGGCCACGACGTCTCGAGCAAGCTCCGCCCCTCCCCCGCAGACGTCGCCTCCCTGGGCCCCGAATTCCAGGCCGCGTGGGACAGGGACTTCGCCTCCTCCCCGAACCGTCCGCTGATGATCATGGGCCTCTTCAACGCCTACTTCGGCGACCCGTCCCTCCTCCCCGCCGCCGCCGACGACGACGCGGAGTACGCCACCACCGCACCCTGGGTGACGTACCCTTACTCTAGGGGGCACGTGCACGTGCTCGGCCCGGAGATCGAGGACGGGTACGACTTTGACCCGCGCTGGCTCTTGGACGAGGACGATATCGACCTCAAGAGCCATGTTTGGGGGTATAAAATGCAGAGGGCCACAGCGAGGGGGATGGACATCTTCCGCGGCGAGCTGCCGTCCGGCCAGCCGAGGTTTCCGAGGGGTTCGAAGGCGGGCGTTGTCGAGTTTGCGGACGGGCCGCTATATGGGGAGGTGGAGTACTCGGCTGAAGACGATGCTGCGATCGTGCAGTACGTAAGGGAGAATCTTGGGACGTCGAGGCACCCGTTGGGAACGTGTAAGATGGCGCCTAGGGAAGGTGGTGGTGTCGGTGAGTTTAAGTATAGGAGAGACAACCACGTCAATGACAGAGTGTGGGACTGACAGACATTGCTCGCAGTTGATCCGCACCTAAACGTCTACGGCATCTCGAACCTCAAGATTGCGGATATGAGCATCCCTCCCCTCGAGGTGGCGGCTAACCTCTACAACACCGCGTTGATGATTGGGGAGAGGGCCTCAGATATCATCATCCGGGAACTAGGACTCTCGTCTTGCGCCGGTCCTTAAGGACTGGCATCACCAATCTCCCAATAGATGAACAAGAAGAGAATCAGAAAGCACAAGTTCAAGACCCAAACTATCATCTCAACCACCATCTCAACCACGTGGTAGCTCTTACGCCCGAGACCAGCACTTTTTGTCTGGCTAGGTACTTTTGCACCCCTTGGATATATGACTGCGGCGAAGGTGGGAGATCTTCGATCGGAGATGGTTTTTTCGACAAGACTAGAGTGCTTCCTGGGTGTACATAGGGGAAATTATGCTACCAACCAACGGATGTTCACGTTAACCAGATACTCCAGATTTGTGGTGCCGGAGCGGTAGGTGTAACCGGTGGGTCTAAACAAGTACACGGGATGGCTGATTGGTGAAGTGCCAAGTGCTATTGCCTAGACAGACTGAGCTCAGGTAACAGTGGTATGGTTATTGGGGACGTTTTTCATAATTGTCTCATCAGCATATCGCTACATGCTCTGGGTATAAACACTTTCGCAAGCAGTGTCGGCAGACAAGACCGCGACTCCACGTTTTCCTCTCCAATGTAGCTCGTGGGCGCCTTCTACCGGCGCAGTCCATCGGCTTGGCTTCGTTCGTATCCCCCGGGCTCAGTCGATTCCTCGGTCGATTCAAGAACCCGTAAGACACACGACAGAGCTGGTGTCGCGGTCTATTCACCGTCCTGGAACCTCTGCTCGGTCGACCGCCCAATATGAGACTGTAGAGGCGCCTGGCTGTATCATGCTCAACACCCACGACTCTTCACGATATCAATCGAACCCCATTGCCCACACTCCCGGTATTGAACACCTCTACCGACCCAACCCCAACAGCCTCCAACAACACCCACTCAAAAGACAGCCCATAGAAGTCCTTCCACTGCTTCGTCCTGCCGGGAGAGATACCCACAAACTCCCCCCTGCTCCTCTTCGCCAGCCCGGCCGCATCGCTCGCCACCCCGCCATCCCACTTTTCCCTGAGCATGTACTCCGGCATCTCGCGGTACTTCGCCTTCTCCAGCAGACCCTTCAAATGCTCCAGCGCAGCCGATACGAGCTTGAGAAACGTCCCGTTCCCAGGCACTGCCAGGTTCAAGCCCTCGCCACTCGCGCCCCGCGTCGCCGCAGCGGCCGCCAGGCCCGCGCCGCTCCCGCCGGCGGAGCTGAAGGCGTCGACCCCGCCGACGGCGTCAAATGTCCCCGACACGGCGCGCGAGACGTTCTCGAGGCTCATGAGCGTGTACCTGTCCTCCGGCCGCGAGTAACCCGCAGCAGCGCCGGCGGTCATCTCGTTGTGGCTCGTCACGAAGCCCGCGCGGATGAGCTGGTTCGTCTCCTTCGCGCTGAGGAGCAGCCCGCCCTGGCCGGCGACGACGACCCGCGGTATCCGTATCGCCTGCGGGTTCTCTTTTAGGAAACCGAGCAAGCCGTCTTTGGCAACCTTATCGACCCCCTCCGCCCTCGCGATCATGTTTTCGTAGTCTTTCGCATCGACGAGAACCTCCCCTATCCCTCCCCGTCGCGGAACGACGATCCTCATCACCTCCCCCGCCCGCACGGCCTGCGCCACCGCACGCTCGACGGCTGTCGGCCCGCCGAGGGTAGATAGTAAGGCCCCGACGTGCGCGATGGATATCACCTTCGGCAGGTCTCGTCTGTAGTTCAACACCTGCGCTATGCGCACGCTCGACATGCCGCTGTGGGATTCGGGGAGGGGGTCGAACATGCTCGCCTGCGCGTGGTGGAGGGCCTGCGGGACTGTGCGGATCGCGGAGGCGGTGGGGAGGCGGGTAGGGGCGGATGAGGCGGCGTAGGGGAGGCGGGATGCCTCATGGTAGGCGTTGGAGTCGAGGGACTTTGTCCGCGATGTGGCGGCGGGTTTGGTGCGCGGCCATTGCGAGAGGGAGGAGGTCGATGCGCTCCGTTGGGCGGGGGAGGGCTTTTTCTTCTTGGTGACGCGGGAGGGGCCTAGGCCTAGTATTGATCGTAAATCGTTCTTGCTCATGGTGAGGTTGGGGGTTTGTGTAGAGTGGAAGTGGGAGAGGTGGGCGGGAGTGATGTTCGATAAGGCGGGATAAGATATGCCTGTCCATGCAGGTACCGTGGGCGGAGTTCTCCACATTCTGTTGCTGAAAACGCCCTTCCCGACGCCCTTAAATCGCCACCTCTTGGCGAGCTGAGTCACTGCACTGACCGAACATCACCGAGGGGTGAGGCAATGGACACATGAAAGGGCAAGGAAAAGACTTAGTGAAGTTTTGCAGTCTTGATTTGTGCTCCGGCGTGAGCTCTGTGGTATCTCTAACAACTGAGAGGAATATGTACAATATCAATCTAAAATACATGCCCACCATCCGCTTTTGTACACCTGAACCATACAGTGCCTAATCATAACTCGTAGTAGCCAGTCTAGTTCTCAATCGCCTTGGTCGTCACCGTCAGCCCAGTAGCGTCATCCTTGATCTCCACCGTAGCCCTATCGCCCATCTTGACCTCGCCCCGGATGATCTTGTCAGCCAGGTTGTTTCCAATCTCCGTCGTGATCAACCGGTTCAGCGGCCTGGCGCCGTACTTGGGATCGTAGCCCCGTTCCGCGAGCCACTGCCGCACATTGTCCGGCACCTCGAGGCTGATGCGCCTGTCGTCGAGACGCTGCTGGAGCTCCTTTAGCCTGATGTCGACGATGTCCCGCAGCGCCTCGAGAGACAGCCGCTTGAAGATGATGAACGAGTCGATCCGGTTGAGGAATTCGGGCGGGTAGTTGGAGCCCACGACGTCCATCACCGCCTTCTTCACGTCTGGCGCGATGTCGCCCTCCGGTGTTTCCGAGTAAGGATGCAGCGGGTTGGCGCCGACCAGAATGTCGGCCCCCAAGTTGGAAGTAAGCACGATGATGGTGTTCTTAAAGTCAACTTTGTGTCCCTGAGCGTCGGTGAGGTAACCCTCGTCCAGAACCTGCAGAAGAAGCGCGGAGATGTCCCTGTGCGCCTTCTCGAACTCGTCAAACAGCAGCACGGCGTACGGCTTCCGCCGCACCGCCTCCGTCAGCTGCCCAGCGTCCTCGTACCCGACGTAGCCGGACGGCGCGCCGATAAGCCGCGAGATGGTGTGCTTCTCCTGGAACTCGCTCATGTCGAACCGGACGACCGCGTTCTCCGTCGAGAACAGGAAGTTGGCCAGCTTCTTGCACAGCTCCGTCTTGCCGACGCCCGTGGGGCCGAGGAAGAAGAACGAGGCGAGGGGGCGGTTCTCGCCGCTCAGGCCGGCGCGCTGCAACCTGACCGCGTCGGCGACGGCCTTGAGCGCCTCGTCCTGGCCGCGCACGGATTCCCGTAGAATGTCCTCCATGTGTACCAACTTTTCGATGTGGCCTGAGGTGAGCTTCGACACCGGGATACCGGTTATCCGCGACACGACATTGGCGATGTCGTCTGCCGTGACAGAGTCGTGTATGAGTGTGCCCTCCGTAGCCTGTGGCTTCTCTCCTTCCTTGGGGAGCTTCTGTTCAAGAGTCGGGATAACACCGAACCTCAGCTCGGAAGCCCGACCAAAGTTGCCCTCGCGTTGGGCTTGCTCCAGTTCCATCCGCGCTTTATCCAGTTCCTCCTGTGTCCTCTTGATAGCATCGATTTCCGCCCGCTCCTGCTCCCATTTCTCTGTGAGGCCCTTTGCTTCTTCCTGGTATTTCTTGAGATCTTGCTCCAGCTTCTCGCGCCGCTCTTTACTGGCTATATCGCTCTCTTTCCGTAAGCTCTCGAGCTCGATCTGAATCGTCATGATCTTCTGGTCGAGGCGCATGATGTCCTCCGGTTTGCTTTCTTGCTGTAGCCGCAAAGACGACGCCGCCTCGTCCATCAGGTCGATAGCTTTGTCTGGCAGGAACCGATCCGTGATGTACCGGTTCGAGTAGGTAGCCGCCGCCACAAGCGCACCATCAGTTATCCTCACACCGTGGTGCACCTCGTACTTGTCTTTGATTCCGCGCAATATGCTGATCGTGTCCTCCACAGTCGGCTCGTTAACGAGAATCGGCTGGAAGCGCCTCGCCAGAGCCGCATCCTTCTCTATCAGCCGGTACTCCGCCAGTGTCGTAGCGCCGCAGCACTGCAACTCGCCGCGGCTGAGCGCCGGCTTCAACAAGTTGGAGGCGTCTATCGACCCCTCCGCCTTGCCGAGGCCAAGCAGCGTGTGCAGCTCGTCGATGAACAGTATCACCTCGCCCTCCGCCTTTTCCACCTCCGTCAACACCTTCTTCAACCTCTCCTCAAAGTCACCCCTGAACTTCGCTCCCGCGATCAGAGAGCCCAGGTCCAGGCTAATGACGCGCTTGTTCTTTATGCTCTCCGGCACGTCGCCCCTCACGATCCTCTGCGCCAGGCCCTCGAGTATGGCCGTCTTGCCGGTGCCGGCATTACCGATCAGGACGGGGTTGTTCTTCGTCCTCCGCGAGAGGACCTGGATCGTGCGCTGGATCTCGGCGTCGCGGCCTATGACGGGGTCGAGCTTGCCGTCGCGCGCCTTCTGGGTCAGGTCGACGCCGTATTGTTCCAGTGCGGGCTTCTCTTCCTCGCCGCCGAGGTTCATGCGGTGTGTACCGCCGGGTGGATGTGGTCGGCCATTGGCGTATGTTCGGACTGCTAGGGCGGGTAGGAGTCGAAGCGAGTCGGTGGCGGGAGAGAGTCGAGTTGTCAGAGCCGAGCCGCTGCTTATCCGCGGTAGCTGTTTGGTTCGGAGGAAGGATGAGCGCGAGGCGGTGGCGATACGCCGTGTTGCGCCTAGGAGTTGTTGTCTTGCCTGCATGGTGCTGTTTGCGCTCCTATAGGCTCGAGGATTTGGCTTCTCATGCCAGGGGTATAGGTCGTTTGCAAAACTGATGGTGTGGCAGGTATGACGAGTTCCTTGTTTCAGCTGCAACTACTGGTCAAAAGTAGAATGCGAGATTATGTCGAGATTCGTCTGATCAGTGGTGAGACGAAAAGAGGGAAGAGACGAATAAGGGACATGTAAATATATCATACGTCGCGATCATGACATTTCGACCATGAAGCTCCACCGGAGCTCCTTCCGGAAGCTTCGAGTCTGGACGGGCCCACTAGTCGAAAGCTTATTCTGCCTTATCGCTTATCGATTGCCACCTTCTGATTGGCCAATGACCATCCCCGGCTATTGTTTATATTTAAGTTCAAAATCTTCATCACCGACTTCATCAGTCACTCTCTTGTATCGTTGAACCGCCTGCCCATTGCATAGGCCTGAGTGCGTCCAGCTCTCTGATGCGCCGCCGGACAAGGTATGTTAAACTATTTTTTCTTCCCATGATATCCCTTCTTAATGATGTTAAATCCGGTCCGTGTTTCTGAGCAGCTTAAGACCCTGCCTGTGACGACGACAAAGAGCGTTCACGCGCATCTCTGATTCTACATGTTTCCAACATAATGCTTTCTGGACCTTTGATCATTGGCTGTGAAGCTGACATTAGAATAGGGTTTAGACGCCCTGTGACCACTCCGAAAAAAGGATCGAGTTCTGCGTGCCTGAGCTTGCAACTCGGTCTTTACACAGATGCAAACTATAGCATGTTGTCTCTCCTGATCCATTCTACATTAAGAGCCAATGGACGGTTGAACGATGAGGAATCTATACAATGAGCGGGCTCGTAAGGTCAGACTTGGTACAAGCCAGGTACAGACAAGCATCACGTAAGTTGGAGTGGGCAGCAGGAATGAAATATTGAAGCCATCGTTATTGTCTCCTCTCAAGTGTTGAACTATGCTTGCCTGCCTACCGTAGTCAAGCCTCATCTAAAGTGTCTGAAACACCCAGCTGCCACATATCGTACATCCAGACATGTCAGCCCTGGCAGATCGGGGTATCTCCTTTTTCCACGTCGTCAATGACAAGCGTCCGTTTTTTCCTCCTTTTCCTTTCCTTTCCAGCCCGGCATACTTAGTGGTGGAACAACCGAATGTTCTGCTCGACGAAGGTGATGCCCAGCTTCTCGGCTGTCTCAAAGACAGGAGTGTCGTTCTGGCTTCCCGTTGGCGCGGCGATGTACTTCGCTCCTGAACGGTGGGCGCGGAAGACGTTGTCGATGAAGGGGAACTTTAGATGTGGTTAGCAGGAATTCAGGGTGTTATTTCAGGGGATCACTTACGAAAGCATCGCTCGACAGAGCAACGTTTGTGAGCTTGCCGAGCCACTCCTCCCTCTCCTCTGCCGTGAAAGGTGCAGGCACTCCCTCGAACGAAGCCGAATAAGCGTCGTACTCGGGGCCCTCCTTGGGAACCTGGCCGCTGACGAGCAGGTCGATGGCATTGCTCTTGTCCGGGCGCTTGGTGCCCTTCTTCCACTTGATGCCGAGGACACGGGGGTGGAACCGGAGCCACCAGTTGTCGGCCTTGTCGCCGGCCAACCTTGTGCAGTGGATGCGGGACTGCTGTCCGGCACCGAGGCCGATGATCTGGCCGTTCAGGGCGTAGCAGACCGAGTTGCTCTGGGTGTACTTGAGTGCAATGGTGGCGACGGTGAGATCCCTCAGGGCGTCCTCTGATAGGGGAGCGGACTCCTTGGGGGTGATAATGGTAGTGAAGGACTTGGGAGAGATAGCAACATCGTTGCGGGCCTGCGAGAGGGTAATGCCGTAGACACTCCTGGCCTCGGTCTTACCGGGGACAAACTCGGGGTCCATCTGGAGCACCAGGTACCGGCCACCCTTCTTCTTTTTGAGGATCTCGAGAGCGGCATCCTCGTAGCCGGGGGCGATCACACCATCCGACACCTCCTTCGAGATGATGCTGGCAGTGGCGACGTCGACGATGTCGCTGAGGGCGATCATGTCACCAAAGCTGCTCATCCGGTCGGCACCACGGGCGCGGGCATAAGCCTGGGCGAGAGCCGAGGACTCAATTCCGGGAATATCGTCAACAAAGTAGACCTTGCGCTCATCCGCGCTGAGAGGGGTGCCAATGGCTGCTCCGGCAGGCGAAACATGCTTGAAGCTCGCGGCGGCAGGCTTGCCCAGGGCCGCCTTCAGCTCCTTCACGAGGGGCCAGGCATTCAGCGCGTCTAGCAGGTTGATGTAACCAGGCGATCCGCAGAGAACCTTGAAGGGGAGCTTGCCCTCCTTGACGTAGGCAGAAGCGGGCTTCTGGTGGGGGTTGGCACCGTAACGAAGGGGGAGGTACTGGTGTCCATCCGAGGCGTACTGCTTGCGGAAGAAGTCGGCAATAGCGCCATCATAGTCGGCAGTGTGCTCGAAGGCCTTGAGGGCGTAGAGTTTCCGGCTGGACTCTTGGATCTCGCCGGCCTCGAGCTCCTTGAGGAACTCGGGGTAGTCGTTGGGGTCGCTAAGGATAGTGACGCGGGAGTGGTTCTTGGCAGCAGCCCTGAGCAGCGTGACTCCTCCAATGTCAATCTCCTCGACAGCCTCGGGAACAGTAACGTTGATCTTGGCAACAGTGTCCTTGAAGGGATACAGGTTGCAGATGACGTAGTCCACCTTGGAGATGTTCTGCTCTGCGAGGTCCTTCTCGTCCGAGGCGAGGTTGCGGGCCAGGATACCAGCGTGAACGGAGGGGTGAAGCGTCTTGACTCGGCCGCCCAGCATCTCGGGGGCCTTTGTGATGGCAGATACATCCCTGTTGGCAGCCACAGAAATCAGCGTCGTCGCAAGAAGATGCGCAAAGGCAGAAACCGAAAGACAAGAGCTCCTTACTCGACAGGCATGCCGGACTCGCGGATCATCTTAGCAGTGCCGCCAGACGCCAGGATGCGTACATTGTGCTGGACGAGGCCCTTGGCCAGGTCCAACAGCCCGGTCTTGTCATAGACCGAGACAATGGCAATTCTCTGGTTGGAAGCCATTGTGAGATATCCTGTCGCAGATCTGGCAGGACGTAAACGGTGCGTTGGGAGGGTGTATGTGTTTGGGAGAAGAAGAAGTCGACGTTGCAGAGGGTGGAAGCAGCCGAGGTAAGCCGTGGTAAACAGTTTCGTGACGTTCGAGTAATGTAAAGACTTCGAGGGCAATGCGCCGGTACGGACGTCAGTCAATTGAAGGAGGGACTTGGAGGGGCAGCTCTCAAAAAAAGTGCGTGCTTTGGAGGGGCATCCCGCATTTGGCGGCCCGGCAATCGGCGCAGATCCGGCCAATCAAATCAGACCTACGTTACGCATTGGGCAGGACGAATGGCTCCTAGCGCTGTCAGCATACCCATCAAGCTACCTACTTGAACTGAAGCGCGTCGACGCGGCGACAACTTTACAGATCCCACCCGTCAATCCAATTATCCACTGCCGACACTGTTGCTTACAGCGGCCAAGTTTTCTTCCACATGTACGGCGACCTGGGAAACAAGCTGGTAACTATGCAGTGACGCCCCCCAACAAAGCTGCTCGGCAACTAACTTCTTCCCCAGGTCCAGCATGCGAAACGGACACAGAACCTGCCCAATCTTCCACCCTACCAGACCGAACTCGTCCGGACCGTGACACATGAGGTCCGAGATCTCGACAAACATGTCAAGTTCATCCTGGAACCATATCAGGACAGCCAATTCGATCCGAACACCGACCAGGCCACTGCCTGCACCTTGATGGTGAACCACCTCGCCATGCGCCGCAACAAGCGATGCCTGCTCGCATATCACCGAACGCGGACCGACAAGCTAGAGGAACTCGTATGGAGTGGCTCAGACATCGTGGATCTCGCAGGACAACAGCAGCAGAGACCTGGGGCTGGGGCTGCTGGCAATATGTCTGGTATGAACGGAGACAACGCGTCGAGCCACCTCAGCCCGCAGGAGGAGGACTACATGCGGCAGTACAGCGATCTCCTCGCGGCTTATAAGGGGCAGTGGACGGATATCGACCTCACCGGGAGCTTGGAGCCTCCGAGAGATCTCTTCATCGACGTCCGGGTGCTGAAGGATGCGGGAGAGATACAGACAGAATATGGGTGAGTTGCGGTGTCCCCTCGTTGTTGAAATATGGGCCGAATACTGACTTGTGTTCCAGGGCTATAAATCTCACCAAGAACAGCCAGTTCTATGTCCGCCAAGGCGACGTCGAGCGCTTGATTGCTCAAGGCTACCTCCAGAAACTCGGCTGAGCGTCCAGTATCCGTCTGATAACGGTAGTGGCTGTGGGATATCGGATAATGCACTCTAGTGCCCTGCAGTGTGTCAACTAAACGGTCGATCGATCAACTGCGCACAAGGAGGCTGCATTCGATGGTATTGGCCACGGGGACAGTATCGCTGAGCAAGATCCGACCAAGGTGCCATTGGCGGCATATGTTGATGAAAGCTTGCACGGCATGCGGCAATACTGTGGTATGAAGTGCGCCAACCATCGGTTGCAACAGTCTGCGTGGGGGCGCACGACGCTCCGGGTCGCTCCCGCGCGCCAGTGATACAACATAAGGTCACGCCATTGGCAAGGCGAAAATGCGCGGCTGGAAAGTGAGGGGCATCACTTGCATGAACCGGCAGACGAAAGCAGAGCCAGATCCTCCCCTTCTGTGGCAAGGACAGGACCACGCGGGCAGATATTTCTCTTCGATTCTGGCGGCTAGGATATGTAAGAGGGGAAGCTGCATGAGGAGGCCGCATAATCTTGTCACATGGCCGTGGACATTTGCCGTGCGTTACTGCTGGGGGAGGTTCGAACCACTTCTGTGGGCTGATGGAGGTCGTCTCGAATGGCCAAGCGAGGTTTGAAGGCTTGGAGGACCGGTAAAGTGTGTCAATTGAAGATCGGCCCTTAGGTTCTTCTCCGAGTTCGGCCAAATCGATGAGCACGGCACATGGACCAGCTAGAAGGAAGTACAGGTACCTCTTTGCACAGAACTGGTTGGAATTGGTTGTCTTCTCTTGCCTGCTTGTCAGCTTCGAAGCTTCTGCCCTTGGGCTTGTGGGTTCGAGTCGGGGCTGTGGCCAAAGCTTCTATCCTTTTCGACCTCCATGCGAATGAGGGTTGATCCATCTGAGCTCTTGGAGCTGGAGGAAAGCGCCAGCCATGCAGGATGAAGATTCGGATTAGGGAAGTGTCGAGAAAGTTTGAGACGCCTGGTCCATCTCTCGGCACTCCAACTTCAACATACCTTAATTACTTGATGAACTGGTGTGCCATAAACTTCTCGATTCTCCAGAACCCCAACCCACGCCTCCTACCAACCCGATCAGAGCATGGCCACCGGACGGTTCCCTTCGTTTCTTAAGACCGTTGAATCTCGACAGTTCTGGCATGAAAAGCGCATCGGCTTCGTTGAAGCCATCCGCGCACAGGCTCCGTTCGTCACGTATGTCGCCTTGGACTGCGAGGGCCAAGAGGGACACGGTAACGGCGTCACTTCGATCGGCCTGGCTTTCCTACCAGATGCCTGCCCCCCGCAGAGGTTTGAGACTTGGCCCTGGCGAGGAGCTGACCTCGATGAGATCGTGAATGCCTACCACATCAAATCGCTCAGTCTACGGATCGAGGGCCGACACCGAGGACGGGTAGCCGAAAAGTTCCGGTATGGGAGGAGGGTCCATGAGCTCCCCTATTCTCAGCTAGAGGACTACATCTGCCAACATGCTCAAGCGGCCAAGCAACAACAACAAAAGCGGCTCACCCTCGTCGCGTGGGGTATCGAGAACGAGATGAGAGCTATCGTGAGCCTCTTCCCACGACTACTTTCACTGTTAGACGGCTGGATCGACCCCGCAGAGATCACTTCGAATATGTCAGGAATCCGGACGCAGCAGAGGAGATCCCTCAGAGACACCCTACTCAGCTTCGGTTTCGGCACCGGCTATTCCGTTCAGACCTTCAGCCCTCACGATCCCGGAATGGACGCCATTCGTACGGCTGCCGCCCTCGCCGGCCTCGTCGCTTGTCCTTTCCAAGAGCTCGTGATACCGCACTGGACGCAGGAGGCGAAGGAACGCCGACAGCGACAGCAGAAACGGCCGGCGAGGGATGAGCACCCTTACGCCATACGGATATGTACGCAGGACGGCTCGCCGTTGCCCCAAGCTATTAGTAGTCCGGACAAGTTGGAGACTCATTTCCAGACGATGAGCTCATCACCTCCCACTGCCGTTGCCGTCCGTCCGCCTAACAAACCCGAGAGGCAGAAGACGCATGGATGGATATGCTTCCGTACGCTGGAGGCCATGAAACTCTTTGTGGTACAATTGAACGGCTAGGGCGTTGTTCTCTCTCCCCGCATAGACGGACCGCCAGATGCATCGAGTACAGTGCGCGAGGATGGTCGGATCCAGCGCGCCAGTGAGCGTTTGTTGCGTCGAATAAGTTCGATTCGACGAACGCCACAGGATAGTGAAGTGGAAGGCATGGTGGATGGACGAATGATATTTGGAAGCTGGGAATCTTGACTACTGTGGTAGGACAAGTACTTTAAATTCTCCGAGCTCGGCCAGCTTGAGGGGGACGGCAGAGAATCCAGCTAGCATGAGGTATAGGTACATTTCTGCGGGAATACTGGCCTGGCATTCCTGCCATTTTATGCGAAACTGAAGTACCTTTACCATCCAATGTTCTTTCGAATATGCATGATTTGCATTGCGGGTTGGTTTCATGCATGAGTAGTGACAAGCTCTCTGGAAGACGCAGCACGGCGCTAAATAACTGGAAAATTCAACGTCTTGACGTGATCACAACGAAATGCACGATACGACTTCATACGCAGCCCATTGACCCCAGGGCTTACTGTGTAGTTGTACGAAGCCAGAAGCCATGGAATTGATGCGGCTCTACGAAGTATGTCCGTCTCAAGCCAAGCTTCAATTGTCTTACGTACAGAACCGCATTTTGAATTTCCAAGAAGAGGGGCGAGGAGGGGCCAGACTGCAGCAAGGGTTGCGTTGCAGGGGTTGCAGCTTTTCTTGGTTTTGACGCTATCACGAGCTTCAATTGTGGTGCCGTTTTTTATTATCTGGATGGATCCGGCTATCCAGTTTCCACCTTTCGCATGTTTATCGTCAGCTACCCACGTTATCTTAGTCTTTGCGACTTTCTTGCGGCTTCTGTGGTCTCACTTTCATCTTCCATGCAGTCTACCTTATCGCTTAACACCTACCACTTCTCCAACAATATCCGCGCATAGGTCTCGTGTCTACGCCTGCATGGCTGTTACCCTTTAACGGCTGTCGTCTTGGCGTCATCTGAATATCTCATCCGGTGCCGGGTTGACGCAATGTCTGGCATTGACCCTTGACCTTTGCTTCCTCCCGCCCCAGGTCCGATATAGTCCATTGCGACACCATTGGCGTCTTCCCTTATCTTGGTGGCAATGATGTCCTCGCCCTTCTCCTCTTGGAGACGCCGAAGAGCTGCCTCGACCGGTTCCCAGGACATTCCCTACGATTCGTCTGCCCTTGAGCACAGCCAGAGCTCTCCTCCCCCCTCCTCGACGCATGCCGCCACAAGCGACCCTCGAGCCCTGTCCACTTCTGCCACATCCGCAAGTCAGAACATCAGCAGAGAGCCCATACGTTCCTTCATACACGGCTCCGTCCGAGACCACCTCGGTAAGCTTCTCACTCTTGTCTTATGCGCCAAACCAGGACCACCAGCTGACAGTCCTCTTTTTTCCATATAGCTCCCCTCGACAGCGCCCAGTATGCTCGTTCGGTCCGGCAAGACACAGCAGAACTAGCTAGCTACCTCCTTGCGGACAAGACCACCGGCCAAAGCCCAGCCTTCCTGGCCAGAACCCGCTCGCTCTCCAACGTTGGTCGCGAGACCCATAGCCTCCTGTCCGACGACGACGATGAGGAGGAAGACCTCACTCCCCGGCGGTCCTCAGACACAATCGCGGAGGAGTCCGAACCCTCGTCTCCCGAGACCGTCACATACGCTACCCCTAACGAACATGGCCCGTCCATAATAGCTAGCATGCTACGGAACTCACCGCCAGATAGACGATTCGAGTCGGGTGCTGAAGAGCAGCAGCACGAGGGGGGTACTTCGCGGACAGCTGAGGACGACACCCACTGGACCGATTGTTCGGACCAAAGCCGAAGTGACGACGACGACCCTACTCCACGGCTCTCTCTTGAAAACACCATGACGCAAGCCCACACCGAGACGTCGCCTCTTCTACCACGAAGGTCGCACGAATCTCGACGCAGCCGCCATACAAGAAACGGATCATCGCACACCCATGATGTGGAAAGTCTAAAGGTTCAAGCCCCCAAGCGCTGGTATCACGGACTTGTCGGCCCTTTGAATAACGCAAAGCATAACGCAAAAGCCCGCATATCAAGACTCGCGAGCAAAGTCCAAGACCCAAAGACCTGGGATCGGCAAGCAATATGGAAGAATGTCGTCGTGGCCCCCGTTGTCTGCCTTCCTGCCGTTCTTGTCGGGTTATTGCTCAACATCCTGGATGCACTCTCATACGGCATGATTCTGTTTCCCCTAGGCAGTCCCATCTTTGCCTCTCTGGGCTCGGCCGGCATATCCATCTTCTACGTCAGCACCATCGTCTCCCAATTGACCTTCTCGACTGGTAGTATCTTCAAAGGAGGCGTTGGCTCGGAGCTGATCGAGGTCGTTCCCTTCTTCCACAGCATGGCGGCGACCATCACCGACCTAGTCGGCGAGGAGAACCCGGAAGCCGTCATCGCCACCACAATCACATCTTATGCCCTCAGCGCCATGATGACTGGTTCGGTCTTCTTCCTTATGGGCCACTTCAAGTTTGGGTATCTGGTCGGCTTCATCCCTCGCCATATCCTGATCGGCTGCATCGGGGGTGTAGGCTGGTTCCTCGTCGCCACGGGCTTCGAGGTGAGTGCTCGAATGGACGGGAGCCTCAACTACGACCTCGACACTCTGCGTAAGCTGTTCGAGAAAGACACCGTCGCCCTGTGGCTCATACCCCTGGTTCTCGCCATTGTCTTGTTCTACGGCCAGACCAGGATCACATCCAAATTCTTCCTTCCGGCATACATCATCGCCATACCGATTATTTTCTACTTCTTCGTCTTGTCTTTGGACAACCTGAACCCTGATAGCCTGAGGGACAAAGGGTGGATATTCGAAGGGCCACCTCCTGGCGAACCGTGGTGGTACTTTTATACGCTGTACCGTGAGTCTCACCATCAGACCTCCGTGCTTGGGACCTGGCTAACACAATATAGAATTCGACAAGGTTCACTGGGGTGCCATATTGCAGTGCATTCCTGCCATGTTAGCATTGACGTTCTTTGGTATCCTGCACGTCCCCATCAACGTGCCGGCCCTGGCACTGAATACGGGGGAAGACCATGCCGACTTGGACCACGAACTCAAACTTCATGGGTATTCGAACTTCGTCTCTGGGTGTTTCGGAAGTATCCAGAACTACCTGGTCTACGCCAACACCGTCTTTTTCATGCGCTCCGGTGGAGACAGTCGACTGGCCGGCTACGAGCTCGCGGCCCTGACGTTCGGCGTCATGGTCATGGGACCGTCCTTGATCGGATTCATCCCCGTGATGATGGTCGGTGTCCTTATCTTCGACCTCGGGTTCGAGCTCCTGCTCGAGGCAGTTTGGCAACCAAGGAAGAAGCTGAAGAAGCTGGAATACTTTACGGTGATCGTCATCGTTCTCGTCATGGGAATATACGACTTCGTCGTCGGTATCGGAGTGGGCATTATCCTGGCCTTTATTGCCTTGATATTCCAGACCTCCAGAGTGTCTGCCGTCCGCGCGACCTACTCAGGAGAAGTGGTCGGCTCGACAGTGAGGAGGAATCACTCACAACAAGACTACCTCCACCGAGTCGGCCGCCAGGTATACGTTATCAAGCTTGCCGGGTTTCTCTTCTTCGGCACGGTTCACAGCGTGGAGGGGAAGATCCGGGCTCTCATCTCGGATGAAGTGTTCAATAAGAGGCCTATCAAGTACTTGGTGCTTGACATGTGCCTGGTGACTGGACTGGACTACTCAGCCGGCGAAGCATTCAACAGCATCAGCCGTCTGCTAGACAGCAAGGGAATACTCCTCGTACTGAGCGGCGTGGATACAGAAAGCGTGCTAGGACGCAACCTGCGCTCAGTCGGACTCGGCGAAGCCGGCATCGACGTGGTGCTCCTCCCAGATCTCAACTCAGCGCTCGAGTACTGCGAGAACGAGCTTCTCAAGACGTTCTACGCCAACCAAGAAGCCAGGGCTTCGTCGAGGACGGCCGCGACAGCTAGTCTCGACGTCCCCGGCCTCCCCAGCGGACCCGCCGGCAGCAAACCTCGCTCCAGGTCCTTCAGCCTTATGTCCAGCTCCCCGCGGCGCAACCACCTCCACGAGGCGGCGCAGCACTCCCTCAACCAAATGGAAGTGTCCCACACCCCGCGCTGGCAGAGCTTTAAGGAACCCCTCCGCCTCATGCTGCAGATCTTCCAGGGGCTAAGCGACAAGAACGAGGACTTCTGGTTCCGCGCCGTGAAATACTTCATCCGGCAGGAGGCGCTGGCGGGGACGGTCCTATTCCGCCGCGGCGAGCCGGCGGAGGCGTTTTACTTGATCGAGGGCGGGATGCTGAGGGCCGAGTACGACCTCCCCCAGGGCTGGCTGTGCGAGAGCATAGTGGCCGGCACGACGTGCGGGGAGCTGCCATTCTTCAGCGAGACGACGCGGACGGCTACCGCGGTGGCGGAGACGGACAGTGTGCTGTGGCTGATGGATAAGGCGGGCTGGGAGAGGCTGCAGAAGGAGGAACCGGACGTGGCGCAGGAGTTGCTGAGGATCTCGTTGAAGTTGACTAGCGAGCGAATGAGCTCCATTACGTCGTTTGTTTTGACTATGGCTGGTTAGGACAGCTATATTGGGTACGGAAAAGGGAAAGGAAAAGGGCGGAGGGAGCACTTGAAGTTTTTTTTGTATCAAAACATCAGCGATCGAGGCTCGGGGTACATAGATTGACTCGTTCTACGCCTGCACATAGGTTGAATCAAGGAAATCCTCGTCCAAGGGAACCAATGACTAGCATGTGATGCCCTGTGTGTGACAGTGACCGTGATCATTACTCAGTTACCAAAATTATACAAATGTGTTACACGCTAGAACGCCTCGTAGTGCTTCTTCGAGCCATTCTAAACCCGTTTTGCAGCCCGCCCTTCCTGCGCCCAAAGTTTCACTTCCCAGCAGGAAGGAGGATGAGATATCAATATCGACAAGCGAAACCCCCCAACTCTCTAACCTAGCCCAGCCCAGCTCAGACGACCCTCTTGACCTCGAAGAACCTCCGCAACCACCACACCTGAAAGGCGGACTCGCCGGCGACGACGCCAATGATGAACACGTTCCACCACTTGACCCTGGCGTTCGTGCTCTCGGCCGTGTTCCGGTGGGTGCGCTCGCGGACGATGATGTAGGACTGCTCGTCCTTGACCTGGCTGAGCATATCGGACAGCTTCTTGACCTCGATCTCGAGGGGGTCTTGGGGGGAGTCGGCCTCCGAGACGTAGACGATGCCGTGGACGTTGAACGAGACCTCCTTGCTGGTGGCGCCCCAGTGCTCGTTGCCGAAGCAGTAGGTGTACTTGCCGTCGTGCTTGGCCTCGAAGGAGAAGTCGCCGGTCGAGGTGGACTTTTCGTAGGCCTCGTACTGGCCCATTGGGTTGGTGATCTGTTTTGTAGCTTGGGTGTTAGTGGATTTGGCCGAGGGCGTAGGCTGCGCGTAAATAGCTGATTTGATCATACCCAGAAGTCGACGTCTAGGTTTCCCGCGCTGCCAAACTCCCGATCGCCAACCTGGAAGGTCACGGTCATCTTATCATCGCGATGCAGGTTCTCGTGGAAGCATTCCCGTCCGTGTGCCGGCAGCTGGATGTTGTGGGCGGCAGCAGAGCCCAGGAGGGTTGCCGCAAGCAGCACCTTTGCAGCTGTGAGGATATACATGGTGCCGATGGCCTGTAAAGCGGTCGTGTGTGTTGTGAAGAAGATACGCCTGGTCGTCTACAAATTGCTTGGTTGACTTCGCGATTGACGCCCAGAAAGGGACAGACTGGCGATTAGCGCTGTTAAGCTTTCGACCCACTATCAAGTCCCTCATCGATGGACAACTGGCTCGTGGAAAAGGAGGTCGGTCAAAAGTTGTTCCAGCCACATGTACGCTCGAGGTACTTCACTTGAGAGCGAGACTCGCAGCCAAACAATGGCGAAATTGCCCCGCACTTGATGTAGTGGAGTTGTCACCAATTGGCAGCCGCAGCACGGTCCAAGGCAGGGGTGAGCCTGAGGAAACCTTGAGGCGCGCAACCGCACGGGTCCGCTATTGGCTCAAACCCCGGTGCTGCGGCGTCCCTGCGCTTTCTGGCCTTCTGCCTTTGCTTTGCTCCTCACTTTCCTCGACCAGACTGGACTGTCGGAACACTTTTCAAAAAGGCCAACACTGAAATCCATCGACTTCGATATTTCACCACCACCCACTACACAACTCCGACCCGACGACCAACATCGCATCATCGTCGATTTCTTTCTTTCCACGCGATAAACCTTCCCCCAGAGACAGCAATAATAGTGAGTCCACCAAATATCCTTACCCGCGACAGTCGTCATTACACACCGCCACCTTTGTTGTTTCCTTTCTCCCTTTCTGGCTATTCGGCCATGTTCTCCTTTGCGCATGCGCTGAAAGCTGGGACCCTCTGCTTTCTCAATTGTGCCACCTTCTGCTGGAAGGACGCCTTTTGGATGCCTGAGAGATGACTTCACCACGCAGAGTCCCGCGATATCTGTCCTCTGTTGATGGACCCTCGTGTCCTTCTTTAGTCGATGAATACTTAACGGACTGGACTGCAAGAAAGAAGCACATGCTCGAAAGACCTTACTTATCCCAGCACTCGCTCCATCCTTCTATCCACAGATTCACTCTATTGATCCCTGACCACATCATCTGCATCCCGCCACTTTGAACGAATACTTACTCACCTTTCGACCGTTCCACCACAGATTGCCGAATCTCTCATCCAGATACCATCTCTCACACCCACACATACCACCTAACGTCAAATCGCCAAGATGGGGTTGACATTCTCGAAAATCTTCGACCGGCTATGGGGCAAGAAGGAGATGCGAATTCTCATGGTTGGTCTCGATGCCGCCGGAAAGACCACTATCCTCTACAAGCTTAAGCTCGGCGAGATTGTCACAACCATCCCCACTATCGGTATGATACTTCACCCACCGCCACTGCTGTCATTCGTGGACTGCATCAGGCGTGGAAACGATCAATCGGGCACCTTGCTGACCGCACTTCGTATCTAGGCTTCAACGTCGAGACCGTCGAGTACAAGAACATCCAGTTCACGGTATGGGATGTCGGCGGCCAGGACAAGATCCGTCCCCTCTGGAGACATTACTTCCAGAACACCCAGGGTATCATCTTCGTCGTCGACAGCAACGATCGCGACCGTATCGTCGAGGCCCGTGAGGAACTCCAGCGCATGCTGAACGAGGATGAGCTCCGTGACGCCATCCTCCTCGTCTTCGCCAACAAGCAGGATCTTCCCGTGAGTATCCCGATATAACACCCAACGCTGGGTACCATGGCAACGAGCATATCCGCTAACTCTCGACTTTAGAATGCCATGAACGCTGCCGAGATCACAGACAAGCTTGGACTCCACAGCCTTAGACAACGCGCCTGGGTATGTGATTTCCTTCCCGACGAGTTCCCAAACGTAGATGTGTACAATGCTAACCTCCCCTCCAGTACATCCAATCCACTTGCGCTACCTCCGGTGACGGTCTTTATGAGGGTCTCGAGTGGCTGGCCACCAGCCTGCGCAAGGCTGGCCACCAGTAAATGTGGCATCATCGGAACAAGAGCTATCCCCCACACGGTCTTGCCACTTCCTCGTTCAATACAATGGTTCCGGTTGTAATTCGCAAGTTATCCGTTTTATCGCACGCGCAATCGAATAATGCCTGAATCCCCCGTTTACCCCCGTGTTGGCGGTGTTGCTCTGCGGACAGCTGTGGTGGAAGAGGGAACTCAGCTCAAGGTGGAAATGAGGATGAGGAACCGGGCCGCTCTCGTTTGTTTTTCGGAAAGACAAGGGGCGTACACGGGGCTGGAATCTTTGTACAATTTGGAATGAAGCAGAGGAAGAGAAGGGTGGATGGAGATGCCTGTTTTCTCCCGCTCGCGCACGTTCGTCCCTAGGACTAGAATGCATGAATAGGAGAACGGGGCGAGAGGCGGACGGGAGGGATAAGAAAGTTGATTGCTAGCAGCAGTAGTAGTGCTATTTGGTCGTTTTCCTTTGATTTTTCCGGTCTTTCCCTAGTTTCCAATGCCTTTATAGACATTTGCTCGTGTTCCTGGAGGCGTCAGTCTTCCGCAGTTGCAGGCTTCTATAACCCGGTTCATCTGCGCTCATCACACACAGAAGGTAGTTCTACTCACTTATACGGCGTGGGATCACTCATCAAGTCATTTCATCACACTTCCCTGAACTCAAGCATGCGACGTGACATGTGAGAGGTGCTGGCGGCCTGGGAACTAACCACGTCTTGGTCAGCGTCGATAATGCTGTCCTCTCGGCTCTTGGTAGGGGCGGACTCGTCTCAGCTGCCCTCCAGAGACCCCAGACATACAGCGTACCCCTGATGGTACCTGTGCAGTGATATGGTATGGGGAGCAACCCCGTCCAGAAGCAGCATCACGGAACAGCAGAAGAAATGGTACCTCGAGACAAGGGAAGTCTGACAAGGCAAAATGAAGAACGAGCGGAGTTTCTCAAACAAGTCTAGCCCTAAGCACCGATCAATCACCCTCCCCCGGCACAGCCGTTCAAGCCCAAGGTACCTAGTCCACGTCCTCCGCCACCTTGATAATAATCTTGCCGTTCCCATGCCCGCTCTCCAACCTCTCAAAGGCCTTCTCGAACTGGTCAAAAGGCCACACGCTATCCACCACGGGCCTCACCTTCCCCCCCTTGACCAACTCCGCGACCTCTGCCAGATTGCTCCCCAACGGCTCGACAATGAAGAACTCGCTCTTCTCGACCTTCTTCTTCCCCTCCAGCCCGGCGGGCTTCACCATATCCGGGGGCGTGTTGACGCTCAAAATAACGCCCCCCTCCTTAACCGCCGCCCAGCAACCGGCCAGCGACTTCCCGCCCACGACGTCGACGACCAGGTCAACCTCTCTCTTCCCGGGGTCGACAGCAACCCACTCCTCAATACTAGTAGCGGTATAATCCACCACCTCCGTGGCCCCCAGCTTCCTGACCTTCTCCTCCTTCCCCTTTCCACAAACAGCCACCACCCCTCCCGCGCCCGCCAGAGAAGCGAGCTGCACCGCCCACCCGCCCACGCCCCCCGCCGCTCCCGTGATGAGCACCCTCTTCTTCCCATTGCGCTCCCTCGCTGTCTCATCCCCCTTCAACCCGCCCACCTCGAGCGAGCCATGCACAAATACCGCCTGCCACGCGGTCAGGGAGCTGAGCGGCGTGGCCGCTGCGTCGACCCACCCCAACCCCTCGGGCACCTTGGCCAGCTCCGACACCTTGGCGACGGCGTACTCGCGCGCCGAACCGGCGCGCGCTGCGTCGAGGCGGCAGAAGACGCGGTCGCCCGGTTGGAATTTGGGCACGGGAGAGGTTACGACGGTCCCAGCTAGGTCCTGGCAGGGGACCATTTCCTTGGAGGTGGGGATCGTGCCGGGGAAGTTGGCCGCCCAGAGGAGCTCGCCTGCGCAGGGGGCGCAGGCCGCTACGCGGACCAGGACGTCGTCGGGGGAGGAGGGGGTGGGGACGGGGGCGGTGGTGAGGATGAGGTTGGGGGAGTGGATTGAGGGCTGGAGGAGCTGGCGCATTGTTTTGGGGAGGGAGCGGGGTAGGGAGGCCATTGTTGCTGGTGGTGAAGATGTGGAGTTGGAGGAGCTGGTTGAGGTTGGTATGGGTTTGGGACTCTTGAAATGTCCAATGGTTGTGCTGGTTGAGGCAGATGTCTTCTCAGGATGAGGAGAGAAGATGCAGATGCTGGTGATAGCGGTATCAGGCTACGGTGTCAAAAAGGGGGACGTCGTCGCCCTCTTATACCTGAGGGGCATGGGACTATAGCCATCACGAACTTTTGGGGAAAGCATGATAGCTTCACCGCCCGCTGTCACGGAGCATGCATGCCGTCTCAGATCTGTAGACGATGACAATTTGTCAGTCGTCGGTCAGTCAGTCCCCAAGCGAGGTGTCGGACACGGGGCGCCCCTGTTCCTTGAACTCCCGGCTGTTATGGAGGGAGAGGTTTTAGCAACGTCCCCGTCCTCCCGCAGCAGCTAGACAAAGTCGGGCACACGAAGCTCCGGCGCCCAAGCAGCTTTGCTGGACGGGAAGTCACGGGACTGTTATTTCGACCAGTGGGGGAGCAAGCCGAACAGAAGGTGTCGGCAACACCTCATGCTCGCGACGCCGACATGAGGCAAAGAATAGCGAGGCCAAGACTTTGCTGTGCATACTTGTGGCAGGCGATGAATAAGCCCGGAGCTGAAACCAGGGAGTCTCGGTGATGTTGGCGGACTTTTAGCTCTTGCGGCTGGGATGGAAGAATCGAAGACGGCTCTCGCTTCTCCGCGGCCCCTGTCACGTTACCACCGCTGCCTAGTTGTATGCGGGAGTTTGCGGATTGAGGTTCGGCCAACGTCGCCTAGTCCTCAACACTGTGATTAAAAAGAAGAGATTCTGTGTTGGATAGGGTATCACATTTGCTGAATATCTCAATGTGTTGTTGAAAAGATGGTTGGCCTTCCCATGAAACACCTTGTGTTGTGTCGTTGAATGTGGATCCTCGCTAACTTCTTTATAGGGTAGGTATTGAATGCCTCTGATATCTTTCCTCAAACAATCTCTTCAAACACGAAGGAAGTCAATCCCAACATTGCCATCACGGCTTGTCGGCTTGGGAGGTGATGAATCCTTCAAGCATGGCTCTTTCTGTTACGACACAGTCGGCCAGCGGCGCAGCATCAGAGGGGCATATGAAACCCGAGTCTCACGTACCATTCTCCATCTCTTGTCCGTTCACCTTTCAGTGAAGCTTATCTGCATGGTGGTCAGTATAAGCTTTAGATTAGGCCACAAAGGACAAGTAAACCGAGTACCGGGGTCTAATATGCCGGCACTACCGCCGAGTCTTCTCGCCTTGGAGCTCGCTTCCATCACCCCGACGACATCCCGTCTCGGACACTGCAAGCCGGAGGAAGGCGACAAGACACATGAGAATCAGACATCACTACCTCTCTGGGAGGGTCGTTGCGACCGGATGAGGTACCCGGGGAAGCTCAGAGCAGTCCAGATGCGTCACCATCCGAAAGACACGAGGTTGCAGAAGGAAGCCACCGGTGTGATATTCTGCCCTCACAAGAACTCATCATATGGCTCCCACTGCAGTGTCTCACTGCCGCCACTCCCCCTCTGTCGGTGAGGCCATGGCGAGCGCACCTATCAGATCGCCTAGTGAACTCCTCGACGGTCAGCGCGGTTCTTCTACGCCGTACATATCCTGTGTTGTGGTGGTGATCAATACTCTTTCTGGAAGGAGTATGTGTGCGGTATTGCGACACAGGGGCCGAGGGAAAGCCGTAGGGGATGTTCTAAGGGGTGGTCGTACAGACTGCTGTGGTCGTTCTCTTGAACTGTTGCTTCATGGTGAGCTCAGTGGTCGGTAGGCGGCTTCGAGGGAGAAAGAAACACTATAAAGAGTCGATCTCTGGTGCCGTGTCGAGACCCAAGTCCGTCCCTCAACAAGTTCAACAAAAACAACGGAGCCCCAGTCACCTTTATACTCACTCACCTTCCATCAGCAAGTACACCCACAAGGGCACCGTAAACCAAAACACCATGAAGAGCCTAATTCTCCTCACCATGTCCCTTGCCGCGGCTCTAACCTCCGCGGTCGCCATCCCGGAAACCCAGGAAGGGAATCTGTCTGTACTATATACAGCCATTTCACAACTCAGATGTGGCGTGAACTAACTAATTACCCTCCAAGTGAGCGTAGATGCTTCGGGTCGTGGGATAGTTTCGACGAGTGCTCGAGGACGTGCTCCAACTGTGTGGGCCATGTCTTCGCCGGGCAGCTCTTCTGGGAATGCTGCTAGATAGCAACCGAGTCTCATACTCGAGTATTGAGGTTGGGTGAAGGAAAGCTGCTTATTGAGAACTTCGGGAAAAGTTGGATCCAAAGGGAGTCTTGAGCAGCATGTCTCCGAGATATGTCATGAATCAAGCTGTATCGTGTCATCTCGTGTATCACTGATGCTACTGAACATAGCCATGGTCAAGTGGTGTAACCCACCCTGCGTTCCATCCCAAGTCTCTATCGCCCAACTATAGGCTAAGGTAGCCGCTATGTCATGTACTCGTGGAAACTGTCCGAACGCTAACCAAGCGAAGCTCACGACGGCAGGTCAGAGTGGCGGCGGTACAGGAGGACCGGCTTGGTATGTTGACGAATTGTCAAGATGCACACAGGTAGTATTGGTTCCTCGCAAGGAAGATCGGTACCGAAAACAGCAGTGTGTCACACTTTAGATGGCGGCCTTCGGGACCCGTATTCCGCACGTGAGCCGGGGAGACATACCGGCCACAAGAGCATCGTTCACGCCTCTCCCAATAGCTCACGAACAACTGCTCAGCATTACTGGAACTCCACACCACACAACCTCGACCGCCAACCAGCCCAAAAGCACTGTCTACCATGAACGCCTTCAGCATCCTCTACATCTTCGCCCTGGCAGCCCAGGCGCTGCGAATGCTCTTCCTTCCCCTGCGGGTGCCCTCCACATGTTAAATCCGCACACACCGTCCTCATTGTGTCTATCTCTAATCATCATTGCAAGCGAGCGCAGATGCTAAGGTGTCCGGAAGAAGAACAGTAATCATATGTATTCATCCAACTCCAGTTAGGCTAACTCGAACAAAAAACCAACGCCTCGTGTGTAATAATAGCCCAAATTCCCAAGAGAACATCTAATAATGCCCCAGACCCAGAACACAAAACATGTATTCATATCCATTACATCAAGGCCCGACCCGAGAACTCCCATCAGCTCCCCCTCAAGCCGAAGGATCCGACTCCGGCACCTCAACCTCCTTCTCACCCCTCTCAACAGGCAGCTCGACATCCTTAACCGGATGCAGCAGCATAGGAGGGAGACACATCCTCCCCTCCCCGCCCCTCATGGTCGGCACCGTCTCGTCGTCCTTACTCAAATCGGCCGTCATCTCAAATACCTCCCCGCCGTCATTGTTCACCTTCAGCCCCAGCCACCTCTTGTACAGGTTGGCCCCGAACCCGGAGTTGTAGAACCACGACATGCCCCGCATGTTGTGCTCCCTCTCCCCGAAGACGCTCGTCCTGCTCCCGCCGCTGGCGCCGTTGCGGCCCCCGTTGAGCACGCGCGCGAGGTACTCGACCGGCCACTCGCGGTCGACGTAGACCGGGTGCGGGACGTAGACCGCCTTGAGGCCGTGGTGGAGGGCGGTGGTGGCGGGCCACATCTCGGGGAAGGCGTGGTGCTTCTTGAAGGCCGTCTCGCGGTGCATCGTGGTCAGGAGCTTGCGCGAGAGGCGGGAGGCGGTTATGATCTGCGCCCGGCGGGGTGGGGGCCCGGAGGTGCGGTTGTAGCCTGTTATGTCCTCTGCCAGACCCCACGATGTGCCCTCCGGGTCGAAGATGGGGTTGAGGGTGATGAGGTCTGCTTCTTCGCCGACGCCCCAGGTGTATCTGTCGCGCTCGGCGGAGGTGGGCGGGACGGGGTCGTCGTCCGTCTCGAACCAATCGTCCTCTTCGGTCGGGCGAAGGGGACCCCAGACGATCTTCTCCGCCTTGGAAACGGGGGGTTCCTTCTTCAGACCGCCGGGGAAGCCGAGATCCGGCCCGGCGGCGGGCGACGGCGTCTCGGACTGCACGCGGGACATCTGCTTGAAGTCCTCCCACGACCCGTGCACGGAGGGGACGTAGAAGCGGCCGTTCCGCTCCCAGAGACCCTTCCGCGGTTGGTCCTTCGCCCAGTTCTCCAGCTTGGAGACGAGGTCGAAGTAGTGCCCCGTGTAGCGGACGTCCATCTCCCACTGCCAGAAGTAGTCGTATTCCGGGTGGTTGTGGGCGAAGTACTGCAGCGCCATCTGCAGGCCGCGGTAGGCGCCGTGGACGGGGTGCTCGGGGCCCTTGGTGTAGAGGTCGTAGATGCCTTGGTATAGGGAGAGCATTTGTGTTTGTGTCCAAAGTGTTGCGATGCCCTGGAATTCTTCTGGCACGGACTCCTTGATCCTGGCGCGGTAGATCTCGTCGTCGGCCCAGATGGGGTGGGCGGCGTCATTCTTCACTTCTACCAGGAGGTGCACGTCGTATCGGCCGCCGGAGGTGAGGGCCACTTCTGTGATGATGGATCGCACGTTCATTACGTCCTCCTCTCTCCAGTTGAACTCGTCCCAGCATCGGATGACGAAGGCCGTGCGAGGAAGGTCGCCATGGGTTTGCGGAGTGGACTTGGTCGTGTTAGTTCCTTTGGTCTCGGCCCCCTCGTGCTGAACTTCACGTGCCTTCAGAGACGAGTCGTCCTTGCTCCCGCTAATATAAAAGCCCCTCGGAGGCGACCCGCGGGGCACAAATGGTTTGTACCGCTCGGCATTCGCATTGTAACAGCGTTGTTGAGTTTCGGCCCAATCTATGCTCTGCCACTCCACCTGAGGCAAATCCTGCCATACGGCACTGGCACCTTCCTGCTCACCGTGCTCGCCAACTCCGAGACCGCCGGACGGGATTGAGTAGCCGAAACCGTAGGGTCCGAACTTGCCATAGCGATCGAAGCATATGTCTTCCGGAAGCGAGAGAATGTCATATGAGCCCACCACGTGGTCGGGAAACCCGTCCGGTCTGCCGTCGTAATAGCGGACTGGAGGCACTCTGACCCGGTTCTGAGCGTCGATAAAGCACTCCTGAATATGACCAGCACTCTGTGTGACCGTAGATCTAGGATGGTCTATGAAGGCCTTGCTGGTTGGTAGCTCTCTGGACTGGGCCTGTTGACTTGAGGCCGCCTTGGTATTGTTGTACGGTTGCTCATCCTCAAATCGAGGGTATTGAGGGACATTCTCGGATAGCGGAACCAGCGTCCTGATCCCACCATAATATCTCGTGAGAAAGCGGAAACCCTCCCACACAGGCGGCGGTGGAGGTTTCTTTTCGATCTTGTGCTCCGCTATCCTTTTATTCTCAAGCTGGCTTGCGCGGACGAGGGCGAAGATGAATACCAAGATGGTGGTGACCATGCCGATACACAGGTAGCGTATCACCTTGTTCGGCAGCCGGTAGAGGTGTCGTCGTGGAGGGGAGCGTTTCGCCATGGGAAAGGACTTGTTGCCTTTTGGTAGCATGCTGTCTCTCGATGAGAGCGAGTCTGATGTGTGCCTTGAGCCGCCGGCCCGCGGCGAGTACGGCTCGTAGACGCTCGAGGCGTCGCTATCTGTGTCCGAGAAATCATCGGAGTTTGAGAACCGCTCCTTTGTCGAGTCTGGTGAGCCGAGGGCCTCGTAGACGGGCAACTTTGGCAGCCGTGCCTCTCGACCACGCCGGCCGCTGAGAGAGAAGATGCCCATGGCACCGGTCGGCCGTCCGCCGAAGATGGAATTGCTCGAAAAGGGGTCGAGCAAGACAAGGTGAGCCTATGACGGAAAGTACGGGGAGCAAGAATGTTGTGAAGTATATAAAGTTATTTGCATGCCTTCCAAAGCCGCTAGCAGAGCAGTTGTTCTGATGTCTTGGACTCCGGCAGTGTATTGTTTCGGCAAGCCATCCAGTATTTACTTTCAGCTGGCCAGAGCTCCCTGTTGGCAGAACAGCCAACCGGAACGGCGCATAGCCGGGCTAGCGGAATTGGTGAGTTTCCATTGGCCAAGGTGCGTTTCCCGGGCAACAGACGCGGTCTTATCCAGTAGAAATCCATTCTCCGATAATATAATCGATAAGGACACTGCAGCCATTGGACGATCATGTTGTGTAAGTCCCAGCTCCAGGACACTGCATGCATCAAACATTCTCTGCTGAAAACAAGATGGCATGATGTTACAGACGTCGTAAAGAGACGCTGCGCTTTGCTGCTGAGCGTGAGAAGCATCAACAACGTCTAGGTTGCAGCGTCGAGGCAGCTGACCGTCGACATGCGCCGCCGGACCGGTCCCGGAGCTGACGAGAGCGCCAAAAGAGCGGTCACTGCTGCTCGCCTGCCAATCGCCGTCCATGGCCTCCGCTATCGACTCGGAATGCATGGCGTGTGAAGTAGAAGTAGGGCGAGCGGTGACAGCACAGACAATAGTGTAGTGATGCTGTCCACCAGGGTAGATGCCGCCTCGTTCGGGCATCTGAGGTGTAAGAGGTCAGTTACACGAGTTTATACACTGTCTTATCAGTACATCCCACTATGCTAAAACGCTACCACAAGGTAAGAGAGTGGAGCAGTCTCACCTTACTAGCGTGACGTTCGGATATTGAGGGGTTCACTCCACACCATCAGAACCAGCACCAATGGAATTTTCAGCCTTACGACGTCATATCATCTCCACAGCAATGACAAAAACAACGTCCCCTCTTTCACTCTTCGGTGCGAATCAATGCGAACGCCGCACTGTATTTGTCCAGGTTACGCTAAAACGGGTTGTTTGTCTTTGACACTCTGGAATCTCGCTAAGGAACTTGACAGTTAACTGCCCTGCCGCAGGACGCGGAGCTTGTCCTCCGGCTCCGTCGCAGGTACCATAGGTCTTGAGCTGAAGTGGCACCGTTGGATGAGCCAGTGCACATCATATACATCATTATGTCGTCGTCCCACGCATTCTGATAAGGTACGCACAGTTGCGATGTTCGGACTTGACGTCTCTTATCACCCGTTCCATTCGGCAAACACTCGCAAACAACGGCTAGCAACTGTCCAGCAGGTCGGACACGGCCAAGGGGCTAGACTCTCGGACTCTCAGCAAGCGCTGTGTCACGGTCTGTGAAGCCCATTGGTATCATTTTGCGGACTGGTTCCCGCTGGGTCTCCGTTTTCCGCTCAGGGCAGCTGATCATTTCCTGTCGTCTCTTCTAACGCTTCATCCGTTGAGCCATTGGATCTCGATGAATAGGGCACAAAGGTGGCTCCCGCTCACGTGGTACGCCTACTTCTCCTCCCGCTCCTAGCTACATGCCAGGACCTGCAGGCTGTGCTCCTCCTTAACAGATGGAGCTGACTGGCTGAGCTATTATGTCACTCTCTGGCCCACACACCTCAACCTGCGTATTGCTCGTGTGTGACGACGGTGGTGTGTTCGCATGTATATCGTCGGGTCTTCCTCTGCTTCATCCTCCTACTGAGCTGCTGGGTTCACTTCGCCGCAGCGTCGCCTAAGCTTACCACTCAGCACTACCTACGTCTGACACCTTGAACATCCTAGTCTTCGACCCTGTTGACCCACGTACCCTGGTCCCTCACCGTTGTGGTCGATCCGCCGCCATAGACATAAAAGCCACAGGGCCACGCCATCCATCGATCTATCTCCTCTCGTCCACATACTTTATCCAATGTCAAACCCTTCAGACTTTCCGTAACTCCTCGAGACACGCCTCTGTCTTGTACCTCATCATCTGTCCACTGCAAGTAGACGACTAGCCTCTTATACATCACCCAAGGCCGTACGTCGCCGCTTCGTGCCCGAAGTATTAGCTTCAGCACTTCAGCAATGTCGTTAACAGTAAAGTCGGCGACAAGCCATCTTGGCAACGCAATGGGCATGGAGAAGCACTCAATGACTATGGACAAGCCAACGGGCGCAGCGGCGTCTGACGATATGACCGCCGGCATCAACATGGTCATTCGACAAGACCCCTTTTCGATATCCCTCGATGCCTCGGCCCTGTTAGCACTGTCCATTCTCCTGGTGATCGGGATGCACACCATGGACCATTTCCTCTTAAAATGCCTTATAATAACAATACCCGTCCTCCTTCTCGTCCGCAACGACTATCACAACTTCCTCAACCTCGGCCCAGGAGGCACACCGGCCACGCCAGCGGGATACGCAAGACTAACGTGGTACCGTATTTTCGCTCTTCGGGACCCCTTCAGCCCACCACCTCGAGATCCAGCACAACTCCCTTCAGCCGGGATTCTGAAAGGGCTGCCTTACCGACCGGGGCCGCGTCCAACCGTGGCCGGACTTGCACCGCAACGCCAGCTGGACCAGTTCGGCTCACAGGAGATGTACAATAAGCTGAAGGCTACGCTTTTACGGCTCACTGCTCAAAATCCCAAAAAGTTCACGACCGCTACATCCTGCTTGGAGAAGCATGGGTTTGCTCTATTCGCGAGGCACCCGCTCAACGTGTGCGGCAACGGCGAGGTGTGCCATCTCCACACGTCCGAGAAGTCGATGCACATGAACTTGCATCCGGATGACATTAAAGAAATGCTGGAGAAGGGCTGGGGCCAGAGACATCCTATGGCCTGGACCGGCTGGGTTTACACGCCGGTGCCGAGCACGTTTGTGATGGTCTATGCTCCGAGAGGTATGTTCTGCCCTTGACTTCCAGCCCCGAGAAAGCGACGCTAACATTCTTTGCAGATGAGAATGACCTCAGAATTGCGTGCAAGATCATCGAGGCGGCTATTTGGTACACGGCGTCGGAGAAGGCCGACATCGAGGGGCTTCTGGACGCTTGAACTACATTCTATTACTCCTTAACACGATGTCTGGAAACACCGAGGTGAAATTGCCAAATACTACGATGCCAACAACACTTACAGAAAACCCCGGAGTCAGGAGGGGAGAAGGGGAAGTTCTATTGAGCGGCAGTGGAGGGCGTCATGGATCAAAAAACATGTCGTTATGCTTTGGGTATCTGGAGTTAGGAACGGGAACGGCATGGGAAGCGAACACGGAGTTTGGATGATACACAAACTGATACCTTTCATATTCTTCCTTTTAAATGAACATCACGATCTACAAGACCGCCGTCCCTCCTCTGCTGTCACAACTTCCAACAAGAGGGCTCTATCCGTCGTCCACCCAGGGGACAAGGGCCACGGCCTCCGCGCACCCCCGCTGACTCCCTTCTCCTCCCGTCTTGCATGCCGAAGCACGCGAGATCATCGACCTAACTAACGGACGATTCTTTCTTACGTGAGGCTAGAACAAGGGACCATGAACGACAGTCATCCCCACTGCCGGGTTTCCAAGTCACGGCACACGTAGCTTGCAGTGGTAGTCAAGCTCGCAACAACCGACATCAGCAACCCCGCCAAGATGCCTCGAGTCCGAGCCAGAATAAGCGTGGAAGATTGGGATAGACCCGCCTGTGACTTTGCACCACCCGTCTCTTGCTAAACCCGGCAACGAGGATGGTGATTTGACACCTCGTACAAGCAAGCCACCGCCGGACTTTGTTGGTCACGCATTCTGCACTCTGTGGGTTTGAGAATACGCCGGTGGCATACAACCTATGCGGGCACCACTTACACCGCCGGTAGGGGATTGGTCTCAGAGGGAAGTTGCTATCTAAAACGAGGCGGTCTAGACCAATCCGATCGACAGGACGACGCCTTGAACCTAGGTGTACTAGCTGATGAAGGAGAGGATACTAGAATAGTAACAAACACATGACTCCCTGACATAAGTACGTATTATTACCAAAGGCTCGGACTACTGCTGTACAGTCAGCCCATCGATTAGCAGCACAACAAGAGTTGCCAAGCGGTCCATCCCGTTCACTTTGAATTCTAAAATACTGCGAGCAAGAGTCGGACGGAGCTTATCCTGATCCCTAATCCATAGTAAGCAGGCACGTATCGTGTATGAAAACAGGTTATACCCGTCGGAAATTCATTCAGCCAACTGGGTTGTCGCCTGCCAAACCGGGCTACGAGGGCTGGGGGGCACAGGTGGGCCGGGGATGGATTGGTGTACTGGCTTACGGAGATGGACTGCTTCTGGACATATCATGCTAGTAGTGCGAGAGAGGTGAGTGACGACTGGATGGGATGTACGCTGCACACTGGCGATCCGTTGGTGAACTCTCCCTCACCTCCATGACGAGCATGGGAATACCTATATAGAGACGGAGGTAGAGGCAGGGATCGGTGGTCAAAGGGATGCAGGGTGGTCGAAATATGCGTGTTAGTGCAGTGGTGTGATGCTTGTATTCGGAATGTAGATTTTCAGGCCAGCCCCAAAAAGCTTGATGGTCTGGTCGTGTGCAGTCGTCTGGTCGTCTACCACAGTAGTCCAGTGCCTTCGTCTGGTGGACGACCCTTTGTCAGCCTCACGCGAAGACTATGCACCGAACCTGGAAGCTGATAGGCATCGACAGCCTCTCGATTGACACCCACTAGCCGTTAGCCTCTATACGAGGCCAGCACGCCCTCTCACCCCAAGCGCCGCCAATAGCTAGTCTTCCCCATCCTCCTCCTGCGCGCTCTTCTTCGACTTCCGGAACCGCTCCTTCCCTGTAGCGAAATACGCCTCCACCGTCCGCCCATCAAAGGCCCGGCCGTGCATTTTGTGTACGCAAGCCTCCGCAGCTTCCGGAGTGGCAAACTTGACACTAACGATGCCCTCCTCCTCCTGATCGAACAGGACCACGTTCGTGACCTCCCCCAGCTTCTCGCACTCGTCGCGAATGTCCTCCTTGATGTCCAGCAGCGCGGCTGGATCCTCCTCCAGCTCCTGCAGCGTAAACATGTGGGTGAGGATGACGACCTTATCCCACCGCGAGCTTTGCTTGGCCTCAGGGATGTTGGGACGTCCCGTAGGCAGTGACGACGGCTCGTCGTCGTCCCAGTCTGCTAGCTTGGCTGCCAGCTTCTGCGTCTTGCGGATGATCTTCTGGCGCTCCTGGTGGTTCTGTTTCTGCCGTGCCTGGTCTGCCGCACCTCCCGCGCCGGCACCCGAGCTGCCCGCCTCCGAGGCACCTTCGCCGCCTGGCTGTGGCTCGTCGCCCGTTATGACCGTATTCTTCTTTCCTCCCGTGTTCGCAACGTGGGCGTTACTTCCGCTCTCGTTGTTCGTCTTCTTGTAGCTCGAGTCGGCAGGCATGACGCGCATCTTCCCCGCCGTGAGCCCGGATGTCGAGAACCGGAAGTCGCTGTCGTCCAGCAACATGACGGCCATCTCGACGGACTGGGGCTTGAAAAAGACGACCAGCGCGTCGCCCTTGAAGTTGCCCTTCTCGTCGGTGTACATCTTTATGCGCGGGCGGCCGCTGTCGATCTCCTCGGCGATGACGCCGCACTTGCGCGAGAATAGATCGTGGACCTCCTCGACGGTGGCATCGAGTGGTAGCCCGGTAACGTAGATGGCTGTGTTCTGCCGCGGGGCAGGGGGTTCTCTTGCTTGTCTCTTGTTGCTCTTAGAGCGTCCACTGTTGTTGCCATTGTCCTGTTCGAGGGCGAAGAAAAGGGAAACGACGGTTAGTGTTTCTGGCCCCGAGAGAACACGCCTTATTGGCGGCGATTCTTTCTCCAGGATTTCCATTGTTCTTTTCATGTATAGTGACGACGGGATGGGACGAAAAGCTGCAGATATGGAGCGCAGCTTACCTCGCGGTCGTTCGAAGGGCCATTCTTCCTCTTCTTGCCATTGTGCGACGGCTGGTCATCGTCGGCGTGGGTGTTGTTGAAGTATCCGCTTTGCTGTTGTCGGATCAATTCCTCGTCGATGATGGGCACCCAGCGCCGTAGGTCTCTGTCGAACTCGTACTCGGTTCCGTCATCCTGCACGGCGATGTACTTATTGTCGAGCTTCGAGTAAGAGATACGCTCGTCATGGTCGAACTCGTCAGGGTTGGTGGGGAAGGTCCATATCTCGGCTTGCGCGTCTTCGGCCATCTTGCTGGTTCTCGTGTCTTCAAATAATGTACCTAGGTTGAAGCAAAGAGAGTATCGTTTAAGGAGTAAAGCGAGAGCCTGGGCTGCCCAGGTGGTGTTGAGGTTGTCGAGGTCATTTAGAGTGGAGACAATACAGGGATCCAATGCCGAAAGGTGGATGAAGCCCCGGGAACGTACCGGGAGACGCGCCACCTGGCAGTCTGACGGCTCGGAAGTGTAAGTGGATCAATTCACCGCTGTCAATCACGTGGTCTAGCGCTTGGGACCGCGATGCAGAGCTTTGACCACTCGGTTAGAACGCGTCTCGCGGCTTGGTAGATGTTCCCCACCACAAATCAACGTTCAACGACCTATCTTTGCTCGTTTGTCACCACCAGGGGGCCAATTCGCGGAACAGATACCAAATGCACGCGTCTTTTCGCAGGAACGACGGTTCCATGTCGGATTCATGACACGCAACAACCTCAACGAGCACCTTTCTTGGTTAATACGCAATATAACACTCTCAAACCCTGGAGGACCGTCTCTGCCTACTCCCATCGCAACCCTCAACAACCCCCAGAGTGCACAGAATCCCTCACGGGAGACACGGAGTACCACAGCTCAAAGGCAGCCTGCGCCTTCAAGACCTGCCCCCGATACCATCCGACCACCGTCTCGAACTGCGACATCAGCAGATGCAGTTCAACCCCAGGAAGAACCCGACTCGACGACAGCCGCGGGCATGAAGTTGACGTCAAGCGTTAAACCAAGGAAGCCCGGCCTGGTCATAACTAAGGAGCAGTCTGGCAAACAGCCGCAGTTGCTGACTCCGGCTTCGACAGGGGGCGTCGGTAGACTAGGGAAACTGTACAACTCCCTCGCTCAAGATGGGTCTGCGACGGAGACACGACCGAAGACCATACCTTCCATCACTCGCGAGTCGAGGAGGCCGCAACCACGAGCGCTGACGCCGGAGTCTGTTGAAGATGACGACGACGATCCGTTTGAGGAGGACATGGAAATCGATGGCCCGACCGGCGCCACCGACTCTTCGAGCTCGGTCGAGGCTTTCGGAAACGATGTCACCCTCTGGAGAGAAGAGTATGCGACTCGGCCAGAACCGCCTTCGAGACGCGGGAAGAAACGGAAAAGCACGGAAATCACCAAGTCGCCATACAAGCCTAGGAGGTTGGACATCAAGAATGAGGATGATGACGAGTTCCCGGATATATACGAACTGACATCTTCGGTGCAGTCTGCTAAGAAGCGGCCTGCCACATCAAGCACGCCGTACCTCCGTACTGCTTCAGTGGCCGCCGAGGCATCTGTAGAGGAGGAACATATCATTACTCAGACAATCAGCACCACGGCGACCCGCATCAGGAGGACCAATACTGTCGCATCGGCGGCTAGCCGGAGTCAAGAGGGGCCTCTGAGACCTCCATCTCGGACCTCGTCACCCAAAACCTCTACTCCCAAGGTGGCAGCGTCGGCACGGAAGCTGATACCTCATCTGTCTCCGAGCCGTAACTTGTTTGGTACTGTGGAGCGAGCCGGTGACAGCCGGTCCCCGAGTGGGAGTGTCAAGAAACATACGGCGTCTCGAGGCAGTGAGATCGTCCTGGATTCTGAGGACGACTCCTTCGTAACTCCTCCAACACGCAAAGCCTCATTACCAATTATCAGCAACTCGAACGACGAGGCCCCCCATGAGGATCCAGCTGTACTGGACACAAGCGATTTCAAGGACCTCGATGTTGAACCTGTACTCGCAGCGGAAACACCAACCAAAGTTAGACGCTCCCCTGTCAAGACCAGCCAGCAGCCATCTGTCCGGAAACCGAATGTGCCCTGCCCTTCCTCAAGGACAATGCAACAACAAGATTCGGATCCGCCAAGCAGGCTAGGGTCCCAACAAAAGCAAGATTCCCAAGACTTTGAGACTGATCGGAACAAGAACGTTCTGAGTCTTCTCCTGGCAAACCAGTCTGTTCTGCAACGGAAGCGTCGCCAAATCGAAGAACAGCTGCAACAAAATAGCCATGAATTTGGCAGAGCCTTAAGCGAGGGATGGCCGAGAGAGAGACGGGACAAGGTGAAGAAAGACAGAGAGCCGCTCATAAAACAGCAGAGGGCTCTGGACGACGTCATGACTGAGTTCTCCGGCCGCCAAGCACTGGTAGCTGAAAAAGAGAGCCTATCCATGGCGCTTCAGCAAGCATTCGAGGAGGGGTTGGATACGGACGCGGATGAGCTGAAGCTCGACGAACTCCACGACAAGATCCAGGATAAGGACAAAGCTCTCCTGAAAGCTTTGATCAAGGCAGGGATAGAAGATCTCGATTTTCTTAAAGACCCAGATGACTCGATGGCATTGGCCGATTCCCCGCCTCCTGCCGTTCTTTCGACGCAAGCACCGTCAAGGTTCAACCCTCCCTCCCTGTCGCGACAGAGCACTATCATTCCAGAATACAACTCGCAGGTTATCGCCCAAACACAGATCCAGCGGGCAGAGCCGACACCACGAAGGAGCTCTCAGAACGAGCGCCAACTACACCTGGGCCGTGTCTCACCAGAACCTTTCCCGCGTGAGCCCAGAACCACGGCTGGAGGCCGTCCGAATAATGACTATCGATCATTCAACGACGATCCTTTCCTACGGGAGGCTGAGGACAGTATGTTTGTGGACGACGAGCCTGTTCCGTTCAGAGAGTCTCGTCCGCGAGACTACCGTCCGCAATCGAACTTCGTCTTGAACTCCAGGAGCCCATTCCAGCCTTCTCGTGCGCCAGCACATAACGACGACTACGACGACTTCAGCGACGACGAGGATTTCCTTGCCGCAGCTGACAGCTTTGAACAAAGTCGATCCTCTATTGAGCTTTCCGGCTCTGTCCCTCCAACCCGCACGGCTCTATCAGAGACATCGGGCAACGCGCTCATTGTTCCAAAACAGCGAGCCGCAGCCAAACAAGTACCCAGTGCCCTACCGAAGGCGAAGATACCAGCGGAGCTGATGCGGCACAAGTGGTCCAAAGAAGTTAGGCAAGCCTTGAAAGATCGCTTCAGAATGACAGGGTTCCGACACAATCAGTTAGAGGCCATCAATGCGACACTTGCAGGCAAGGATGCATTTGTGCTCATGCCGACTGGAGGAGGCAAATCGCTCTGCTACCAACTCCCAGCCGTGATCAGCACCGGCCACACCACGGGAGTTACGATCGTCGTCTCGCCCCTCCTCAGTCTGATGCAGGATCAGGTTGACCACTTACAAGCCCTCAATATCATCGCGAGGCAGATCACCGGCACGATGGACCAGGGCGAGCGCCGGCACATCATGGACATGCTAAAGAAGGACAAGCCGGAGGACTACATCCAGCTCCTATACGTGACCCCAGAAATGGTCAGCAAGAGCGAAGCTTTCGTCAACGCGCTCGAAAACCTACACCGGAACGGGAAGCTGGCTCGCATCGTGATAGACGAGGCTCACTGCGTCAGCCAATGGGGGCATGACTTCCGACCAGACTACAAGGAGCTCGGTGAATTCCGAGGCAGGTTTCATGGTGTGCCTGTCATTGCGCTGACTGCAACCGCGACTGAGAACGTCATCTTGGACGTTAAGCACAATCTAGACATGAAGGACTGCCAGGTGTTTTCGCAAAGTTTCAACCGGCCGAACCTTTACTACGAAGTGCGCAGAAAAGAAAAAGGTGTGACTGAAACCATTGCTGAGCTGATCAACGAGAAATATCGCGGTCAGACCGGCATCATCTACACTCTGTCCAAGAAAAGGACGGAGCAGATTGCCGAAAAGCTGCGTGCTCACCGTATCTCGGCAAGCCATTATCATGCCGGCATGGAGACGAAAGACAAAACCGAAGTCCAAAAGGCCTGGCAGAAAGGCGCGATCAAAGTTGTGGTCGCCACCATCGCTTTCGGTATGGGCATTGACAAGCCGGACGTAAGGTTCGTGATCCACGAGCATCTCCCAAAGAGCCTCGAAGGATACTACCAGGAGACGGGGCGGGCGGGACGGGATAGCCAGCCGTCTGATTGCTACTTGTACTTCACGTACGGCGACATGATCTCGCTCAAGCGTATGATCAAGGACAACGAGAAAGGCACCAAGGAGCAAAAGGATCGACAGATCAATATGCTTGAGAGGGTAGTCGCCTTTGCCGAGGATCAAGCCACCTGCCGAAGAACCGCCATCCTGCACTACTTTGGTGAGAAATTCGACAAGGCACAGTGTAACGGGTCATGCGACAACTGCGCAAGCGGGAGGAAGGAATCAGACTTTGAGATGCGCGACTTCACCGAGACCGCCGTCGCTGCCTTGGAGGTCATAGAGCAGTGCAAACGACTGACTCTCGTCCAATGCGTCAACGCCCTACAGGGCAGAGAGAAGAAGGACTATGGCCATCTGATGCAGTTCGGGGTAGCCAAAGGATTGAAACCATCTGAAGTACAGCGCGTTATTCACGAGCTGGTTCTTCTAGGTGCGCTGGCAGAACACAACAAGGTCAACAAGAGGTACAACATAGCTGTCACTCGATTCCAACTCAGCCGCGCCGCCCAGCCATTTCTCTCGGGGCGACAGAAACTGAAACTGCGCGTTCGGTTGAACGAGGATCCCGATCCAACTCCCGCTCCCAAGAAGCGAGCGCCGCGGAAGAAGAAGGGTAACGACACGACCAAACTACCACCTTCAACGAATATCTCATCTCCGCTCAAGGCACCGGCCAGAAAACGAAAGGCCAGGGCTCCCGTCCTTGACATGGAGGACGAAGAGACGGACGAGGAGCCCACTGGTCCGGTACACGCCAGCGGCTACGAGGATGACGGCTTCGTGGTCGACGACGACGACTCAGATAACGACTTCGAGCCGGTCCGATCGAGCAAAGCCCCTCCCCGCCGACGACAGCAGACCCTCGACGAGCTCGGCCCGGCCATCTCGCGCGACGCGCGTCTCATGGAGGCCAACCTGAACGACATCCACGCGGACATCATCCCCGTCTTCGTCGACGCCGCCAAGACGCTGGAGGAGCAGCTCCGCAACAAGAGCGGCCTGCGCAGAAACCTGTTTATGGAACAGCACTACCGCGAGATGATCATCCGGTGGACCACGACCGTGGCCAAGATGCGCAAGATACCCGGCATCGATGTCGAGAAGGTCGACACGTACGGGCAGAAGTTCCTTCCCCTCATCAAGCGGTATCACTCGCAGTACCAGGAGATGATGGGTGAGACTCCGGCGCCGACAATTGGGAAGACTTCACGCACCGTCTCCGGCAACCACGATCTTATCGACCTTGTGACATCCGACGATGAAGACCCTGCGGAAAACATGGCGGAAGAAGCAGCAGAAGAAGATTACGAATTCGATGATGACGATGAAGACGACCTAGAAGCCTCGCACTTCTTCAACAATCCTCCCCAGCCAGCGCCCCGACCTTCGATCGGCAGCTTCGCCCACCGCGGCGACAGCGGCGCGGCCAACAGGGGGAGAGGCGGGCGCGGCAGGGACCTCCCGGCCAGCTGGAGTAAAGGAGGAGCAGGGAAAAGGTCGTACACTGCGCGGAAGACGTCGGGCGGAGGTCGGGGCGGGTATGGCGGCGGCCGCAAGGCTTCGGGCGGCGTCTCTAAGCGGAAGGCCTCTTCGGGCAGCGGGTCTTCGAGGGGCGGTCGGGGGGGTGCTGGAGGTGCTGGGCGCGGAAGGGCTTCGGCGACGGGATCGGGGCCCAAGAGGGCCACGACTACTCATGCTGGGTTTGGTGGGGGAGCAAGTGCTGATAAGATTCCTATGATGCCCATCTGATCTTGATGGGTTGTGCTTTTTCTGCTTTGGTGTTACATGGGGTTCTCGGGGACTGTGCGCGGTGGGTTACACTTCTGTCGCTGGATGGTTGTTTCTGTGGGAGCAAGGGGACAGAGGAAGGAGCGATGACAGAAAACTGGGAAGAGGTCATAGATATCTGCATAGCATTACGGAGTCAAGACAGCGGACCATGTGTTTGCTTGCATTCAATACCATTACGCTGTTACGCTGCTTCACACCTCCCATCTGCGACCGACTCTCACCGTGACTGTCCAGGGCTTTTAGTCTCTTGCAAGAGACTGAATGTTTGTATTCTCCCAGTAACTGTTAGCTCCACAACCATGCGGGTTTTCCTGCGCCCTATAGGCAATGCTGGGTATATTGTGACAGGAAAATGAAAGTAGTTGAAACTCTGGACGGGCGTCCTCCATCCAAAAAGCCCACGAGATAAGAAAATAAGAAGCGAAGCCGCCGCCATCCCACACCATGCACCCGCCCTCTTGATCCCACAACACAGCCAGCCATCCATTCATCAATCATCCCGACGATCCAAATCCATGCATGCATGCATCCCTCTCTCTCTCTCTCCCGCTCTCTCTTCTACATCCCCCTAACCTCGGCACTAATCTCCTCCCTCACCCGCCGACACCACGCCCTCACCGCGTCCTCGAACTCGGCCCACCCCTCCTGCGTCTGTCCGTACACGACCGCCAGCGCGTCCAGCTTGAGCAGGACCTCCCACCGCAGCTCGGCCGCCTTGACCCAGTACCGCAGGTTGTCGGCCGCGCGGTACGGCTTCTGCGTGTCCGTGTGCCAGGCCGGGATGGCGCCGAAGCGGCGCCTGCTGCGGCGGACGGCGCAGTTGTGCAGGTGCACGAGGTGGATGCCGTTCTGGAGGGAGAGGAGGAAGGGCGTCGGTTGCGGGGTCGGGGAGGCGCGGTCTAGTGGCGTCCAGGGGGGTAGAGGGGTAGGTTCGGAAGCAGGGGATGAAGATGGTGGTAAGGAAGGGGAGACGGGGGTCGTTGGTGTCAGGGGTAGGTCGGGGGCTGTGAGGGTTGTGGGGCTGGATATTGTTCCTGGTGGTGGTGGTGGTGGGTGCGAGGATGTGGAATTTGGTTGGGTGGATGTGGATGCGTTGACGATGCCGCTCCCGCCGGCGAGTAGAGTCTCGAGAAAGGCGTGCTCGCGCTCGAGTTCCCGCCCTTCCCATCCTGCGTCGTCGAGCCAGGTCCAGCTGGCCCGCTCGCCCGCCTCCATCACCTCCATTGCCTCCTCGGCGGCGAGCATATCGCGCAGAGAGAGGATCCAGCCGTCCATAGCGGCGGCTTCGTCGTCGCGCAACCCTCCGGCAAACCCCCGCGTCGCCATGCGCTTCAGAATGTCCATGACGCCCAGCAGCTCGGAGCGTAACTGGCGCTCCGTCTTGATGGCGTCTAGACGCTCTGGGTTCTCGTGCGCCGTGTAGTACACCTTCGCGGCGCGGATGGCGAGCGTCATGACGTCGAGGATGTGCATGCCCTGGATCTCGTGCCAGCCGCCCGTCTTAGGGAGAGGGCTGTTCGGTTCCTTGGGTTGGTGCGGGGTGCGGAGGGGCGAGTCCGGGGGCGGAGACTGCCGGTTCGTGCGGGCTTCGGAAAGGGCTTTGGCTGCGTCGTCTAGGGCGATGGTGAGGTCTGCCTTGAGCTCCGTGATAGAGGGCGGTTTCGGCAGGGGTTTCTCGCGGTGGTGGTAGGTGCTTGCTGTGGGCGGGAGCATGTGCTGGTCGGCTTCGTCGTAGTCGTCCGAGTAGTACTCGTCGTCTTGCCGGTGGTCATCGATCGGCGACTGGACTATAGGGCCTACGCCTAGGCTCGAGGCTCCGCTGGTGGAGAGTGAGAGGTCCGGACTGCTGCCCATGGAGGCATAGCTCGAGTCCACGTCGCTACTGCCTAGACGGGCATTTTTGAAGGATGTTGAGTCCAGGGCAGACAGGTCCAGCGTTTGCCCGTTCTGTTGCTTTCTTTTCCTTGCCAGTTGCCCGCCCTTTCCGTCTAGCAAGCCCGTCCTTGCAAAGTAGTATTGCAGGTGTGCAATGCTGCCCAAGCTCAGAACGCTTTCCCGTGATCTGGCGCTGGCAGCAAAGTCTGTGCCGGTCGGGCGCATGTAACCCCTCCGCCGATTTGTCCCCGAGTTCGTCCGCAGGCTGTTCCTGCTCGACATGCGGGACAGAGAGGGTTGAGAGGTGACATGACTGACGTCTGACAGGCGATTCGATCCATAGCTCGATGAGGACTGGCGTGAGTATGCCGAGATGTCGCTGCCGAGGGACTCGCGCATGTGGCTTGCGTCCGTCGTTGCCGAGCCATGAGATGCGGTCGACGCCGTGGACAGACATCGGTCCATGCTTGTTTGGCGTGGGCCAAGAGCTGGCATGGGGGAGTTATCGGGCGAAGGCGAGTCGCATCTGAAGGTGGGAGGCGGGATGTCTGTGGTATCGGCCATGATTGCGATCAAATACAGACGGTTTGCGGTAGAGTTTGGGATGGTAATCGGATTGGAATTGGGAGTCTTGGTATATCTTCGTATTCGAGGTGTAAGGTTATGTAGGGACTGAATTAGTCTTTGAATGCAGTTTCTGGTGGCTTCAAAGCTTAATGTTTTGTTTTGATGCTGTTGTCCGGGAAAGCCGGTGTATTATTAGCCCCTGAGCTGCTTGTTGGAGCTTGGATGGAGCTTTGATTTGTCCCAGGTAAGCTGTTTGTGTTATGTGCTGAACAAGAAGCTCTGTTGAGTTGGAGAAAATGAGGGTTGTGGTGTCGACTTAGTAAATCACAATTACGACTACATTCCATCAGTTGGACTGATGATGAAACGAGTGGATGCTCGACCGAGTAGACAGAGCTTCCGAGGAAGGAACGGCGAGTCGTTCGAAATGAAGGTGGGATGTTAGCCATGTTTAGGCGGAAGAATTGTGATGAGACGAGTTGGGGACGAATCATGGCCTCGGGAATGTCGCGTTTCGCGATCGCGTTCAGGGGTACAGCTTGCCCATGAGCAGAAGCACTGTGTGAGTGGCTGGCTGAGTGGACCCCGCGTTTTGGAGCACTGGCACTGTCTTCGAACCTTCCATGCCTTCCACTCTTCTTCCGTCCAACCTTCCGATGCTTCTAGATCTTTACACACACATGTGAATCGAGCGTTGCACAGACTGTATTATCTCTGACAGTTCTCACAGTCAATTCCGTGCTTTAGCACACTGGTTTGTTGAATATCCATTCACAGCACATACATGAGGCTGTTCAAAGGCCCCTCACCGGGGAAACTAACCACCATGATGATCTCACGGATGCTCTCTTGGTTCTGGAATGCATGCAGTAAAGACCGTTGCAACGTGATGGCTAGTGTGTGACGCCCGGTACCTGCAGCTTGAAGCACCCTCTTCACATCCTCCGTCCTGTAACCGAGCAGGCGTTCTCTCATCTCGACACGCTGCCATGGTAGCATCAATGGCCAAAGCGACCGCAGTTGGAAATGAGTTCAAGCCACCGAACCCTACACTACCCCGGATATCTGTTCGCCATGCTCGAGCGCCCCGTTCACCGGCAGCCCAGTGCAGCGCTCCGTCCGCCGCAACCTTCCCGTAAGAGGCTACTGGGGGCGGTATAACGGCGAGTTTTATACCAGTGTATCCCTGCAGTTGCCGCTATCTTGGGCTGGAATACCGTCACCGGTAATCCGAAGAGTCTGTCAAGGTCGTGAGATCTTCAAGACTATCGATCAAGGCCCAAACTTTACGGCTTTCACCGTTGCATCGCTCCCGCCATCTTTGGCTTGATTGGTGATACAGGAAGGAAGGAGCGAACGAAGGGGCTGTCGGTCCTGACTCAGTGACTTCCAGCTGTGTGGAAGGTGTTGCGACCAATGGTTGTTTTAGAGTTCAACGTCGGCTCGGCCTTCTCCTTAACACATGTCCAGCCAGTCCTTCTTGTTTCATCGACTTTGGCTAATTTATCCTCTCCCGTCGCCGTCGCCGTCGCCGTCGCGTGCTCTGCTTCTACTTTCTACTCTCATTAAAATTTCCAGGTCGCCTTCCCAGCTCATTACTATAACTTCTTCGGAGTCGTGTCGAGTCAGAGGAAGGGCCACATCCCTGGTTCGGTCCTCCTTCTTTCTAATAGAGCCTTCACGTGAATGGTTGGACAACTCTTGCTTTGAAGCTTCTTTCCCGTATCTGTGGACATCTACATCCCTTCCCGAGGTTCCTTTCGACAGTGCCTTGGGTTGCATACCCCCCCGAAAAGCGAAAAAGAGGCTGTCCCCTTTTTGTTTGACTCAAATCTCCAATTACAATTCCATCCAGCAAGGAGGAACCCGCAACTTACACGAACCCCACCGCAATATGCCGTCGTAACTCCCTGTCCTCCGGCTCAGCTCTTCTGGTTTTCCTCTCTTTTATCTCCTTCGCCAGATTCGCCTTTCCTATCACTACAACGTCAGGGACAAGCTCTCCACCGCCAAATACTGGACGATCAGTGCATTCTCCCCACTAGAAGCCCACTTCAGACCAGATTTCACCGACAGGCAGCCATCGTCATCCGCTCAGGGTCCTGTGCTATCTGACCGTCCGGAGCCACTAGCCAGGGGTCGACAGGGCCGGAGCTGCAGCATCCTGGAGTAGAGCTGCGAGGTGCAGGAGGCAGACTGGCAGAGCAGCACCGAGAGACAGGAAGCGAAACGGAACCGGATCAAGAGGATTAAATGAACAGCATATCTGCCTCAGTATCAGGCAGTAGCAGTTCTCACTATCAGAGGACGCCAGAGCCAACCAGTCGCAATGAGCTCGACGATACTCGATCCAGCCAACCATATGATCCACCTCAGCACCGGCATCATGATCCCGTCCTAGCATTCAGTGCCGTTCCCGACCAACTTCTCCAGTTACCATTCACCGCGCACGACTCCAACACCAACACCAACACCGCCCTTACGCCTGATAATAACCGCCGCCGCTCCAAAAGCTCAACACCAACGGCGCCCGCCAATGACATTTCTCCAACCATAAACACGCCCTCATCAACCACATCCATTTCAACCCCTTCTCCCGCGAACCCACTTCAACCTCGCAAGCCATCTCCAGGACTTGCAGCGCGATTGAAGGCTCTCGGTTTTGGCAGTACACGAAGCAAATCACCCCCGCCGCCTGCAAGCAACGATCGCGTTGGCCGACTGCCCGAGGAGCAAATCAGAAAACTCGACGAGGGTCACCAATCCAATACCTTAAATCCGGTTGTCGAACGACGGGGCCGCCCGTGGAAGGGCCTTGCCCGCATTCCGTCTCGATCGAGTCTGAAGCCGTCCACCCTTTCGAACAAGACCGACAACGAAAACAAAAACGTTGACTTCTTCGACGCGCCACTCGTCACTGACGGCGACGGCGACGCCATCCCGGATACGAAACCCGAGTTTCTGCCAAAGATCGAAGCCTCGAAGCCGCTGGATATGGATACACATAAATACCGCCTGCCTGACCACACGAATGGGAACGGTGTCAAAGTCCAGCGCGAAACTCGCGAAGAACATTTGGCTCGGGACACGCGCCCACCACAGACCGAAGATGTACCTCCTCCGCCCCCTGCGAAAGACACACCGCCAATGTCGACTCCGAGCAACGATCCGCAGCAACCTGACGTGTTCAATCCGGATTCCGAGTCTTACTTCAACCCTTTAGGCCTCCAACGGCCTGGCTCGATATATACCTTGTCTCGCGCTTCCTTCGCCAACCAGCTTGCGCAGTTGACTTCTTTGCAGCTCCCGGATGCAGAGTCATTGTCGAGCAAGGTGTCTGCTATTCCCACGGCCCAGGCTGCAACAAGGGCACTGATTGGAGCCGCCGAACAAATACGAGGCTGGATATATAAGGCCACTGAAGTTATTGGCGGACTTGAAAGCGAGGATGATGTCGAGTGGTCAGCCGCAGGCGGCCGAGAGGGTGTCGAGGAAGTCGAAAATGCTATTGTTAGATTTGAGGAGCTTATCAACGTCTACGTCAGCGCCATTGAGGAACTCCAAAGTCGCCGAGATATTGCCAACGTCTCGACCGACGACCTCAACAGGGCGGTCGCTCAGATGGAGGGCATCATGGACGAGTGGACCACTATCCGCAGGACCCTGCACAGTGTAAAAGGGCAAGTGGAAATAGCGATGGAGTGGGAAGAGCTGTGGAATAATGTTCTTGGGGACATCCAGAACGAAATGGAGGAACTTGTACGCCTGGTTTTCGAGATGGAGGAGCGACGACATAAGTCTATTTTGGCCGTCGCAAACGGTGACGGAGTCGACATCGGCGACCTGGAGACCATTGTCGAAGAAACGCCACCGGCTGCAGCCCACTTGCAGGCTGCGAACAATCGCTTCAGCCTACCTGCGTTCCCTGCCAGCCCGAGCTCGCCCTCTCCAGGAGCGGCCCCGACCATATCTCAAGACGATTCGAGCCTTTTGTCCCTCTTTGCGCGCATGCAGCCGCTTAGGGCGTCCCTGGATTTCTTGCCGATGAGGTTGTCCGTGTTCGAGACAAGGGCAGAGAGGATATTCCCAACAGCGTGTGAGGAGCTGGAGATGCGCAGGTCAGGCCTCGATGCCAGCTACAGGAAACTCGAGAAGGATGCCGAGTCGCTGCGCAGAGAGCTGGGTGAGGATCGATGGGTGATTGTCTTCCGTGGTGCAGGTCGCCAGGCGCAAAAGATGTACGAATCTGTGGAGCGAAGCGTCGCTCGTCTTAAGGAAGCCGTCGATGCCGGTATGCACTTGACGAACCAACCACTGATGAGCAAGAAGATCGAGACTTACGACGCGAAGAAGACGCACTATGGTCCGGCAATCGAGCGAGTCCTCGCCATCATCGACAAAGGAGTTAAGGACCGCCTTACAGTCAACGGCGAGATTCTGCGTCTAAACACGGAGATGCAAGCCAAGTGGGAGGAACTGAAGGATCGCATGGCGGAGATGGACATCACGCTTGAGGAGTTGCAAACGGACAAGAGCCAGCAACTCCGCGACTCGATATCTAGCATGTTATCGAACGACCGGTCATCCACAGTCGGCAGCGGCCACGACACGCCTGGGAGCTCCCCGCCTTCGTCGGTTGTAATGCAAAGCCTAGGTTTTCCCAAGCCCGCTTCTACTCTCAAGACTGGCAAACAACGTACGACGAGTGGTGGTAGCCATCTTCCACAACCGGCGTCTCGCAGGCTCTCCTCTCTTCCGACCCCTTCACATCAGGTCACTCGGAAGCCTCTCGCAAACAGGATGTCAACCATAGGTACGCCATCGCGGGACGCATCAGGGTCAGCTACCCCTACCGGAAACCGGGGCATACCCCGACCAAACTCGGTAGCGAGTAATCGTCCACGGTGGAATGCGTCAACCAGTACGGCAGACATCGACACCGGGCACAACTTCAAACCGCTCACTCTCACCACTCCAAGCCCCTATGCCAAAACCACGCCAAATACTGTCCGCTCCGTGTCCTCCCTGACACCGGCATCCTCCAAACTCCCCATGCGAAGCCCTCTCGGCCGAGCCTCCTCCGCCTCTCCAATGCCGGACTCGACCCCCTCCAAACCTACCACTCACCACAAACTCTCCTTCCGGGAACGTCTAGCCTCCCCCCCACCAGCCTCAAATCCAACCCTCGCGAAGCCCCCTCCCCGGCTCGCTTCGCAGTCATCCATGTCCGCCCTCGCCAACAGGAGAGCCTCAATGCAGCCTCCCCGCCCCCTCGAGGAGTCCCCCGACGCTACCCTTAGGCCGGCGAGCTCGTTGGCAACTTCCTCGCGGCGTATTAGCATGTTGCCGCAGCCGAAGTCTAAGACGAGCGTCACGGGCCGCGAGAGCCCACATGCTGTGGCGGGCGCTAGGTTCGCCATGCGCCAAAACAGCTCTTCGTCTTCGTCGGCGGATGCGAAGGCCATGGAGGCGGCTCGACAGCGGTGGAGGCCTTGATGGCGTTTACCGCTTTTGCTTGCACGGCTTGCTTGAATTGATTACGAGGGCTATATTTCGATTCCTCATGTGCGAGTCGGCCCAGATCTAGCCTGGTCCGCAACCACATCTTTATTTTCTCCACCCGCCATCCAATTCATTCGACGAACTACTCGCTCAGGGCAAGGCAAACTGCTGCTAAATTCGGAGCAAAATGGATATTGCACGCCTAGCATAGCTAAGGCGTTCAATGGGACCGGTTTCTTGTTTTCCTCCGGCGTTATCAAGCGCTTTCAAAAGTCAGGCTATCTGACTTCACAGTCCATCGTTCCGGCGTTTCTCATTTCCTCCCTTCCCTATGTTGCTGCTCACAGCAGAAGTTATCTGTACAAATTAAAGAATGTGCTGCGGTAGGACAGGACGAGCTGATCTGATATCCTCGTGTGGATGCTATCAAACTATGTACCGGCGAAAATGCGCGGGATGAGGAGGACACTGGTGAAGGCTAAAGGTGCAGGGACCAGAGCGTTGGATAATACGCAACTAGTCGTTTATTTGCCTCCGTTGTGCTAGTTGCCCTTGATGCTATGCAACCATTATCCAGGTTTGCCAACGGTCTATCCCTTGGTGTGAAGACATACCATCACAATGATAGATTATAAAAAGGCTCCCGGGCCGCGCCGAAATACAATGCAGCAGCGAGTATACAGACAACGTCATACCTCATTTGAAGTGATATCCAGATATTCATTCGAGTACAAAGAAGTCAAGCAAGACAAAAAAGAAAGTTGCTTTTCCCCTCGACCGGAATCGAGCCGGTGACCTTTCGGTAACAAATAACATTTACAGCCGAACGTGATAGCCAACTACACCACAAGGGGGGATTGAAGCTTGTTATTGGTGGAGGTCCGCTAATTGGCGTTACTAAGCAACGAGATTTTGAGGTGGAGCTTCCAAACATTTACTCTTCATACATTGCCAAACTCACAGATTCACTTCATTCGGATATACACACCCATTTACATCACGGAAGCAGCTGTAAACTTCTTCCGCCTTTTCTCTCAAGCTTCGATCTCCCAAGTTCCACGTCTTAAAATTCTCGGCCAGACGGCTCACCGCCGCCGCCAAAAGCAATCTCGAAAAATGCCATTCAAAAGCGTCGACCAGCTCCCTCTCATGGATGAATGCAAACACTACGACTACGTAGAAGAAGTCCCCTGGGATCTTCAGAAGTAACATTTCTCTCTACTCAAATCCACCTTACCCAGGAATGAACCCTCAACTGACTGTTTCCCCCAGATACTGGCACCAAGCCTACTCCCTCTTCCAGTACTACGACGACGACGTCCGGCTCACGGACGACGCCTGGTTCGGCGTCACCCCGGAGCCCGTGTCCACCCGCATCGCCGCCGACCTCGCCGCCATCAGTCCGCCCCACAAGAAGACCATAGTCGACATGTTCGGCGGCGTGGGCGGGAACGTCATCGCCTTTGCCCTGTCGGGCCGGTGGGAGCGCGTCATCGCCGTCGAGAAGGACCCGGCCACGCTGGCGTGCGCGCAGCACAACGCGCGCGTGTATGGCGTGCCCGAGGGGGTGGTCACGTGGGTGCTGGGGGATTGTTTCGATTACTTGGCTGTCGCGAAGGATGGTTTGGGCGGGGAGAAGGCGGTATTGGAGGGGGAGTTGAGCATCGAGAGGGAGACGACGACGCTGTTCGCTAGCCCGCCGTGGGGGGGCGTGAGTTACCGCGACCACGACGTGTTTGATCTAGCGACCATGCGGCCGTATACTCTTGAGGATCTGAGGAGGGCGTGCGCGCCGTGGGAGTACACGCTTTACCTACCGCGGACGAGCGACGTGCGGCAGGTGGCGAAGCTGGCGCCGCCTGGTGGGAAGAAGGTGGAGGTCGTGCAGTATTGCATGGAGGGGGCTAGTAAGGCTATGGTTGTTTATGTGCCTGAGGCTGGGACGGGGGAGAGGGATGGGGAGGGTGGGTTGGACTAGTGTGGTGGCCGGATCGACTTGGGAGCGGAGGCATGAGATACCACGCGGACGAGATCTCGACAGCATAGGAAGCTTCGGAGTGTTAGCTCCCTGGACTCCACAGGAATCAGGGTACAGCATCCCGATGGATTATGCGGCCGGCGAACCGGGTGGCGGCGACACAACCGCCTTGGACTGGGCAGATGGCGAAGATTTATACGCCTTCGACGACACACTAATACCAAGCAACAGCCATCAACAAACCGCCCGGCCTGCAGGCAGCTCGTTCTCACCGGCTCTAGAGGGTGTACAGTACGTCACTCCCAGGTGCACGTACCTGAACCGTTCCGCAAAGCAGTGAGCGCGTCTTTGGAGTTTTGGACAAGATGAGAGGCTAGAGGCACAATCTCAGGTGTTGCTGTAGCCACTGCACCTTCGTAAACTGAGAAGGTGAGCAAGGCGTCGGCATAGATAGGGTTAGGAGGCGCGGGAGATCCATGTAAGGCGGTCGCAAACATCGCGAGTCTTTAATGGCTGATCCGGAGGGGCCTTTGGGTATTTGAGAGCCATGAATGCATCAGCTCCGAGTATCACTCAACCAAGCCATTTCCCGTCTCCATCTAGTTGGTTCCTATGCTTCAGCTCTATGCACCCCGCTGGTCCATACGACGGTTGGACTCCGAGCTATTACTACACGATGCTCGCAAGCTAGCCATCCGGGACGAGACAAACTGAATACAATGGCATTATTTACTTCCCATCAAGCAATGTTGGTGGGTTGAGGTAGCTTGTTGAAATCAAACGAACAACAATATTCCATTCAGGGGCTTGATTAGGTTCTACCATTCAAGCCCATCCACGTGCCTTGGATGATGGTCTGTGACATTCGTCATGACACCGGTACGTAGGTATAGCCTCCCCTACCAAACGAACCTCCTATAATAAGTCTAACGATAGAAGCCGATGCGAGGGTAATGCCGGTTACTGGCCAGGAACGCAGCAGGCCCCAAACCGCTCCTGCTGATACGCGCCGCACAACCAGCAGAAGGCCAGAAACCCGGGTTACTGAATCCACGTAACGCGTCTCCAATTCAACCCCGGAACTTGCTCGAGTGGCGTCTGTCGAATCCGGACAAACTGTGCCATGGTGGCTGCCCCCCCCGTATGCATGACTCTCCATAACCAGAACCCGCGGTCATACCCCAGGCCACGGAGTCCGCACTCACACATCTCGCCCCTCTCTTGTAGTAATTAACAACGCAGTGCCGCAAAAGAGATGCTGAAAAAGGCAGCCAAAAAAAAAAAAAAAAACGCCGTGCCCCGTCCCTCGATTGGACCATTCTCCTCCTTTATAATGCAATCGCCCCTCGCCTGCTCTCGCGCATGTGTAGGACGCCTTGGATGCCGCAGAATACCAGGAAGCCCTGCAGTAGAGAAGACGAATCGTCAGTATATGAACCAGGTATGGCAACAAGGGAACCTGCGTAAAGGAGGACTCACAGCATAAATCAACACAGCAATGCCAACAGTAACCGCCACCGTATGGCCGTTCTCGGGATCCTCCTCGCCGCCGACCATCTCCGGGTGCTCGGCGTTGAACAAGAGGCCCAGGACGCCGAGTATGATGATCGCGAACGCCGATATGACCGTGCTGTGAGGGAGTCAGTCAGGTTAGGTGCTGGTGCTGACGTAGGTTGAGGCACGGGGAACAGGGGACGTACCAAGACCATGCTTGCATAGCTCCTACGACGGGCTTCATCTTGACTTTTGGGTGTGGGAAGTACAAGGGGGAGAAGGTTCGTTTTCTGGGTATGGAGACGTCCGAAAAAGCGAATGTTGTGTTGCCGCGCGGAATTGATGATCGAGGTTGGAAGGCTGTCTGCCGATGATGTCGTTGCTGAAGCCGAGCGATGGCATCCAATGTCTCTCGAAAGTGGAGCCGCTGCGGGTACTACGCAAGACGCTCGGGCCTGAGGCCGCACCAACCTCGACTCGTGTTGCTTACATAAGTCTTGTTTTACGTAAGCAAACAGTGGTGTACCTACCCTACAAGACCACAGCATTTTCCAGTGTTGTTCCTCGTCATGGGTCAGAAGGGTATCGTATCATCAGTTATCTGGACAACCGCAGTCACTCACAACTCTCATCGGCTTTGCCGGCAGGTAGATAGTCGGTATTCCCAGATCTGAAAACTATGTGACCATACGGAAACGGGCAGAAAGCCGCCCAACAGATTGCCCCGTGAAATCCACCACTGGGTACCTGTGCGAGGACCATTGCCCGGCGGTCAACATGTGCAATGCAAACGCCTTGTTCACGACACGAAAGGGACCATGCATGGTGCCTTGATTTCCAGGGTCTCCCGCGTCTCTCGTCAGTCCCGTTGGATCGGATGCCAAGCCATCCAACTTCCTGTGAGGTCCCACATTTCACGGGCTGCTATCGCTTGTCCGGGCGCTGCGTGGAAAAAGCACAGGTCAACCTAGTTTCTCTAACGAATAATAAGCCGACCTCGGATTGTTTGAAACGCGTTGGCGCATGTGGTTTGAGAAACAAGACGCCAACGACAGATACAACTTGCGAAAAGCTTAATCTCGGCAACGTTATCGTCGTTGTACGGCGTAGGAAATAGCCAGGGCATAAGTTGAGGCCAACAAACTCAATATAGCTGGTGTCAATGAGCACTGCCTCGCCTGCTGGGGAGGTGACATTGAGGGATACAGTGCGCCGTCATGCTTGGGGGGGGGGGGGGGGGGGGGGGGGAATTCAGCTGGCCTATGGGGGATTTAGCCGCCATATCGAAAGGTAGGTGGTTGTTGTGCATGAGGATCGTCAATCATTACGGTTATGAACGTCAAGCGACTCAAGCCATGATATTTTTGTCATGCTCAGCATTTCTTGCCAAGCTGGCCAACAGTTGAATATCTCCCTGCCCAGCGCTTCGCAATGGAGCTCTTTGACTTGTGATGAATCCATTCAGTTCCCATCACAAGAAACAAATGCTGTGCGTCCACAGTTGAAACAAAGTTTAGCGACCATTGGTGACAGGATTGGGGGAGGTTGGTCTAAGCGCGCTGCCTCCCTTGTGCAGATCACTGCTAGACCGCACAACCCCTGCCTGTGATTGGCACCACACATGGCCAGAATCACTGGAGACTGTCAGCAATAAGAGGACGTAAGTTCTGTGATTGCTCAAGTCCGAGCTGGCTTCTTGAGTCTTTATCTGGTAGGATCAAACGGCCTAAATCCTACATTTCCATAACATGCTTATACTGCTAGTTTGGTTGGCGCCGAGAAGTGAGATCCCTGCGACTTGGCGTCTGCTCCTCCTTCGATCATCTGGTATGTGTATTCTCCGAAGAACAGGAGGTCGGAGCGTTGTGCCTTGTTGATATTGAGAGACATTTGGTCGAAAATGCCGTTGCCAGAAATGTCCATGACGGAGCATGTCCCGAGTGCAACCGTGCAAGTTGCCCTGTAAGTCACCGCCATTACATTCGCTCGACGATCAATGTCTTGGCAAGAATAGATCTGTGGGGTGTCATGGAAGGCAAGGTCCCGAGGGGAGAGACGGCAACGGAGATTTGGGGCTGTGGCAGCACTGGGCAGGTGAAACCACCCATGTCGACCACCCACCCCAAATGGATAGCCGCAGGGGGCCGGCACCAACGGCCTGTGGCTGGTTAGATTGTGTTGTTGGTGTGTTTCCTCTTCCAGTGTGTTCCCTCTTTTGGAGTCAATGATTCATGACGGCCAAGGTGCCTCACCATCACTCGCTCGGTAAGAAGCTGGTCTGTGTAGGAAATAGTAGTACCAGGGGTCGTAGATGTATTGGTTGTGAATGGAGATGCCGCTTTATCCTTTTTCCTTCTCATTTGTAGATTGTCCTGCTGAGGTTCGCAGGCATCTTTGCTGGAATCCTGTTGGCAATAGGGCCAAGGGGATCATCGAGATCGGCTGGCCAATATTCCCTTTGCAGACCTTGAAGCTGTACCATATTGCACCAGGCCTCCGCATCTCGTCACACCTCATAAAGAGTCGGCAGCTGCTGCAAGGTACAGTAGTACAGGTCATTCTCCATGCAATTTAAAAAAGGACACAGACATACCGTCTTGTGTTTCCTGTGCACCAACAACCGGTCTTTTTGTGTGAATCGGCGAATAATCCACTGACTGCAGTTACCCCTGTCTGCTTTTTCTCCTCCCATCCAGCCACCAAGTCGAAGTGCGTCACTCCTCCACGTCCAGATCTCGCGCAGACTCCCCTGCATGTTGTGGTCAGGATCTCTGGGGCCACAGATCCATCTTATATTAAGACCGTCTGCCTCCCTCCTGCATGCCCACTTCTTAGTTCACTCCTTCCTCCCTGGAAAGTGCCCTCTCGTCCTCTCGTGAACTGCGACTTACACGTGCAACCACGACATCATCGCGCGTGTGACTCCTCCACCTTTCGACTGTTGACGACTGGCAACTAGAGCAGCACCTTCCGCAGTGTTCCGGACCATCAGAGACTGTCCTATTTCAGAAATAAAACCCAGCTTGCCCTTGCCAAGAACTTCAAACTCTCCATCACCTTTTCACCATCCACGACCAAGCATCTTCAGCTTCCATTTTGCTCTCTGATCGACCCAAATACCCCATCTCCCACAGAGACAACACTCGCAAGCATCCAATATGCAATACCTCAACATCATTTCGCTGCTCGTCGCAGCTTTCGTTTCGTGCGTCTCGCTCGTTTCGGCTCAATCCATCAAGACCGGCGTAAGTTTGACCTCGAGCGCTTCTCTGATCTCTGGCTCCGTCGCGACAGCAGCTAACTGAGCGCGCAGGACCTTGGCAATGCCACCGTCGTTGTGAACAATCCTCCTGGCGCCAAGTTCCAGGCCACTCTTCCCGACACCGCCTTCGACAAGGCCGCTTTCCCCGGTGGCGGCAATGTCAAGGGTAGCATCTCCGCTGAGGCCAGCCCAGACGGCATTGGTGTTTGGTTCAAGGTCTCGTTCAGCAACCTTCCCAAGGAGGGCGGTCCATTCAGTAAGTAGGATCGAACTTCCAGTTTGCACATTTTCAATTGAAAACCGGTCATTGAAAACTGTTGGTGTTCGGTGGTTAACAACGATGGCAGCATACCACATCCACGTCGACCCCGTTCCCGCCGACGGCAACTGCACCAAGACTCTCGCACATCAGGACCCGTTCATCCGCGGAGAGGATCCTCCCTGTGACCCCAGGTTTCCTCAGACTTGCCAGGTCGGTGACTTGAGCGGTAAACATGGCAAGATAACCTCGGATCCTTTCGAAGTCACCTACTATGACCAGTTCGCCTCAACGGCTGGCGGCATCGGAGCCTTCTTTGGCAACCGTAGCTTCGTTCTCCATTACCCCAACAAGACTCGCATCAGCTGCGCGAACTTCGCTCAGGCTGATAGCATCACCGTCCTTCCGACGACCCCGGTTTGCGCGGCACCGCCGGTTACCAGCGCGCCGGTTTCGACACCCTCGGGGAACGTCACCACACCCCACCCAACTGGCGGTGTCCCCCAATCCACGAAGCCACCCTCGAGCAGCACCCCACCTGTCACCGTCTCGGGCGGTAACACCGTGCAGATTTTGAGCGGTGCCTTCGGCATCATCTCCTTTGCGGCAGCTATCATGTTTGTGCTCTGATCTGGTTTTCGGACAAGGAGGAATCAGAAAGGGAAGGGAGAACATGAGGATTCTTAACTCGGTTTGACTGGACGGTCACTGGTTCGCTGCTGGAGGTTATTGGACGACATTTGCATTTTTCACCTGGCGTTTTGAGGCGTGCATTGGCGGTGTACTCGGCCTCGGGTGGAATGGACCCAGCTAATGGGATGTCCTCTTTAGAGGCATCAGATCTTGGGCTTCGCCAGTTTTTCCACTTTCTTCATTTGGGGGTTTTCTTCTCGGAAAAATGGCATGGAGGAGATACCATTCTCTCTACTTCTGGGATATGAGTTAGGCAAATAATGGAAGCTTTGGCATCGTATCCTTACTGATGATTGACCCTCACCGATGATTGACTTTTACCTGGGTTTCCCAACTTTGGCCTTGATTCGAAATTCGTTCCCAAGTTACTTAGATCCCTTTAATGAAGCCATGATTTCGGTATTGGTATTGTGGACACACGTAAGCCGGAGTTGAGGGCTGGGTGAGGGAGCTATCTGCCCTGCCAAGTGGTGAACCCGGGCGCGTCTCACTCAAGAATTGTGAACGTGCTTTCACGTCCAGCACAAGATCCACTTGATCGGATATGGTCTATAGTTCTACAAAAATCTGAAACAATCGCGACCTTGCTGTCCAGCACAACAGATGCCCTGAAATCACCCGTGGTGGGTCAGCTGTCATTAAGCTTTTCCCGAGGCGAAACCGCCTCAAACTTGAAAACGAGGTTCAATACTGTAGGGCTGAGCTAAAGCTAAGGTACCAGGTTTTTGAGTCTCACTTCATCCATCCGCTGCTCACCGGATCCGGCAGTGGGTGACAACCATAGTAGTCCTGGTCTTGAAGCAATCAAAGACCAAAGAAAAGAGAAAGCGATAGCAACCCTCAAGCCAAGCCATGTCGCTGCCAGCAAGTAGAGGGCAGTGCCAAGCTCGCCTAAACCGGGCGCTAAGCGGCACGAGCCGTGCCCCACTAAGTCTAGTCTAGAGACGGGGGAGACCCCAAAGATGCTCGAGAACTCGAGGACTGTCATCCACTCGACATCATCTACAGCTCTTTGCCAGATATACCGCAGTGCTGCGCAAATCACTCGGTTTTCTGTACGTAACCGACACGGAGATACGCCGATATGGGCGGCTCAGCGTGATCGTGTTGCACGATCAGCGGCCCGCGGCCACTCAGGCTCACATTCCGTCCTGACCGCCGGGTTCTTAATACGTGCTCATTATAGCCGGTTGTTCTCATTCGGTGCCATTCACGCTCTCTGGCTCCCCTCCCTTCAGCTTCACCGTCTAAACGGACGACATGTTATGTTACTTGTGTCCTCGATGGTTCAGACACATCCCCCACCGGGTAAGCAGACTCACCAAGACAGGCTAAGCAAAGCTGCTGGCGGCATCATCGGCACACCATGCCAAAGGACGATAGAGTGCTGATCTCCCCGCGCCATATTACGATCGTTCTATGACGACTTCGAAGATGCGGAAGGATTCCTTCGCAGCCGCAGTGAGATACACGCACCTTTCCTGCAGCAAAGGATTGGCAACATACCAGGCGCCTAACCTAGCGAGCCAACAACCAACAACTCAGCCCTGGCGAATCGTCGTTGTGGGTTGGGGCCCTGCACGTACTTCACGTTCGCGATAGTGTGTGTCGAGCACTGCAGACATCCCACATCCACACCTCCGCCCAGGCGAAGAAGACTGATATCACACGCATGGCCAATAGAGACTGTAGGTTCCCACCAACCGACTTGCTATGAAGGAGCGCCCGCCCAGATCGGGAGTGATTTCCATAGCGGTCAACGAGTCGAGATGCCCTTACTCCGCATGCAACCTAGAGCTGACGGTCTCGGCCAACAAGTCCCCAGTGTCCTCTGCAGCTCGAGCTGCCAACACATCAGCCCTGCAGAAGCCTGACCAGGAATATGAGCCTCGGAAAGTCACCAACTCGGACTCCTTTCCCTCCATCACGGCGGCGTTAAACGTTCTGTGTATCACGCTGCAGACTTGGACATTGTATTATGATGCTGCACTCTCTCTCACTCAGGCATATAACTAACCAGCTTTCTCAGGTCGGCCCTATCACATGCCCATTCTATGCTGACGGGTGACGTACGGCACGCATTTGTTCCTATCGCTATACATCATTCAACATGGCCTAGCAGCGACTCGGTGCGGACACACTACCAGTGCGGGCGAGGCAGAAAAAAAGACGGAGCAAACCGCAGCTCGCATGTGGATCACACTGTTCTGCAACAGGGAGGGGTGTATATGCTGTTGGTTCTCCAAGTGGATGAACTCATGATATTCGAGGACTGCAGACACGTCTGCGAAGACCCGACAATACACTGCGGGCTCCCGGCTTCAACGGTCCTTTGCTCGTTAGCTCATGATGGTAACCACCCGGACAAGCCTCCATGTTCTTCATTCGATCAAGACAAGATAGAGATCTCAGTCAGCGCAGGATATCCAGGGAAGCCTTATCCCCGAGCGAGTGGCATCCCTTCAAGATCTGCGGGCCACTCCAATGGCGGCACTACCGAAGTGCCGGTGCCGAAGTCTGTTCCTTCATGCGTCCCGAGTCAACACCATACCGCTTCGGGACCACGACCTGCATTCCCAAACATGCCCGGGCGCATGGCTCAGCGCGTTGTGCTGTCGTGTAGAGGGTGCTCTTGACCGCCGCTGCAGAGTTGAGCTTTACCGCTTCCGGGCAATGGTTGGCTTGTTGGGATGTTACTGCCCTGCTTGAACTAGTCCGTTGGAGTATCCGCGTCTCCTCTCACTGTTGGAGAAGATCTGTAGGAGGCTCACAAGTGTGTGTTACATTACTGGCCATGACAAAGCGGCAGCAGTAGCCCAGGAGCAGTGAACCCGTTACTTCTTCAGACCTCCATAAGACCATCTACTCCCCAAAATCCATGTGGGCGCACAGGCAGGCACTTCTACCCATACTTGTCCCACATCATTACCATGTTCAGGCTCAAGTTTCTCTCTCTTACCCAAGGCCGGAAGAAGAAGCGGTCTGTTAGTCAAGCGTTAGCTTCGACGGACGTGACAGTGCCTGTGATATGTCTTTCACGAGCAAACAGTATGGGCGAAGAACAAGTAAGCAAGCCTGGAACTTATTTTGATCCAATACTGATCGTGACTGTCCCCAGTGTCGAGTGAAGCCAACCGACCTATGCCCATTGCAGAGTCTAACGACCACGTCGTACAGCAACACTACTTGCCACACGACACCCGCCATACAGTGTCAAAGGAGGCACATGATACTCGGGACTCTTGCTATAGCAGGCCGGTAGAGGAGATCCGGCAGGAAGAATACCCCCATATGAATAAGGGTAAGCAAGTGTCTGCAAAAGAGAGCTTGTCACCATACTGACAAAGTCTCAGGAATATACCTAGATCACGGTGGGGCTACGATATACGCAAAGTCGGTAGTAGAAGCCTTTGCTAGCAAGATGATGTCGGGCCTCTATGGTAACCCTCACTCCGCCAACGAGCCAGCAAAGGTATCAGGAGACATGGTAGACGACGTCCGAGAACAAGCTCTCCGCTTCTTCGGCGCCGATCCACAACACTACGACCTCGTCTTCGTGGCCAACGCAACGGCGGGTATCAAGTTAGTCGCCGACACATTTCGAGATATGGCGGAGAAGACGCGGACACGCACCTTCTGGTACGGCTATCACAAGGAGGCGCACACGAGCCTGGTCGGAGTGCGAGAGTTTACCAACGGCGACAATCACTGCTTCGAATCAGACGACGACGTCTCATCCTGGCTCGATAACCCAGCAAACAGCAAGATCCTGCACCGCCGGAACCTCACCGGACTCGGCCTACTGGCATACCCCGGCCAGTCAAACCTCACCGGCCGCCGCCTCCCCCTCTCCTGGCTACGACAGCTGCGCGACTTCCAGCCCCTCCAAAACACCTACAGCCTCCTCGATGCGGCGGCGCTAGCCATGACGAGCCCGCTAGACCACGTCTTCTCCGACCCCGTCTCGGCGCCGGACTTCACCTGCGTCTCCTTCTACAAGATCTTCGGCTTTCCGGACTTGGGCGGGCTCATCGTCCGCCGGGACTCGGGCCACATCCTTGCTCTACGCAAGTACTTCGGCGGCGGGACGGTGAACATGGTCAGCACCATCGGCAGCGGCAGCGGTAGCGACGGGGCGTGGCACCGGTCCAAGGCCCTGGAGTCGGGCAGTGGCGCCCCCTTACACGAGGGGCTCGAGGACGGGACACTGCCGTTCCACAGCATTCTTGCCCTAGGGGAGGCGATGGAGGTGCACGGGCGGCTGTACGGGTCGATGGGGAACGTTTCGAGGCACACGACGGCGTTGGTGAGGGTCCTGCACGACGGCATGACGGCGCTGAAGCACCCGAACGGGCGGGCCGTGGTTCACGTCTACCGCGAGGAGGAGGACGACGGAGCGGCGTTTGAGGATGCCGCGAGGCAGGGCGCTACGGTTGCTTTCAATGTTTTCAAGTGGGACGGGACGTACGTGCCATACTCGACTGTTGAGGGGATGGCGAATGAGATGGGGATTTACGTCCGGTCTGGAGGTGAGTGGTGCCCGCGGATCCTGCTTTCGCTGGCACTCCCGATATTCCTCATCAACAGCCATCAGTTTGCTGGTCATGACCCCTCCCGCAACTGCGCAGAATCGAAGTCTAACCAACTGCACTCCAATAGGCATCTGCTGCCCGGGAGGACTCTTCAGCGCCCTCCGCTACGAGCCGTGGGAAATCGAACGCGCCCGATCAGCAGGACACCGCTGTGGATCGGACGGGTTGAGCTTGATACACCAGCTGCCGACTGGGTATGTTGTCAGTTACCAAGGGGCACCACCTTCACGGTCACCCTCTCTCCATCCTGTCTCGCAGCCCCAACAGACTACACAAGGCTAATACCTCCCCCCCCCCCCCCCAACAGAGTAGTACGAGCGTCCCTAGGACCCATGAGTACAATCAGCGACGTCCACGACTTCCTCTCCTTCCTGCGGAAAGTCTTTGTCGAGAAGGAGCACTGCCATGTCCCTCAGTCGATGACTATTCCCAGGGCGACGACCAAGGTACCTTTGGAAAATGACAACGCCAACAATCACATGAGCTCCGTGGCGCCTGCGCCTGTCCCGATGTTGAGTACTGTTGCGTTGTCTGGGTAGGAATTTTGATAGGGTAGGTCGGTCAGGTAGCTAGGTACTGCATGGACGTTTGCCTGCAGGTAGAGAGAAATTGTGTTTGTCATGCATGAGGATGTTTGCCTGCGGGCTGATGAGGTGCATACAGAGAGAGGCCAGTCGTTGGAGGGAGCGTGGGGGTAGCACATTCCATATTCACTGGCTCTGTTTTGCTCTGGGGTAACTGCCGTGTGGCGTTGATAATCGCTCCATGTCGTGGACTTTATGTCGATACAAGATCGATGACGGACGTGGCGCTGGACAACAAGTTGTGGCGACCGTTGAGAGGTGTAGCCAAACGTTTGGCAAGCGGACAAAGTGCAGAGGAGGCATCATGCGGGAGAAGTTTCCCTTGTGGAGTTCACATAGTTCTAGGATTTGTCTTGAAGTTTCGAAAATACGGTGGTCGAGCGGTCAATGTTTCCGGGTTGCTGTGTCTTCGTCGACTGGACTTGATCGTACGACTCCACGCATGGCAGTTCGTTTGCTTTCCATGCATTAGTATGTTACTTACACTCTTCAAAACCCTGTCCGGTGATATCGCTTACGGCTGAGGGCTGTTTTTTGAACAAAGTGGTGTACCTACAGTTGGATTTCGGCAAAGTTCTATGTCAGCGAAAAGGAATATGGTGGAGGATATTGCCCAGATTGATGGTGCTTGGTTCTATCCAGGCCTGGACCAGAAGACAGCGGCATCAGACCGCGTCCAACCATCCACTGTCTCTCCGAACTGCTGAGTGCTGGCAGCGGCCACATACATCTCCTGCAGTTCTCGCCGCGCGAGTCATTCCCAGCGGCCCATCCATCCGCAGAATGTGGGTTTTCGTACTTGAGTGGACACCTTTCTCAAGCCTGCATAGTCTTCTGCTCTTCAACAATCATTCCACGAGCGCCAGTGGTTTAGTGGTAAAATCCATCGTTGCCATGCGTGACTCGATGGGCCCCGCGTTCGATTCGCGGCTGGCGCATTCGCTTTTTGGACGATTTCTCTCGTTTTTGTTTTTCCTTCTGCTATGTGAATGTGGTCAGGGGAAGGCACTGAAGTTTCTTAGTCTCGAGTTCTTGTAGGACTTCGTGTGGGAGCAGGCCCCGTCGTGGTGGTAGACATCTGTGGGATTCGCTTCCAGAACCAAAGCGTGTTAACATGGCTTTGGGGGGCACGAGCCCTTGCAACAACAGGTCGGGGGTACGTCGTCACTCATAACAGACGCACGTGCGACTTGACAGGGTCGTTGCCGATGCAGGAGTGTTGGTGTGATTGTTTGAGGTTTCATGGCGCGAGCTGTAGAGCGATCCGACTACAAAAGAGCTGGTCCTACTAGAAATATGAGTGAGCCTGGGTGTCCATGAGTAAATTTGGGACTCATGGGGAGCCATCTGTCAAGATCCTGGCGCAAGCTTCGAAGCAGGGGCACTTGGAAATGCTCACCACTAGCATCCTCTGCTGCCCAATGTTATTGTCTCGTCATCGAGGAGATGGGAGAATCGGCGCAGCAGCCGGTTCCCCTGACTTACAAGTGTAGATCACGATCTGGGACAACCGGGTGAGCGACCTGGCAGCGAGATGTCCAGCTCTCGCGCGCATACCGCGATACAACCCCAAATCGCGTCGCATCGCATTCCAAGAATTGCGATTCCCCTTGGGTGGTATCCGCTCATCAGCTCGTTGCTCAGCCACGTCAACTGTCCGAGCGTACATATATATCGTCGTAGCCTCGCCCAAACTTCCAGACAGCCAGCCCTTCAACGTAACCATCGTCGATCCGGCAATTAGAAAAAGGACCCGCAACCTGCCACCGGTGTGAAGCAGAAAACCTGATACATGATGGAAGGCTGAAAAGAACCGTACATCAAAACCGTACATCAAAACCGTACATCAAAACCGTACATCAAAAACGGAACGTTCCAGCCTCCCGCCCTCCCGCAGGTTGCTAGTATGCTATGCACACGCCGGATTAAGCGCCGTCGAACCATTGGTCCGTGTTGAGACCAACAAAGCAAACCCCGACATTTGCGGGAGTCCCATTCGGACGCGAACATGCGGCACAGGCCCCGGATTTCAAGATATCCGCCGAGATGAGGTTGCACTTTGGCCGGGTACCGGGGTTGTCGCCCTACCTATATTTAGGTGTCGTTGTGCTGCTGCCCTCGATCTCGCGCACTTGCACGTCAAGATTTGTTGCGGCGCTGGAGATTTGGAGATTTGTAATTGCTGACATTCGCTTCAGGAGATTCGCACCGCATGGGAGAATTTAAACCCCTGAGATAGCCGGACAGGATTGAGATGCAAGCGCTTCTCGCCCCCATGCCGACTCGACTTCCCTTTTGAGGCTGCGGTATCTCCGGCGTTCTTGCTGAGCACGTAGTCTGCTCGATTGAGTTTGCTGCCTAATATCTTGATAACTGGAAGTTGTACACATTCGATGAACGTACCAAGAGAGTAGCCAACTTAGATGTGACAAGAATTGTAACTTGCCAGCGAGAGGGTGCCGCACTAGCTCAGGAAGACAGCTATTTAACTGTGTTATCCGCTTGGTAACATAGGAACACGCTTCTTGGTAGCCTTATCATGATTTTGATCCGTCAAGACCATATGAAGACTTGAAGACATCCAGCTGACGTGGGGGTCGCGACAATCTTGCACCGGGTTGACGCTGCTTCAACAGACGAACTGGTGCGTGAGCCCGTGGGCTCGTGTTGTGTCCGCCTGCTCGTACTATCTGTCCTGACAAAAGTCGCACCGCGTTGTGCAGATGCTTCTTGAGTAAGGAGAGGTGAATCCGCTCGTAGTAGTCGATCTTGAAATATGCCTACCGTGTGCCCTGGCTCGGAACGCTCCTTTAATGCTAACCTGCGGAATCCCGTTGAGCCGCAAGTTGGAGTATGTATCATCGTCTCAACTCGAATACATTGAATGCGTACGTGCTGGCAAAGTATAGTGCATGCTTTGTCCACCTGTTCGTCCGGCTTGAAGTGCAGCGTCTCATATGCGAGCTGCGATGTAACAGCTCGGGTGAGCCTGACGGGCGGGACAGAGCACCGGGATGGGTTGGTTCTGGCACGTTGGTACGCTGGCCGGCTGGCCCCTTGGAATGATCGCTGCGAGATGAAGACGGCTCAAGTCCCAATGGCGGGTCATCCACGGCTGGAGACGGTTCTGCTGAACAGTGCCCGGGAACCGGTGCCTTCTAGAACAAGGCTCGGATGATGCCGAGGCGGTTCCGTCCTTCTCGTCTCAGACGGCATGCCGAAGCCCGCAGAATGAGGCAGGACGACGGGAGGCGTTGCCGGGACAGAGGCAGGGCTGTCGAGACGGACGGCCCAGTCTCCAGGAAACCCGGATGCCACAAAGCAGACCGTGAAAGCCTGAAGCGCATCTTCCAGACAGACAGGTGCTGACTCTGCTCTTCAGCTCCCAGTGACCCGGAGACTCATTGTCGTTGCCTGGGCAGCGCTTGTGCTTTCAGCCAGTAGAGAACAAATTGCCTTATATTGCAGATTGATGCTCTCGGCGCTTTTCTCAGAGGTTGAGGAGGCTTTCAAGGTTAATAGCGTCATCGATCAATGGCGAAATTGAGCGAGCCTCGGACATTGCTGCTACCCCATGGTCGAGAATGGTCCATGGACTGACCGAGATTTCTGGCGGCCAGCAATGCAAAAGGACCCTGAGCGAACCGGGCCGGTCACCGATTTTGCCAGATGGAGGCGTCGAGACGAGAGCCAGAAGAGGCTGAACGTGGTAGAGTGTACAGCTTGTGTCGCATTCTGGCTAAAGGAGGATCAAACATCTTCGGCGAGGGATAACTCGACCTTATCGACCCACCATCAGGCTTTGGCATGCCCCAATTGCCAAGAGACCGAACCACAGTTGCTGTGCGTAATTCATGTTTCGACACTCTCTCGACACTTGCATTGTAGTGCTTCCGGGTGTGAAGGGATGTTGGGCATTACGCGACGGAGTCATCGAATTGGACGTGGTTCGAGGGAGTACTATAGGCATGTACATCCTTCCGGGCTTCCGAAATCCCTGTGAGATAATAGATCAGGTTATCAGGAATCTTGAGACAGTGTTTTCGAAGGATGCGATCCATATTGCTCCATGTTCCTGTAGGCTGAAGCTGGACTTTGGCAGCGCGGATGGGTGTTGACGCGGAAAAATCACAGTCGAAGGTTGTTGAAGGCTAGGTCCAGGTCCACATATTACAAGTCTGCAACTTGCCCCACCCGCCATCTGAGATAAGGTGGGCGGCAGTTGCCGGCGGTTGTGCCTTCCGCCAGCCCTGCAGGGGTGTGGGTTCAAGAAGCGACCCCACTTCCCGTTCGGCTCCGCCAACAAAGCTCACGCTCCAATCCATCGATTGAAGCTTCTGCTGACATTCCTTATTACCTCGCTCACACAATTGACGTCCAGCACTTCGCCATAATTAGCAACATCCATATCGTGTATTCTCAGTTTACGACAATCTTTCTGCTAAGCAAAAATGTTTGATCCATCAAGACATGGGAAAGCACATCAGATTTCAGTTCTGCCTTGCAGAGAAATTTGGCGGCTGAATATGGAATGACGGCCTTGTGCTTTGCCCTGAGCGCAATATATTCCAGACAGTAAACCCTGAAATCAGGATCAGAGAAGTCAACGTCCGACACTGACTATACAGGCGCTTGTTGCAACATATTCGCCTTTGTTTATAGCAACGTGGCGGCGTGGACTAACTCCACAGCATCTGTCGCATGGTCATGAGCGGCTTCACCTTACCTATCTCAGCGGACTCAGCATCGAAAGTACCTGTCCCACAACAGGCTTACTATTCGAACTTCAGACCCGTTTGATCATCCTCATCGGATGGATTTCGAAGCTTGCAGGGGCTTCCATAACGTTCTTCTTCTGCTGGACGCTATTGCATTGGCTGTGCTTGCCTGACCGGCCTTTGCAATCTTCGGCGAGTCCCCATGACTGATCGACCGCTAGGACCCCGGCAGAAGATCAATCTCAGATCGGCAACAGAACGGCTGCATTGCTTATGCATGAGCAGACCTCGACACAGGCCGGCACCCCCAGGTGTCCCACTCATCCCAACAGAGCCCTTTGCTCTCAGGGCAGTAGTGGATAGTTGGTCGTCCTTGGTGGCCATCACTGTCCAGATGGTCGTAATGAAGCTACCTTTACTGAGCTATGGCCTACAGCATTCCAGCCTGCTCAGCATGCCATACCCCGGAACTCCATCATCAAGATGTGGCCAACAGCACGGTGCAGAGAAGCATCGGAATGGCCGCCTGATATGCCCCTGCTGCATATAGGCAATTACGTGGGCCCAACAGACGGCGCGTACAGGCTGCACTGGAACCGGATACAGCAATAACATTGTTGGAGCACACCATCAAGCCCAGAACCGAACCGATTGGTCAATGCTTGATGGTTTGCCGGGGCTGCAAGGTACCCGGCCACCGTTCGTGATGAGCGGGCCGGAGTGTCAAAGTAGCATCACAGCTTCGATGGCCTAGTAGAGGCAACCATTCCGACAGTCCCGACTGACTGTCATGATTGTTCGAAGATTCCAAGAAGATCATCGCATGATCCAACGACCCTCTACCTCTTCATGTTCTCCCTCTAATGTCGGAGTCGCCGCGGACCGGCCCCAGAAATCAGCAAGACATGGTTCGCATCTCGTCGATCAGCTTCTGGAAGCTTTGCCAACCATATCCTGTCCTGCCGGGGTGCCAGCACTGAGATACCTGTCAAGATCGTCGACATGGGCACAATAAATTCCTAGCCAGCTGAGTCACATACAACTGCACTGTGGTCTCTGACAACTCGAGCGGCTTTTCCTACTGCCCAATGCCGGGATGGAGACTATGTCTGTGAAAATACCGGCAATACTGGCACAAGAGCATCTGAATTCAGGCTTGCGGCACTTCTCTCGAATTCCCTGAGATATACCAGCAGTAGAATCACGAGTTGATAACGGCCAAAGGATGGACTCTGTCTGTTGTGGTGGCGGGGAATGCTTGTCCCTTGCCTGCGCTCTGTGTGGGTGTTGACGCCGGCTCCTAAAATCGACAGGGGCTTGGCTGATCCCCCCAAATCCCACCCCCCATGCAGCTGGATCCTTGCTGATTGCTCTGCTGGCGCACCTTTTACCCCCAATCATCGTGGCGGTCCCTGCGCGATTAACTCCGTGGAAATTTGGTGGACAACTGTTCCCTCGACGCTCCGTCCTTTAATTATCTCAACTTGCTCATGGCGAAAGACAGGGTCCTGGATTCAAAGCACCAATTGGTCTTTCTCTCCGGGTTGCCTAGGATGACCGCGATACACAATAGCTTCAAGCCAAGACGGAGCGTCCAGAGATTTTCTGGTTCCCGACGCTGACCCGGCTCCGTGCGAGGGAAGCCATCAGGGACCAGGGCGCATGAACTCACCAGTGCAAACCTTCCCCCTGTGAGGAACTGCCTTGGTCCGGCCGAGTACATCCGGCTAACCATACTCTTCCGGACATGAGACGATCTGTTATGGCCATCATGAGCCCCAAGTACCCTCGCCAGGCCTGCACGGTAGGGTCTTGCGCAAGCAGAGCCCCTACAGGTACGCCTTGGGTGCTATAGTAGTAATGAAAGGCTATAGAACAGGTACATACTTCCTGCATTTACGTCTCACAACCAGCAATACACCAGCCACCTTCAATCTGGTGGGCTAATTTGTGATTCAACAGCGAAATAATCAGCTGTGAGTGGTGAGGATAATGCTTGCTGCATATCAGATCGGCTAATGATGTATCTAGGCGATTTGAGACGAGGGTCTACCAAACAAGCAGCCATGGTTCGTATCGTGGAGGAGAAGTCTTCCATTCGCACTCTGCAAAGCGGCCGTTTCAGCTTTTGGCAATGATGAAAGGATGAATTGATCCAACTCCATTTTCTAACAGCCATTGGATTTTTCCAAGTTAGCCTTTGGTCCATGGACTGGGACTGAGGAATTTGGAAGCAGCCCAAAGCACTGTTGACAGGTCTCTGTCACCCGATCTCGACCATCTTGCAGGTCCGTATCAGCGCTAGTTCTTCCAGAAAGGCGTGCATTTCGACAAACCAAGAATTCGACTGTTGCTACCTCGCTCACACGGAGGTTAATATAACTCTACCCATCATCCATTTTGCTTTCTTGCATATGATAACAAGCAGGGCACTTCGAGTCTTCCTGTGCCAACAAATGCACATCCAGTTACCATCTCCTGGAGGTCCCCAATATAAACTGCACAAGCGCGAGTTTTATAAGCCATCTCGACACCATTGTCTGATCTCCTTCAAAACCAACTACACTCGCTTTTTCTTCGATAAATACTTTGAAGCCCTGCTTGCTCTATCCAGCGCAATCTCGATTCCAGCTATCCCTGAAGCGTCTGGCTGTGCACGTGGTCAGGTCCTTGAGAGAGACGTGTTCCTGGACAACAAGCCACGTCGTATCCCCGGAATAAAAAGCAAGGCAACATACGACTGCCCGCCCTCGTCTTCTGACTAGACGCGCTGCGTGGATAGGCCTTTTATGCGCCGCCGGCCTGCTGGATTCCTGTGGACTGGACCGTCCCTAGCGTTGTGTCATTTGCTCCAACTGGACCGTCATCTCTGATCGATTGGACCCTTGACCGGGTACCCTGGCGCTGCTTTGGGACAGGCATCTTCGAATCCGTGGAGGTTGTTCCCTTGGTGGCTTACCGCCATTCCCGTCATTGACGCCGCCCGTGGGCTACTAGAAAATCCTAGTGTTAGGAGGCTGACGAGCTATATGCGTCGTGGATTGCATTGGCTTTTCCTAAGTTAATGCCTGACGTTATTGCTTATCCAGCACTTGCAGCAGCATCCCAGTACCGGCACAACAACACCCCCGTACCATAAAACAACGGGTGCCCCCCCTCGACCTTCGAATCAACCCCATGGTTCTAAGCCCTTCGAGACTCCAGCATACCACCAAACAAACACACAACTGGGTCGAGTCAGACAGTTCCAACGCACATTCACCTCAACTACTGTACTTACGACTCGCCATCGCTCAACCCCATCCACGTTGTCAAAGGGAGAGCGCGCATCTGTGTACCCGCCGACTAGACGGTTGCATTGGTATTGTTGGTACCAAGTCATCCCAGGCTCATCTTGGCTGGTACGCCTTTCCTCCTGCACGCCATATTGCACGCAGCCCCCCTTACGGTCTCAAAACCTTCACCACCTCGACCTCACCACTTGGTGCTCCATTGCCAGCCAAGAGGACTTTCTTATTGTTGGTTCGACTGCCGTGCCGTCCAAGCATCTGGAACGTCGTACTTCAACCTCCAAAAACAGCAGCTGCATGACATACCCTGCTGCACGCATTCGGTCCCGATCAAGAACCAAAAAAAGCCTGGCGAGCGATCCGTGTGTCGCCCTCGAAGACGAAGAACAAACGTCAGTGCTTATTCCACAGTAACCTCCGCATTTCTGGCCGTCCTTACTCCACGATTCGGCTCCTTCCAGGTCCCTTGTGGTCGCCTCCGTATCCGGACTCGGCCCCTCTCAACCACACTGATCCTGGCCAGCGACACCTCGTCCCGTGTCTGATCGGACCCTTGCAAGGAACAGCCGCCACTGCCAGGTCAGACACAGACCGGGCCTGTATTTTAGTCGCCAGTCAGATTGCTTGATTCTCCCGCCCCCCCATTGCCGCAACGGACAGCCACTCAGACGTCTACATCCTCCCTATTGGTTCTTCATCTTTCGCTACCTAACTTCTGTATTGTCTACAGTCTCCCATTTCCTTGCGCTCTCCTTTCGCGCTCGAGCATCGAGCAAAACAGTCCCTTCTTCGTCAGCTATCTTAGTCCCAAGAACAACTGCTAGACACCCGGGTCGACGTCGACATTCACATTGTCGATATCGGTCGACGAACGAAAGAACGATAGAAGGAGAACAGCCAAGGAGCCAGAACCCGAAACATAGGACTTGGAACCACCAGACACTCGGCCTTAGGATATGCTATAAGGCCCCGTTACGCCCGCAATAACCACCAATATCACCAGGCTCTGGAACTTAGTCGACCAAGGTCTGCCTCCCACAGACCCGCCGTTAATACCTGACCTGTCTCTGCCCCGCATACTCTATCGCACCTGGTTGCAACTCGCCCCGGACCATCCTCATACCAGCCCTGGCAAGAGAAGCCTCGAGAGTTGTTCATGGCAGTCGTTGCTCCACCGCCTCTGAAATCGAACCTGGACTTCTGGACATCTAGCGACTCCGCTATATATCCTGTCCATTCACCAGGGCCCATGACAGACGTTATGTCGTATCAGTATCCGCCTCCGCCGTCCCAAAACGGCGCAGAGATGGAAATGCCGCCATCTGGCTACGTGCCAAACTATTCAATCCATCACCAGCCACCACCGGGAATGGATATGCGACCCAACCACGACTCGGGGAATTCGATGACCGAGCGACGAGATTCTTATTCCGATTCCATGAAGCTGAAGAGATCCATGTCGACACCTAGCGTACGGCCGCCGCAGGCACAGTCGCAACAGTCGCAGCTTTCCCAGTCACAGAATGCTGCTGCTGCTGCTGCTGCTGCTGCTGAGCAGAATGCGCTGAGCCTTGCCGCGGCGGAGAAGAGAAGGAACAAACTGGGGTACCATCGCACTTCGGTCGCTTGTGGTAAGTATCGCGACGTCCCGAGACCCCTTAAATCGCTTGCAGAATTGTGTTGGGAAGGGCTAACAGAGCTTGCTTCTAAGGGCACTGCCGCAGACGAAAGATAAGATGCATACCGTCGCCCGCAGATGCTCAGGGGCGGTGCATCAACTGTATCCGTCTGAAAAAGGAATGCAGCTTCTTTCCGGTGGACCAGCAGCCGCCGCAAGACACGAGACAGAAGTCGGCGTCTCGATCCTCGGTCGGGCCGAAACTAGCCTCTGCTTCTTCATCTCCTGCGATGCAATCGGGACTGCCGCCTGACATGCACGGACAACAAGGATACTCGCAACTGTCGATGCCATCGATCCAGAACATGGCACCGCCCATGAAGCCGCAAGGAACGGAGAGCTTCTCTCCAGAAGCGAAGAGTAAGTTGAAGAAGAAGGAAAATCCTACCACTGCCCCTTATAGCCTCGCTAACAGCGCAAATAGTGCCGTCGAGTGCGTCCACTTCTCGAACTTTCGAGTACGGGCACACGGGCATGACAAACTGGATGTCTGCGGACGCCAGCCCGAGCTCGTCGAAGCCCCACGACATGAACTGGAGATATCCAGCAGAATCACCGATCACGCCTGCTACACCCGCCTTTTCCCCATACCCAGGGCAAGGGCCACCACCCTCAGCAACGTGGAGCGCCTCGGTCAGCGGGGACACGTCGGGCCGGGAAGAAATGGCATGGTCAACCTATCCAGCACCTCCAGCCAGGTCTCTCTCGTTCGGTTCGGATAGCATGGCGGGCCAGCACCAGCAATACCCTCCAATCTCGCAGATGGGGACTCACTCGAGCCGGCCGTACGATAGCAAATCGGCATCCATGTATCCGCCGCCGATTGCGACTACGATCCCGGGAATCGAGACCGTTCCGGGAACGACAATGGACCACCACGTCTCCCTGTCGGCTGGGGCGGTCCCGTCTCCTCATTACGCGACGTGGCAGCAGTACTCGTACCCCAAGCCCGGCGAAAACTATGGGACGTGGTACGCCGACGGAGGTGGCCAACAACCGCTTGGTCCGGGAGAGGCTGTCCACCACTCAAATGAACATCAGCCACCGGGCGGTAGCATGTATTATGCCGAGCGGTGAGGCCGAAGAGGCAACTCGCCCGGGTTAGACTGAGAGCTTCCGACAAGGGGTTCGAAGAATAGGAAGCGGCAGCACTCCGAAACACATCTAACAGCACTTGCGCTCTCATGACGAGGTTGGAAAGACGAAGCAGCCGCAAACGACAATACCTATATGAAGATTGGAGAGCTGGAAAGACCTGACAAAAAGAACTCCTCGCCGTACCCAAAAAAAAACCGACTCGCCCATCTCCCTTCTCCGCACAGCGCGAACACCCAATCTATATCCTGACACTGATCGGCATCTGTTCTGGCAGTGTCCAGGCGACAGGAAGACCCGTACGAGCTTCTCAAACATCGCTTCGATTTTTTTGGTGATTGAGGCCCGCGGTGTGTCTGAGCGTACCGCAGTGCTTCGACCGGATTAGGGGATTTGCGACACAAGTCGTGCCACCAACACCACAACGGTTTGGAGATCATGAACTCCTCGAGAGAGAAAAAAAAAGACACAAGATCCGTTCCGATGCAACTCCAGCCAGCCAGCCTGCCTGCCTGCCATGGGCGATGTGGCTCAATTAATACTTCAACATTTCAACCATCAGCCACAACAGAGCCGAGTATGGGCACACGTCAACCTCTACACCAACAACCACTGGTGATGGACAACACTTCCAGTGCGACAATATCTTTCGAGCTTTGCATCAACAAATGCGCTTCCCTCTTTCCTCGATTCGGGTTAATATAACTGTCAATGCCGGATTTTTATCCCTCTCTGCTGTATAGTGGGCGAGGAGAGCGAGCTTAGCCGAAGATGGTCCTACTGGAACACCAACAATAGCGCGATATAACATTAAAGGAAGAGACCAGTTAGCGGAAGGGGAGCTTATTGGCGTCCGTTAAGACTGTCGTGGTTTTAAGCTTTTTGTTGGGCTAACGAAAGCATTCCCTTTCCTTTGAGAGAACATGGAAGGATATGCAGGTGGTGCTCCAAAAGGAAGGAACATGGATGACAACCCCCCGTTACCCGCTGCCATGGATCATAATCGGATGAGTGGGTTTCGGCTAGTCCACCTCGTTGGTATCGGGTATCGGGTCGTATGCACGCATCACATCCCCTGCATGGAAAGTTACCGGATGGACAACGGGTAGCGGCATGTCGGATTTGGTTTGCGTGGCACGACGCAAGGGCGGAATAGACGATATCATAGAAACGGAAAGGAAGATGGTGTTAGGGATAAGGGACTGGGAGTTGAGGGGGGGTTCGACAAGGGATGGAAGAGGACACGGCCACTTACACCGAAACCGAAACGGCCGCTTTGCTCCACTGTCACAGCCGCTCCGGGGGGTTCCACCACGCCGGTTAGCTACACCACCGACACTTAACGAGGTCCATTGGGCATGGGTTTGAAGGGAGGAAAAAACTGCATTGGGAAAGAGGGGTGGAAAAATCCGGTGGCTGCCTCATTTGCTTTTCGTTTGTTTGATTGCATTTCCTTTCCTGTTGCTGTTTGTCTATATTCTCATCTGTTATTATGATTTCTTGTTTGTTTTATATGATGGGACAGGGAGGGAAGTGGAGGACAGGGGCCGGATGGGCAGGGAATGGATGATATAAAAGCCATATTGTTTCTCCTTATGCTTCTTGCACATTGTAATTGTCAGTTTTTGTATACTTCTCACTTCTCGGATCTTGTCTTCTGAAGGCTGAATGCGTCACGTTTGCTTTGCTTGTTTTACACTTATGTAATGGTTGTCGAAGGCACATGCAAACGGTGTGCATGATGTATAAGTGAGAGCCCGAAAAAGGGGGACAAACTGGCGGATGTACTTGTATTGGGAAAACTGCCTTAGTTCTGTGCTTTAATGATTCTCGACGTCGTATCGATCTCCGACAGCCTAGCAGTGTATTTAAATCCAGCATTCACCTCCAGTATGCTTGCCTCTCGTCATCCACGCAATGCCATCACAGAAGTGAGACTCAAAGCTAAGCGAGATACAGGTCTTACGATTGACCTGCAGTGTTTCTCGAATCCAGTATAGCCCCAAGCGATCTTAGCACTTTTCTTCTTCAAGCCAAAACACCAATGCCGGCACGTAACGATCGGCTATCACACCGCATGAACCCCAATGCAACCTGCCAAACTAGCACAAACGCCTTCGTAGCTTCGACATGTCATGCTGCCGTACAAACAGAGTTTGAGACTAAGGTAACGCTGCCACTCATACCGCGTCCAATAAACGATGGAGTCTTGAAAAGGGGTGGCTTTCCCCGCACTTTCCATATCCAAGCACCTGGACCTTGTCTGAGATCCCAGAGTCCAGGACTCCCGTCATTGCGAGCAAGGGTTGGTGGAGAATAGATAGCCCCGAGGCTTGTGTGCTAGTTGCGCGACACCAGTCATCATGGGCGCCGAGTAGCCACGGCATGCAGCGGGCTGACACCGCCGTCCTCCATCCACCTGGTAGTAAATTAGTGCTTCCCCTCCCAGCGACGCAGTTGAAGGGGTCCTTAACCACCTGCTGGTTTCAATGCCGGTCAGATGTTGCCCCAATTCCATCATCCCGGAAACGTCAGTTTCATCGGCCCAGGACCCATCCTTCTGGTTCATCCCTCCATCTATTCCACACTTGGAAACATAAGTCATCCTCCTCCCCCTTAACCGCCCCTCCCTGCTAACTCACAAACTGCCACAGCAACACCATCAAACTGACATAAGCCCCCAGACTCAATGCCATCAGCAGCGCGACCGTATTCCCGCTAGTGCGGAACTTCTTCTTGACCACCACCACGCTCCTCCTCCCCACCTCGCCCGCTCGTCGGTCAAACTCGTCCTCGGTGGTGGTCTCCTCCACCTCGTCGTCGAAGAACTGCCTGTTGCCCTCGTAGCGGCGGTAGGCGGCCACGAGCATTATGGCGGCGCCGTAGACGGCGAAGAGGGCGCCGATGGTGTAGAACTCGGAGGTGAAGATCTTGAGGATGATGAGGCTGAAGGAGAACTGCGATAGGGCGGTGCGCATGTAGGCGCCCTCGAAGGTGCGTTGGGCGGCGCGGACTTCGACGAGTCTGAGGGGGGTTTGTGAGTGAGGGTTCTTTCCTTTAAGGGGAGGGATATGGATGAGGTGTTCCAAGTAAGGGACTATGTTGAGGATGCTTGGGTGTAAGTGACTGTTGGAGTAAGAGGGATCTCACTCTTGGCTTGTCAGTACAACTGATCTTGCCCGATGAAGGCGCAGGTGCAGATGGTCCTCTTGATGAGGGTGGAGTGCCTGTTGTTGTGGTCAGTATATCTTACCATGTGGCATAGGGACAAAGAGCGCAGTAGTCATAAGCAGGCATGCGTCACTCACCCCTATCATGTTGTTCATGATGGGCGATTCAGTCTGTCGCTCTCACGGACGACAGAGTGCACAAGACTAGGCGGTTCGCTCTTGGTCTCAGACTAACACAGTGATGAGCACTGGTTCAGACGAATGTAGGCCAAACCAGCAGATAAGCCTTGAGCTCAAAGAAGATGCAGGATGTCATTCACACTGAGCACCTCATGGTGAGGATATCGTGACCATTTTCAGACTCCCCTCCAATGACCGTCCCAGATCAGATTGCCCAATATCGAACCAATGAGCGTCGACTTCCCCAGGATCTCCACTCCCATTGCCAAAGACATGGCCCGTGCGGCAAAGGCGACAGGGGTCCGTTCTAGCTGCGTGGCCCTTTGGAGAGCTGTGGCTTGGCGAGGCCGAACTTCCAATTGACAACGGCGTCACTTTCACTCCTCCGCAACAAACCTCCCCTCCCCGCAAAACCACGACACAACAAAACCATGGCGCCCAAACGACACAATGCGCGGGACATCACCCCCTCGGCGGCAGCAACGACGCAAGCCGGCCCGACCACGGCAGGAACCGCACCGGCCAGCGCCGCGGACAAGTCCGTGACCTCGTCCTCCTCGAAGCAGCTGCACAAGGTGTCCTCCTCGCTGGGTTCGTCGAAGGCGAGCTACGCGCAGATGATCAAGAGCGTCTGGAGCTACTACCTCAAGAACACGCCGCAGAGGACGAGACTGATTGACTCGTTTATGTTGTTCTTGGTGGTCGTCGGCGCTTTGCAGATGCTCTACTGTGTTCTGGCCGGAAACTACGTGAGTTCTATCTATACAACGGGGCGCGTAGGAAGAAATGATGTTTCCGGTGCTAACAATGCTGGATATATAGCCCTTCAATGCCTTCCTCGCCGGCTTTGGCGCTACGGTCGGACAGTTTGTCCTGACTGGTGAGTTGATCAACTGGCAGCCCCGGTGCAGCTCGCTCTCCATACTGACACATTACCTTTACAGCTTCTCTCCGCATTCAAACCGCCGAAGCCAACAAGTCCGACTTTCCTGCCGTATCCCCCGAGAGGTAATTGCCCTCCTACACCAACCCTACCAGCGGCTACATATATTGATACTCTTCTCACAGGGCCTTCGCCGATTACGTCGTCTGCAGTCTGATCCTGCACTTCTGCTGCATCAACTTCATCAATTGAGCAGCCCGTCACGATCGTAGGAGGATTTTGAAAAGCCCGAGTTGTTTTTGCTGCGAGTCTAGCGTTGCTTCACTGCCATAAGGGAGGGCATGGTCGTCCATGAAAGAAGCCCCATGGATAACAAACAAAGCATGTACAATTACAGGAGTTCAAGGGGTATGATATGAAAAGGCACCTAAAAGATACATTCGCAAATGACCTCACGTCCCTGCTCCCTCTTACTGCCCTTCTCCTTCCCCTTCCGCCGCCGCAGCCGCAGCCGCTGCAGGAGGAGGTGGAGGTGTCTCTCCTGCCTTCGGCGGCCCTCTAGGTGGCGGACCACCAGCCTTAGGCGGAGGGGGAACGGGCGTCTTCCTCCCACCATCGCCCGGACCGTCCAGTTCCCTGCTCTTCTTCTCCTCCTCCTTAAAATAATCGTCAATCAGATTAGGCGCTCCACTGTGATGCCGTTCCTTCTTCTTGCTCCTCGGCGGCGCCGTCCCAGCCGCGGGCGGCGTGCTTGTACTAACCATCTGCGCCGGCACCAAGAAATCCCCCGCCGTCTGCGGTGGTGGAGACGGCGACGCAGCAGCTGGCACAAACGGACTCGACCTCCCCGACCCCGACCCCAACCCCGCACCACCACCACCACCACCCCCCATAGCAGGCGTAAACCGGCTCTGCGCAGCTCCAGCCCCACCCCCACCCCCAGAATCAAGATCAAACATCGTCTCCCCCGGCGCGCTAACGGGCTCGCTCAGCGGCGCGGGCAAGCGATGCAGCGCGCCGTACCCGAGCACGCACCCCAGCGCGCCCTCGCCGCCCCAATCCCGGCTCGGCTGGATCGTCACCTCGCGCGTGACGTCGTACTCGTTGTTGTACACGTACAGCCTGAGGGGACGACCGATGTGGTCCTCCACCAGCTCGCTCAGCCCGCCTTCGCCGTGGAGCACGCCCTCGGGCGTGCCGAGGATGTAGTCGCTGTAGGGCAGGAGGCCGGCGAGGTCGGCGGGGGAGTTGGCGGGAACGTCGAGCACGTGCCAGATGTTTGAGACTACCGAGAGGGGCGTCCATTGGAGGGTGAGCCCGAGAGAGGCCGTGTCGTGGGGGACGGGGATGTGCATTGCGCGCGTTCGCTGGCCCTGTGAAGGGTTGGGATGTTAGCATAAGGGAGGTCTCGGGGGAGGGGAGGGGAGGGGGAGGCTGACCTTTGCGCTCCAGAGGCCGAGCATGACGGAGCTGCCGGCGCAGTTGCGCACTTCTTGGGCGAAGAGGCGCGGGTCGGAGTCGTCCTGTGGTTCACGTCAGCCGACAAGAAGCCTGAGATGGATAACAGTCAAAGTAGCTCACAATAATGCGCCCATTGATGCCGACGATGTAGTCGAACCACGGCTCAATGCCCAGCTGCAGATTCTCGTTCCGCAGCACCTGGAAGCCGAACGCGCCATAGTTGTTCGCCTTATTTTGCGGCGTGTCGCCGTCAAGACGGGATATGAAGCGGTTGAGGGCGTTGAACATTGTGCTCTGCTGTTTATTGAGGTGGAATGATTGGATTGGATCAAACGGAGAGCATCAAGGGGCTTGTTATGAGGACGGGATGTGTTTGGGATGTTGATGAAGCTACCCTGTCATTAAAGGGAGCTACGTCAGCCTTGGGCAAGCTGAGGCAGTGGAGCCGCTAGTACTAAATACCCGCTAGCAAGCCTTACCCTAGCCTTGTGCTAGCGTCAGGTATGTTTGACGCCGTAGTTTCGACCTCACTGAAAACGGTTGACAATCAACGAAACTGTGCGCAGGAGGTCGTGCGCTATGCTCCTTCTCCGGAATGATGAAAACTGAACTTCGAAAAGCTACGGCAGCGCGGGCTAAGCCACAGCTCCGACTCCTCCTAATCCTACAAAGCCTTGACGATACTCCTCTCATCAAAGATATCCTTCAGCAAACCCTGAATGCATCCCTCCCAATCCAGCTGGCCCATCGCATACGTCGACTCAAAAGCAAAGATGCTCAACTGGCTGAAAAACGGCCTCAATATCTTCGCGACCAACTCATCCTTCCGCTCCAAACTGACTTCATCACTAATGCCTCCCGGTCCAAGGAGTGTCCGCCTGACTGGTCCGACAGTGGCTGTGAACTCGGCCAGCGCTCCGTGCCCGATCATAGCAGACCCGAGTTCCTCCGATAACTCGTCCACGAGCGCGACCGGCTGGTAGTTTGACGGCCGGTACACGGCGTCGATGGTGTCCGTGACAAACAGCCATTCGTGCAGCTGGAAGTCATCCGGTGCAACGCAGACGAGGAGATCGAGGAGCTTGCACGCCTGCAGTACTGAAGCGTTATTGTAGGTATCGGATGATGTGCTGTGGTCGGCAGCAACGACGGAGGATATCGCTGCGTGCAGCTCGGCGTTGATGATGGGCCACAGAGGCGCGAGGTGGATGGGACTGGTTCTGAGCACGAGCGCCCGTACGACCATGTACACCTCGGCTCGTGTTGTGGACGAGGGAGAAGATGTGGAAGTAGCACCCATCAGTTCCACGAGCTTATCGAGGATTGTAGGGAAGTCAGTGACAAACGTGTCTTCTGCCGATGCTAGGATGAGCGTGGCTATACGACGCAAGTTCAGCTGGGTCTTGCGGTCAGCTTCAAGTCGGGCAGACGTAGCTCCCACGCCGAAGACGATGCCTGCTGTGGTTGGTGGCGCGATACGGCTCACAATTTCGGGGAGGCGGTCCTTGTCGGTGATTATCCACTGGCGAAGGAGTGGGAGCCATTCGTTTCGAATGAGGGATAAGTTGGAGCCGAAGAACCGCCCGTCGTTGAATACATCACCAACATCCTTCTTCCACGACTTCTGGTTATTTGGCAGCCTTGATAGTTCTTGGAGCAGCACCAAGGTACTCTTGGACACTGTATCAGGGAACGACTTTGACCGTAGAGCTGGGCCAATGACGCTCGTCGATATGGCGGTAGCGGCGGTGAGGACTCGATCCGGCTCGACCAGAATCTTGGGTAGATTCGGCACGATAGATGAGAGTATGCCCACAACGTCGTCTGCGCGCTCTGCTGGCAGTCTGTGGCCAGGTAATAGCCCGGACGCGCTGCTGAGACGTTTCTCCGAGTTCCCCGTAGTCGAGGTTTCCGCAATAGAGGGTCTGGTGGTAAATATGGCAGTGAGGAGTCGGAGGAAGAGATCCGCAAGTTCCCTGCGCATCTTCCGCTGCTCCCCGAAGTTGGTGTTGTCCGCTTTCTCGCCGAGAATGGCGGCAAACTCGAGCAAACTTGGGAGAGTCTGACGGTGCGGGAAGGGGTTGCCCAGTAGATCCCTGAGGAACGTCATGCAGTCCTGCCATATCTCATCCATCGAGTCGTCCTCGAGTGTCTGGGCGTAGTCAACCAGGAAGATGACGATATCGGTGTCTTGAAGCTCAATGGTGAGGGTCGATCTCCTAGAAGGATCCAATGCACCAGGGTTGGTCCGACTGTATATGGCGTTGAACAGCGCCGGTACTGTGTGCCTTGGACGAGAACCGTCTAAGGCGGGTAGCAGTTTTAGTACCTCGTTGTACTGCGTAGAATCCGGGCTACTCAACGACGAGCGCCAGATCCCAATGACGGTTTCCAAACACTCCAAGGTCTCTGCGGCAAAGAGGTGTTCAAGAAGCCTGCGAGCCCTGTTTCTCATCCGTAGAGACGTGTAGGTAAAGGAGGCTGCGGATGTCGCGTCCTGAGCAGAGGAATCCCTACCCTGCCCCCAGGACCAGATGGTAAAGCAAATACGCACTGCATCCTGGAAAGCAAGTAAAACCGTAAGGCGGTCATTGGCCGTGGCACTCCTGGACTGTGGAGCGTCTGACGAGAACACCCCTGACACCATGTTACCGAAGAAACCCTGCGGCTGATCCGGGCTCTTGACAACTTGGGCTCTGGCCTCTTCAGCCAGCAGCCTGTCGTGTCCTCTGGCCAAGACTTGTTCAAGACCATTGAGCAGGGAAATAAGGGTATTCTCCGGGACATTGAATGCTGTGCCTAAGGTCGGGTTTGGATCCCGGAAGACGTGCTTCAGGCTGGAAAATGTCTCATCTATCTGAGCGCAGAAGGTCTCAACAAGTGGTATTAACACTTGGAAGATAGAGTCGGTGTAAAGAGGAAGGCACTCGCTCATGAAGTTGACCCAGCTATCCAGTACCGGTCGACTAGTGGGAGAGCTGAGTCCGGCCTGGATACATTTGAGGAGTGTTGGAGGTGGCGGAGGGTGCCTGGTTGGTGGTTGCTCAGAGGATACAGACGATCTTAGGCCCTTCGCATGATCGATACTCATGGTGCGCTGTTTTTCGTTTGTTGGAGACATGGGCAGTTCAACTGGCAGGGTCTCGCGAAGTTTGAGGGAGGCGAAGACGACGTCCAGCAGCAGGACTTGGATGTAGGGGTCGGGCCACTGAAGTGACTGCGTCAGCCTGTCGATAAGCAAGGTTTCCAGATGCAAAGCCGAAAGTGGTTCCGCATAAGGACTCAGAAGGAGTTGCTGTAGAACGGTGAGAGCACAGCGATAAAGTTGGGTGATCCTGTTCTCTCCCTTATCGGGAATGTTTTCACAGGCGATGCATTTCAAACACGCGTGTACGAAGAACTCTTGTAGAGTTGCTTCGCCTTCAGCACCGGCTGGATGATTGTTAGCTTGGAAATTCAGTTCATAACATGCAGAGCTTACTGATTTGGGAAAGAGAGGGAAAGTAGGCTTCCGAGGAGACTGTTTTCCTCGCAAGAACCCCCCAAACTGCATCTGGGGCCCAGCGCAAGACGTTGGACAAGGCACGGAGGTAGTACAATGCCAAGTCCAAATCGTCGTCCTCCGTGAACTGTACCAGCCCAGGTGTTGTTCCATCGGTTGTTGTTGCCGGCTGCCTCCTAAGGACCGGCAGATCTAGGAGCTTCAATATAAGGATTTTAAAGACCCTATGCTTCGTTAGAACTGGTATCAATGACAGGCTTGATGCACCTACTTATCCGTCCCAATGAGCCCATTCAGCCAACTCTTCGCCGTCATGAACAGCTGCGTCCCATCATCGACAAGTGCATCCAACATTAAGAGAAGCGGTCGGGTGAGCATCACGTCATAGTTATCCATTCCGGCAAGGCGCGGTGGGGCTTTGAGGTCGCCATTAGGAGTCTTGGGCCCTCTTCTGTCTGCTCCTGAAGGGTTGTCCTGGAGACTGTGAGCCCAGAGGACAGTGAAACTCCTGCCAGACTCGGCGGGACGGGTAGCGAATATCCCGGTGGTGTCATTTCTCAACATTAATGAGCAAATGGCTGCTTCGATATCTCGGTTTTGGGGAGTAAGAGCGGTTTGCAAAACCCAAAGGTTGCGCACCGTTTCCACATGATATTTCGGCTCGGAAGCTGAAAGAAAGACCCAGGCATGCCGAACTAGAGGGTCGACTAGCTCAGATAGCTGGACAGTAGTTATTCGGTTGCTTGAGTGTAAATGGGTGGAAATGGTCAGTGCAGAGGAAAATGTGCTGAAGGGCAACACGTTCTGCGACGAGAGACAGTGATGGAGGGAAGACATCAATATGCTGACGTCGAATTCAGCTTGGTGTGGGATCTTTGAAAGCAGGAGTAGGAAGATGCGACTCTTCGCGGCCATGTCCTGGCCGAACTCCTTCTCGTTCAAGCTTCCACAGTTGTGGGTGGATGCTTTCTGTAGGAGTAACTCCGCAGCATTCTGCGGCACGAATGGAGGTGGTGCAGCTTCCAGGTTCCCCTGCTCGTTGAGGTAAAATGCCTTGATCTTCTTGAGTATCTCGACGTTCGGCATGTCAGCCAAGGTTTTGGCCGCAATGGCTGGAGTTGACTTGTTGCCGGCATTCAGGGGAAATGCCCGATCAGGGATAATCTCGAGTAAGTCTGCAATGACAGCGAGCACTCTGCCGTTCACGGATGACTGACCTCCCTGCACGGAATTCAAACTCATCTCCCTCTCTTTAGCCTCGTCAAGCATACACAAGACGGCCAGCGCAGTGAGAGGGGCGTGCACGGTGATCATCTCTTCTTCCCTTATGTTGAAATGTGTCATAATGAAGCTGACGAGATCGAGCTTATCGTTGCGATCTGAGACGGATTGGCTCCCGGGGACTATGGCTTGGGCCATTAAACGGAGAATCTCGTTGTAAATCAGGCCGCTCTCTACGCCATCGAAGAACACGCTTGCACTCCGCACGACCTCAGTAAAGTCGGTTTTGCTGCGAGCCTTGGACTTGAACCGTCGCACGCTGTCCACGATGGGAAGGAATACTTCCGGGACTACCAGACCGCCAATCTCCCACCGATCCATCAGCGAGAGACATATCCGGTATGGTCGCGCTTTGTCTGCAGGATTGTCATCCTGACTGTCCTTGATCATGGCCAGAAGTGCTTTGGTAAGGGGCTGGAGTCCATACTCTTCGAAGTATGTGGTCCTCGACATAAAGTAGCCCTGCTGATTTCCTGACACCGAACTGGGCGACTCAAGCGCGCCATCTTGATCCTGAGACGCTGGTTCTGGACCAAGGAGCCATGTCCAGAGCCGTCTGTTGAGGCTCATGTCTCGCCGTAACGTCACCGCGGCAGCTGCACGAAGGAGCAGCTCCAGATCGGCACCCTTAACCCTCGTCTGAAGCACTTTCGAGCGGAGGGGCAGGTGGGTGACTAACAAGTCCAAATAACCCCGCTGGATGAGCAACTGATCATCTGCAAGGCCGGCGGCAAAACAGCGCAGTAACAGTCCAGGTTCCGGAGATGTGACCAGCTCTGCAAGTTTCGATGAAGAGGCGTCAGATCCACTGGCACCACGTGCGCTCTGATCCGTGTCCTCTCCCAGCTTCGGAAGGCTCCGGACTAGGTATGCCAGAGCGCCTGCTCTTCGGCTCACGCCTGTTATGGAGGCCAGAAAGAAGCATTGCCAGAAGAAGTCATCCCCAACTGAATGCTCTTCTGTGATCTCCTCGGTTCCTGGGGCGCGAACGGATGCCTTGAAACGGTCCACCAGCTTTAACGTCCTTTCAAAGTCTTCAGCTGTCTCATCCTCCAGCCCGGGCAGGAGAGCCAGAATGATCGACTTCAAAGCGGGGCGTAGGGAACGGGCATCCAGTTCTACGAAATGCCGTTCGAGTATATCCAGGAAGGGAGTCCGCACGGACAGAGACGCAAACGATAATGTAGACGCAATACCTGGGAGGTATAGTGGAAGATCCTTCGATAGTCCATCCTTGCCGATGGTGGAAAAAACGTAATTATACACTTCTAGGGCTTTTTGGTGGACACCGGAGGGTAGGGAAGGGGTCAGGCATTGGGACAGGCGCTTCGCGACCGTAGCCTTAGCAGGGATGGTCGTGATGGAGGACGGTCGAGCTTGGAGGGCCTGTATACACGAGTGTCAGACCTCGTCACAAAGGAGGAGGCACAGCAATTCGCGTACCTTGAGGAGACGGTTCAGAAAAGAGATGTAGTCGGCCCATTCTTCGAGGGCAGTGTCGAACAGGGTGAGCGCCCTATCGACACCGGATGCGTATTTGCGGTAATGCTTGTCCTTGACGGGAACATTCTCTGCACAATAAATGTTAGCTATTGATACAGCCTATCGCTATCCCTACTGTACGTACCGTGCCCGAGCTGGTTCCTCCATTGACGCGGGGCCGGCGAGTTGCGGCCAGAGCTATCCGGGGAGACAGACCTTCTGCCGGGTTCAAGGGCCATGATCGCGCCGAATCATGGAGTTTTCCTGTACTGGTTGGTCGCTTATAGTCGTGGTCATTGCTGTTGATAGCTGAGGCAGTCGCGCGGCATCATGTGTCCAAGACGTGCTGCATGCGCAGCTGTAAGTGTTGCGACGGTGTGTCCCTAGAAGGCTACGTTGGACGTTGGAGAAGGTACCAAGGTACTTTGCTGCCTTGAGCCCACGCGTCGCTTAGTGCGGAGCTGGCTCTGTAAATCTCGGTGCTTATTGGCTGGGGCTTCGATGGAGCATCAAGCGGGGCTTGCAAGGCTGACGCTTCGGTTATCTGGACCGCAACCCACCTCCGTCATTGCTCTTAACGACATTTCTTCTCTTTTACACCTCCACAACCACAAATCAGACAGTATGACGTTGCTATATGAGTGCAAACGGCTTGTACAGTGAGGAAGGAACCTGCCCATACATGAACTTTTGCGATTACTGTTAATCCTGGTCGGTCGCCCCAGACTCTTCAAATCAGCAAACAATGAGCGCTTCGGCGACACAACGGCGACACCATCATGGCCCGAGAAGACGCCGACAATGTCAATGACAGTGTCGAGGAGTTGCGCCCTCCTCCACTTCCCCCACGCCGGAAAACCGAGATTGAGCAGGACAAACCAACTACGGCGGTATCCTCAATCGATATCCAGACATTATCTTTTCCAGATGGATCTCGGGGAACTTTCAGCACTCCGGCTGCGAGAGCCGTGTCTTCACCCTTGCCGTCTATAAGTGGATATGCAAGTCCAAACCAGTTCGGCCTCTCGACGACAAATAGCGATCTAGATGAGTCCATGAGTGTCATGAGCTTTGCGCCAACGGCACGGCCACCTGCAGATCTTGCCAGTCTTGTGGCTGGGGGGTTCAACAAGAAGAGCCGAGCCTGGCAGCTCTTGAGGTCTCAATCTGCAAACGTACAGCCGTTTTCAAGCCTGAAAGTCAACACTCCTGGCGGCCTAACGAGCTTCGAGACTGAGTTTGACGAAATCCCAGACGTCGACGGGGACAATGCTTCGGACGACGACAGCAGACTCCTCCTTTGGAAGTCGAAACTGAAGCACTACATGATCCTCTCCTCCGCTGGAAAGCCCATCTGGAGCCGACATGGCGATTTGAGCCTTATCAACTCGTACATGGGCGTTGTTCAAACCATCATCTCTTTCTACGAAGGCGCGAAGAACCCGCTACTGGGGTTTACCGCTGGGAATGCTCGGTTCGTGATTGTCACAGAGGGACCCCTCTACTTCATTGTCATCAGCCGTCTTGGAGAAAGTGATTCACAGCTCAGGGCTCAGCTGGATGCGCTGTACATGCAGATCCTCTCAACGCTCACACTGCCGGCTCTTAAGCACATCTTCGTCAACCGGCCTTCGACCGATCTCCGCAAACCGTTGCAAGGGACGGAGTCACTGCTATCGTCACTGGCCGACAGTTTTACCAAGGGCTCTCCGTCTGCCCTACTGGGAGCACTTGAGTGTCTCCGGCTGCGCAAGTCCCAGCGCCACGTCATTAACAACATATTCCTAAAACCCAGGACGGAAAAGTTGCTGTACGGCTTAATCGTGGCAGGCGGGAAACTAGTCAGCGTAATCCGACCGCGCAGGCATTCTCTCCATCCAAGCGATCTCCAACTCATCTTCAACATGCTGTTCGAGTCCGGCGGAGTCAAGGCCGGCGGCGGGGAGAACTGGATTCCCCTCTGCCTCCCGGCGTTCAACAACAGCGGCTACCTATACATGTACGTCAGTTTCTTCGACAAGGACTCGGAAGCAGTCAGCCAGAAGCCGGCAGAGGAGAGAGCCGAATCGCCCGAAGATGAAATCGCCCTCATCCTCATCAGCCCAGACAAGGAGAGCTTCTACGACTTGAAAGAGATGCGCGACAAGGTTGCCCAACAGCTGGCCAAGCAAGGGAGCCTCGCCCTCATCCGAGCGGCAGTCAGAGCAGGCCGTCCCGAGATCTCGTCGCTCGCGCCGGGCTCGCAGATCAGCCACTTCCTGTACAAGTCGCGGGCCAACGTGCAGTTCTGCATGTCGACGCTCGAGACGTCCTTCAGCAACACCCTCGTCGCTCGGCGGCGGCTGATGACGCTGTACCACGAGCTTCACGCCTCTGTGCACGCTCGACACTCGCATCTGAAGGTGGTGCACTCTGTTGGGCAAGATGCGTCGAGTCTCGCCTGGGTCACGCCTGTGTTTGAGTTTTACTGTGTTGCGGGACCTAATGTGTCGAGGGCGCTCGTGACGCAGGGCGCGAATAGGATTATACAGTGGGCGAAGAAGGAAGAAGAGCGGCTGTTTATCATTGGGGGCGGTGTATTTTGAAGGAGGATACGAAGCTTTGTCGAGACAGCGACTTTGGACAGGTCGAAAGCTAGCCTTATGTTTTATAGAGGAATTGCCGAATACTGATATCCCTTTTTCTTCCATCTCGACATCAGGCATTCATTACAAATTCGGCTCCGTAACATCTCCAGCGCCGCCGTTCTCATGTGACTCTGCGGTTTTCAGGGGTACATTGTTTACATTGCCCAAGTTGCCCCTTACTGGTCTCCACAACACGTAGTACGGGTTCAGGCGCCGATGTGTAAATCAAATCATTATCCATTTCCATTTCGCAATCTTGTTACCTCACTAAATAATCGCTAACCTTCTACCTAGGGATTTTTTTCGACGGTAAATTGTAACTCTAAGCCAGCCGTCGCGCTTCTTGTTCTCGCCAAATGAATCGCTAACGTTTTACCTAGATTTCTCTTTCGACTGTGTATGGTAAATCAAAATCAGCCGTCGGACTCCTTGTTCTCTCTTTCAGGGACGTGGAAGTGCAATCTACAAGTCGTGTTCCTTCTCACCCAAATCAGATCCAGTTTACTTCTTGCTTTGCAACTCCGTCCACGACTGATAGGTAGCGTAGGCAACGTCACGCGGCCGAGGCGATGCCTGACGGCGTCGCGCAGGTGATCTACTCCTCTTCGCCATCCTTCTTCGCGCCAGCCTTCTTCTCGGCATCCTTCTCCGCGTTCTTCTTCTCCCGCATCATACGCCGATCACGCTCGCTAAGGCCGCAGACTACCGGCGGGGCGCGAGGGGGTGGCGATGTTGGCGGTGGCGGTGGCGCCGTCGCAGGCGCTGACGGCCTCCTGTCCCTGGTGTCTTTTGGGGGCAAAGTTGCACCGATAGCGACGGGAGGCGCAGGCGGAAGCGGAAACTGCCAGTGATGGGGGACCGGAGGCATTCCGAGGGGGACGGGAAGCGGAGGAGGAGGACGGTGCAGCCACTGTTGGACTGGAGGGCCCGGTTGCTGTTGTATCCGGGAGTGCTGCAGCGGCTGGCGAAGGACGGCCGTGGTGTGGTAGGCTGGGATACTAGGCATATGAGCACCGGGATGCCACGGTTGAGCTTGAGGGTCGAGATGATGCTGGGACTGCGGCTGCGGCTGCGGCTGCGAGGGACCGGCTGTGGGGTGGTAGTCTGGCACAGTTGGCATAGGAGGGCCGCGGTGCCAGGGTTGAGCTTGAGGGTCGAGTTGATGCTGGTACGGCGGCTGGAGAGGAGCGAATGCGGTCGGATGGACTGGTACGTAGGGCATAGGAGGTCCGAAGTGCCATGACTGCTGAGGTTGAGGGTTCGGCTGATGTTGTACCTGGAACCCCGGCTGAGGATGAGCGGCCAGGGTGTGATAAGCCTGTGGCCAAGACGCAGGAGGAGCGGGTTGGCATGGCTGATCTTGCGGGTATGGTGTGTACGGTTGCCGATACTGCGCTGGAGGACCGGGGTGAAACCCGCCTGTTTGTTGAAAGGGTCCTGGCGGAGGCATGTGCATGGGACCGGCGTACGCTTGGGTAGCTGGGGGGTTGTAATGGTGCTGGTGCCGGTACTGTGAAGCTTGTGTAGAATGAATGGGCTGCCACGCTTGGGCCTGAAGCATGCCAGGTGCTGGGGAGGCCATTGCCGCCCCGGGCGCAGGATAAGCATTGTGAGCCGGTATCTGGTGAAAACCGTTGGGATGATACGCTTGTTGGTTCTGCACTGGGGCGGGATGAGGCCAGCCTGGCGTAATATGCTGATGCACTGCCATCCCGGGTACAGGCGGATGAGGGTGAAGCAGCCATCCCTGGCCAGGAGGGTTCATCTGAAGCAGTGTGTGACCCGGGAGAAACGGTTGATTTCCTGCCAACCCATGTGAATGTTGATGGTACTGGGGCTGTCCTGCATGGGGAACGTGGGTTGGCTGGTATGGGGGAAGGTGGTGGGCAGGAGACGGACCGTATCCCTGCTGGCCGTTAAGATGCGGATAGGCTTGCCCTGAATCTTGGGCGTGCCCCTGCTGACGATTGGGATGTTGATGTGCTTGTTCCGGGTGGTGTCGATTGTACTGCTGATCACGGTTCCGTTTCCACGGTTGATGGCACCTGTGCGGTCGTCTTCGCGTCCCCATATTCCTTAAAGGGTGTTCGGTCGGTGACACCGCGGACTCGTGATCCGCTCCTCCAGTTCCTGCTGGTTCACGAAAGTGTCTTTTGATGCCGTAAAAGCGCGACCTGTTGTTCTAGTAAGACCAGCTGGTATTCGGTAATCAGCTCCTTGTCCATCAAGCCACTGTTCCGTTCCCGTCGTTCCGCCGGCAGGCGGAGAGGGATCGCGTGAGGGACTGGGCGACATCCTCGCAATATGGGACTGTCTCTTGACCAGGGTTATAGCTCTGTGTGTGTGATAGACGAGGAATCTGGGAGGCTGATGGACGAATGTGAAGATAATCACGCTTCGGAGGGTAGCAGAACGGGTTGGTTTTGAAGTTTAAGTAGGAAGACGAAGAGAGGAAGGGGAACGGATCAGCCAAACTTGCCCACGCAAAATCTTTAACTGACCGCTCATGGACTCACGATTAAAGTTTCAAGTCATGTCGAGTGGAAAAGTGCTCAGTCGTTTTGAACCTTCGGCAACCGATGCATGGTTGCGCCCAACATCGTCTCAGTCGCACTCACACCAAAAGTCAAACGGGACGGAAGTCAGAAGAGTTCCTGCCATATACTTGTTTCTCCTTGTCCTCTCCGACAGTCCGGCGGCGACGTGGTTAGGATATCATTACTTCCCCCGTCATGACAAATGATCCGATAGTCTTCATCCCTCAAAGCCTGCCCCCAAAAAGTCCATCCTCTTGTTAATATGACGTGCGAGCTGTAAAGATACAACCAAAGGGTACAAGACATGGGTAGGATGTGAAGATAAGTGAAGCTTAGCCCTTGCCCATACTTCCTCGGTTGCTTCCAGCTGCTTCGTTTGAAGACATCAGGACACCCAGCATAACGTATCCGCCACGGATCCATCTCACACTGTTGATACGTGCGCACCAGTCCCGGTTCAAAACTCGGTATCGACCGAAGTCCCCGCAGTGCTACTACTCAGCCTTTTGCAAGCATTGACGGCGTGCTTGGCCGACTTCATCCAGCGAGATATCTTGTGGCGCAACCCTCTGGCGGGGGCATCGTCTGTAGCCGAGTTGGAGTTTGACGTGTGTCCACCCGACTCCGGCGTGCCCGTGCTCGAGGTAACTGGTACGGCCACACCAATTATCTCGCCATTTCCATGTACCTGGATGCCGGGGGATGACCAGTCGGTAGCGCGGTGGCGAGACTCCGTAAGCCGGATCTTGAAGTCCGAAAGACGCTTCCGCAAACCACGCGGAGTTCGGACGTCGAGACAAGCGGAACTGGTCTGTTGGGTTGCTTGGATGGTGATGGGATTTTTACTCGGGACTGGTGGTGCGCGGAACGTGGTGCGGCTGGTGTCGAGTGATGCACCTCTTGCCTGCGGAATAGAGTTCAATTGTGCCAACCGGTCTCGGTCAACCGGCCTGGACCTCATAGTCGAGCTCTTGAACTTTCCTCTTTGACTCATGGGTTGGGCCACGTTAGCGGGCTGTCCGCTAAATCCGTCATTGGCGTGCATGTCCTCCTCTGCTTGGTGCAACATATCAGGGCCAATCTCATTGACAGACTTCCTACCGACAACTGTGGCGCCCTTGTCGTCTGACTTGCGAAAGTGCATATCCCACATGTCCCCGCACAAGTCATGGGATGACTTCTTGTGGCTGATACCAGCTGGCGTAGTCTTATCAACGTTATCGGCTTTCACCGGCACTGACGTGAAGACTGCCGGGCCAGGGCCTCCAGATAAAGAGAGCCGAGGCACTGGTGGCAGGTCAGGAAGCTGGCGTTCAGCGACGGTGCTGCCGGCAGCTTGCAGTTTCGAACTATCTGGAGTATCAGGGACTGGCGGCAGCGCCTTCATGAGCTTCGATACGCTGCTCCGCAGTCTGAGTTGGCGAGCCGGTGAAACAGGCTGCGGGGCCAGGATTACTGACCTTGCGCCATCCGTGGACTGCCGACGGTCGGATATGGCGGTTGTCTTGAGACGGGAGACGGCGCTAGGAAGAGCTGGTTTTCCTGCATCGCGGTACCCGGTGATTCTATCAGCTTCGGCTTCAAGAACCTTGTTTGTCTGGGCAAGTACCGCATGCACATCTGCGCCTTGCTTCATCTTGACAGGGGTGTTGCTAAAGATTGAATCGTTGAAGTAACTTCGTGATACGTCCGCACCATGTAAGAGTCCGGCGTCGTCAAGGTCTTGGACAAAGGTCTTAAGATCCAGCAGACCTGGCTGAAGAGAGTAGACGTTACTCCTACGTCTTGCTTTCTCCGATGGCGTTGCCAATACCTCGCTGTCACGCTTGGTGGACTTTGAGTCTCGGCTTGCTGGGGAGTCGGTGACGCCTGAGGGCGTCTCAGGCATCACTGAAGGCGACTCAGGCATCGCATTCTCGGCTGAGTCACCGATGACGGGACACTGTGCTTCGGACTGTTTGGAGGCGAGGCTAGATTCGGAAGCTGTCGTGATGGAGTCAGACCTGTCATTACCGTCAAGCACAGACGACTCTTCGGTCTGATCTTCGACACGGAAGGCCGCATCCACTACAGTTTCAACATCTTCTTCGGAGTCCATGTCACCGGCTGCGTGGGTTGCAGCCTTTTCAGCGCCGATCGGAGAAGACCCAGGTGCTGGGTTGTCGGACGCCACAACCCTTGGAAGCTCAGTCTTATCGGTGATTAGAGTTCCTGCCTGCGGCGAGACTTCCACGGAAACTTCTTGGATGACTCCTTCAGCACTGACAAGGGTCTCTGGTGGATGATCCTTAGACTTTCGGAAGTGCGTAGTGGTCAATGGACTCGGAAAAGTTTCTTCATCTTCGGTTGCTTCGTCCGCACTCTTTCGTCCTGAAGGACCAGGCTCACAACCGTCGTCAAGCACCGTGGACCGAGCCATACTGCGGACCCTCCTGGGTATTGGCGAGACTGGCGCACAAGGCACAGTCATAGTGGGTGCCTGGAAGTCCTCGCTGTAATCGTAATAGAACGAGCCGTTGCGCGCGATAGGAGGCTGGGGTACTGCTGGCTGAGGCGGAGAAGGTCCATACATCTGCACGATGGACGTGATGCTCGAGACGCCAGCACTTTGGTCAGAAGAGCGGTTATCGGCTTGATCACGGTCGCGGCTCGCCCACAGAGGATGGCACTGAGTAGCAGTACTTCCGTGTCGCGACAATACAAAGGCCTCTGCGCCCCCCGGCGGAGACCTAGGCATATAACCGTCAATAAAGGGCCGATGACGCGGGAGGGGGTAAGGCTGCCTGGGCGGGTTTGGGGGATATGGCCGGTTATAAGACCTGTGGACGGTTCGCTGTTCTCGATTAATTGGTGCCATGGGAAGAGGTGCAGCAATAAGGCTCACATAAGATGGTCTGTCAATCTCAACCATCCTGGTGTAGTCGATGCTTCCGTCCATGGTCAGAGCAGGCGAGGAGGGGCGGACACCAGGGCGCTTGAGGCGAGTATGGTAAGGATATGGAGAGCGTGGGCGTGCCAGGACTCCTCCACTGCCGCCACTCGACCGACTGTCCCATGTTCTTGTTGACTTTTGATCCGAGGGGTATCTGGAGCTGCAACTAGTCAAGGAGTACGAACGAGGACCAGGATCTTCTGGTGAGCGAGAATGAGGGCCACGCGTTGACCTGTGGCCGTACAGCGATATGATCTCCGAGGTGGTGTCTCGATACGACGGCAGGCCTCGCCTGTCGTCCCGGAAGTGGATGCTGTCGGTAGCATTCGCGCTCATGCTCCTGGACAGCACATTGGCGGCCGAGTTGGACCTGGGTTGAAGAGGAGCACGCGCATGGCTGGCGGAGCGCGAGGGTCTGACAGAGTACACGCCAATGTCGCCGGTCTCTGTGGTAGTCTTGAGCATGCTCTCCAGAGGCCCAGGGGAAGCAAGCAATGCCCGTGTCTCTTGGAGTCTCTTTGCTGGTTGCCAGGCATTCCGATGAGGGATTGTGATGTCCTCGTCGCCATAGCCGTTGCTGACGACAGTCTCGCGGCTAGGACGACGTCGGTCCATGTACGACGGATCCATGGCTTGAGGAGAGGTAGTGATGGACGGTTGATTATCTGAAGTGATAAGATACAACCTGAAGTTCGACCAAGAGCAAAGAAAGGAGAAGGGCCTGGATAAGTGGAAGGTTGACCAGAAGTGAGGCAATTTCTGGAGAGTAAAGACTTGGAACCTCGAGCGAAGAAGCAATTGAGGACGAGGCGGTCAGTGGGACAGGAAACCTTGCAAATTCCAAGTGACAGAGTGCTGGAAGCGATTAGGAGGTGAAGAAAGCGGGCAGACGACGCCCTTTCCCATTCGACACTCTCACCTCACCAGATCAGTTTGGTCCTTCTCAAAACCACTTGACCGCAACTTAATGGCACCACTGCAGCCTGCCCGATCCAGGCAGGTAAGATAGCCTCACCAATGAATTGAAGGGAAGGCGCGACCGAAGTCCTCGTGACGGCCCGGCAGCAAGGCTGAGTTCTAGCCAGGAGGGAAAGTTCGGCTATGTTAGGTTGTTCTAGCCCCAGAGTCGATGGTGCTCGGAAACTGGATATTTCCTGGCCCCATCTTAACCCCTTGCCTTGTCTCCCTCCTTCCCCTGACACTGTCTGGTCCAGATCAGAGAAATCAGTGCCCGCAGGTCGTTCTCCCACCTCAAGGCTCCTGCGTTAAAACCAACGTCCAAATCCTGAGAAGGTTCATACCTACCTCCCGACTCACTGTCCAGTTTGTCAGTTTTCAGACTTGAAGTGACTGGCTTCCTTCCTGTTTGATTCGCGACTTCCACACCTCTAATTTGTGGACGAAAGCAGTCGACTAAGGTAAGTGCCTTTCTTTTCCAAATCAACTAAAGTTTTCGTCTAACGTTTCATAGTCACCAGCAACGCCAGCAACAGCTTCATCCTGGAAGCCCTTCGGAGTATCGGTTGAGCACTGGTCGGTAAATCGCCCAGCATCATCACCACTTGCCCAATTCTTAGGGTAACTCGACACGTCTCCAAGATGGGCAGAGTCCGCAAAAACCGGTCTCGGCAGAAAGATGCACCGCAGCATCCTGAACGGCAGCCGATCCCTCAGCATCCCAACCAGCAGCACATCCCTCAACGTCCAAAGAGAAATCCAGGCATTCAGAAGACCTTTAATTGCTACCGCTGTAGCACGGTCTTCACTTCCCACGGCGGTCTTATGCGGCACATCCACCGCGATGGCTGCCGTCGCACCGTCTGCCATCGGTGTGATGCCTTGTTCCAATCTCGCAACCAACTCAAGGCCCATATCCGTCGTCGAGACTGCCAGTGGAGCAGCAACCAGATCGCCCGGCCCATGTATCCCGATAGATGGCGCCCTGGTGACGGCGGCGGTGGCGGCGGCAGCTATCGACCTCGAGATCTGAACACAATTGTCAACGACGCTGTTGACGATGCTTTGGCTCGGTACTCACCTTATGCCGTCATGAATGCCGTCGAGCAGGCCTTCGCGAGGAACCCTACCGGCTACTGGCTCTCGAAGAACGAACCGCCTCTCCGTCACTTCTCGAACCCCAACCCCGTCTATGTCAATCACTTGACACCCAACACATCGGTTCTCTACCAACCTCCTCGCTACCCACCTCCTCGCTACCCACCTCCTCGCTACCCACCTCCTCGCTACCCACCTCCTCGCTACCCACCTCCTCGCTACCCACCTCCTCGCTACCCACCTCCTCGCTACCCACCTACTCGTCACGCACCTACGCCAGACTTCCTTCCAACTGGATCTTGTGCCTTCGACGCCCATTCGGGGAGGGGAAGCGGAGAGATAGTCATCGGCGGGCGAAACGAGTACGGACTTCCACAGGTTCCACAGAGCGTCCGATTACAGGAGTATGACTCGGGCGATGAAATGTCTATCACCTGATGGAAGGCAGAGTGACGGATGCCGAGGCATCATGATAACGCAGCGGGAAGTATCACGCCTGCCAAGGGTGTCAAGCGACGGATTGTCTGTGGCAGCATGTACGGAGGAACTGATGCATTCCCGCACACATTCAGGGATGAAGTACCCGACGTGAGTCAGTAGCCGGCATGCCAGTGTCGTCCAGTGTACGGGAATCGCTTTGCAGGAGATGAAGTTGTACTTGGAAGAGTCCGAAGCAGAGGTCGAATGGAGACCACGGTCCGCGGACTTCACCAATGATGGCAACGATGTGTCTGCCCTCCCATCACTGGTTTCATGCCAGTCTTGTCACAAGGGGAGGATGGTGGCTTGCGACCGGCATCGTTACATTTTCCTGTATTCTTATCGTCAACAAACGTGCAAAGCAGACGCATGCATATATCGGCATAGTTAGGTTGGGCGTACTTACACATTGCTACAAATTCGGAGTACGACTAGAAGAATGAGAAAATACGTTACCATTAGCCCCATTAATCACATGTTCCTTGACTTGAGCATGCTTTTCCTCGCATACCAGGCACGACCTTGACTGCATGCCATGGCAACCTCCGCTCCGACTTGACTACCGGGCGCGGAATTCAGTCCGGATCATGCATTTCAGTCTTTGCTGTAGGTCAGAGACGGTGAGGTAGTAGCTCGGTTGAAAGTCCGAACGGGCTCTCGACTTGGCCTCATTGCATAGTCCCTGGGAGCAGATGGGATCTGGTCGGGACTGATATCGATGCGGGCTCGCGCTTTTGTACGGAGAGGACACGTGAGAGTATCAGCCGTGCTAAGTGTATGGGATGACAACGGCAGGCGTGTCAAGACGGGACGATGGTTAACTTACACATCTCGTGTTGTGAACGAAGAACATGAGGTAAGGCACAAACACATTTCCGTAGTACTGTTAGTACATGTGAACCTCACCGAAACCGGACCGGGATTCCTCGGCCCGGTTGAGGCGAGTATAAAGCGACCATGGACACGGGAGTGAGGCCCCGTAGCAGTTTTGACTGTTTGGGGTCTCCGTGCAAGATATGTGTCCTTTCCAAAGGTAAACGGGGATTGAGATCAGTGGGATATGTACATGTATACCATACCGTAAGCTGGAGAGTTGGAAACCGTACCATCGTAAGACCAGATCGGCGTGGCAAGACTTTTACTCGCCGGTGCTACCGTTGCAAGAGGAGGTTGGAGGCGAGAGGGTAAGCAATGCATAACGAGTAGCAAAGTCATCATGGTGAATGCCACGGGGCAAGGCTTGCGGGTTAACATTGGTGCCGCTCTATATCGATATAGACACAGACCCATACCAACGACCCTGCACAACTGTTGCTACAGTGATTCACCAAGAGCTTGGCTTCTCGATAAGGCCAGAGATGCTGTCTCGAGTTGAGGCTGTGGTTGAAAGGCTGAGGTTGAGGGTGGAGAAGCTGCATGAGGGAGGTGTGTCCGGTTCCACACTTGAACAGGGGTCAAGACCCCTAAAGAGAGCCAGGGGGCCAAGTATCTTCACACACAATCTTTGAGTGAAGGTACTTTTGATGAAGCCCCTCGTCCTTGCTCATGCACTTTTGAAAAGACACCTGTTCTCAAGAGCTGGGGAAAGCTGGCTTTAGCTTAGAAATTGGCCCTGGCCACCGTCGTCAGTTGGGGATAATAAAAGTAACAATCCCCATCTATTCCAACGGCAAGAGCGATTGGCATTCTTTCTGTTCTCCTTCATCAGTACTTCCTTTTTTCCAATTGTTCATCATTGAAAGAAGGTAAAGTAGAGTCGATTCACTGGGAATTGTGATTCACTCCTGAGCGTTGCACTCCTTCTTATAAAAGTGCCGTTTATCTATTTCCAGATACCCCAAAGTCTTAAAAGGTAAGGTGTCCCTTTCCCCACCCCGCCACTATCGATTTCTGGCCTTCAGCTCCCTCGAGAGTATATCTGTCAACTTTCAGCCTCGACCGTTCGCGCTTCTCTCTTTTCTTCCCAAAACACCGCAACTGACTCTATATCCTCCCGATTCTACAGGTTCTCCCAGTAAGCAGAAATGCATACCGTCAAGAGCTTCGCTTTCGGCTTGCTCGCAGCTGCGGCAGTTGCCTCTGCTTCCGATGTGGTGCAGCTGAAGAAGGACGACTTCAACGAGTTTGTCACTAACAACGACATTGTGCTCGCTGAGTGTATGTGTCTCATCTCTCCCCATACCTCCCTCCACCTGCAGTCTGATAGCCGCAGATGGCTGACAGCTCTTTTTGCGTGACAACAGTCTATGCCCCGTGGTGCGGACACTGCAAGGCTCTTGCGCCAGAGTACGAGGAGGCCGCCACCTCCTTGAAGGAGAAGAACATCAAGCTCGTCAAGGTTGACTGCACAGAGGAGGCGGACCTCTGCCAATCATTTGGCGTCGAGGGCTACCCTACCCTCAAGGTCTTCCGTGGTCTCGACAACATTGTCCCCTACAAGGGCCAGCGCAAGGCCAATGCGTACGTTTCCCTGTCCCCTTTTTAGATGGTCGACCAGGCCGGCTAACACCCAATGACAGCATCACATCCTACATGATCAAGCAATCATTACCTGCCGTCTCCCTCCTGACCAAGGATACCCTCGAGGACTTCAAGAAGGCAGACAAGGTTGTCATCGTCGCCTACTTCGATGCCGCCGACAAGTCCTCCAACGAGACCTTCACCGAGGTCGCCGACAAGCTCCGCGACAACTACCCCTTCGGTGCGAGCAGCGATGCCGCCCTGGCCGAGGCCGAGGGCGTCACCCCTCCCGCCGTCGTCCTCTACAAGGACTTCGACGACGGCAAGTCCGTCTTCACCGACAAGTTTGACGCCGCCGCCATTGAGAAGTTCGCCAAGACGGCCGCCACCCCGCTGATCGGCGAGGTCGGCCCCGAGACCTACTCCGACTACATGGACGCCGGCATCCCCCTGGCCTACATCTTCGCCGAGACGGCCGAGGAGCGCGAGACGCTCAGCGCCCTTCTCAAGCCCATCGCCGAGGCCCAAAAGGGCGTCGTCAACTTCGCCACCATCGATGCCAAGGCCTTCGGCGCCCACGCCGGCAACCTCAACCTCAAGGCCGATCAGTTCCCCGCTTTCGCCATCCAGGAGACGGTCAAGAATCAGAAGTTCCCCTTCGACCAGGACAAGGAGATCACGGCCGACGCCATCAAGACCTTCGTCGAGGAGTTCGTCTCGGGCAAGATGGAGCCCAGCGTCAAGTCTGAGCCCATCCCCGAGACCCAAGAGGGATCCGTCATCACCGTCGTGGCCAAGAACTACAACGACGTCGTCCTCGATGACACCAAGGACGTGCTGATTGAGTTCTACGCCCCCTGGTGCGGCCACTGCAAGGCCCTGGCCCCCAAGTACGAGGACCTCGCCTCGCTCTACGCCAATTCGGAGTTCAAGGATAAGGTCGTCATCGCCAAGGTGGACGCCACCGCCAACGACGTGCCCGACGAGATCCAGGGCTTCCCCACCATTAAGCTCTACGCCGCCGGCGCCAAGGACGAGCCCGTCACGTACCAGGGCTCGCGCACCGTCGAGGACCTCATCAAGTTCATCGCCGAGAACGGCAAGTACCAGGCCAGCGTGTCGGAGGAGGCCGACGAGACCCCCGTCGCGCCCGCCGCCACCGAGGAGCCCCCGGCAGCGGCCGAGGAGTCCGCTGCTGCTGCTGCGGACGAGCACGACGAGCTCTAGTTTAGGAAAAATGTTTTAGACAATTTCTGCCAGTCATCAAGATCACTTCGTTTCCTGCTCGCCGTTACATCTATTTTTGCTGGTTCTCTGTCGTTGTATTCGTTTGGTTGGCCGCACCATATGTAATTGGACGTCATCGGAGAATTGCCATTTTGCGGTTCTATCAGACGAGGTATTGCGCTAAAAGTGGCTCATGGGATTTCACAGGTGGCTACAGTAGCTAGCAGTAGGAGGCAGCGATTTCGGTAGCTTTTACGGAGTAGTAAGTAAATCATGGTCTCTATCTGGATTTTCATCACTTTGCTCGTGACTCTTCACAGTGAGCCTGTATGTTCCTGTGCCACTGCCCTAAATAGCATCAGAGGGGAAGCCGTCTCGGACAGACATCGCAGCAATGCATCAAACCAGTTTCCCGTCGCTATGTACTCCTCAATCCATCCTATCTACCTTGTTTCCACCCCTACTCACTATCCTCATCAAGCGCCTCATCTTCCACCTCCCTCCCACCCCGCTCCTCAAGCTCATCATCCTCCCCTTGCCCACCTTCCTCCTCGTCATCCTCCTCCTCCTCCTCCTCCTCTTCCTCCTGCTCATCCTCGTCCTCATCATCGTCATCCTCAACATGCTCATCAGGCACCGTCTCAGCGTCACTAACCTCGCCGTTGTTGTCAACGTCCATCTTCGCCCCTCCCCCGCTGCTATCAACCCTAGCCTTCTTCGTCGCTCTCGCACCACCATTGTCGTCGGCAGACACGGTGGTGCCCATAGTCGTGTCGCCCACGTGGGTCTCGTCCATCGCGTCTTCGTCTTCGCCGTCATCGTCGTCTCCCCTGGAGAGCACGGACGAGTCGGCCACGCTGACGTCGCCGTTGGCCTGGCGGGCGGCGCGCTTGGCGGCCGAGACCTTGCGGCGGTAGGCGGAGCGCTTGGTTGATTGGACTTCGTTGAATTCTAGTTGCGCGACACACTTGTTAGGCGTATTGTTTTGTAGCAGGAGGACAGGGACAGAGGGGGCGGGAGCAAAAGGGGGGAAAGGGTAAGAGAGACAGGGGAAGAAGGAGGAGGGACCGGGGCGAAGTGGGAAGACAGAGGTAAGACTAACTCGCAAACTCGGCCTCAAGCCTCTCCCTCATGAAGCCGTACTCGATGTCGTCCAGCGCCCGGAAGACGTCGGAGGGCATAATGGTCTTCTTGCCGCCCGACTGGGTCCATTCGTTCGCTCTGCACACAATCACACAGTGAAGTCAGCCTTAATGTTCCCAATGCTCTGTTTCTCCTGTGGCATAACATGTCCTCATCTCCGGTTCACTGCTGGATTGGTGTTGTATAACCCAGGAAAAAGTATATGTAGATGTCGAAGCGGGGTGAAGGGTGCGTGGATGTACATACGCATTCGACAAGTGGCTGATGAACACGGTCGCGCTCTTGCTCAGCGCCAGAATCGCGTTGGCCTGTATCTGCGTGTTGGGCGGGAGCACGCCCTTGGCTAGGCGTGTTATGATCGATTTGGGGAGGTTGAGGTCCTAGACCCAACCAGTCAGCTTTTCTGTTTCTTCTCCTCTTGCCAATGCCAGTCTGCATATCCTTCCTCCTTCTGCCACACCTCTGGGGTAGAGACGTACCTCGATAGTAACAGCCCCCTCCCTATCCCTCTCCCTCTCCTTCCCCTTCTCCGACGTGCCGGCGTTGGACTCGGCACGAGCGACGACGCCCGGCGATTCTGGCGGCCCGTGCTCTGTTGGGAGCGGCGGCGCGAAGGAGACGGCCGTTGTTGGTCCTACCGCCGCGGGGGTGGCGCTGCTCTCGGACTGGGGGGGCGGTACGGAGGTCATGGGGCTGTCTTCCGATGCGTCTGCTGCGTCTGCTGCGGGTGCGTGGTGGTTGGAGATGGTGGTGGCGCTGACGTCGCTTTTGCGGGAGGGCATGGCAAAGTCTAGTGTTGTGCGGTGTGGTGTGAGTTGCGGACTTTCGGGGACTGAGGTTTGTTGGTGTGGAGGCTTCAGGTTTAGAATTGTATTTCTGGATGTAGTTGCGTGAATTGATACTGACGGGGTTGAGGTCCAATTGCGTAGTTGCTGGTGTGCTTGCGGTGCGGTGTCGGTTTGGTGGAGGAGCAAGCAAATGGAGGGTCCCTAAATTTCGACCCTCACCGCGTCGCGTCGCGTTAAGTGGTTCTTTTCTTGACCGTATGCTGACTAAGATGTCTTACCCCTAACCCCCTCCTCTCACTTCGACTTACAATCAACGAACTTACTTCAGGCAGGAGCGTCTCGGATATGTTTCTTCATTGACATCGAAGGCTTCCTTCTACGTAAAATCAACGATCTACAAGGTCGAGTATCTGTTCAGATTTGTTGGAGATTGTTCTTATTTCTTATTTCCCGTGCCTTACCGCCTCCTCTAGGAGACTTGGGTACGTGTTGGTACCGGTACAGTATGTGAGAAATCCAGCTGGCCAGTATGCCATGCGTCTCCTTCAACCTTTCATCGATGATGTCTCTTAGCATCGCACTGAGGCGACACGACACTAGGTATCCCACCTATCCCCAGGATGGTGGTAATCAAAGCAACCACCACCACGACTCAAGAAAGCTGCGATGCTTAAACAGCAGGAACGGAAGGGAGCATCATTGCCACAGACGGGCGGGTTACAATGACATAACAAGACAAAAACGCAAAGAACAAAACAGGGTATATCCTCCCAATGCTAGTCATCATCACATGTCCCTCCCCCTCCCATAAAGTTCTCCCTTGGTCTGTCCTCCAACCCATCCATCTTACGACTGTCCATGTGCCAGCTAATACAAGGCAAGCTCAGTCTTGGGTGTAACCAACTCGGCACCGTGACGGCTGCTCAGAGTTTTGTACATTCGAAAATAGAAAAACACAAAATAAAGGAATGGATTGGTTGTATGAATCCAGCGTGTTGTTGTGCGTGTTGGTAATATTTGTGCTAGGAAAACTGTGTGTTTTGAGGCAGCAACGCCGTTCAAGCGGGTGATGCCTTTTGTTGTAAAAGTCCCAAGTCGCGTGATAAGATGCTGCGACTCGGTGCGTGGCGAGGGATAGGTCGAGATCGGTTGTGTGATACTGTCGAGGGTTGTCTGTCTGTCTCCAAGCAACATGCCACATGGGAGTTTGTGAGCTCTTGTGTGAGGCGTGCTAAGTTGTTTGCTGGCGTCAAACCTCGGCGTTACCTCTCCCTCTCTTCTTCCCTCGCGGTTTCTGAAACAGATGTGTTCACCACCACCCCCGCATCTCCAAACCTGTGGAGGTTGCCTTCGTGGGGTGTGACCCGGTGTACCACCGCAGTGGTTATGCGTAGAATTTCTGGTAGGTTGAGGACGGAGTCGTTCATCCGATCGCCCGGCCGATCATGTCGGTGTTGGTTTCGCGGAAGAGGGGTCGGGGAGATAGGCCTCCGATGACACCGTCCTCTCCGAAGGACAGCCTGGGCGGCGCTTGCGAAGAAGAATACGTCCTCGAGTGATGGCCGTATTGCATGGTGTGGTAGTAGTCGTTCGATGTGCGCGGTGAGAGCTCCATCTCCGAACCGGTGTAGTAGCCGTAGTCGCCGCCGAAGCTGCGCATACTGCTCCTTGAGCTCCTTGTGCGAGTGTGCTGGTGGCTGCCGCGTGGCGCGTTTATGTTTGGTGGGACTTTAGAAAGGCGGGATGGATGGCGCTTGGGGCTGGGGAGGAAGGGGTCGTCTCCGGGGACGGTCTCGTCGGTGAGTCCCGCGCGGGCGTTGGGGGCGACCGCTTGGATGGGTGTCTGCGGCAGGTCCTTGTCGAAGCTCTGCCTGCCGTTGGACCCGGGGCTGTTGTAGATGGAACGGGGCGAGCCCTCGCCTGAGGGGCGCGGCAGTTGCTGGCTGTGCCGGCCCTGGTAGACGATGACGCTTGGGGGTTTCCTAACCGAAGTCGTCGAGTTCTGCTTCGCGTGCCCCGGTTTTCTGGTGGAATATCTCACGGAATTCCTCGTCGTGTAATTGCCTGAGCCAGGAGCCCTGGTACCAGCTGCAGCACCGGAGGTGGCTAGCGCAGCCTTCTCGTCCCGTGATGTCTTCCATGTTGCTATCTCATCGTCGTCGATAGGAGATATGCCCCTTGCAAAGAATGGTATCCGCCTCTTACGATACTTCAGGCAGATCATCAAAGCCCCGACTAGCAGTAAAGCTCCCACTACCGAGAGTACCGAACTGAGAGTGATTGTAAGAGTTCGGTTGCTGCCAATGCCAGATCCCCCACTCGAAACCGCACCAGTTTGCTGTACATCGGTAACTGAAGCGGCAGGAGAGGTTGACATATCGGAAGGCATGGCGGTAAGCGTGTTGCTACCTGCCGATGAAGCAGGTGGCTGACTACCAATACCGGTTTCCGTCAAAGTGGAAGGTCCTGAACGTGTCGTCAGGGAAGTCGTCAGGATCGACGATGGTGGTGATATTGGCCCCGTGTTCGTCGTTGAAAGCCCGGGAGTTGTCCCAAGGGATAGAGTGGGCGATGTCGTAGCTGGAGGAGGAACTGTTAGCGGAGTTGTGGTTGGTGGTGGCCAGAACGTCCAGTATGAAGTCGGTCGTTTTCCATTGTTGGTCTCGAAAGGAGGTCCATGACTTGGCGCCCATGGTCCCGTCGGACGACCAGGTTCGCCCTGGTCATCATCGCGGACTCCCAAAAATCGAGCTCCAACACCGGCATGCGTCGCCAGCAGCCATGCCGCTCCAAACGAAACCGACTTCGCCAACAACATGTTTCGTGCCGGCAGATGCTCATGAAGCCCCAGTTACAAGCTTAGCGCAAATAAGAGAACAATGGCTTGTCGAGCTGGCGCGGCCATGCGGGTCTTTGTGGTCCGTGGATGAAGGACTTCCAGTATTCTAAAGAAATTCGAACATAGACCAACACATACAGAGAGGAGGATAGGTAGCAACGGCAATGAGTGCCGGTGCCTAAGAGCAGACGACAGAGCCTGACCTGAAGACTCGAAGAATTGGTCGGCGAGCTTCAGTCCGTCGGCATCGAGCCTTCGGTCGAGGTGGCCTAGAGACCGGACGGACAAGGACGGTGAAGAGGCAGAGATGGGAGCTTCCCGCCTCTATATACAAAAGTCGGCATGCAGGATGGGGGCTGCAGACGCACCACGGCAAAGGAGATCGTGTGCCGGGTCAAGCAACCCAGGATGTCAACACAAATAGCTGGGTGAAGCCGGCAAATATAGCCGTGTGGGCTCGAGCACTTGCTCTCGAGGCTCGACTCCATATATATAATATATGGATTATCCCGCAGACCACAAGGGTCCGGCGGGGTGAGAGGGTAAGGACGAGAGTTGGATACAAAGCGGATGCATCATGAGGTAGCAGCCCTTTGAGCACTGACCCCTGTGTGAGTGGGCTGTCCTGGTCTATCCCACTTGGAGGTTGGCCAGCAGGGCCATGGCGTCCGTGGAGGCGTGGTTGTTTGTGGGTAAGGTACGAAGTTACGGAGGGACGGTGTGTCCTGTGTCCTTCCAGGTTGTGTGTCTGTGTTTCAATGTGGACAAGGTGGTGTTGGCGGTGGAGATGGCTTGTCCGGCCACTCTCTGGCACTGGAGCTGCAGGTTGTCATCTGCGCGTCTCTCTTCCTTGTCGCCGTAGCGCAACTCTTCTGTGTCTGAGAGCAGCATGTTGGCTTCAGAACTTGTTTGCTAGAGATTTGGAAGCTCCCTGGCCTAAAGTCCGATCCAAGCATCAACACAAATCCTTTGCATGCCAGAGAGTTTGAGTTTGTTCTTTTGGTGCTTGACAGACGAGACGGTTGGATGCTGTGCGATCGAGCCTGGATGACAAAAACGGCGGGTAGCGGCCCCAAACCAGCAGGGCTGTCGAGCTGCCAGGAACGGTACGAAAGAATATGTCGAACCGGCAGGGATAGGGGTCCTTAGGCCCCTGTCGACGGGACGAGCAAGACTCTAGCCGCACTAGGTAAGACCCGTCCGCACTAAGGTATCGTGGCTTTCACTGAAGCTGAAGGAGAAGGAGGGGAAGAGGGGCCAACCTGGTGGCTGTACTGGGGAAGAGACTCGACGTTTGAGGCTCACCGGTGATGTCTTGGGCAAATATGCTACCGATGTCTCAGAGTGACTATATCAGGAGGTCGGCTTGTTGGAATACTTCAAGGCTGCCACTCGTCGCATACTACCTATGCTGAGATGGGCAAGTGAGAAAGGAACCGGACCTCGATCTGGACTTGGAGCCGACGACAACGAGCCTCACATCCGAATATTTCCTCCAGCCAATACCGGCGCCGAGTCGAGGTCGGAGGAAAGATGGATGCGCTGCGGATGCACGGCACTCCTTCTCGCCAGCCACAGGACAACAACTAGCAGAACAACCGGGCCTGGACGGTGCCAGGTGTTCGTCAACCCTACTAATGCCAGAGCAGTAAGACAATAGGCCAGCGAATGAGGGTTCGATATGGCTCAAGCTGTGCTTGGGAAGGCGGTGGGAGTGTGTGAGGGCGGCCAGCGAATGGCGACCCGCTCACCATGCCGCCCCGAAACGCCCTAGGAGTTAACGAGTGCTGCAGTGTGGGTGATGAGCTTGGCCGAACAACGGCCGGTTTTGGCGACAATTGAACGAATTGCCCGTTTCTTGGTTTCTTGGGGAGTCGAAAATGTCTAGCAGGAGACAGACTTCAGACGGTCAATGCGAACACGACGGACCGACACAATGTCATTGTTCTCTGTCATGGTGTAAGTCTTTCGATGACTCTCAACACTTTGTCGTCTCAAGACCCCGCAGGCACCGAGAATAGAACGAGAGTGCAAGATACGGACGAAAGATCTAGGTAGTTGAAGATAAAGATAATCCTGATATGTATCGAAAAAGTAAAAGACTCCGGAGAAGTGACGGGTCACTGTCGAAAATGGCCTGTAAGTGCCCTGGCTGCCCCGCAATGTGTCGGAGTCGCAATGAAGCGGTGAGCAAGAGATCAAGATGCAGGTACGAGCTAGCCAGGGCAGGTCCACCAGGTGTGCATCTGCCCCTGACTATCGCCCGAATCCGCCATTCCACATTTTTGCCATCGATTGATCTCCCAGGTTTCTTCTGGCTGACGGAAGAAGCTGTCGAAGTGGTTGTTGAATCACACCAAGCAATCTGGAAACATCATCACCCGAGAGTTTTCGCTGCAACCCATCTTCCAGAGGGAGGGGGCCTTATCTTGGAAAACTCTCTAAGCGAGCATCTCCCAAAACAGCTGTTATCTTAATGAGAGATGATGGCGAGTGAGCCGAGCTGCGGCTTCCCGGTTCGTGGTTAAGAGATGCGGCACCTGCCATGCGAACTTCAAAGGACAGACTAGTTCACCCGCTACCTTATTGTCGCCCTCATGTTGCTCAATATCGAGGCAACTGCGACGCACTGATGGTTCTGCAGCTCTGCGGCTCTGGCGATAAGCTCGTCAACCCCATGTCAGATCGCCCCGCCTGTTTTGCGGGGCAGGTTTAGCTCGCCAGGGGTTCGTCTGATTTCTAGCGCCATGGCACGGTCCACAGCTTGATCTGTTCTCAGGAACCAACAAGCTCTGAACTTCCCTGAACTTCCAGGTTCTCCATGATTTAATGGCATCAAAGCTTTGTCACAATCGCCAAGTCGTGAGCCGACCAACCTCCCGTACTCTAAATCCACAGACGACGCCTTTTGCCATGCGAGGGCCGAATCCTTTTCACTTGGCTAACCATAAGCAGCTCATGTTCGGCAAAAGCATCATGGCTTCATCGAAAGGAATGCATACTGCAGAGCGGAATACGACTATTTGCAAGCCAGAGTTCCGTGCGCTGCAGCACCAAGCCGCCTGTCTCCCTTGTCTGTCATATCGATGACTCGCTGACTCCGGACGCTCTGCGCTTACCAGATGCTACCTCGTCCTCTCGAGACGCCGAAGCTGCAGCGAGTCTGTGCAGCGGCGCTTCTCTCTGCGTCTGATGGCACCTCCTAAATGGCAATATATGCAGCGGAGCATCTCCTCACAAGCGCCATCGAGTATTGCCTGTCTTGGACCGGAGCTCGAAGGAGCTCACGTTGCGAATACGGAGGAGCTCGAGCATTTGAGCCGTGCCGTCCGAGTCCGACCCTAACCCTAACCCAGCGCCGTTCACTTGCTCACAGTTATCGGTCGATCAGTGGATTGGAGATAGGGAGCTTAGCGGCGGGAGATGGCGTGCTCGACTAACCCAAACAGTCACCTAAGGCATCGATAATAAAAGCCATCTCCAAACTTCATGGCACTCATGCTTTATGACCAGCAAACATATCTCTCCCTAACTGACATTGGACCTTCGGAACGGAGCGCCAGTCAGGTCCTTTTCCGCCCTGATCAGTTCCTGCATCCCTAAGCCGAGAGCAGAGATGGTGTATACGGCAGCCAATAATCGTCTGGGCTCAGTTCGCTGAGGGGTGGCACAAACTGCACGCCCGACTTCATGCGACTTCGAATTAAGGCTATTTGAAACTGTGGGCGCTTAAACATGACTTGCAGATGATTGTCGCAGACGGGCGGGACAGATTCTGGTAAAACACCGTGCAACCAGAGATCAATGATGCATCGTCGGACCCGAGCGCTCACGCTTTTGGCATGCATGGACCTTGTGATCCCGCCGCGGTCGAGGCAGATCATGAGGCTATAACCACCACCTCGATGGAGATCGTTAAGGCTGAACGAGAGATTCCCGGTCCTGATCACCACCTGCGACACAACACAGCCCGGTCAAAGGCTCTCAGACCAGAACCTGGTCGAAACCCAACTCACGATACGGACGGCTTGTTGTGGCAGATCGCGATACATCCCGCAACCACAGCCATCAGGAGTTACCCAATGGGACGAGAGCTTGTAAGGCAACGCCTCAATGTGCGAATCAGAGCGTCATGAGACATCTATCCACTATCGCGCTGCCTTCAAGAGTTCAGCTCAATGATGTTATTCGAGCAAAGGGACAACCCAAGCTTGTCATTCCTGCCAACACCAACGTGGAACGTGCGCTGGTTTCACAGCACCCGCAACGTTCCGTTCACTCGGATGAGGCCCTGCTATGGACAGCGACCTTCGACTCCCCAATGCGGAACTCTATTCGTTGAGCGAGCATTTGACCCTTCCACGCAGGTTTGAGGCATTTGAACATGACCGGACTTCAGACAATGGAGCACTGCCTTGGACAATCTGATATGGATCCAAGACCAGTCCATGTTTCAGTGAGAGGAGAAATTGCGGAGATAGAGAGGAGATCCAACCCGAAGATCTCCAGTGGGGGATCCGCTGAGCTTCCTCGAGGATGTCCATGCGGAAAAGCTTGTAACGTTTTTTCGGGCCGGCATACACCTTGTGCCGACTTCAGCTGCCCCTGGCAAAAGTAAAACACGGACAAATACCTACGCTTCCTCATCAGCCCGGCATGTTGTCAACAGGATGCATTCACAAATCCCTCGCATCCGCCCATGTTTCGCACATCGGACGTTGTGAGAACAGAGCTGGTGAAAACACCCGCATATGGGAAGCCAACGCCGACAGAACGGTTACGGGGTCTCAACTGTTGGCAGATCTAAACACCAACCGCAGCTTCATGACACAGCTAGCTCGGATGACTGACAAATGGACGGGCTTAGTATCGCGCATCTGTCCCGAGGGATCGGTAGCGTCGCCTGCTCGGGCCTGACGTTGATGCCCAACGCTCGACGCCCTCGAGTCTACTGGACCAGAGCAATGGGCAATTCACGGCGACAGCCTCATCAGATTCATCCGTCCACGGGCTTGAGAACATGATTTGATATCCGTCTGAAAAGCAACGACAAATCACGAACCTTACAAGCTTCCGCTCCGATCACCACTCTGGACTCAATAGTCCGTCGGTTCGGGCCTTATTAGCTCCCATCGCGTCCCCCCGTCCTAACCAACGGCGATCGAGGATGACCGCGGCACCTTTGATCTCGGTCCCTTTCCAAAATAGGGCCTGAAACCTGCGGTGACGGCGCAACAAATGCCAGGCCGCATCTCCGGCCGCGGCAGTTCCCTCTGAGTGAGCGACGTGGCCGGCCGTGTGAGGCCTGCTGGGCATGCCTGTCGCGGCCAATGATGTTTGGGCACAGCTGTGTCAAAGATCAAGCTTATCATGCGCGGATAATTCATAGGCCGCTGATTATATCGCCTTGAACGGGGATGTTGAGCGGTATGCAAGGGACGCCGCAACGACTCGTCACGAGGACTTGCACGTTGCTGGGTGTGACTATGCATGTCTCTTGCTTCTCTCCGAACCCAGGCGTCGGTGCACAAGACAAGTTTGACATATTTTGTCCGGGCTTATTGGTTCTGTGATACCCATCCCTCACCTTGTTGGAATGAGGGAGCCCCGAGCGCCGTCTGTCGTACACGGTACGCCAAACTTCGAAACCAACATTTACCGGTTTTCCGGTGACGGCAAGGGCAGACTTTCGCATCGGGACATTTCTTCCTCAATGTGGCTGCGGCGCGGAGGGCACGCAAGCTGCCAGGAACCGTTGCTGGTGGTTGCGAAGCTTCATTTACTTGCGACAGATTCCCAGAGCGCTCGGTTTCACGCAGTTTCTTTTTGGGCCACACGGGCCGTGTTGAGCACGTTGTTCTTGAAGTGCCGGGCTGGACTTGGAATAGTAATGCGGTGATATGGACGGGTAGCGATGCCGTTTGGAACTTTTGCTTTCAACAAAACTCGAAGTTGAGTTCCGAAGCAGAGTTGACCTGGTCACCCCTCCAGAGCTTGACCTGACCAACAAACACCCTGGCTGTCAGCGATGCGACGGTCGGGACGGTATGAGGCCCGAGGCCCGAGGCCAGCCGGGCGACCGGTCGTACCAACAACTGCCAAGTTGCGAGCTGTGGTTGACTTGCAAGAAAGAAATGAGTTCAGTGCCGGTGAACCGAACGACAAGTCAGCAACGAATGCTTTCAGATTGTTCGACTTCGAACGTTCAAAGTTCATTCAGAAGGCTTGGTCAGTGTGACATCAACTCATGTGCCTGGCTAACCACATCAAGCCTAGCACCACTGCCTCGGTACCAGAGTTTCACGGCAGTCAAAGGGCAGGGTGGTGTGTGGTGTGGGGGTTTCACCAAAATCCAATCTCACAACATCCCCCGGCTTGCCGAACGGAGCAAGACGGCTCCAAGCTGCGCTGTGTTTGACTTTGTTGTGTAGCAGTCTTCGGATATGAAGGTGGGTTGGGTGTTCTTTTCGGCGTCGGCAGTACACAGGGGGGCCATGGGATCATCGAACGGCGCAGACAATCCTCATATCATGAGCCAGCAAGTCGAAAGGGGGCCTTCACCGCTTGGTCCTTCACTCCGCGATATCGCCACGAGAGAATTTCTTGGGTCCAATTTCCTTCCAGAAGACCTCCTGACTTCTGGTCCAAGAAAGGACCGTTCGCGATGTAATATCGCGCGCCTTTCCGCGGGAAGCGCATGTCCCGCCCACTCATCAGTAATCAGTGACAGTGCCCGCTACCACAGTAGCTCCGGACGGAGGGCCTGTTGAGAACCCAATTAAGACAATCCCGTCTGATACCCGTCTGCGCGCAAGTGCGTTTTGGAGATGATGACAGACTACCCATGTACAGGTTGCCATTCCGCTGTGGAACTTGTTGGGGGGAACAATCACGACAATGGCCCGGGTACCTTGCTTCAATGAGACGTTGGGGCTTGCGAATGGTTCCGTCTGATGATGAACCCCCCACCGAAGGTGATGCATTTCATTTCGAGGTGCGATATCGTTGACTCGTTGTCAAGTTCTCGCTCTCGAATGAACGGCCTGACGGCACCTAGCGTTGGATTTGACCGTTGAGATGCGGAGTTAGGATCGCAAAGGAGCATGGGATTCGCCGCACCTCTGTACGACATGAATCCTCGGTTGACGTTCCAACGGTCGTTGATCTCGACGGCTTCATTTCGATAAGGAACGTCACATGATATCAGCGGCATGTCCTTGGCGTTGTACAGCGTCGGTCCTTGGATCCTGAATCCCACTCTGTCAGGTTGACGGAAATACTGGACGGGACGGGTTGTCCATGGCCTCTGTCTGGCCTCCGTTATAGACACGCGCATTTGTCAGTCATGATGGCAACAGAGAGGTTGAAGCCACAAACGCGGTGCCACGGACCCTTGGGTTGAGGCCCTGGGAGATGCCTACTTGGCTCAAAAGCCATCTGGGCGACGAGAGAGCCAGTACCTACGTATCTACTTCCACCCAAACAACAAGCCGATGGATGGATGTCACGAACGGAGGAGTCAACCACGTACGTACTGTGGTACAAGGAGATTACCCAACCCATCAAACCCCCTCAAGCGAGCCCCCCAAGACCAGAGACCGTCACATTCTCTTGATGACAGACTTGGCCTCGTGTCATTTTCAACGTCGTGCTCGCTTCTGGCGTGATCAACGTTGTCAACTACCGCAAAGTGCCGTTCCGTCCTCCGTGCGGCGCGGTGCAAGTCGTGATCATCATCAACACAACCTTGCTGATAGGAAAATCCCCGAGCAGGCCGGCAGTAATGTTATATTTGTAGTCGTATCGTGGGCGAGACGGGTGTGTCATTGCCCTCAAGTCTCGACGGCAGTACCAAGGAGTACTCTGACCTTGAGATAAGGCTGATTGATGGCTGTGGACTTGGTGTACAACGACCACATGTGTGTCTGCACTTTGTTGGGGATGGAGGCAGGCTCAATCCGGAAATCTATTTACATGGGGTCGAGATAACACCGCTTGGGTCGGAGTGGAAGGCGAGCAAGGTGATTCTCTGTATGAGGTATGAGGGAGTCGGGTACTCAGGGTCTGGTTCGAGTCGAGGGCCACCTGGTGTCCGCTATGGCGATATCGACACCCATGTATGTATCTTAGACTCACACTGCGGCCACCTCGCGATAGATGCATCCGGGACTGGCGTGGCCATGGGCCCCATCTCGCTGACGTTGCTCCTTTTACTTGTTGTTTTCAGTTGGGATTTGAGCCACCCAAGGACCTGTTGTCAAGCTCTACGGTGGAACAATGCCCACTGTTGAGAAACCTGATACATAGAGGCACAAAGTGACACAGCGGCTTACTGCTGACGTGGCTGGCAGCTGCCACGGCCCAACTCGGTATATGTCCGTCCGTCACACAAGTGCTTTTCTCACTGCATTTCTAGTCTCGCCGTCGGCAGTTTGGTGATGGATGTAGGCACCTTTTTGACAGCTTCAACCAGCAAGTCTGGGTCACCTTGAGGATTTGTGCCCTCAAGCAGAATTCGACCACGTAAGACGGCCCAAGGGGAACCCTCCCATGAGGAAAGCTGTAGCATGTAAAGCTCTTCTCTAATCTTCTGGTCTGCCGGCTCTTCCACAGGAACGAACCCGACCAACATACACTATACACAAACGCTTCTCCTATGTTTTCCCATAACGCCATGCGCCACCTCGGATCCAGCATTTCCGTCCTTGACTGCTTGCTCACCGCGGTTCGGTGAGCTCCCGCTTCTGGATCAAGGGCCAAAGGAGGACGCTATTCCTTCCTTGCTCAGTGACCACCGTCCCCAACACGATTAATCCCGTCCCCCTTCCTGAACGGGCATCGGACACATCTCCGCTTGTCGTTCTCTGCCCGTCGCAGCTCTCCTGAAACACCGATAGCGGGTGCCATGCAAGACTATTCCTCCCCCAAGTCGACCGGTCACCGCCCCAAAATCAATATAACCGTGACTCTAGCCTCAAGCCGATATGCAGAGCCAATGAGTGCCCTAAACAAAAGGAAAAGTCGCGAGAAATGCACCGCAAAATACCGCCGAGAGGTGTACAAGTGCAATGCTATACAGTCCCTGTTTTGCGTCCCCAGGGCATGACGATTATGAAAAATGACGCCCCTCATTGATTAATCCTTCGCAACAGTGTGACGGAACTCGGTGCAGCCCTTCTGTGGGGGGCGCAAGCTCGGCAGGCCGTTGAAATAGATGCTCTCCTTAAGAGACCGATCCGACGAGTTGTCATCGACTTCGTTCTTGAATCCGTCTTTGTCGTCCGTGTCGTCCTTCTTCCCAACCATTGCCACGCTCTTGGTCGCCTTGAACGCCCCCATAAGAGCATTGGCCTTCGGTTGCGGCTGGTTCTTGACCGCTTTGCGACTCCGCTTCGCAGGAGCCTTCTTCGCCGGTGCCGGCGCAGCCTCCTTAGGCGCGGCGCCACCGAAAACGAGCTTGCTCTGCTTGGTCTTGGCCGCAGCGGTCTTGTACGGCGCGGGACTCCCGACCCGGGGACTAGCGCTGGGTGTCGGGATGCCGCGGTCCTGGACTTGCTCGACCGTCTTCGACTTCGCCTTTGATGGCGTCCGCAGGCCGGTGGCCTCCGCCTCGGGCGTGACGGTGAGCCGCTTGCGCTCGATCTCCACCTCGAGGGACGGTCCGTTCCTGACGCGCTCGGCGTGCTGCTCCTCGGTGAGGGAGTAGGAGGTGGGATCCCCGATGTCCTGCTCGTCATACCGCGGGAGGTTGGTCAGCTGCGCCACGTCGTCGCACCTGCCCTTGACGACCAGGTCCCAGCAGTCCTTCAGGTCGGGTCCTTGCGGCTCAGACTCCAGGTTGATCCAGGCGGTGAATCCATCTCGCTTGCTCCGGGTGACCTGACATAACTCCTTCACGAGCCTCCGCACACCGGGAATCTTGAGAGTGGTGCCGACCACGATTACCGCATCGGGGCCTTTCTTCAGGTCAGCCCCGGAAACGCTGCCGATGGCGTCCTGATCGGGGTTGTGTTCGTTGTACAACACGATGCGGGGTCGTAGTTTGCCCACTCCATGGCTGCGCCTGTTGGCGTGATTGATACGCACCTCCTCCATCGTCAGACATTGCGGGCAAAGCGGGGGCTCGGGCCCGTTGAATAGGGAGGCATCGAAAGCCTTTATCTCGCCACACTTCGAACAGACCATCTTGTTAAGACCGCCGTGGAGCTGGATAGACTTGGGCCATCCGCCTTGGTTGTCCAGTGGTACTTTTGTTTTCAGTGGGGGCATGTTGGTGTCGATGCAGTCGATGTTTTGGGTGTAGAGTCGCAATAACCGTCCCTCCTGCGCGATGGAGGCAAGGAGATGGTGGAACGGGCTTGGCTTGGCTTGTGAGATCTGTTCCGACATGCGACGGATCATGTCATGGAAGGATGAGGTGGAATCGTTGTGCTTGTAGACCGAGGCATCGAAGAGGTCCTTTCCTGAGCCCTTGATTTTGTGTTCGCTGGGTAGGGTCTTGAAGAGACCGGTACTCGATCGGAAATCCGGGACTGAAAGCGGTTAGCAGACTGAAGAAATCGACAGAAGACAGGCCAGTACGTACTGCCTGATGAGACGGAGATTCCAGCTCCGGCAATGACGACAATCTTCTTCTTCTTCCGCAGTACACGTAGTAGACGGTCCAGCTCAGCGTCACTCTCGGACGTTGGATTCTCCATGTCAACATATTCGGTAGTCCTCTCCTTCCTGACTATAAGCTTGCGACGCTTCGCCGGGGGTGGGCCGTCTGTCCTGCCGCAGATCTCCTCGGTTGTGTCGGACTTCATGGGGGATGCGCTGCCCGAGGGCGCGGCGCTAGAGCTGGGCGATGGGTATCTGCTGGAGACGTCCATCTTTCTTCGGCGCGATTGGGATGGCGGTGGTGACGGCGACTTTGACAGGACCGAGAGGGGCGAAGAGGACGGCAGACTTGAAAGATCTGACAGCGGTGAGGAGGGGACAGATGCTGGCGACCGTGGTGTCGATCTTGGTTGATTTGCGACCTCCATAATGCCGCAGATTAAGTAGGCGACACTGAAAAGAGGGATTGGTGGTTATGACAGACAAGAGACCTCGAGGAATTGGTGGAAGTCGGAGGAGGCGACGAGATGTCAAGAGATTAAGTTTGGGCTGTTGTATTACATCATGGTTACAGAACGAGTCGGGAGTCAGATAGAGAGCAAGTGAAAACAAGAGGCAGCCGATGAATTAGTCACTAAGATGCGCAAGATATATGGAAAATAAGGGAAGCAACAGGCGCGTGAGGAGGTGAAGGTATGCTGAAAGATTGTTTATCGAGGTTGGGATCAAGCACGAAGCAGGTCCGCTTGAGCGTCACTCCGTCCACAACAAGGGGGCTGCAGATCCAAGATGCGCTGCAGCACAAGGCGGGACTAGTCCCACTTTGGCTAGGGCCACACATGATGGATGCCCTCTGCCGCTTCACATGGCGCTCCAGCTGAGATGCGTTCTCTGGTTGGATTATTAAGTTAAGATGACTTCAGAATTCCTCAATCGCTATTGTTCAGCTTCAATCACTGAACCGTATACTGACATATTGAGTTCTGCAATGATACAGACGGGAGTTTTGTTCCTTTTGTGCATATCTTATCCTTCTGGGAACCTTGTGGAATGTACCTGCCGCTCCACGGCTGCGGCTGTCTGGTTGCCTCGTGCAACTATCGCGTTCCCACTAGCCCCATTTAAGACACACAATCGCGTCTCTTGAATGTTACATAAGCCAGAGACCTTCTGGGGAACCTGGGCAGGACACTCACAAGCTCGGCCTCAAGCGTCGTCGTCTTGTGCTTGTTAATGGCGTAAAAGCGGAAGGAACTCCATCGGATCCAGAAGCTTGATCGGGATCTCCGGCGGAATGACCTTGTCCGAGAGAAACACCTCCGCACTAGGACGGCTCAGTGTTATATCACACTGATCTCGAGGGTACTCTGGCTGCTTTGCGGCTTGGACACTGCGGCTTGCGCTGGCCCTGTAGCTGCGGACTCTACCCAGGTCAACAGTGGCGACGATAACCTCGACAGGAAGCAGGGAGAACTGAGACGACTGTGCCAACACCTCACCATTCTGGATGATCATACATACGGCTTCCATCGTACAGCATTCTCGCTTCACCGTCCACCTTCCAGAACGGTGCTGTTGGCATAGACGTCGAGGCCACCGTTACTCCTCTTCGAGTTGGAGATTAAGTTCAGCCTCTTACCCAGCTTGCGCAGCCCAGGGTGCGAAGCACTCGAGTTCGGGACAGTCTCCGCTCTATCCAGTCCAGTGCAGATAGACGGGTTTCTCGGGAAATAGCTCACGGCCCTCCAGTGCTCCTTGATGTACAAGTGTTGATATGGCTCGACTCAACGATCTCAACGCGGTTGAAAGCTACTACTGCGATCACATACATAAATAGCAGACTGTTAGATCGAGATACGTTGGAAGGTGCTGCCCTAAAATGATTCGATATGCCTGGAACACTTCTTCACCACCGTGATCAAGCTTCTCGGTGTGAGGGTGGACACCTGCCCTTAGACCCACTTACCCCAATGTGGACTAGTGGATCTAACATCGGAACTCCATCATGGCATGCGCGACCTCAAAGACGCACCAACCACTAAACTGCCGCGAGTTACGCAGTTCAAGCCAGCCTCGTCCGACGTGATGATCCAGTGATAGCGTTCTGTACTTGACCTTGCTCTTTGGATCGTCCCTTCGTGTTACCGGCAGGTTGGCGAGCTGTCCGGCTCCCTTGTTTCTGATACCCTTGCTAATTCCTCTCCCCAACATTTACCATGTTCAGTTGCTATGGACCACGCCGACTGACACTTATAACTCCTGGTCCATCCGCTTGCACAAAGGAAACACATGTTGGATTTACATATACATTCTAAGAACGCAACTCAGTTTTGGATATAACATCTCACACTATGGAAACCAACAACCAAGGCCACAATCACGAGCTGTCCATGGATCTCGGGTCGGGCATGGACGTCGACGTCGGCAGTCTGGACGTGAGCGTCGACAATGCCCTCAACGACATAGACAACCAGATGCCCCTCGACCTGTTTGGCGATCCCATTCACATGCAGCAGATGCCATCCTCCACTGTGAGCAAACAGCTGCAACAGCGTCTAGACGAGTTGCGGAGCCGTGGCTGCAGCCAGTATGTTCCGGCTCGTTTGCCCTCCTATCCATGTGCCAGCCCACTAACCGTCTGTGCAGAGGAATTGCCTGGTCAAAACAAGGGACCATTGCTTCAATAGCAAAGGATGGCCAGTCCATCGACCTCCGTTTCCTACGCTGCCACCCGGAGAACGGCTCGTGGCAGTTGAGCCAACCAACACCGTGGAAACTCGCCCCCAATTTCGGCGGCCCCCCCTTACCCGGCTGCCCGATTGTGCATCTCGCCTGGGGTGGCCAGTCCAGCCCGGAACTTGCCATCATCGACTCCATCGGCCGCGTTGCCATCCTATCTTTCCCCGTCACTCTCAATCGTCCGTACCCGATCCGGAAATGGGACCAAGACTCGGTCGATGACCTGCAGGCCATCGTTGGCTGTTACTGGCTACCGCTGGCCTCACCTAGTAGACAGGTATTTCAGCCCTACCGTACATTACGGCACTAGCGCTTGTTCTGACATTTTCGGGCAGCAATATCATGTTATGTACGGGCCCGCAGTCCGCGAGGGGAATGCATACAAGTACGAAACCTCGATAGTCCCGGGGTTTCCACCATGGCACCCGAACCCAGGCAAAAGCGCTCTGTTGTGTGTGACGGCGAGTGGAACAGTGAAACTCTTCTTTCAACAAAACAGCAACAAGCATGAGTTGGTCACCGTCGAGTCCGAAAACGTCAACTCCTCCGAGGATCGTATCACACACGCGTCGCTGAGCTCGGACAGGAGTAAGTCTGGTGGCCGCTCCTCCTCATATTGTGTACTAGCTGACGCCGTACAGGTTCACTCCTGATGGCACTGGCAACCGCCTCGAAGCAGCTCAAAGTTGTCCGAGTTCAAATACAATGGAGTCAGCAGCAGCCGGGCGACAAACAGGTACCACCACACAGCCAAACACTGAACCCAGTGCTGAGATTGAAGCATGTGGCCATGACCAGCTGGTTTGAGTACGGTCCTACAGAATCCCGTTTCGACACGTCGATGGCGCAGCTCTCTCACATCGAAGTTCTGCCCCAAGCCCTCAAAGGATCGCCGACACCGAACCCGTCCTGGGCGCCTGCTGTAGTTCTGACCGTGCGCTCTTACGTATCTTCTGATAATACGCCTTACAACCCGGAACAGCAGAGTATCGTCGACCGGTGGGAGTTGCAAGACCGGGCGGAGAAACTGCACCCCATGTTTGCACAGTTGAATAGCGGCTCGGCACCAAACTTACCGACGTCGACTCGGTTGCGCAAGCTCGAACCGATTATAATCCCGAAGATCATCGTATCCGTCCATGTTTTGCAGCTAGGCAAGGTTATTTGTTTTGGCTTCAGCGACGGCACGGTTCAGTATCGTGACCGCTACGACATGAATGAGATATATGACGCGCCGAGCCCGGAGAAGGTCATGAGTCCGACGCAAGTCGGGTTCCAGTTTGCGGAGGAGAAGCCATGTAAGTCCCATCACTGCTCTCCATGGCTGGGAGGATATTGGCTAACGTGGAGCAGGTTTGCAGATAGCATTCTCGCCGACCAACTGCTCCTTGGTGCAGGTCTGCGAGGATGACAGCGTGCTCTGGAATCCCATGAAGTTCCCTGCTGATGATGTAGCTTCACTGGCGCAAGACAGTCAGTTTGCCTTATGTGCGAGGCCTTAGCAACTAGCTAACAATTTCAGGAGGCCAGTACTCGCCCGTAATAGCTGCTCTAAGCATCGCAATGTCGTTTGCGGCCTTGCAGACGACAAATTATGACGATATCCTTTCACTCGCCCGGCCATTTGCGGAGAAGCGTGAGAGTATGTCCGCATGTCCTCCCTTAATTAGAGAATGACGTTGACGTATGGGACAGGATTCACCTACGATTGGATCGCAGAGCTGGTCCGGATGCTGAAGGTAACGGTTGACTACTCCGAGGAGTCCCATCACGACTCTTTGGTCAGAAACAATAACCTGCAGATGTGTCTGAGCATTCTCAACCACCTGGGCTTCCGGGGCCAATTCAAACGACGCACTTTCGGGGGCAAGTTCGCTGTGCTTGCCCTCAACATCAGAAACATCGTCATTTTAATCACCATTGCCAGCAATACCCCTGTCACTCTTAAAACCACCCTCAGCCCCCTCGACGAGCATGGTAGGCAGCAAGAACATCTTTTCCACCCCCCTAACTCAGACCACAGCCATCTAACACCCAAAACAGAAGTCGTAGAAGCACTGGCCGGGTGTGCAAAATGGTGTCTCGACCTCCTCTCCTGGCTAACAGACTGCCTCTTCGATCTCCTCGACGAGCCGGGCTTCACGGCCATCCTTAACGACCAGCGTAAATTCGCCGACTTGACCAATTACCTCCAATCCAAAAACAACGTCGCTCTGCATCTCCTCCTCTGCTCCTCCACGCGAGGCTTTCTCCAAGCCGCCTGCCGCCGCCTAATCCACCTCGACTCCCTCTCGTTGCGAGCCATGAACTTCTACGAGACCAAAGCCGCCGTGCATAACGCCTCCGACCCGGGCGGCGCGGCCTCTCGCGCCCCCAACGCGCTGTACCGCGCCTACCAGCGGATGCAGCGCTGCACCTCCAGCTCCCTCGTCAAAGTCGCCGACATCGACAAACTCCTCACCGCGCTGGGCCAGGAAATCAGGCAGGCCTACCAAACCAGCCTCCCCGCCCTGTCCAACCCGGCCCGCCAAACACCCACCGCCCAGGGTGGCCAAGCCGGACAACAACAACAACAACAACAAAACCCCGCCAACGACGCCGCCAAGCGCGCCCAGGTAGAGTGCGAGCTCTCCATGCTCCTCGCCACCTCCCCACCGCCCTCCTTCCAAGCCGTCATCCTCAACTTCTTCAACAAGTACGTCCGCGCCTACAAGGCCCAAGTCGACCTGGCCAAGCTCTTCTTCGCCGACTACTCCAACCTCGAGGTCTTCGACGACGACAAGTCCCTCCGCATGCGCCGCGCCTCGGGGAAGTACCTGGACGCCTTCACGAGGTGGGACATCGACGTCTACAAGCGACTCGGTAGCCACCACAGGGACGAGGACGTCGCCTTCAGGCACGGCATCCCGCCGGAAGAGGTCACGGTGGATGAACTGGACTGCCAGTGGCGCCGGTGCGTCCGCTGCGCGGCCGTGATGGAGCACGTGTACGGCCACAGGCCGGGGTTCACCTTCGTCCTGGGCCAGCAGCGGAAGTGCGCCTGCGGCGGGTCGTGGGGGCTGTTGCACAAGGGAGCCATGGTGTGTTAGAATCAGACCTTGGACGTGGCGGTTGGGTGCGATCCAAGGACAACACGCATCGAGTTCGGTGCGGAGCGCCATCCGTACCAGCTGCCTTTACCAAGCATGGTGGGGGGCGGGAGCACATCAATCGAAAAAGAGCAGGCAACTGAGAACAAAGCAGACGGCGGAGAACAAGCAGACGACTGAGAACAAGCAGGCGACTGAGCAACAGCAGGCAAGAGACCAGGAGCCGGAGGGTGAGTCTGAAAATCGCTCGGTCCGCCAGGAGACTTCGGTTGCTCCACGCGGTCCCCCCTCCTCGCAACGCCTTGTCAAACAGCTTTCCTCCATCATGGGGCTGGCGGGTGAGCAAGAGCCGGCGGGCGAGCAAGAGCAGGGCGTTGGGCCGGGACACGCCAGTGAGCCAGAGCAAGTGAGTTGGCAGGAACAGGTGGCCAGATGGCAGGAGAAGCGGCTGGGTCAGCAGCACCAGGCGGGTGAGCAACAGCGGACAAGTCGGAGGAGTAGATGGGCGCGTGGTTGGTTATGCGCTTCTTGTTTTTAACTAGGTATAGTTCGTATCTTCCCTGTATTGGTATAGATTGGATTCTGGATAGCAGCGGTATAGCAGCGGTATAGCAGCGACGAGTTTGGTTCGAAAATTATAAGTCTCCTTTAAGTTAATACCATGCTGTTGCCGAACAGAATTGTCTTCTAACAAGGACGCTTAGGCTGGACGCTGTCGAACAATCGCGCAGAAGGACATACTAGCAAAAAGTCACAGCAGCAAAACAAACGACCCGAAAGTCAAGAAGTGGGAAAAAACAATATCGATGTGAGCTCGCTTCTAGCCCGAGTTGGCAACTAACAGGCCGCCTAAACTATATCTGCAAATGATATATCTGATTCGTTCCGCCCAATCTCCAGAGCCCCAGAAACACCTTCTTTTTCGATCATGAGAACCATTCCATTCCATGAGTCGTCGCCTTATTCGCAGGAGGTCAAAAAACCCCGACACTTCTAAAAACTCCGAGTGCTGACCAGGGGACCATTCGATTGCAATTGCTTTTGATGTAAACCACCCGATTCCGTCGCTTCTAAAACGCATTCAACGGTTTTGACCGAGCCCCTCTTCCGCCGCCGATGTGTTCTGGTGGCTCGCCATCTCAAAACCCTCGCTCAAAAAATCACGCGTGATAGAAGAAGTGTTTTCCTTCGCCCTGTACCATGCAAACTGCCGGGTATGTAGTTTATGGGTCCTCCCGAAGGACGCAAGAAACAGCAAATGAAGCAAACAACAACCGCCAATGCCGATATGCCGAGACGCCTGAGCAATGCTAAGACAAATATAACGTGTGTGTGTGTGTGTGATTAGGAACAGCGAGGTGCTGCCTCTTTTGCCCGAGCTGAAGAGGGCCGCCATGGATCCTAGTATGGGCTGTTCCGAGCAGGGGGACTCCGACCCTGGCCCGGCCACGAAGTGCGGACAGACACACGATCGCGATGCCGGTGGAAGTCAAGGCGGTCGCCGTTGCCGTAGTAGTTCGGCCGCCTGGAATCCTGCCGCTCGTCCCTGCGGTCCTCCCGCCGCTCTTCGCGCCGATAGTCGCGCCGGTCGTCCCGATACGGATCACGGGCCCGGCGCTCATTCTCCCGGTCACTAGCGATCTCGCCGTCCTCAAGGTCCGGATCTCGCTTGGACGACCGCTTGATATCCTTCGGCCGCCTCTCCGAGTCGTCGGTTTTCTTCTCATCCTGCTCGACGAGGCTCTTGAACATGCGCTGCAGGCGTTTCCCGGACACCTGATATTCTCCGATTGGCCAGATGGAGGAAAGGAACTCCCTGGAAAAGAAACGTGTCAGCAAAAGCGGGATAAAAGTCACGTGGCTTGGGCCGTTCCAACTTACCAGAACTGAGGCTCGAGGTTGTCAAGCTGCTCGACCTCATCGTCCTTGCGGTTCTTGCGAAGATTCTTGATGTGATTGCCGAAGTTCCTGATCTCCACACCCAACACCTTTGCCCGTTCCTTGGCGGCCGGATATTTCTCCTTCGAATACGCGATCTGTTCCATGTTCGGCTGGAGAGGCCTGAGGAACGACCAGATCACGTTGTCCTTGTCCGAAGAATTGATCTCATAGCCCTCCTGTTTGGATAGTTCGGCAAAGCGCGCGACGGCCTTCTCTCGAGAACGCTTGAGCTGCTCCAGAACCTCGGGATCGACCTTGGCCTTCTCCTTGTCTTCCTTCTTGACGTGCTTGACGTCGCCGGACCGACGATCATCGCGATGTGACCTGTCATCGACGCGCCGATGTTTGCTGTTGCGTTCATCGTACTCGTCCGTGTGCTTCCGCTTGTGCTCGGGACGAGGCGTCGCCCTGTCAGCGTTGCTATGAGACCGATGGTGATCATGGCGGTCCCGGGCTTGGCTCGACTTCTTCACCAGCTGCGGTGCGGGAGAGCCTGAAACAGAGCCACCAAGTTCACGGCGATGACCGTTCATTAGGTGCTTCTTGCTCCTGTGATGATTCTCGACCGCCTTCTTTGCCGCGGCGTCACTAGTGTGCTTGGCGAGCAGCACAGAGAGGAGATATTCGGAACGGCGGACCAGATGGACAGCTCCTGGCGAGGCGATCGTCTTGTTATCCGTCTTTTTGCGCTCCTCCTTCTTGTCGACGCGATGCTCTTCGAGGAAGAACTTGTCCTGCATATCCAGTTCGGGATCATCGCGGATCTGAGCCCACGCGCCGAAGCCGTACCGGTCTATGCCAACAAGAAGCATGCCGTCCTCCCTAGCACCCCAATCACAGGTGTAATGAGCCGCCTTGGTGGCGTCGGGCAGCCTGAATGACTTGTTGTCCGCGTGTTCCCGGATGACTTGACGCAGCAGCCTTAGCTGCGGCGGTCGCTCCATGACAGTTTCGGCGTTGACGTTGCGTACCTCCCCGAAGTTGACGAGGACGGCCTTCCTGTCTTTCTTGGCCAAAGGCTTTCCGGCCCGTTCCTCCTCCTCACGGACCTTCTCGTTGTTGATGTCGACGGCTTCGCGGCTTATGCCAATGAGCTCGTCCAGAACAGATCGGAGGAAGTCGCGATCCCGGTCTCCGAGACGAGACTCGTGGATGATCTCTTCCTCGCGGTCGTCGAGGGACCCATAGCGGAAGAAAGCCCTGATGAGATTGCGCGTCTCCTTCTCGTTAAGCGGACGGCGCGGATCAGCCACTATGGTCCGCTGCTCTTCGATCTCGTCTTGCTCCTCCTTCTCCCGCTGCCTCTTCTTTGCGAGACGCTCGGCGCGGTCGGAGTCAGTGCCTCCTTTCTTGGAACCCTTTAGGGCAGCGCGGCGAGGAGCATTCTCTTCGAGAGCCTTGGCCAGATATTCCTCGTTCTTCTTTTTCTCCTCTTCAGCCTTGATGGCAGCAAGCTGCTCGGCAGGGATGATCTGATCCCAGTCGAGGGCAAGCTCGTCAACTTTGACGTCTGTGACCTGCATCCAGTTGTCCCAGTCGATACCGCCACTGCTGAGATTGAGCTTGTCGTCGACATTAGTCTTTGTCACTTCGGCGTTCTCGAGGATGGCGTCGATGTCAAGCTGCTCAAGCTTCTCTTGGTTGCCAGATTGCTCAAACAAGTTCTGTGAACGCATCTTCAAGATCTGTTGAATGTCGTCGGCCGTCTTGGCTTCGTCCATCTTCAAGCCATGTTCCTGGAACTGGTCACGCAGGGCCTTTCCCTCGTCAGTCACTCCCGCCTGTATTGTAAGGTACTCGAGGAAAAGCTTGTTGCGCGCACGCTTGACAACCTCCTCTTCAATTGTCTGCTTAGCAACGAGACGATACACATTCACCGGCCGTTTCTGACCGATGCGATGGGCTCGAGCCATGGCCTGCAAATCCGCCTGAGGATTCCAGTCCGAGTCATAAATGATGACAGTGTCGGCAGTCATGAGGTTGATGCCAAGACCTCCGGCGCGTGTCGATAAGAGGAAGCAGAAATCGTCGCTATCCTCAGCATTGAAATGATTGATTGCCATGCGACGGGGACCAGCAGGAATAGTGCCGTCCAGCCGCTGGAACTGGTAACCACGAATCCTGAGGTAGTCACCAAGAATATCCAGCATCTTGACCATTTGGCTGAAGATCAGAACACGATGGTTGTCCTTTTTGAGCTTTGTAAGTAGTTGGTCGAGGAGCATCATCTTGCCGCTGCTGGTGATAAGCCCCTTGATCTGATCCTCACGCCGAGTGCTCCCAGCCAAGACACGCTCTTCCGCACCCTGGAACATGTATGGATGGTTGCTGACTTTCTTGAGCTCCATCATTATGTTCAACAACGACTGTTTATGGCCGTTGCTCGCATCGCTCAGCGCTGCGTAGTTGCGGGTGAGAATGTTCTTGTAGTACTCCAGTTGGATATCCGCGAGCTCGACACGGATGATCTTCTCAGTCTTGGGAGGCAGGTCCGACTCGACTGTTTCCTTCGTTCGACGGAGAATGAAAGGAGCGATCGCCTTATGCAGCTCGCTCAACTTGGCTTGGGTTTCGATACGTTTGGCCTCATCTTTCTCTTCGTCGACAGGCTCCTTGTTATCGGACGAGGAGAGCAGTTCCAGCTCTTCATCGACGATAACCTTGCCGGGATTGAGAAAGTCAAGGAGAGCCGCAAGCTCGGCCAAGTTGTTCTGAATGGGCGTACCTGTAATGAGCATTTTACAGGGGACGCCAAAGCTGACTAACTTCGCATAAAGCTGCGATTCCCGGTTCTTGAGCCGATGCGCCTCGTCAACGGCAAGAACCTGCCACTTTATAGTCTTGAGAAAATCAGCGTCCAAAAGGATGTAGTCGTATGATGTGACCAGGACATTGAACTTTGGCTTCTTCGGGTTGCCGTTGATCAAAAGTTCATGGTCGCGGATGTTTTGCCGGGCAGCCTCAGGACCGAGGTATACAACATAGTTGAGGTCGGGTGCCCAGTGGTTGAAAGTGTCGCACCATGCCGGAATGACACTGAGAGGGGCGACAACGAGGAATGGTCCCTCCTGGCCACGGTCATTGCGGAGCCAGCTGAGGAACGAGACAGACTGAACCGTCTTGCCGAGACCCATCTCGTCGGCAAGAATGACATTGTTGCCACGGGTCCAGTTGAGCGCCAGGAAGTTGAGACCCTTCAGCTGGAATTCCCGGAGCTGACCGTTCGTGACATAAGATGGCTGCTCCTCCAGCTTGGTCATCCGCGTCCGGGTGTCGAGGCTCGCCTCCTTGCGGTCGGACTGCCAGGTCCGGGTGGAGCGGTCCAAGAACTCGTCAATCTTGTCTTGGGCGTGTTGGCTGACGAGTTCGGCCGCCTCCCAGGTGCACTCGTCATACTGCAGGCCCTTCCACTTGATGAAGTATTCATCGCCGCCATCCTCACCATCACGGACGGCAACGACGCGTTCCACCTTGGTATAATCCTCTAATGCTTCGGCTTCACGCTCTCGGTCGAGCAGCCATTGCTCGCGCTGCTCCGGGCTAACCTCGTCTCCGCCAAACCGCATATCGAGTTCGTACTCGACGATCTTCTTGTAGTAATTTTCCAGCCGGCGAAACCCTCTAAATCCAGCAACTGTCTCGGTTGTCTCCCACGTGTTGTGGAGATGTGACTTGCCTTGCCACTTTATGTAGTACTTGAAGTCGTGACGGGTAGCGTTTGGTGTAAGTTCCACGCCCTCCTTGACCTCATGGCGAATGACCTTTTCAATATAGGGAGAGTTGTCTTCTTGGTAGACCCAGTTCTGTGCCTGCTCCGAGTCGTCTTCGAATTCGTTCTCATTCTCGCTCTCTTGGTACATGCCGGCAGACACCTGTGCGGCTCTGCGGCTAGACCATCGCTTCTCTGCAAGAGCCTGTGAAGGCTGAAGTTCTTGTTGCCGCCGAGCTTTCTTTTGGAAGCTCTTGGCTCTTGCACCGCCATAGTTATCCGAGTCCGAGTCTGCGGCGGGTGTGTGTCGGACAGGCGTGTCGCGTTTGGAAGCTGGGTGGTTGTAAGCATATATTTTTGAAGAATGCGGGTGGGCGGTGGTGTCACGGGAGGACTCACATGGCTGCGACCGCTCTAGCCGCCGACGCTTCGCGGTCCGCCGGTTGGCAGCAACTACATCCGAGTCGGAATTGTCTTCATCGCCCTCATCGTCCGAGTCGACCTATCTCTATTAGCAAACATCTTAACTCGATGGCGAGATAACGATACTCACAATTTTCCGGCGCGGAACAGGACGGGACTATATGCGAAGTGTGAGCTTGGCTGAGAGCAAGGCATGGAGTGCAGGAGATAGAGAGTGCATACGCTTCTGCGGAGACCATATAACTCTGGGTTCTCTCTCATGTAATCTTCCTCGGCGGCGGTAGGAGCTTTACGCTTCGAGGGCTGATGAGAGCCATTGGAGGGGGAAGGTTCGTCGTCATCGTCTTGTTCGCTTTGAGGTGATTGGGGACTGTCCTCCATATCGAAGTCTGCGTCGGCCGAGGCATCATCGTCACTCGAATCTGAACCCTCTTGGACAGCGAACGCGGGGTTGGCGACCATCACCTCCTCTGCCTCGGGTGTATTCGGCGACGGCGCCTCTACGTCGGGAGCTTGGACGTCGGACAGATCACTGTCGGTCTGGCTGCCATTGGCGACGGCTGGGCTCACGCTTTCCACCGAAGGAGAGACATGTCCGTTGACAGGAGTAGCATCCGATGGCGAGGACATCGTGATGTTCCGGATGGAGGCTACCTGCTATAAGACAGCGAGGTCAGTCAGAGTTTTCATGCGTTTTGAGTTTCAGCAGTTGCAGGAGGCGGTGGAAGCTGGATCGGCGACTCGGAAACACGCGTGCAAATGGCATATCGACTGGAAAGTCGGTCTCAATGATGGTTGTCGCATTCGAGATGGGCCGGTGATGGACGCGAGGCTGGTGGGCGATGGAGAGTGATTGTGGCTTCGGAGGTTGATGGAGATGCTGGGAAGAGATGTACGTGGCTTCAACGCATCGAGCGGCATCACTTTCATCGATCTCGAGGCATCCGGAGCCAAAATAAGGTGGTTAAGATGGTATACTGGGCGGGCATGTGTCGCGGTCGATGGACTTCTTGATGGGTTCTGACATGGGCGATGATGCAGTGCCAGACAGGGGCCCTTTGGCAAACAGGAACAACAGCAACGTGGAACTTACAAGTCATTCATTAACAAATAGCCTCCTGATATTCGAATGATGGTGATGTGGGTTATGGTGTAAGTGTTGGGTGTGGTTAGTGTGGTGGTGTTTGGGGTGGTGGTAGTAGCAGGTTCGAGGCCTGACTTGGATGGAGATGCTGAATCGGAATATCAAAATGTACTTGGGAAAGAGTGAAAAGAGCCGGTGGGTGGATGCACCTTGTCCAGCCTCGTCCGGGCGGCCCGTGCGTCCTGTCCAAACGGTCTCCTGCAGCCAATGGCAGCTGGAGGCCTATTGTCTCAACTGTCCACTATTGTTGCTGCCTGTCTATTTGCAATTGTCGATCTACAGGGACAACTCTCTTATTCAAACCTCAACACTTCAATTGTTATCAAGGGAGAATAAGGTACCTTAGCAATTGTGATTTGGACAAAAGTCCCGATTGTAGGATAATCTCCTCGCTTGTCTTCCACTCCTGTGATTCTAAACTTCCTTGCTCACCTCGTACTCCCCCAACAATAAGGGTCAGGCTTTGGTGAGTTATCTCAAGGTACCTTATTCACCAAATCCAACACTTGAACATGGCAACGCCTCAATAAGAAACTCACCACTTCTTGTTCTACACTATGTAAACTTGACCATGGGCGATTCTATCCATCACATGATCACATTTGAGGCGATATCCCTCGGAGACCTCTATGATTACGAGCAGAAGTCCGAGGCCAAATAAAGGGCATCACGAATTTAGCTTTCACTCTGAGTCATAATAGGTAGTCCTTGCCATCATCATCTGCCTCGGTGTCTTCGCTGTGCTGTCGGTCTTCGTCCAAGCTTCCTGCTCCAAACTGTCTGGCACGGGGTCTGTGACTTAGCCGCACTAGACCCCGCCTATCAGCGGCTTCCAAATCCCGATGACTTTTTGACCCCTCCAAAATCTAGCGGAGAGGCGCCGGAAGGGATCTCCACGCCCTGCCCCACCACAAATTATTCTTGCGATTGTGTGTCGAGACCTGCTTCCGTTCTTTCAGTCCTTGAAATCGCCGGCGAGATCTCCTTAAATCACTTCGGTCCCCCTCGCGATCGTCTCCGTCGAAAGAAAGTCGTCAAAAATCCCTCCATATATCTGTGCAAAGAACCTCTGCAACTGCGCACATCGTCTCGACACCAACACCTGCACCGTCAACGCGATAGGGCTTTGACCCGACAATATCTGGCAACATGTCCGACAGACTCACTCGGTGAGCACCCCAACCCGATCTCCTCTTCTTGCACCTCCGTGTGATCTCTTTACTAACCTGTGCTTACGCATATAGTATTGCTATTGTCAACAGCGACAAGGTCCGTCTCCTACTCTCTCCCCGCGCGACACCCCGCCATGGCATACTTTTGAAGGAACACGGAAGACTAACGGGAGGGTAAACATCACAGTGCAAACCCAAGAAATGTCGTCAAGAATGCAAGAAATCCTGCCCCGTCGTCCGCAGCGGCAAGCTCTGCATCGAAGTCACCCCTGAGTCCCGCCTGGCCTTCATCTCAGAGAGCCTCTGCATCGGATGCGGTATCTGTCCTAAGAAGTGCCCCTTTGGCGCCATCACCATTATCAACCTGCCCACCAACCTCGAAAGCCAGGTCACCCACCGCTACTCGGCCAACAGCTTCAAGCTTCACCGTCTGCCCATGCCCCGTCCCGGACTGGTCCTCGGTCTGGTTGGAACAAACGGTATCGGCAAGAGTACTGCCCTGAAGATTCTCTCCGGAAAGCTGAAGCCCAACCTCGGCCGCTTCGACAACCCGCCTGACTGGGAGGATGTTATCAAGCACTTCCGTGGTTCTGAACTGCAGAGTGAGTTACTTTGGATTGGTGCCGAATATGCGCTGCTGGACGCAAAGTAAGAGGGTGCCCAGTACTAACGCGACATCCGCACAGACTACTTCACAAAGCTGCTCGAGGATGACCTTAAGGCCGTCGTCAAGCCTCAGTACGTTGACCAGATCCCCAAGGCCATTCGTGCTCCCGACAGGAGCGTTGAGGCTCTCATCAAGGGTCGCGCTGCCATGCAGAACTTTGACGAGGTCCTCGACACTCTTGGTAAGTTCCCTCCTACAACTCTCCCCATTCCGGGAGCGCTAGCTTACATACCCCGTCAGAACTGCGCCATATTCTCGACCGTGACGTCAGCCATCTTTCCGGTGGTGAGCTCCAGCGTTTCGCCATCGGAACGGTCTGTGTCCAACAGGCCGATGTGTACATGTTCGACGAGCCTTCGTCCTACTTGGATGTCAAGCAGAGATTGAGTGCCGCCCGTATTATCCGCTCTCTCCTTCGCCCCAATGACTACGTCATCGTCGTCGAGCACGATTTGTCCGTCCTCGACTACCTCTCCGACTTCATCTGCGTTCTCTACGGCAAGCCCGCCGTCTATGGTGTCGTCACGCTTCCCCACTCGGTCCGTGAAGGCATCAACATCTTCCTCGACGGCCATATTCCCACCGAGAACTTGCGTTTCCGTGAGGAGTCCCTGACTTTCAAGCTCTCAGAGGGCACAGAGGAGTACCTATCCGACAGGTCTCGTGCGTTCAAGTATCCTTCGATGGAGAAGACCCTCGGTAACTTCCACCTCAAGATCGATGCCGGTGACTTCACCGACTCCGAGATCATCGTCATGATGGGCGAGAACGGTACTGGCAAGACCACTTTCTGTCGCCTCCTCGCCGGCGCTATCAAGCCCGACGGAACCCGCAAGGTCCCCGACCTCAGGATCAGCATGAAGCCGCAGACGATCACGCCCAAGTTCGAGGGCACCGTCCGCCAGCTCTTCTTCAAGAAGATCAAGGCCGCCTTCCTCTCGCCCCAGTTCCAGACCGACGTCGTCAAGCCGCTCAAGCTCGACGACTTCATCGACCAGGAAGTCAAGAACCTGTCCGGTGGTGAATTGCAGCGTGTGGCCATCGTGCTCGCCCTCGGTCTCCCTGCAGACATCTATCTCATCGACGAGCCGTCTGCCTACCTCGACTCCGAGCAGCGTATCATCGCCGCCCGCGTCATCAAACGCTTCATCATGCACGCCAAGAAGACCGCCTTCATCGTCGAGCACGATTTCATCATGGCCACTTATCTTGCCGACCGCGTCATTGTTTTCGACGGTCAGCCGGGTATTGACGCTCACGCCAACACTCCCGAGTCGCTGCTCACTGGTTGCAACAAGTTCCTCAAGAACCTTGACGTCACCTTCCGCCGCGACCCGACCAACTACCGCCCCCGTATCAACAAGGCCAACAGCCAGCTTGATCAGGAGCAGAAGCTGAGCGGCAACTTCTTCTTCCTGGAGGACAACGAAGCCGTCAAGACGAGTTGAGGAGGGCATCCCCAACCGTAAAAACAATAACAATGATGACCATCACGACAAAAAGCATATTCCTCGGCGGCGTGAGGCAGCATCGGGCACCGGCGTTCTAGGCGTTCAAAAGAAGAAGCGAGCCGGCGATGGTGTTGATCTGGCTTTAGAGGAAGTGGCCGGATCCGAGGATGACGATCCGGATATTTGACGCCGGCGACGGCAGTCTATCCCCTGTTGTCTGGTCCTACGAAGCGTGGTTGTTCTCTCCCCCTGGTCGGATCTTTATTTGAGATCTTCGCTTTAGTTACTCTGTTTTCGTATATACGACTGGGAACCGAGAGAGGACGCAACTTCGTAGATTGAGGGGCAACGGATCAAGCAGGATGACTGCCGTCCGTCTTTCACGTGAGGTGCCACGTGTAGACGAGAGTCGAGATGGAGGCTGGTGAAAGCTAGATGCTTTCCAGCAATGATTGGGGAAGCTCACGCCTTCCAGTTTGGTAGGCAGATAGTACAGGCTCAATATAACTGAACGACAAGATGGATGTCGACTAAGATCAACCTCGCTCCGGGCTCTGAAAACGGGATGATAACCTTGCAATTCTGTCAAGGAGGCCTTCGGTCATTTAACCCTAGGATCTGGTCTAGGTGTGCCATGTTCGATCTTGCACGTGATTATCTGCCGTGATGGCCGAGCAAACTTCCGCGTTAATAGGCTTATGCAAGTAGACGGTATAAGACACAGTGGAAATCTAATTCGATAGATGTGTAATACGTGGACTCATCCAGTAAACGCCAAACTCCCTTGATGTGAAACTGCTGTTTAATACCTACTCAGCGACCTTCAGCTTATCACTGACCAGTGGACTCTTCTTTCCAATCGTCTCGCAGAGTTCCATCAGAGTAGCGCCGCCTTGCAGTTCAAACACAGGCATATCAACCTTCATCTCCCTGAAGATCCAATTGCGGATCTCGACCGCCACCAAGCTGTCCACACCATAGGCGCTCATAGGCAGCGCGCTGTTCAACTCCGCCAGCGGAATCATCAGCACCTTGCTCATCTTATCCAGCAAAAAGTCGCAGAGCACCGTCTGCGCAGCCCCAAAGCTCTCGCAATGCTTGAGCGCCGCCGCGAGCTGGGCCGCGCCCCCGTCGGCACCGCTGCTGTCACCGCCGGCGTTTCGCGACGCGAGCCTGTCAATCTGGAGCAGGTGCGAGAACCGGACGTCGTAGAACCAGAACGGGATCTGGTACTGGTCGTCCGGGGAGGTCGCGACGGCCGTGTCGATCATGCCCTTTGTGCCTAGGCCGGTTGCGACCTGGCATTGCAGCAGCAGCGGCTCGGGGACCTTGCGCTCGATGAGGCTTGACACGCTCGGGTAGGGCGCGGGACGGCGCGCGTTGGCGATGGCGGACTTGATGATGCTGAGGTACCTGTCCTGTCCGATGCCGAGGAAGCCCCATTTGGACAGGTTCTGCTCCGCGTTCTCGTTGTCCGCCACGTAGCCCGCGCCGAGGATCATTCCCAGGTCGAGGTTCACGATGGGCAGCTGCTCCGTACCCCGGGCGGAGGCGGCGTTGCGGAAGGCGTAGCTGTGGGAGACGGCGTCCTGGAAGGTCGAGCCGGCGCTGTAGTTGCCCTGGCCGAAGTTGCCGACTGTGCCGACCGAGGAGGACTGGATGAGGAAGAAGTCCAGAGCGGGAGAACGGGGGGCCGAGAATGCGCGGCACAAGTTCAGCGTCCCCGTGACCTTGGGCTTGAGAGCCGCCTGCCAGTCGTAGTGCGTCATGTTTTCGAAGATACCGTCCCTCAACACCATGCCGCCGTGGATGACACCTCGCACCGGCGGCATTTCGACACGGCACTGCTCCATAGCTGCGTCCAGGCTTGCGGCGTCGGAAACATCGCACCTGTATACTGCGACCTTGACATCCTTGGCCTCCAGGTCTCGCACACAATCCTGGGCGGCTGGCTTGTCGGTGCCGCTGCGGGACAGGAAGACCATATTCTTGGCGCCGTGGTCGGCCATCCACATGCTCGTTGACCGACCCAGACCCCCAAGACCGCCGACAAGCAGATACGAGCCGTCCTTCGCAAGTTTGAGCGGGTGAATTGCACGGGGGATGACCTTCACCATAGCCTCAGGGTCGTGCCTGACGACCAGCTTACCGACATGTCTGCCAGCCTGCATCAACCGGAAAGCCTGCTCGATGTCAGGCGTCGTAAACACAGTCAGCGGCTGGACCTCCCGCACGACCTTCTTGTACATGAGGTCCATCACATCCCGCAGGATCCGGGTACTGAGTTTCTTGTTCTGGCGAATGATGATGGTCAAGTCGACGCTCGCAAACGTCGTATTGCGCGCAAAGTTGGACATGGCCAGCCTGCTGTTCACCTCTATGTCTCGCTTGCCGATCTCGACGAAGCGGCCGAACGGCGCGATGCAGTCCCACGACTCCTGCAGCGACTCGCCGGCCAGCGAGTTCAGGATCACGTTCACGCCCCGGCCCTGCGTCACGCGCCTGATACCGGCCGCGAAGCTCGTGTCGCGGGAGCAGAAGATGTGCTCCTCCGGTATGCCGAACGACTCGATCAAGAGCTTCTTCTTGTCCTCCGTGCCGACGGTGACGAACACCCTCGCACCCGCGTGCTGCGCCAGCTTGATCGCCGCCTGGCCGACGCCGCCGGCCGCCGCGTGGATGAGCACCGACTCGCCGGCCGCGAGGCGGCCGATGTCGAACAAGCCGTAGTAGGCGGTGCAGTACACGACGGGCAGCGACGCCGCGATCTCGAAGGACATGTCGTCGGGGATCTTGGCGACGAAGCCGGCGGCGTTCCGGAGCTTGGTGCCGTATCCGCCCAGCGTCCAGGCACAGACGCGATCGCCGGGCTTGACGTGCGTGACACCCGGTCCGACATCGCTCACCACCCCGGCGACCTCGCAGCCGAGGAAGTTCTCCACCAGTTGGCCCATGGAGACCATGACGTCCTTGAAATTAACACCCGTGGCGTGGACGTCGATGTCGACCTCGTCTTCTCCGGGCGGCGTGTTGAAGTGTCGTCGTCGATGAAGCGCAGCGTGTCCAGTAGACCGGGAGTTCCGATGTCGAGCTTGAGCGGCCTGTCCGGCTGGACGAACGGCTCTAGCTCCGGCTGCGCGAGGGCAATGGGCTGGGTGTCCTTGGCGATGAACTCGTTGGTCTCGGTGTCCTCGAAGATGCGCGGGATGAAGATGGTCCCGCTGCGCTCGGTGAACTCAAAGTCGCGGCCTTGGTTCTCTTCCACGTCGGAGAAGGAAAGGGCGAAGACGCGAGTGATTGTCTCCGTGTCTTGCTGAATCCGACTTTCCGGGGTCGCTTCCAGATCGAGTGTGACGAACTTGAGGGCGTGGTTCTCGGCGCGCAGAGTCCGTCCCAGACCGGTGATGAGGTTGGCTTCGGGGATGGTAGAATCGATGGTTGCGCCGCGTGTGACCCAGAATACGCCTTTGGCACTCCATATGGCTTTGCGGAAGGCATCGAACTCAGATTCAGTCAGGCCTGCGAGAACAGGGCGGTTGAGTTCCAGCAGTGAAATGATGACGCAGCCAGCCGTGTGAGGTAAGGCGTCCAGTGTTGTCTTGGTGGGCTTGATGCCGCTGCTGGACTCGATCTGCTGCATCACGATATTGGTGACTCCAGCATCGTCCTCTCCAAGTGGAGGGACGATGTACGCGCGATTCGGCAACTTCGGCTTGGCCTCAGCCTCGACGGCCGTCGCAGTCATGATGCTGTAGACCTTGTCGTTCAGGTCGGGGTAGTCAGGGACACAGACTTGGACGCCTGAGAAGCCAGTCTCCTTCAGCAGCTTGTCCCATTCCTCCTCGCTCAGGCTGGGACCTTCTGTTCGACCGTCGTCCTGACCCAGCCACCAGCCAGGCAGGTTGCCGAAGACCAAAGTCATCCCAGGGCTGGCGCTCAGTGAGTTCCATGAGCACGAGCTGACCACCCGGCTTAAGCACTGGACCGATGTGGTTAGCATTTCTTCCTTAGTATCCCTAGGTGGAATGTCACTTACACTTTCGAACATGCGACATGGTGACCTGCATCTTCTGCGTCGCATGGAGCACATTGGCAGCAATGATAACATCGTAAGTGCCCTCCTCGAGCCCCTGAACCGTCGGATCCTGCTCGATATCCAAAGCCTTGAAATCAAGCAAGCCCGCATCGTACCACGCAGCAAAGTTCTCCTGTCCCTTCTCGAAGAAGCCCTTGGAGATATCCGTGAAGTCATAGTGGGCAAAACGAGCATATCTGCCGTCCTTGCCGCCGCCCAGCTTCTCGAGGACAGGCCTCGTCGCACCACCCGTACCGGACCCAACCTCGAGGATCTTGAGCTGGGGGTTCTTGTACGCCACCTTGTCGAGATAGGCCGTCATGGTCTGGTAGCACCTCTCGGTGCCGATCTTGCCCTGGTACACGGCGTACAGCAGGTCGCCTCCAGCATGAGCTCGAGCGGATCAACTTCCTTCCTGATGACCTTGGCCAGGTTGTTGCCCATGCGCACGGCCATCTGCCCCTCAACGCAGGCCTCCTGGGCGAAGCGGAAGACTTCCTCCTTGTGGGCGTCGTCGTCGGGCCCGGAGTAGGGCCTGAAGTCCATGTATGTCCCGTCTTCTCGCTGGGTCATCATCTTCAGCATCCAGTTGTAGAAGATCTTGTGGTACCACTCAGCCCGCTCCACATCCTGCGGTGTCAGAGACGCCACGGCGTCGCGTATGGAGTAGTATGCTATCTCGCGGAGGGCGGAGAGGACCTTGGACTCGGACGGGTCGCCGGGCTGGCCGACGAATAGCTGCGCGCGGTTGGCGTCTGTGAGAAGCTCGACGTCAATGTCCCATGATTTGGTGAAGCATAGCTTGGGGACGGCGAGGGCCTTGTCGAAGTCCGAGTTCATCTGGCTGTCCGCCAGGCTGGCGCACTGGAGTCCCGATATCTCGATCATGGGACGAGCGGTGGCGCCCTCCGGGGAGACGACGTAGATGTCTGCACGGGCGTTCTTGAAGCCCTGCATCCGACCGTCTGCCCAGAGGTTGTACTCCTGCCCGACTTGGCTGGAGAAGTCGTTGGAGATGTACATCTTGTCCACGAAGACGGGGACCATGGGCTTGTCGACGATGTTCAGGGGCCCGTCGCCTCCTGCACTGGAAGTTTGAGCGGCTAGGGCTGGGAAGATCGAGTGAAGGACCGCATCCAGCGTCGCTGGGTGGATGAGATAGGGGTACTCGAAGTTGTACGGCATCACCTTCGCCACATCTGCTACCTTGAAAGTGCCGAAGGCTGCACTTGGGCCGCCGAAGAGCGTGGTGACGTTGCGGAAGTTCTCGCCATACGAAAGCCCGATGGAGTCCAGGGCATCGTACATGGTATCCACCGGGATGTTGACGCCGTCCGCGGCGAGCCTCTTCTTCTCACCGAAGAGCTTGTCGATCTCTTGCTGGTGCATTGCGGCTTCCTTCCCTCCATCCACGACAGCAGGCTGCGTCTCAAACCGATACGCAATCAGGCCGCGGCAATGTTCGTTCCAGCCCTCCGGCTTCCCGACACTGTAGAGCCGGAACTCATACCACGTATCCGAGCTGCTCCTCGTGTTGGTATTCAGCGGCCGCAGCTCGAACACCGTCTCGACACCATCATAGCTCTCGGGCACCACCAGCGCCTTGCCGATGCTCACATCCCTCAGCTCGAACCCGGCAACGGGCGTGGCAACCTGGTTGATAACAATCAGCTGTCTCATCGCCTCTATGGCAGCAATCATCATGCCCGCGGCCGGGTAGAGCACGCTCTGCGCGACCTTGTGGTCCAGCACCCACGGGTTCTCGCGAACGCGGATGAAGTTGCGCCACCGCGGCTCGACGGGGTTGAAGTCCATGGCGGGAGCGCCCACGAGGTCGTGCCGCGGGAACTGCCGGAAGCGGTACGCCGTGCTGAGCCGGGACTCGCTCCAGTGCACCGTGGAGTGGTTCCAGGCGTAAGGGGGGAGGTCGGTGAGGGGGGAGGTCGGCGAGGGGGGTCGTCTTGACGCTGTGGAGAAGGGGGAAGTTGACCATGTTCAGACGGACGGGGACGCCACGCGCGATGAGCTGCGAGGCTGCGTCGAGGGGGCAGTGGACGGCTGGTTCGCCGCGTAAGAGAACGGAGGTGTAGGTTGGTTTGGTGGCCAGCTCGGTCGCTGCTGCGAGGATTTGCTTGATTGGTCCTGAGAGGGCAGCATGGGGACCGACCTCGAGGAGGACGTCGGGCTTGCTGGCGGCCGATGATCGGTTTCTGGCCTTCTTTGCGTTGCCAGCGGTGGTGGCTGTCTTGGCGAGGCACATGTTCGTGGCCGACTGGCTGAACAGCACGGGTGACACCATGTTGCGCACCCAGTAGCTGGGCTGTACCAGCTCGCTGTGGTCAATCACCTCGCCAGTGACGGAAGAGTAGAAGGAGACATTATTCCTGTCATCCGGCGAGTTGGGCGCTTCCATGCCCTGGAGACTCTGTTCGTAGGCTGCTGCGACGGCCTGCATATGGTGGCTGTGGTATGGAGAAGACGCCGACGTAGACAGACGTGTTGCTGCCGGCCACCTTCTCCATTGGGATGCCAGCTGGATTGGTACAGCATGTCAGCCTGAAAAATAGACAATGGTCACCCGCCAGGAGGGAAAAGGGGCCTGTCAGGATTTGACAAGGTATGTGAGGCACCATCGAATCACTGACGGTGTAACCCTAACCCTGCTGCGAATAGGGGTAAAGGGGTAAGGTGTAAACAAAGACAGGGTTCGATGACTAACCATTCTCTAGGGCCTCATAAGCTGACTCGAGCTGCAGACGCTGCTGAGGGTCGATGGCCTTCGCCTCATTGGGCGAGATACTAAAGAAGGAAGCATCGAAGCGTCCGATATCTTCCTTGAGGAAGTGCCCGCCCTCGACATTGATCTTGAGCCTTAGTTAATACCACCTGTTAGAATGTGAGAATGTGAGACGAAAGGACTTACAGCGCCGTTTCTATCTGGGTCAGGATGGTAGAACGCTTCAGCGGTGAACTTGTCTTTGGGGATTGCCGACCAGGCACTGCGACGGTTACAGAGCATGTCCCAGAGGTTGGATGGGTTGGTGGCGTCACCGGGAAACCTGCATGACATGCCAACGATGGCGATGGGCATGAGATCGTCCCTGGATGCGACATCACGACTCTGCTGCGTGGTGAACGTGGCAGCGTCACTCTCGGAGCTGCTGGGTGGAGTCGATGAGCCGGAGCCCGTATTGACCGCGTGAGGTGCCATGATCAGTGATGGATGGGTCTTAAACAAGGAGTAAATATACAGTCAACCCGGACTGGTGAACAAATTGAGTTGAATCTTGTTGTCAGCCTGTGTTGAAGCTGGCTATGTAGCAAGCGCCGACAAGTTAGGCAGAACACAGGGCCTGGCCATCGGGGTTATATATTTCTCATACATCTTTGGATGTCAAGGCTCTCCCCTGAATCCAGGTGCTGTTCCGGCTTATCTTGTCTCCATGCACGCTTGTGGCGTTTGGCATGGCCGCGCGGTTGAACACGGGGACCTGCACAAGTGTCATGATAGATCTCGATGACCTCGCTCCATACCACGGGTATAGGTACGTCTCATCGACATGGAGCCACCTTGGATAGTCATCACCTGGATCCTTCTGCCAGGTTTCAACATCCTCTGATGAGAACATACCATAGGGGCGTTATCTATCACCAATGATAGCTTCAACAAGCCAGACGAGGTGTGTATCTTTCAAGTGATAGGCTGAACCTCATACAACCCAGGTGCAGGCATTGTAATCCTGAAGTAGAGGAAACAGTACCGGAACACGTTTATTATCGACTCATTCCTGTACAGGCACAGACTTACAGAATTGGATGGGGGAAAGGGGGCGATCGCCGAGCGAAGCTAGGATTGCAATGAGTGACTCAGAACTCCTTTCCTCTTGTGTTGATCGCTGTCGTCCTCCTCTTCTCCAACGTTCCAACACGTTGGTGTAGTTGCTGTTGTTGTTGTAGTTGGAGTTGGGGACAGATAGTGTGGGGTCTAAACATGAGCTCGCCCAAGACGGGGGCAACATGAGGTGCCCAGAATTGCCAGGAACCCATCTCTCGCCAATGCAAGCACCTTAGCCCGCCCAACTTCAGAGATGGGAAGATGATTGCTGGACTGGCTGCTGGCATAAAGAGGCAATGCTAGGAGATCGGCATCCACCTTGCAGTGTTATGCATCTCGTGGTGCACAATAGTTACTCCTTCTGAGCCGAGTCATACTCTTGACAGGCCGAGTTACGGTTAAGAGGGAACTCGAGGCCGAAGCGAAGGTTGTTGGGACAATTTTCCGGGTAATATCGCGCTTACATGCGCGTATCTCGTTTCACGGATAGACTTCACCTTACTCGGCAGCTCTGAGATACTGAAAACCCCCAGTTACATTTTCACACAGCCTTGCCCCCAATGCTACCATCGTTAAGAACCTTTTGCTGCCTGTGCACTCCGTGGAGTGGACTACAGTAGTATTGTACAGTTTCTGTAACAGCGGTTCGTCTGATAACTTGTCTTGTCTCTCAACCTTAAAAGCAACTATCGGTAATGCATTCCGATTCCCCGGCACGTCCGCGAGGACATGCAGAGCAGTATTTGAAGGATCGGGTCCTTTGTTCGATGACTAGATGCATACCGGTACTACGTAGAGTTGGAACCGACCAGGATGAACGGGTTGCCGGGACGATTCTCTGTCTCATTCTGACATCCCCTTCCCGCCCTGTCCATCCGCTACTAATAGGAGCTGTTTTCCATAAAGGGTAGGTAGCAATGTGATCTTGAGGTCTGTAAATATGTTAGCCACCTGAGCCATATGTCGATACCGTGGTTAGTTAGGGCACCGTGGCAGATCCAGTTTTGTACAGTCATGACTTGCAAACACGTCGTATAAGCGATGTCTTCTTGTCTTACTTACAGACAAGCTCCAGAGTTCTGAGTGTATCTGTGTTCGCAACTCTTGTAAGCTGTCTAGGTTGTCTAACGGCTAGTCGGCATGGATGATAAGCGCGGCTTTGGATAGTGTAGAAGTCCGCGATCTGATACCTACCTTATGCGGGAAGTATCTCACGTGTCAACTTCTTCAGCAAAAGTGTGGTTGTACCGGTACTTCCATGTTGTTGGAACACCTACATGGATTCGAAACCCGGTACCAGCATTTTCAAATTCATATCCCAAATGACAAACGAGCGTCGCACCACATTCATTCGCTTAAAACTGGCGGTTAAATACTACAACAAACCACCAACAACTCGCCCACATCCCGAATCGATCGAGATCCCACTTTGACCGTACGATGTTATGCGTTTGAATCCTGACAGGATTACGCACACCGGCACACATCACTTCCTCAACCAGTAGGCCGTTGAGACCCATCTAGATAAACTTCAACGACCGGGAGTATTCCGGAATTCCGAGGGGTGACCGGTGAGACATGTACAGCGGACCATTTGCTCCGCTATATTCTTCCGTGGTGACAGTTCAGTCTGCTCCTACATCGACGCCGCAACGGTGCATTGATCGGCGGTTCTTCTGGTTGGTTGCAGAGCCGCTTGATCCGTTTCAACATCTTGAATGACAGTGAGTGCTAACTCCCGTCCCAGAACTCTAGAGCCATCTTCTAGACCTTGGGCTGTTGTGCGCCTATTGTTGCGGAAGTTCAGCTAAGAGCCAAAGCTATACCTCTCAACTTTCAGCACAAAGAAAGTCACAGCCGACAAAAACAGTGACCCAAGAGAAAATGGCCACCGATAACTCATTGAATGGCCCTCCGCGCCGGATTTTGGCCCTTGTCACCACAGGCGGCTTCACTCATGCTGGTGAGTACCGAGGAAACACCCGAAGTATGATGCCCTGCGTCTGATGGTGTAAAATATCAGCCCCTGTTCTCGAGATCTGCCGTGTCCTCGCCAGCCGCGGGCACACCATCGAGTTTACTACCTGCGCCGGTCAGGAGGGATGGGTCGCAGAATATCCCTTCGTGAGCCGTGTGCACTCTTTCGCCGAGGGGCCGTCTGAGGCCGAGTGTGAGGCACACTATCGCCGTATGATGGCCCATGATCCGGCCAAGGGCATCGGCCCGGTCATGAAGAGCAAGTACCTGTGGGACGCTTGTTGGCCGGACGTCTACACCCGCCTCAAGGGCCTGTGTGGCGACAAGACCACCCGCCCCGACTTCATCCTTCCCTCATCTTTCATACCCCTGTGGCGTTGGACCCCAGCGACCACTTGGCCACTAACAGCAGCTAGGCTTCATTCTCACCTTCGCCAAGCTCTCCGACATCTTCGGCCAGCGCAATGTGCTCCTCGCAGCGCTCTTCGTCTTCGGCGTGGCGAGCGGCCTCTGCGCCGCCGCGGAGAAGATGAGCGTCACGGCCCTGGTCGTCTTCCTTGCTTTGCAAGGAGTGGGCGGCTCGGGGGTCTACTCCGTTGTCTTCGTGACGCTGGCTGATATTTGTCCTGCCCGAATGCTGGGCGTGTATTCCAGCGTCGTGAGCTCGGTGTTCGCTGTCGCCAATGTGCTGGGTCCGATTCTCGGTGGCGCCATTTGTGATACCGAGGACTGGAAATGGATCTTTCTGCTCAAGTGAGTCCAAGCAAACCCCGTGCCATTGGTGAAAAGGTCGTTCTCTGCTCATTCCCGTAGCGTCCCCGGCAGCGCCATAGCCGGCGCCGTAATATTCTTCGCCCTCCCGGGAGGCGACGGCACAATCAAGTCCAGCACCACCTCCCTTTTCCGCCGCGTCGACCTGATCGGCTCCCTCCTCTCCATCGGCGGCGCCGTGATGATTATCTACGGCCTGCAAACAGGCGGCTCCGAGCGTCCCTGGTCCGACGCCCAAATCATCGCCACCATCGCGACCGGCGCAGTCACCGTCGTCCTCTTCTTCGCGTACGAGCACCTCCTCCTGACCCGTCGCCCGGACGTCGAGCCCGTCTTCCCACTGCGCCTGCTGAGGAACCCGAGGATATGCATCCTCCTGCTCGTCGCCTTCTTCTACGGCGGCGTCTTTTATTCGGTCATCGTCAACATCCCGCAGGAGAACCAGATCGTGCACCTCCGCAGCCCCACGAGGGCCGGCGTGGACGTCCTGCCTATCATGGTGCTGGCGCCGTCTGCATCGCTCCTTAGCGGGGTGATTTTCTCCAAGACGAGACGGTTCGGGTGGCACATCCTCACTTGCGGGGCGGTACTGAGCTTGCCTGGGTGCTGGACTGTTGATCGAGGTGCCGTACAGCGACGGTATCCTGGCGAGGATGTATGGGTATGAGGCTATCCTCGGTGTTGGACTGGGTGTCGTGATGCCTGCTTTCCTTGTTTTGGGTAGGCTAGAAGTCGATGATGCCGATAACGGTACGTCAGTAATCCCCTTTCCATCGCTCAGATATCTGACAGAACCGTCGCAACGACAGCCGTGATAATGGGCGCCGTCAACGCAACCCGCACCATGGGCGGCTGCATCTGCCTGTCGATCTGCTCGGCAATCCTGCACAGCCAGCAGGACAAGCAGCTCGATTTCCTGCCGAAAGACGTCCTCGACGCCATCTCGCTCTCGCCAACGTCCGCCATACCCAAGCTGCCAGCGGCAGAAGCACTGCGCACTCGCGAGACTTTTCACGAGATTTACAAACTGCAGTATGTGGCCATTGCTGGGTATGCCGGTGCGGCGCTCTTCGCTCTTTACTTCGTTGCCGTCGTTTCTTAGGCTTTACCGTGGATTCGGTTCGAAAACCTGACCAAAGAAAGTTATACTTCCCTAGACACCTTAGCTGGGCCCTCATGTTGTTTTAAGCTCAGAACTCCGACGAAGAGATGTGGGCACTTGATGGCGGAGAAGAATGACTGGGCATATTTTAGGTTATGCAGGTAGCAGAGCAACGTGTAATGTGCAATAAAACATTAGTTTCATCGCCGACTCCATACAACGATCTGAAGCTTATTCCGACCTTCGCCCAGCAAATGGATCTCCTAGCGCAGTCATAACCACCTTCTGCTGGCTGGCAGCGTCGTGCTGTCAGGGTGTTTGTTCGGACATCTGCTTAGCCGAAATCATCACCTGTGATTGCCTTGTGGTGTTGTCTGGGTACCCATGGGTTATGTGGTATCCCATGAATCTGTGTGTACCAGCACTTGACTGTGAGACTCTTCCACGTCACAACATCACGGTGTCACACACGATAGAGTTGCGAAGCGTGGAGAAGAACGCAAGTAGTACTATCTAATCTGTAACAAAGGCGGACGCTTCGAACAAGCGAATTAAAGAAGGGAGGTTGTAAACATACGTACGTCTCCAATGTCCTGAATTTCCCCCATCGGTCCTTCGGGGAAGATGCCGGGCTTGGGGTTGAGGTTGATGGCGTGTGTTGAAAAGTAAAGAACAAGAAGTATGCCGGCTGCGCCTTTTGTGTTGGGATGGGAGGTCCTCCCGGTCTCATGTTATATAAACAATATGTCTCTGCTATGGAAGCGGTCATCTTGCCAGACAGAGCGTGCATGCGAGTGTGATCCAATACGTACTAGGGAGGAGACGCCAAAATGCCAATGTCGGAAGGGCGCTGCAACGCTCATTGCCGTTGTCTGTCGATCGTTTCGCTGGCCGAGTGAAGGAGAGGTACGTCTGTCGTGTTGGTCGAATCTCTTGAGATGGCAACCTGGCAGTTGCTTATTAGAGAGGCCAGCAACCGAATCACTGGGTCGAACACGAGCCTGACTGCCGAAACTTTGCGCCTGCACCCGTTCCGAGGAGTTTGAGCGCTTAGTCCTCCTCTATCTCGCCCTCCTCACTCCCGGCACGGACACTAGGGGACTTCTCCTTGGCCGGGACTGGTTGCGGTGTCTTGGACTTGAGTCGAGCGTCACGATGAGGTGAGCGATCGCGGGATGCTTCTCGCTTGAGTCTCTGTGCGTTTGTTAGCATACTGTTCGGAAGCATAGCGTTTTCAAACGTGACAACATACCTTCGAATCCCTCGAATCCCGCCTGTCCAAGTCTTCGTCATCAGCTCGCCGCCGGCGATGCGACGGGCTAGGTCTCTCGTCACCATAGGGCAATTCGTTCACGTCTCGGTCGACTCGCCTGCGATAAATCCTCTCCCGGTCCTCCTCCCGGGTTCGCCTCTCGCGGTCGTAAAGGTTCTCATCGTCGCGGCGGGCAGGACGCCGGTCGTAGTCCCGTTCACGGTCGCGCCTGTCGCGGTCGCGATCTGGTTCGCGAGCCCGGTCACGGTCTCTCCTGTCACGGGAACGGTCCCGCTCCCGGTCCCGCACTCGGTCGCGTTCACGGTCACGATCGCGGCCAGGCTCATGGCCATCAAGAGATTTACGATCGGAGGTCAGTACGCTTTCGGCCATGCTTGACTTGCGGTAGTTGCGCTCCCGTTCTGCGATAGCCTTGCGGCGGTCGGCCTCGTACGGGTCGTGTTCCGGGCTGCGGCTGGATCTGGCAGGACGTGCACTCGTGCGATGAGATCGCTCACCTCTTGTCTCGCGATGATATGAATCCCCACGGTCACGACGGCGTCGCTCGCGCTCTGCCTCGTCCTCCTTCTCTTTCAACCGACGGATGTGCTTATCAAACGCACCGCGGCGAGCCTCCTCCGATGTCACCGCCTCGAATTCCGGAACCTTAACCAGACGGGGCTTGACCTTTTCGTAAGTATCAGTGACGAGAATTGGGGGTTCTAACCGCTTCATGAATGAGCGCAGATCATCGATTGCCCGGCGTTGTTGACGCTCGACATGCTTATCGTCGTCTGATCGCTTAGACAGCTTCTTCTCTTGCAGCTGTTCAGGGTACATTAGCACAGCACTTTCCCAACGGGATACAGAGAATCACTCACCCTCTCGAAGATGAGCTCCAAGACATATCGCTCAATGTTAGCAGTACGACGATCATCTTTGAGGACCGACTGGAACTCTTCGAAAGTGGTCTTGGGGGTAACCTCGAATCGTTTATCCTGCGCAAGGTTAGCATAGGCTTCAAGGTATGTTTCATGGGCATTCCCAGTACTTACATCAATGACGTCAAGAACGTCGTTACGTGTCCCTCGCAATGCTCGCTCATCGTCTTCCACAACGTCCCAGAAAAGGTCCATTGGTGTCGAGCCAGGCTGACCTATCATGGCTTTGTAGCGGTCGTCGTTCTCGAGCAATGAGTAGACCTGGCTCCATTTTGTGCCAGCCCTGATCTTGCCCTCTTTCCTCAGCTCAGAGAGTAGGGTTTTGAAGCCATCACGTGCCTGGCGTTCTCTCCGGTGCTTTTTGTTTTTCTCCTGCTGTCTGGAGTCGTTGAAAGTGCGTTCCAAAGCCTTGACATGGTTTTGGAACACGGTCAAGATGTCATACTTGCTGAGAGCCTGGTACTTCTCCTCACTCTGGAAAGGGGCAGTGCTTTGGATGATACCCTGTGCTTCTGACCAGCGAGTGTAGGGCTCCAGGTTGAGCTTGGGCAGCAGATCAATGAGACCATCCATGGCACTCTTACGAAGGGCGGCTTGCTTCTCTCTGTGCTCCTTCTTAAGCTCAACGATATAGTCATCGAACAGTTGGCGGCGCTCGGCTTCGTCATTAGTAGAGCGGAAGATAGTCTCACCTTCGACAATCGGGCGGGCCGTCTTCCAACGGGTGTAGTGCTTGATCTCTGGGTGACTCTTGAGCATGGTGGCGAAATCAGTCCGAAGCTTGGCCAGCCTTTCCTTGACACGCTCCTTGTCCTGGATGATAACGTCGTGGCAGTACTTCTCGAAAGCAGCTTTCCGCTCGCGCGGGTCCTTGATGGCTCGATACTGAGGATCCTTCACGATGGCGCGTAGGGCCTGCTCCCAGCTCCACTCCGGCTGAACGCCGCAGCGCTTGAGGACCTTGACGAACGCCGCCTCAGCTTCCTGAGGCGTGGCATATTCCGGCTCGTCAGAGGCAGAAATGAAATCTTGGGAGTTTGGCCCGGCAGTGAGCTGACGCGATTCGCCCAAGGGCTCGCGGTTGTCACGGTGGTGATCCCAGCCGCTGTTGCCCCTATCCCGGTCATAGCCTCTGTCATATCCTCTATCCTGACCACGATCGTAGCCTCGGTCATTGCCCCGGTCGTAGCCTCTGTCATAGCCTACTGAAGGTCCTCCTGGAGGTTGGAAGGGTGTGCCGGGTGTCCTGTTTCGGGTTAGCCATTGGACAGACACGGGTACACTTGAATGGGAAAATGCAAGACTCACGCAGGGGTTGTTGGTGTCCCAGCACCGCCTGCCAGTGCTCGCTTGTAGACATCAGGCATCTCCCAGGAGCTCTGCTTGGTCTCGGTGTTGTACCAATATTTCCTGCCGCCTTCGGCTGTGTATTCTTTCCAGGGCTGGTTGGCAAGTGCGCGCTGAATAGGAGATCAGTTAGTTTGAGCTTCATTCCGAACCGTGTGAATAGGGTATAGGTCTTACCTCTGCCGGAGTCATCATATCCTCAGGCTTTGTCCACTGCGTGACCTTGGTCATCGCATTGTAGTAGTAGACTCGACCATCGGGGGTGCGATGCTCTGTCCAAGTCGCACCGCCAATCGGCGGGAAGTGCCCTGGCATGCCGTTCATCTTGCTGAGATGTCGATGAACAAATATCTTGATAGCAATAGTGTGCGGTCTAGCAAGACAACCGATGGGAAAGATGCATGTGGTTGTGTTGAAGTTGGACAAAAGCTTCCCCAAATTTTGAAGGCTGAACGAAATGAAGCGCGACAGAGGTCCATGCGCTGCACGGGCCATTTGATTTAAGCTCACCTCCGTAATGTCTTGGCATGTCTCGACCCACTTGGATTCACTTGGACAGTTGACGATGAGCTCCCTCTCTCTCTCCCAGACGACTGAGCAGGTGCAAACAGCAATCACCTCTGTCCTCACTCCCAGATCGTATCCAATTGCAGATTATAAAGTACACTTGTCTCTTACTGCCTAGTTACTGCTGCGAGGATCCCTCTACGCCGCTCGACGAACATCATCACCAACAATATCTTCACACGCGCTCCATCTCCGACCTTGTCCATGGAGAGTTGGTGACACAGACTGTTACAAGCTGAGCCGCCTCCAACATGGCGGTCTCGGAACATGTCGACACGACAGATGCCGACCAAAGCTTTCTGGGCCGGTCGTACCTGACATACATGGTCCCGTTTGCGACCAACCTCAAGCTCGAAGAAGCTCTCCGTCACCCTGATGGCCCAGGCAAAGCTGTAGAGCAGTTGCAGAAGAGGGAATGGCTATTCTTCGGTATGCTATACCTTCCCTATACCGGCATGTTAAACGTGCGCTTGTCTCACAACTTGCTCATTCGTAGACGCCAGATGAAACTGTCGACGTGTACATGATCGTCCGCACCCCCTACGCCGAAGCGATGCACCTACAGTCTTCGCTGAGCAAGGTCTCGATCTCCATCGAAGTACGAGTCGTCAACAACAATGCCACAGATAGGGGAGGCAGCCCTCCCGCCTCCGAAATAATACACACTGGAATCGTGGACGAGGGTCAGGAACCCTTCATCGCCTACGATGAAGAAGAGAGCGACCGCGAGGACGGGGACGAGGAACAAGAGCGCTACGCCTACGCCGTATGGAAACTGCCCATATTCCTCAGCCGCCCGAGGATCCGCATACAGAGCCCCTCCGTCGTCTTCCAAGCAACAGCGAGCGTACGGGTATCCGACGCCGAGCTGACCGGCGGGTTGAAAAGGGGCTATCTGCAAAGCGGTGTACCCTCGGGCCTCAACCTCCTCGAGTCCTTCAGCGGCGACCCAGCACTACAAGGCATCAAACCGCGCCTATCCGCCCTCCGAGTCTCACGAGTGGCACCGATAACCACACCAGCAGATCAACAGCGCCCCATCAAAGGCCTCCAATCCCTCACCCTCAAGATCTACCCAGCAGTGCACACCCGCGTGCGCTTCGCCCGCCCCAACACCACACCCCCCAGCCCTGCGCTAATAGCCCTGCTAGAAGTGGACTTCACCCCCTTCTCCGACTGCGAATCCGTCCTCGACAAGATCACCATGTCCGTCACAGACGGCCAAGTAGAAGACCTCAACACCCAGCCCGGCCTCTCCCTCCCCCTCGCCTGCGTGGCCCACGACCACGTCACCCTGCTCTACCGCCTCACCCCCTCAGAGCTAGACGTCATCTCCCGCAACCCGACCCGCGACCTCGACATCTCCATCTCCGTCCGCATACTCCTCTCACCCGACATCTGCACGCCCACCCTGACAATGGCCTGGACGACGACCCTCGACTTCACCCTCCCCGTCAACCCCGGTTTCGGCCAGCCCATCACCCAGCCCATCCAGCGCTCCCACCGCCCCAGCCAGCTGTCCATAGGGTCGAGCAACATCACCCCTGAGTCCCAATCTCTCATCTCCCCGCGCGTCTCCCGCCCCGATGCCCTCCCCTCCCTTGAAGCCTCCGCCGCGCGGAACACGGAGGTGCCCCTCCCCGAGTTCGGCATAACAATGACCTTCACCGCCCCCGACCATCCCGTGCGCGCGGGCGAGGAGTTCGCATGGTCGGTGTTCGTGGTCAACCGCTCCCGTCCCGAACCTGTCCCTGTCCCCGCCGATCCCACCACCTCCTCCTCTGGTCCAACAACAACAACAACAACAGTGTCGGCACCGGCACCGGCAGCGACTACCCCCGCACCTGCGAGGAAACTAGCCCTCTTCGCGATCCCCAGCCGCTCAAGGCGCGCCGATGCACCACCTCGCGGACCGGGCCGGCAACAGCAGCAGCAGAAAGAGACGGCAGACGCGGTGCTGGACGAGGCGGTCGTGCATGCCGTTCAGCGGGGGGGAAGTGTGGAAGGGACGGATATCGTGTGTCTATCTGCCGATGTGAGGGTTGGTCCTCTCGCGCCCGAGGCGTGTGCTGTCGTCGAGTTGCGGTTCTTGGCGCTCCGGACGGGGGTACTGGGGGTCGAGGCCGTCAGGGTTGTAGATCTGGCGAGTCAGGAGCACGTTGACGTCAGGGAGTTGCCGGTTGTTGTTGTTGTAGACTAGAGCCTAGAGAACAAGGCATGACTCGATATTGTATATAACGGAAGGGTGAAGCTGTTCCCGACCTGTTGGACCGGAAGCATGGTGTTGTGCGTTACCGTTCTCTATGGAGCATGGAATAAGTAGCTTAGGTGTTGGCGTAGGTTGTACAGCAGAAGCATAGTGTATCACATGACTCTACGGATATGTACTCGAGAAGATGCATCTTGTTCAGACGGCATCAGACACCGCATCATCGGCTAACCACTTACCCACCACACAAGGTCTCTCTGCAGGGCCGAAGTATGTAGCCGCAAAGTCTAACCCGAAGGTAGCACATAACGTCTGTCGGATTAAGAACTAGACTAAAGCTTTGTACAACAACGATACCCTATATGCGACGCCTCGCGCGTCACTCTCGACTGAATAATTCCAGAACTTTGTCGTTGTGTTGCTGGTCAATGCACCACAAAAGTCATAACATCATAACGCCTCATCCAAACTCAGCAAGGCAGTGGTGGTGGCACAAAACGTCCTCTCTGAAAGGAGGCCTACAAGAAGAGAAGAGAAGTATCTGTGAGTCCAGTCTCCTTAGAAATCCCAGAAGCCGCTGGTCGGCTGGGCGGCACCCTGCTTCTTGCCGGGCACCTCCTCCGACCGCGTCTGCTGGTCGTCGTTGTCGCCAATGGACCAGTGCTGACCGCCCTTCCGCCCCCCCATGCCGTCGCCGGCAATCGTAATGCCGCGGTCGTCGACGTTGTGGTTGTTCTTTGCCTGTCCGTTGCGGGCCGCCTGGGGCGCGCTGTTCTCCTTCTGCGACCCGGACGATCCGTCGTCGAAGGCGGACCAGTTGCTCTCCATCATCTTGACGGCCTTCTTGCGGTCCACGCTGACCTTGGTCTGCTCCTGCGTCTGGCCGTGCGGCGCGGGCGAGTAGTCCTTCATCTCGAAATGAGGGGCGAAGTCCTTCCTCCTGTCCTCCAGATTCGTGATGTTGCCCAGGGCGCGGGCGGGGGCGGGGGTCGGGTTGCTGTCCTCCTCGGCGTACAAGTTCTGCTCGTACAGGCCTAGGCCAGTGTTGTGACCGGTGCCCCGGGGGCGACTGATCAGGCGGGGCTCGTCACCGGGCTCGCCATCGTCCTGGAACTCGAAGTGTGCCTCGGCATCGCGGCGAGGCTTGGGCGCGGCGGGCTTCTTGACTGGTGTCTCGGCAACGGTGTCGTCGTCGTTGGCCCAGTGCCGCTCGTCCTGGGTGCGATGGAGACCGCGTGTGGGGAGGGCCTTCGCGGGGGTCGAGAAATCGTCAAAGGACCAGTTGCTGTCGTGCTTTGACTTGGGCCGCGAAGGTGCCGCCTTGGGCTTGTTTTGCTCTTGGGGCATGTCAGATCCGTCGGAGAAGTCGAAGTGCTGGAACTTCTTCTCGTTGGGCTTGTAGTACGCTTTACGCTCAGGAATGTTGTTGGCTGCGAAATCCTCTTCGCCCTGAAAGAGACGGCTGGGCTGGAAGTTCTTGCCAGCACCGATCTTGGAAGCGATAGCCTTGCTCGGCGACATGGACCGCTCGCGGCTGGGGGTACCAGGCTCATCAACAGGCTCGTCGCCGAGGATTTCGGTGAACGAGCGCTGACGTGGCCGACTGCCTGCATAGGGAGACACAACACTCGGTGCAGCCTCGGCCTCCTCACGCGGCGCAAATAGGGCCAGAGAGGCATGGGGGTCGCGCAGGATGTTGGATGAGTCCTTGCGTGCGCGGCCTGCGGCGGGCTCGGCGGGGCGCGCAGTCTCAACACCGGCACTATTCTGAGAGTTTATGATGAGCCGAAGCTGCTCGGTGCTGTCGCGGATGGGCCAATTGCGGCCGGTCTTGCCGATCACATCGAGCTGTTTCAGAAGCGATCCCTGGTCCCAGCTCTGGCGGATGGTTGTGATCTTATCACCACTGAAGCTCACCATGTGGACCTGTTGACGCAATATATATTAGCTGACCGTGCCTCACATAACATTTGCGCATTTACTTACAACAGGCAGGTAGACGGTGCGGTCAGCCAGGAAGTTGTCGTCCAGACCCGGAAGGTAAGGGCCTCCGCTGGTCAAAAACTCGAAAGCGGTGTCAACCTCGGCAGCAATAGCATTCTGACCCTCAACCACATGTAACAGGTCCTCCTTCTTCTTCTTGATCTGGTTGCGCACCGAGCTCAGGTGCTTTATTATCTCGTTTGCGCCACGGAAGCTGGTCGTAGAAGTGATGTAGTGCAGAGAGGCATTGTCAGCCAGCGCCGACGTATTCGGCGCAGCGAGGAACTGCTTGTACGCAGCTTGAAGCGCCATCGCGACTTGCTCAGGTGGAAGCTTTTAGTGGCGGTGAAACTAAGAAAAACGAAGTCAAGTCGAGACTGAATGCTCGATATGTTGTGTTTGTTTTTGTTTTGATTCGTCGGCCGGCGGAAGCAAATACAGAGTACACAATAACGTGAAGCTGAAGTTGTAACGAGAAAACCCCAAAATAGTGAAGAAAGGTTGAAGGAGGGAAGAAATAAAACAATGTCAACACAAACGGAAGGCAGAAAGTTGAGAAGGAATGAGGGTGACCCCTTCTTCGTTAGCAAGTTTGGCGGGTGCGACTTGCCGCATCTCCAGGATCTGGTACCTCTCGGTCCCTGGCAACGGCAGGTGGGGCATGCACATTTCATCTCCATTTCATCTCCATTTCATCTGTCATGCAAGGGCAGCGGGGTAAAAGGGGACACAGTCATTGGATGTTTACCGTGTCAAACACTGACCGCAACTGTAGCAAATGACAAACCGTCTGTCTCACGGCCTTGGAAGGAGGAAGGAGGCAGCATCTTACGAACACGGTGTTGTACTCGGTTTATTCCCTCACTGCTTCGAACCTCCTTAACTTCCCTTTGATGTGCGCTGGGGACTCGCCAGATGATGGCCATGAGATACCTTACTGAACAGACACAAGGCATCTTGCCCGGCTTCTCAATACTTCTTGTTTCTTCCATCTGCTTTTTGATGAAGGGGTGCTGACCGTGGCAGAATCATGCCCAGTGGAGCCCCCCCAGAGTCTAGACTCTTGTCTTTGATGTTGCATCATTCTGAACAATCCACCCCCAAGAAAAGGACCCTGATCATCTTCACTGTGGAGGGTTACCGAGTATCTGCACGATCTGAAGCCAGATGCGGTTGTTCGTCAGCCATTCCGGTAACAGATGATGGCCTCCTTCTTCACGACCACTATGTGAAGATGTCGCGACGCGTCTTCTTGCACTAAAAAAGCAGCCACACCGGTTGAAGCAGTTGTTTCAAATAATGCAGGGATGTCGCGTTTCATGGAATCCGCTACTCCAGATCGAGATTAGGTCAGCTTTTAGGTCTAGATGCTGTGCACGGGCCTTGACCGGGCAGAGATCCCTGAGAAGATCACGTGGCTGACTCCTACGCTATCAACGCGCACATGCGTTTTCCCTTCCATCTCCTGCAACCATATGAGGAGGAGACCTGCTGATGGTAATCGACAAGCTCTACGACCAAAAAGGGCATCCTACGGGACTACAACAGGACCTGATCCATGTCTACTCGGATCAGAAGCCGACACATCATCAAGACCAAGAGCCTTGATGGTTAAGCGCCGTCGAGGCAGCAGACGATACCGCATTTCTACCGTTGTGACCGAATTTGCGTGGGCACAGATCTGCGATGAATGAACGCGAACCTCGGCATACTACCGCTCAGGATGGCCGTGAGGGATGCGGCCGGCCGCACCACTGAAGGACCAAGCAGGGAGGCTCCGAGGTGTGAACCAACATACACGTACTTTGTTGGAGTCTCATGACCGTCAAGACCAATATATCTATCCCTGCTGTAGCCTTCTTTCGGAGACGGGGGTTGGCGAAGCAAACATCTGCTCGATCGAGCCATGGAGTTCCAGTTCGATTTCTCACTCGAACCGTCAAACTTCATGCGCAAGTTCGCACAACTCAATGGGCAGCGTTTGAAGCAGCACTTTCCGGACTGTTTCGTTCATGCTGCACTTGCCATAGGCTGTCGTGGTGGTCAAATGCTGCTTGGCTGTTTCAGGTTCTGCACAACTCTGTCCTTGCTCGTCAGCCCCAGCCTTCAACACCAATGCCTTTGCTGCAAGAGACTCCTCCCAAAATCGTTTGTTCTTCGAGACTGGGCATCAAAACATCAGTCAGCCCTACGAGGCCATGGGATCTGAAATCGACGCGCACTGCGTTGGGTATGATGACATGTACCGGTATACCGACATGAAACGATATTCATTTGTTATGCGACAAGGGTGCGGACGCCTTCATGCCGATCTGGCGCAGCTGAGGAAGAGCCTCATTTCCTTCATTATAACCCCCGCTAGGTCGGATTCAGGTAGATGAGGTCGATCTGGCGTGAGAGGCATGTGAAATACACAGGCTTTCCTGCTTTTGACTGCTCGTCTGCCCGTCTGCCCGTCCTGTTTCTGTTCTTCACCCATTGGTGACTTCTCTTCTGTACACGTTGTTTTCCACCTCAACTTTTCCCCCCTAGCAGTCATCCAAGCTAGGCTTCGATTTGGCTCTCAGCTCCAGCCAGTATGCACGTCATACCGCTAGACATAGCACCGATATCCACCTCCCTCCTCTTCCACTCCCGCAAGCGCCACGACAGCTACAACGGATCAAAGCACCTCCCAATATCAACCTGGGTGCGGTCCCCGACCATCCGCGCAACAGAATACGGCGAGCACGTCCTGGTCTACGAGATCGTCCTCTTCTACGGGCACAACAGGGCGTGCACCATCTTCCGGACGTGGGACGACTTCAAGACCCTGAAACGCGGCTTGCCGACATGGAAAAGGGCGACGGACTTCTACTCGCCCAATGACATCCTGGCATTGGATCAGTTCCTGAGGGAGGCGCTGGCGAAACGGCCGAGGGAGTGTGCTATGGAGTACTTTCTGAGGAGGAGGATGGAGGATTGCGCTGGCCATTGCTGAGGACGGCAGAATGTGTAAAGGATATCCGCAGCGCAGGGACCGAAGCCTTCCAGAGGCGATAATCGTGGGTGGTAATGGGAGACACTGGGAGCACAAGGACAACCCCAAGGGTCGTTGGTTTGGACTGGGGGAGGCTGCGGATCACTGGTTGCCCGGAGACGTCTATTCAGTGTCGCATTGGCTCTGGTACGGATACCCGTTCGGTTTTTTCTCGCTGTTTGGATAGTTACGTTGGCGTTTCCTGGAATTAGGTATGGGTTAAGGGCATCGTTAGGGAGCCGGTCCGGATAGGCCACGAGGGTCGGAAGCAAGGCCGTGTACTGCTATGTGCGAACGGTATCATGAGACATGTTATGGAACGACACAGATATATAACATATAATACTATAATGCTAAATCACTTATTCTACACGATTCTACACCTGCCAATCCACACAATATATTAGGGATGTCAACCATGAATGCAAAGGGTCTAGGCATAGGGCTAGATCTTGCATGCAGCCCAGCTCGCTCAGAGGAGTTTCGATGGTACTAGATAGAGTCTTCAACAGAGCCTGCAGCCTAAATCCCAAGATCGTCATCTCAACTCACATCTCGCATGATCCGGGAGTCTGACAGTGAGCCTGGAGTCGTCAATATTCACCCTAACCCTTGGAGCCGGTCACGTGCCGCTATCGGCGATCGTGACGTCTGTCCATCAAGGTTCCTCAACCCTCATCTTTTCTCCCGCGACAGTGCGACGAAGGCAAATCAAACTTTATTCCATCGACTTGCGAACTCTTGCTTTGTCTCTTTACTTTTGTTAGCTATGTTACTTTGCTTAATGTGAGATGGAAATGCTCGCACTGCGCGACAAACCCGTCATGGCCACAACAGCTTACGCGCCCATCTCTTCAGATGAGGATGGCGTCGTCCCCAAGATCAGGCCTCCCAGGCCGACCGTGTCACGCCGCGCCTTCTGGACATTGATAGCGGCCTTGGCCGGCTGCACCCTTTTTGTGCTTGGGTTCGCTTTCAACATGGTCTTGCCCGACTCCTTCGACTACGGCGGCTCGGGCAAGAAGTGCCCCTGTGCCGACCCGTCAGACGTGCCGGATTACTTCCAAACCTCTCCGCAAATGTGGGCTGGTCCGACAGCGACGGGAAAGGCGCCCTTCATGGCCCAGACTGTGACCTTCAACCCCACGGCGACGTATGTGCCCAACGAGCCGCTGCGGACGGCCATCCCCGTGGAGGGCATGACGGATGCGGATCCGGGCATCTTCAAGTTCATGGGCTATCTGAGCCCTTACACGCCGTCGCCCGGGTTCGGCGTGAATGAGTATCCCATCCCGCCAAATGCGGAGATTGTCCAGGTGCAGATGCTGTCACGACACGGCGCGCGTTATCCGACCAAGAACAACAATGTCTACGACTTTGGGAAACGGATCGGCGCCGCCGATGAGCTCAAGGCTTCGGGGCCGTTGGCGTTTCTCAACGGCTGGGAGTACCAACTGGGCCAAGAGATCTTGGTGCAGAGGGGACGACAGGAGCTCTTTGACTCTGGCGTGCTGCACTCGTACATGTACTCGTCGCTGTATAACCCGAACAGCAAGATCATCGTGCGGACTACGACGCAGGACCGCATGCTCAAGTCGGCGGAGTACTTCGTCGCTGGTTTCTTTGGGCTCGAGTGGACGAACAATGCTACGATCGAGGTGATTATCGAGCAGGATACGTTCAACAACTCGCTGGCTGGGTGGTTGAACTGTCCGAATGGCCACAAGGCACCGCGACTTGGCACTGAGGCGCAGAAGGTCTGGGTTGAGACTTATCTGCAGAATGGTAGGCTCCAGTCCGTAAGATCGTGGTGGCAGAGTGCTAACAATATTGCAGCGACCGAGCGGCTGAAGCAATATGTCGACGGCTACAACTGGACGGTGCAAGACACGTATGCTGCGCAAAACATGTGTCCATACGAGACTGTTGCGTATGGCTTCAGTCGTTTCTGCAGCCTTTTCACATATGAGGAGTGGATTGGGTTCAGTTATTCCGTTGACATAGCCTTCCAGTACAACGATGGCTTTCAGTCACCGTTTGGAGTGAGTTCGAGCTTCTCTTATTCTCGTGCCATCACATACTTATCTGTTTGCAGCGTGCCGTCGGCATCGGATACCAACAAGAAGTCATAGCCCGACTCAAGAACCACACACTAGGTTACTCTGGCTCACAAATCAACACGACGCTGGACAACAACACCGTGACATTCCCCCTCAACCAGAGTCTATACCTGGACTTCACCCACGACACCAACATCATCTCCGTCCTAACGGCCTTTGGACTACAGCAGTTCGCCGACAAGCTGCCCAACGATACCTACCCGGGGGAGCACAACTTCACCGTCGGGCACATGACGCCCTTCGGCGCCCGCCTCGACATCGAGATCATCAAGACACCGAAGCCCCTCGCCGCCGATAGATCGGGATACCTCCCGACCGGCGGGGAGACCAAGTACGTGCATTTCATCCTCAATCAGCGGACCGTGCCGCTGGGGTGGAGTTTCCCCGAGTGCGACGTGTACCGCGTCGACGGGTGGTGCGAGTTCGACACGTTTCTGCAGGTGCAGGATCGGATGCCCGGGCTAGCCGACTATGAGCGGGTATGTCACGGCGAGTATAACGGTCCGTTGAGGAAGAGCGATGATGGGAAGGAGTGGAGGTGATTGCCCTCATGATCGGGTTGAGCAAGCGTTTAGCATTGATGTGTACGATATCCAACTGTACCTTCAGAATGGCTATAATTATGAACCTGTACGTAGTATCAATCTTGTCGCACCCCATTACCCACCATGTCAGCACTAAGGCACCTCATACCCCCGCCAAGCACACCTCAAGCACACCTTAATCAGACAACTACCTTCCTCACACCTTACTTAGGCACAAGCACAGCACTCTCCTCCGTCCCCTTCCCCTTCTCCCCCTCCTTCTCCCTCCTCTCCCTCTCCTCCCGCTCCCTCTTCTCATAAAACCCCTCCAAATCCTCCACCACCTGCCTTCCCTTAAACCCAACCATCAAGCTCTGGTACTTCGCCCTCAGCCCATGCTGCAACCACAACGGCCACCCGGCCAACCCACTAATCAAATTCCCCAACCCGGGTACAACAACCTGCCCGCTCTCCCCCTTCAGCACCTGCCTCACGATCGCGTCCGCCACCGTCTCCGGGTGCAGCGTCGGCGCGACGAACCGGCTCTCGTTGGCGTACCCCTCGAACAAGGCGGTGCGCGTGTACCCCTGGTTGACCAGCACGGTCCTCACCTTCGGCGCCGCATACCTCGTCACGAGCTCCGCCGCCAGCCCCTCGTGGAACGCCTGCGCGGCGGCCTTGCTCGCGCCGTAATCCACCATGTTGGGCGCGGTTACCCACGACGCGAAGCTCGCGACCGTGACCACCATCCCGTGGTTTGACGCCACCATGTCCGGCAGGAATTCTTTCACGGTCCAGTAGTGCGACAGCGCGTTGACGTCAAACGTGAACCGCACGTCGCGCTCCGACGAGTCGAGGATCGTCTTGCCGCGCGCCACGCCGGCGTTGTTGATCAGGATCGTGGGCGTGCCGACCTCCTTCCTTATCCGCTCCGCCACGTCCCGCAGCGTGGCCGGGCTGGTGATATCGCAGGCGTAAAAATGCACGTTCTTGCTGGCGGCGTACGTCAGGGGCTGGATGTCGAGCACGACAACTTTGCACCCCTGCTCGGCGAGCAGCTGCGCCACGTGCCCGCCTATCCCGCCCGACCCGCCCGTCACGACGGCGACCTCCCTGTGCCAGTGGTAGACGTCGCGGCAGCGGTTGTTGACGACGCGGCGGGAGTGGACGTTGTTCAGCCACCGCGCCAGGGAGAGGTAGAATATTTTCCTTAGGCGGGAGTAGGCTAACGGGTGCAGGATGGAGAGGTCCTCTCCCTTCTTGGTGAAGCGGGCTAGGAGGAGGAGGGGGAGGAGGAGGGCCGGGTTGAAGGCCGTGCGGCCTAGCAGGCGGAAGAGGACGTCGGCTGTGAAGCCCTCGCGGGGGAGGAGGGAGGAGTGCAGGGGCATCTTTGAGGGAGGTGGTGTGATGTATATAGGTGAGTTTGGTGGAAGAGTAGGTTGTTTGTTCGGTGTGATTGTTACAATTGATGATACGTTGCTGTTTGGCTAACTGGCTGCGCCGGTCTTTCAATGACCACACACGACTTGAGTTCACTTTAAGATGGGCATGCACCTACATATATGCCCTTATGAACAGAGCTTTGGCACGACGCCATGCCTTCTATCGCAAGTGGCTCGTTGGTACACCCCTCCCCGCTAGGGAGCTTCTCCGCACGCATGTGCATGTCGATCGATTGCCGAGGCATCCAAGATATACACGACGTACTGTTGCATGCCTGCTTGCATGACCCAGAAACGATGAGAGACGAAGGGGTGTGGTGGTCGCTAGTTGGGCGTGTAGAATGCGGGGAAGCTGTGGCATGAAAACAGTAGCGTGTTCTTGGTAAGTGTGCCAATGCTTCACCATGTCTCTGCCAAGAGGGCAACCGGAATTTCAAGCCATTGTGGGGGAGTCAGGTCGTTCTTGAAGAATCCATCATATTTTCTGAGACATGTTAACAGCCACAATTATATATGCAGTATCCGTATCCGTATGGTGCCGGTTATCAAAAGCCAACATCTCGCTACAGCCACTCACTCAACCCACAATCGAGACAAGAATCCCAACCAGAGGTATCCAGTACGCTCCCGCACGCCAATCAAAAGCTGACCCGGCATTGCCCAGACCTTGACCAGGTGTAGCCGGCTGCTTGCTAGGCCCGAGACTGTCACCACTAGCATCGCCGCCGGAGGTCTGCACCTGCGTCGAGTCGCCGGGAGCAAACAGCACAGGCACATCGTTGGCACCGGCGATATCAATCTCCTCCGGCGTCAGGAGCGGGTTGTTCAACGAGTCGCACGTCGGCCTGAGAAGACCAAAATCGATCTTGTTAGTGACCGAGATCGGTACGTCGAAGATGGTGTAGTGGTCGTCGCCGTTGAGGCGGAAGTTCTGCCGTATCGAGATGTTGTAGACGCCGCGCGCGCTACCGACCGTCGTCGGCTGCCCGTCGCCGACGAGACAGTCCGGCCACATCCACTTGACGTGCTTGACCGTACTTCCGGGCTCGGAAACCATGATGTCGCCGAGACTGGCGTTGTTCGCCGTTACCGTACCGTTGGTGATGGTGAAGTTCTTGCCTGTGGCATAACTGTACAGGAAGATGGTGATGTTGTGAATCTTGGTCGGACTGTCGTCCGGGTATGGCGGCAGCGACAGTCTGCCGTTGGCCGAGACGTCCAGGGCGACCTCGATTGTTTCTGGTAGAAGGGTTAATATCTCAGCGACCCGGTTCGTGGGACAGTAAGAGGGCCATACCTCCGCCTAAGGGAGTACCGGGTTGTGGTGCATCAAGCACGGCCAGGCCCGGTGTGAATATCTGCCCGCCTGCTATCGTGAAGTTGAGAGCCAGAGTTGGCACGGCCAACAACAGTAGAAGGGCATTGGGGAGCAGTGAGGCGATCATTTAGCCAAAAGATGGCTGTCTCAAGACAGACGGCTGGTCAACAGAGACGGGAGGGTGTGCTTGGAAAGGGGAAAGTGAGCGCAGCGGCAGCATCACTGTGCTTAGAAGACACTCGAATAGTTGCACACTGTCGCATTGGTCTTGTACAATGTGAAGATGTGAATATGAGGATATCCTCGAGAACAGGAGGATGAAGCTTATACGTAGCTCACTCGTCCAAAGAAAACTTGACGGCCCCGAAGGTGAGAGCTAATAATGGAGCGAGATTACGACGGGGTCGCGCCGTGAGGCCCAGGAAACCTGGTGCGAAACTAGTCGACATGGGAGGGACGGGAACTCCTGGACCGCCACGTCGTTCATGCGATCACCATTGAAAGCGTAAGATGCCCCTGCCATTCCCGGGAAACGGGCAGAAGGCATCTGGTGATCATGAACCCGAACTCTTGCGTCACCGCAGTTGCGGCCCGGACGAAGAGTGGAAGTGATGCCGCACAGAAGAGAAGAGCAGCGCAGGGACCCCTTGACGATGTTGATTCACTTGGCCTGGTTTCAGGTTGAGTGAGACAATTGAGACTGCTCCAGCGGGAACCAGAGTGGACCCAGTCGCTGCCGGGCCGGCAAAGTGCGCCTGCACAGCTGGCAAGATAAGCTCGCTATTTTGGCGCGCAATGTCATTTCGACTCATAGTCGCTCACATAGATTCCAATCCTTACGGGCACTGCATCGGGAGCATCTCTTCCCTTGCCTACATGGCTTATAAGACATCTACGGAGTCATCTGTTGAGGGATGTTCAACCCATTTGAACACCTTCAACTGAGCTTAGCTGCCTTCAACTGAGGCTATCGCCAAGATAAGGGATCTGCAGGCCCACTCTTTCCCACACCTCCTCCATTTGAAGCATTGACCACCATTCAACTCAACAACAAAGCTTTAGACTCTAGTTCCAGGTTCGTCGGACTTGAGGAACCATTGGCACGCGCGTGTGTAAGTACATTCTCGATCATTCAATGAATATATGTTCTTACTAACTCAGTCCCAGGTCAGATCCCAGTATTCCGATGCTGGTGTGTCGTTGACATTGGCTACCGCTAGACTCACATATTATTGCCGTACGAAGATCTAGGACTTCACGGCCGAGGAGTTGTGCCACAGCCAAACTGACCGTGGGCTAGTGAGTTATGAACGTCTCACGCAGTTCACCGGCTCTACCCAGGCTTGCAGCCTCTTTCGGCCGGGCTTGCCGCGCACCTCAACCGCAGAGAGGTGCTGCGCATATCAGGGCCTCCTGTACTGCTCTTCAAACATGCGGCAGACCAGAACAACGTCAGTTCTCGAGCTCTGCAAGCAAGCCAGCAGCTGCAAACCTTTCTGGTCTCAAGGATTATCTGAGAATCTCAGATGAGGTCGCCGATGCCATTGCCACCAACAAGCCCGTAGTGGCGTTGGAGACCACAATCTACACGCATGGCGCCTTTCAGGAAGACCTCGGACTTGAAGAGATAGTTCGAGAGAGGGGGGCTGTTCCTGCTGTCTGCGGCGTCTACAATGGAGTCGCTACCGTCGGCCTCGAAAAGCACGAGATCGAAGAAATGGTGCAGTCGAAAGCTTCGAAGCTCTCGAGAAGAGACTTTGCGGCTATTCTAGCCGATGTAAGTTATCTAACTTCCCGATTCCTGTTATATATGCTCTCTTCTCGGTCTGACTGAAGTTTGTCTGATAGGCACGGCGGCCTGGAGGATCCGTAAGACACGGAGGCACTACGATTGCCGGCACCATGATTCTCGCCCGGCTAGCTGGTATCCGCGTCTTCGGTACCGGTGGCCTTGGAGGCGTTCACCGAGGCGGCGAGAACTCCATGGACATCTCCGCCGATCTGACTGAACTTGGCCGGACTCGCGTGGCTGTCATTTCTAGCGGCTGCAAGGGGTTTCTGGACATCCCCCGGACCCTTGAGTACTTAGAGACCCAAGGAGTCGTTGTGGCGACTTTCGCCGAAACGTCGAAACAGACCTTCCCGGCCTTTTGGGCACGGGACAGCGGTGTCCCGAGTCCAAACCATGTCTTTGGCTCCCTCCACGCCGCACACATGATTTATGCCCAGGAGAAACTCGGGCTCGAATCAGGTCTGCTCCTCGCTAACCCTATTCCGGCAGAGGCCGCCATCCCGAGGGAGGTGATGGAAGATGCAATTGACCGAGCTATTCAGGACGCCGAACGGGAGGGGCACACCGGCCCCAGCAATACACCCTTTATATTGCAACAGATCAAGAAGTATACTGGGAACCGCAGCGTTGGCGCCAATTTGGCTCTTGTCCGGAATAACGTATCTAGAGCTGCGGATGTTGCGCGCTGGTTGTCTGTGATTGGCAAGCACGGCCCGTCCGGGTTTGATCCGGCGGAGTTCGAGGATATCCCGATGTAAGAGGAGTCCCGCTACACTGGTTGAGCGGCTCTGACATAGAAAATATAGACGAAACAAGCCTGTTTGGCGTTATGTGCTTTCCTCGCGTTCAGAGAGTTCTACGGCGCCTCCGTCGGAGGGGATGGAAAGTTTAACTAGTAGCTCGCCTGTGCATTACGACGCCATCGCGGATCGGCAAGTGACGAGAATCGGTCATCCTCAACCGGACCGGCCATCACATGTCTTGCAACAAGGACAGCCACCAAATCGTGATGATACAAACTCAAAGGTAATTAGTACCCCAGGGTCGAGCCATCCAGACCACAAGAATGTCCAGACCTGACGATTGGATAGAAAGATGAGAAGGTGGATATTGTGGTTGCAGGCTCCCTTGCACTTGACCTGAGCTGTGACTATATAGGCCTCCAGTCGGGGGCTGCTACGAACTCGGCCGAGTCTCCCAGAATGCACACATCCAACCCAGCCAGTATCTCACAATCGGTAGGTGGAGTCGGTCACAATGTCGCCCTCGCTGCCCATCGGTTTGGTGGCGGCGACGTCAAAGTAAAGCTCTGCAGTGTCGTTGGCGACGACGTGTAAGTGCGCCACGCCGTTGAATCCCAATGCATCATTGAACTGACTTCCTCCAGCGCCGGCTCAACCCTTCTGGATGCCATCGGCACCGAAGGCCTCTCGACTTCAGACATCCACACACAAGGCAACGGCGCCCGCACAGCACAATACGTCTCGGTGAACGACTCACAAAAGTCTCTCGTCCTCGCCATGGCAGACATGGACATCTTGACCACCCGCCCGCCTCGAAAGGAATACTGGGCCAACATGCTCCAGAAATACAAGCCCAAAATTGTCGTCGTAGACGCCAACTGGGAGCCGTGGACGATCTATTCGATTTTGAGGGCAGCAAGGAGAATCAAGTTTGAGACCCCAGCCGGACGTAGGAGGACCGAGACAGTATTCGAACCGGTCTCAGTGGCCAAATCTACGCGCCTCTTCGAAAACCGCAGACTCGGCGTCTACCCAATACTCGACGTTACGCTCACGACACCGAACGTCTACGAACTCCTGGCCATGTACGACGCGGCGAAGGAACGGGGTTACTTCCACAACTCGCCGATATGGGCCGCCGTGGTCGAGGACTTCAACATCCGCGGCGGGACCGAGTTTGACTACAACGCCCATTTCGACGAGCTCATGTCCCGGACATCCCCGGAGATCAGGGCGGCCGGGGTGCCGCAGAAGGTCCTCCACCTCCTCCCCTACGTCGGGAGGATCATCGTCAAGTTCGGCGGGCACGGCTGCCTGCTGGCAGAGATCATGAGGAATGACGACGCGAGACTCGTGAGGCCGGACGACCGGCAGTACATACTCACCAAGCCGCTGCTGGGCAGGAGAATCAGGGCCGTTGGGGGCGTGTACATGCGGTATTATGCTCCGAAGAAAGTTGCGCCCCAGGACGTTGTTAGTGTCAACGGTGCCGGGGACACTTTCCTCGGCGCTCTGGCCGCTGGGCTCTCGATAGGGGCCTACCCGCTGTCTAGCATGATCGATCACGCTCAGAATGCCGCCGTCATGACGCTGAAGAGTAAGGAGGCCGTATCTTCGGGACTGGTGCACGCCGGGCGTCGCCTTTCTCACAGCGTTTTCAGACCACGGCGAGGGATCCAGGCCACCCCGTCGGACGGCGTGATCGACCGTGCTGAGCTCGACGACGGAGGGGATGCGGGTGATGATCCAGTTGAGTCCGATGCGAGGGTGCATTGGACCCAGGATGGTGGCTTGCGCGACATGATGACGTCTCCTGCCAAGGGTGAGCGCGCGGACAAGGTTCAATGTGCTGCCCGGGAGGGTGCTGCGCACGAGGCCTTCACGCGGACCACGGAAACAGAACAGCATAGTGTCTCGGACGAAGAATACCAGCGCCCGAAAGAAGAGCAACAGCAGCACCCCGGCAGGGAACATCGACAACAAGGCAGCCTGGAAGCAGCACGACAAGACACGGAAGTCGACGGGCATGACATCCACTCAGCAGCAATTCTCAAAGCGAAACAGCGTGGTGACGAAGGAGAGCAACACGTCGCCTGGGAAATCGCAGAAGTCACTACTGCAGAAGCACGACAACTAGATGTCTTAATATGCCTCACGCCTGCCCCTCCAGAAGAACCCAGCCAGCCGCCTCCTTCCAGCCAGCCTCCTCCTTCCAGCCAACCTTCTCATACCACCAGGGACATCCCCACCGCCAGCCCCCCTTCCCCAGCACCCCTCACCACCACCTCCTCCATCCCCATCCCAACGCGCTCCATCCCCGTAGCAGAGCGCATCCACGACGCCCTAGCAAAAATGGGCGTCTCCCAGGAACACGCGGACGAGGCCATCCGTGCCGTGGCCGCCGGCGGGCCGCACGTGTTTGCCACGTGGAAGGCCGAGTACGCGGCCAAGATGAAGGCTGAGGCCGGTGCCGAGGCGAGGAAGGCTGCTGCTACAAGACTGGCTAAGTTTGACAGGCAGTTCGCGGATAAGGCTCCTGGTTGGGGGCCCGCTGTGAAGAAGAAGGATCCCCAGGGACGGCGGGATACGTTGTTGCCTGAGGGGAGGGAGGGAAGACGGCGAGGGGACAAGTAGGAGGGTGGTCGGGAGTGGATGATCTCGAAGCGTTCCTTGAAGCTTGAAAGTTTTACATTTTTTATGCTGAGTTGTCCTGGGTGATGCGCCCTGTTCGGAAATGGCGTTGTTGCTGAAGGTTCGGGCCGTTCCGAGGTTCGCCTTTGTCCCTGTGCGGAACCTCCGACGTCGTATGTAAGTCAACCATCGCGGCCCCAGACTTCTGCCAGGTTGAACTCTTCGAAACAACATGAGGCTCTCCAAAGTTTGAAAGTATGTTTTCTGATTCGGGACGTCAAAATCACGGGCCCCATTAATTGGTGGTGGCATCATCGTTCAGGGGTTCCGCCGCGGCAATGTAAATGGGTCTTACCCCGGAGCAATTAACACTCTGAACCTGGGCTGTATGATCAGAATTATGTGAAAATTGTAAGTCTAGGGACTTCTAAGGCTCATTGACAATCAAGTGGTATCAATCGGTCAAATTGTGCAGTTCGTTGTGAGTGCTACTGCTGCCGGTACTTTTCCCCCCGCCCCGGCTATCCGCCTCCCACAGCACAACTGCCGAGCAGTCTTTACGGCTCCAAAGCACGAGTATCTGTTCTCGAACAGTATGTGAGCTTAGGACGCAGGGACCCTTCTGTTTCAGGCGACAGAGACCTTGTAAGCGGAGTAGTTCTGGCCAACTCGTCCTTCCGAGCCACCACCTCGCTTTATACCGCCCTTCACCTCCAGCGGAACCATCCAGAGCAGCACCAGCCTCAACAACAAGCCTGTTGCAAACAAAGGGAACTAGTATCTCAAGAACAGGGTCATTGTACTATCGCTATCTGTCTCAGATGTCTTAGAATCTGCCTTCACTCGACTCACAGTGGTCGACCAGACACATTGTACAGGTAGACAGGGCCTTGTTGTCTGGGATGTGCTTTGACATAGCATACAAAGCCGGGTTTTGCTGAGTATGGCGCTAGATCCTCTCGAAAAAGGCATATAGCCTTCATGTCTGGTCCTATTCTCCTGTCTTTTCTTTCCTCGCTCACCCACACTCCCTCATACACACCACAACAGCATCTACAACCACAACTACATAACCTCACACTCAGTACCTCACCTTTCCTCCAGACTCAACCAACAAATCCTCAACCTCTCTTCTTCACCAGTCATCGAAAATGGCCGGTAAGACATACACCTCCAAGACCCCCAAGGGCGCGGCGCGGAATCCCACCGCCGGCACGGAAGACGTCACCGTCTTCCACAAGCATCTCTCCTTCCTCGACAAGAGGCTAGCCCCCAAGGACAAGTCCCTGGAGCGGGCTGCCAAACAGTCAAGGTACGACGAGCCCCTCCCCACTCGGGAAGCTGACAAGGCGCGCACCCAGGCTAGAGCCGGCGAGCGGGCCGAGAAGTCCGCCCTTCGCTTGATGTTCCTCGGCTCTCCAGATGATGATGAGGCAGACTCTTGAGGGCCGTGTCGCCGGGTGATACTCGTTCCGTCCTTTGGTTGAGGGTGAATTCCGGACAAGGTGAGTTGGGATCTGAAACATGCAGCATGATAGCGATATGTCATATCTGCTAGCGTGAGGACTGACAAGTTCTTTGACGGTGAGTTGAGTGTCTGGATGACACTGGTTTGGTCGGGCGTAAGTTGGATAAGCGCCGGAGAGATATGTGAGGAAATATTACAGGAATATGGCTGGGTTGATTAAATACAGAAGTTGAAGAAAACTTCCATTGGATCTTTGACACAATTTACCTACTGAAAATGTGCACTGTGGCGATTTGGAACCGGAGGTATCCTGCTGCTGTCAGCTTGTCTTTCCTGTTTGTATAAGTCAGAATGAGAAGCGATATATGACGAGAGGGATCACTCATGAAGGGGGGGATTAGAGACCGATACAGCCAGATTGAAAGGAAACGATAACCGCACTTTCATCTGTCCTTTCCAACAGTCTCTTGAGCGGTCGTGAAATCTGTATCTGATATGGGAATTGTATGGAACTGACCAATGTCAAGTGTTACATGCCATATGCCATTCGGCTACCGTTGCGAGCCTTTCTCGGACAGGAGTAGTTCATGTCATGGGCAGATGGTGAAGACTGTCTTAATCAGTAAAATGAACGTATGGAAATCAGGACAAATCCCAGGTATCTGTTCGTTCAAGCTTGAAACCGGCCCCTAGACTTAGACTCGAGAAGACTGGTGTCCAAAGAGGTGACGTTGACGGGTGCCAAGACCGGAGGCGGCATCCGGAGATATCTCCGGACATAAAGTGGAGACGCATCTCTCTCAGCCCGACCTCGGTCCACCGGTTCGTCGTCTCAAGTTCTCAACCAAGCTTCCCAGCTTTCCCCTCCCCCACACTTTCTCCCCACCCTTTCCGTCAATCCCAAGCCGACCTCTACTATAACTTCCTGGCCGCTTTACCCCATCCTGCAGTCATCATCCCCTTTTCCCATACACCATCATGAGCAATACGTCCTCGGCTAATGACCAGAGCGAGGCCACCACCACCAACCCTGCCACCACCGCCGACGCCGCACCTAGCTCTGGAACCATTGACGCACCAGGTGTTATCGAAACCGTCACGGATGTTATAGCTGAGACTCTAGCCGAAGCAGCTGGTAGTTCCGTCCCGGTTGCCGAGCTTCACGGAGGAGAGGGAGACCAGGAGGATAATACTTCCGAGTACTGGGATGCGTCGAGCATGGCGCCACTAAATGCACCTTCGGCGGTTAGTCCAATCATCCTTGTGAATGTAAACACACATGAAATGCTCATGGAAGATTCGAGGCCGCCATTGCCCGTCTAAGGGCCTTTAAACCACCGCCATTCTCGATATGGGACCGCCTCCCCGTGAGCAGGCGTGCTGCTGTCTTGCTGCTGCTATATGCAGATCGTAGGGGAGACTTGAGGGTGGTCATTACTATGCGAGCTGCCAGTCTCAGGAGCTTTTCGGGTGAGTACTGTAATTACAAACGGACATTTTACATGAGCTTCCCACTAATCATGATAATGAAGGACATGCCGCACTGCCAGGAGGGAAGGCCGATAGTGTGGAAGAAACACCATGCAAGCATAACCCCCTTGACTTTCCATCCACCTACATCTACTAAACATCATATCAGATCAAATCGCCCGACGCGAAGCCTGGGAAGAAATCGGCCTGCCCATGGACGACAGCAAGCTCCCCGCCCCCTTCCGCATAGAGCACCTCTGCTACCTGCCCCTAAACCTAGCCCGCACCGAGCTCGTCGTCCGGCCCTGCGTTGCCCTCCTCCACGCAACCCCTCTTCCAACCTCCACCTCCTCCATCACCTCCCGACAGACCGACGCCCAGTTCCCCTCGGTAGAAGACACCCTCATCCCCCGCCTAGACGCGAAGGAAGTAGCAGCCGTCTTCTCCGCGCCCTTCCACAACTTCCTCCGCGCCGGCGACGAACCGCAACCCCTGCCGCCCGCGGACGACAAGAAACCGTCGCTCGCCCCCCTGCCTCCGGGGGAATGGTACGAGGGCTCCTGGACGAACTGGCACGACCACCCCTGGCGGATGCACTTCTTCCACGTGCCCGTGACGAACCAGCGCGTGGCGAAGCCGCACGTCCGGGAGGGCGGGCTCGCGGCGCTGGACGAGGAGGACGCGGAGCCCGAGCCCGGGCGGTACAAGGTCTGGGGCATGACGGCGCAGATACTGGTCGACGCGGCCTGCATTGCGTACGATAGGAGGCCGGAGTTTGAGCACCATGCCCCGTTTGTGGACGAGAGGATCATTGCGCAGCTGGAGAAGATGGGGAGGTTGGGCGACAAGAAGAGCAAGATTACGACGGAGGATATGAAGAAAGCTGTTGGGGGGGTTCATAAGGGGGAAGCGGGAGGGGCGAAGATGTAGGTTAAACAGAGAGGCATGGCATAGCCCATCTCAGCTGTAACCACGCCGTAAGTGGTGGTTATTCCTGGGACACATTCGCGATGACCGGGACCGCTTCTCTCCAGCGCCGCACCCAGAGAAGACCGAAAGACATGGGATGGCCACGAGATGCACATGTGTGTCAAGCAGCCCTCCCCGTCCTTCTCAGAGTGACGCCCGGGAATATGCCCGAAGATGTGCCCTAGAACGTGGATGAAATGTAAAAAGAAAAAGAAAAAGAACACTTAACTATAACAGAGGGATATAACCAAACAATTGGCTACGTATGACAAAACAGTATGAGGTAGCTTTACCAAGATACGCCCTATCTTGCTCCTACATGACCGCCTGACACGGGAAGCCGGTTGTTGAACGGCGGACTCCGTTGCTGCCACGGGGAATGGAATAGCGTATAGATTATGTCTCCTTCGCGATTTTGCCCGTGAAGCAATCCGAAAGCTAGACCTAGACTACATGTTTGCGAGAAGCAAACGACCACATCGTAGGAACAGCGCCAAGGCCCGCCAAAGCTAGCGACGGCAAGGCACCTTTGTAGGCGTTTTCGACTGCAATGTCTTGCAACGGGCGGCACAGGCCGTATGATATATAAGGTACCTTACGACTCAACTTCAAGATATAGGACTATCTAGGTCGAGACCGCCACCTATCTCCAGAACAACCTGACAACAAAACCAACGTCTCCATCGTCAAACACGCCGGCTAGCATGGCAGACCCGGGCAGCAGCAGCACCAATCAACCAGTCTCCCCCCCCAGCAGCAGCAGCAGCAGCACCGTCGCCGCCTTCCCCCCCTCCCTAAACCTCTACCTAACCTCCCGCCTCGCCATCCTAGCCCGGTCCACCTTCCACCTCGGCCCGCACCGCCGCTCACCCTTACACGGCGTGACGACGCACCAGGGCTTCTCCGGCGCTCCCGACGTGGTCCTCCACGCCTCCCCTTCCTCGAAATCCCCGTTCCTCGCGACCGCCGAGTTTGAGACGCCTTTTTCGGAGGAGGTACTCCTCACCTTTTTCGTTTCCCCTCCTGAGAATAACAACAACAACTTGCGCGTCACAACAATGACCTCCACGGCGCGGCCGGCTAAGGATTGGGGGAGGAGGGACTGGTTTTACTCCGTCGCGGAGGAGACGGGGGAGGATGGGGAGAACGAGGAGTATGTGTGGCGGCATGGTGATGGGGAAGAAGAAGATGATGATGATGATGGGAGGAAGGGGTATGAGAGCGGGTGGAATCTGCTGAGGAGGAGGAAGATGGGGAAGAGCGGGGGGGAGGAAGAAGTGGTGGCGTTTTATGCATATCCGGCGATGACGATGACGAAGAAGATGGCCTTTCGGTTTGTTGAGCGGGGTGGTGGGGAGGGAAAGGTTGAGGGCGGATGGGCGGTGGCGGCTGTCGTGTCGGCGCTGGGGATTTGGGAGCTCGAGAGGAGGAGGGTGGCTGCTACGGGGTCTATGATGGGTGTTGCGTAGGGGATGGGAGGATGGGTGGGGCTTGTGTTGCTACTGGTGGTAGCTGTGGTGGTGATGATGATACCTGGGTTACGTGTTATTCAGTGTCCTTCCTCCGATGAGAACGCCTTGTGTGGGGAACTAAAGTGCTGTCATTGGTATCGTGTAGTAGTAGAAAGTTATTCGTCTTGCTTCTGCAAATGCACATTCGTTCAAACTCCGCGCCACCTTGGGAGTCTTCTTCGTCGACCGTGACCGAAATATCGGGTGCTAGACACACGACACGGTCCTGGGTATGACATCAGACCAACGCGACACCGGTGAACCGGCCCGGCTCAATGGCAAGCCGTATCCTTCGTAGCAGTCGTCCTAGCGCCAAAGAGCAAATATCCGAGTCCAGCTCCGAACGACACGGCAATCATGACCCAGCCGTTGTAAGTCATGAAGATGAGCCTTGTTTCGTTAGTTCCGGATGCGCCTACAGGGAGATCTCCTGGTCCCAGGTCCCAGGGGGGGGGGGGGGGGGGACTACTCACATAATCATAAAGGCGTAAAAGTTCTGCAGACCGTACAGGACCGACTTGATGACGTGCGCCCTGTTCGTGACAGAGGAGACATCCTTGTTTTGCCCTGATCGCCACAAGGGAGTTGACTCAGTTAGGGATTCCGTAAGGGACTCGGGTTCTCGATTCGGGGTGTCACGATTTCTTAGCTGTGGCTTTCCCTTGCAGCTGCGGGATGATGGGGGCACACGAAGAGGGACCATCAAGACGGGGGAGGACATAATGCTGGTTTTGGGGATAATATGGCAGCCGGATATGAGAGATGCCACTTACGAGGAGCAGTCTCGGCCCGCTTATTGACCCAGCTCTCGTACCGTCGGATGCCCTCGCGGAGGGCCTCGTAGCCAGCTACGAGCGCGACGACGGCGAGGAGGGAGGCGACCAGGCCGAAGGTCGATCGGATGTGCCACCATTTGAAGACGATGCAGAGGTTCTCGGTGTTCCAGGTGAAGAGCATCTGCATTGACGCCGTTGTTGTTAGCGGCAGGCTGCGAGAGCAAAACAGCTGGTGGAGAGCTATGGCCGGGAGGAAAGAAGCCTCACGTTCATATTGCACATGGGCCCCATATCATGGCCGCCGTGCCCGCCGTGGTCCATGCCGCCGTGATCCATTATATGCGTAGAGTGGTCGTGGTGCGAATGGTCCATGGAGGTTGAGGTACTAACTCTTCGTATTGCCGTGGCTGGTCCGTTGGCAGTGTAAAGTCGGGAGTCGGAACTTGTATCGTCTTTGTCGAGTATGGAGTACGAGCCGGGAGTTGGCGATGTAAAGACTGATTTAACACTGCTGTTGATAACACCGAAATGCTCTCAAACATGCGCAGTGGTTGTGGTTGGGTTAGCTCCGAGCAAGATACGGAGCTCAGCGGTCGTCAGTCCGAGACCCACATTGTTTTGGATTTGGTGAGCTTGGACCAATGCATACTAGAGACACGCCCAGCCGTCTTTACCTCCCCTTGCTGCCACTTCCGGACAACCTTGCCCCGCAACCATCCAGCAACATTGGGGATGCCCCAATACCTGGGCTGCAGATATCTGACAGCAGCGGACTTCATCAGGACCTGGACTCGAGCTGACATCAAGACTCCAAGTGGAGGCCTTTCCAGTCAGTCGCTAGTTCGCAAGTTGGAAGAAATGGTACGGTCGCAGCGTGAAGAGTCGTGTTGGGGAAACGAGGCGGGAGTGAATCGGTCGGCTCACTGGGCAGCAACCAGGAAGTCCTGGAAGGTACGAAACGGACACGAATAGGGAAGCAGGTTCCCGTTCCTTCACCAGAGTCTATTGTTGCATTGTCCCTTCCTGGTCTGTTTGCACTGGACTGGAAAATGCCAGTGCACGCCAACCTAACTCGGCAAACAGTCGAGTATGGACTGTGCTCTCTTCTGTTTTTACTCGAGGCTGGTTCTCCTTGATTCTCTATCAAACCAAGACTTCCCTCCACATCCACTCAGCTTCAAGTCCTGTCCTTCCCACGGTTCAGCTTCTTTTCTTTTAGGTCCCTTTCAACTCTCTCGACTCTCCAACTGTCTCAGTCTTCATCTCTTTAGCCCAGCAGCTCGGGTTTCCTTCACTGTCCCGGTCTCCCAAATTGAAGTCTTCTGCATTCCCTTCCCTTCCTGTCCCTCGACAGTCAACTACGCCAACACAAGATGGCCGGTGTTGCTCCCTTCCAGGGCCCGAGTGTCTTCTTCCGCATCCCGCTGGAGATCCGCCAGCAAATCTACGGCTATTGCATCCCGCAGAACGTCCGGCTCTATTTGCGAGACGACGCCCATAACCTAAAGCACACTTGCCGCAAAGACAAAGCCAGCAACACGACCAAACAGGACGGCCTGCCAGACTCGAGTCACTTGGCCTCGCAGTCGTCCTCGCACAAATTCGGACGATCTCGGCCCCGACCTCACTTTTGCCTTGCCGCAGAAGACACCAACATGTGGGCCTTGGAGCGGACGGGTACCTTCAGCAGACTTCAACCCTGCATCCATCGTCCTCACGGGAGTGGTTCCAACCATAAGATTCACTGCGTCCATCTCAAGCCTGAACCCCGTGGGTGGGTGGAGTCGGAGATGATGCTCAACTTCCTCGCACGCAAGGGCCAGGGCCAGGAAGTCACGCGAGAGGCCGCGTCTGTACACACTTTGATCGGCCGCCCTGGCGAGCCGACGATCCACATCACCGATTACTGCATGAGGTGCAACAACTACTACATGGACGTCCCAACATCTCGTCGGAGCGCCTTACCCGGACTGCTCCTCATCTGCCGCCAGATCAACAACGAGGTCGAGACGATGTTATACGCCAACAATACCTTCATCGTCGACATACCCCACGACCAACCCTATGAGAGTACGAGGACGCCATACAACCGGAATACAGGCACGGTTGACATCCGCCACGTAAATCACCCCAAGCAGCGGGGGGCCATCGAGCGCTTAGGCCCACAACGGAGGGCCAAGATCCGAAAGCTCATCTTGAACGTGCGACCGGAATGGGCCTACTGTAGGCTCGACATCGGCCTGGAGCGGAATATATGGGATAGTGTCCTCGGCAACCTTAAGGTCGTAGCCCTTGTGATTGACAAGCCTGGGCTGCCGCCAATCTATGTCGTTGGAGACGAGAAAGACAACTACACGGAGTCCAAGGTCCTACTCACGTCCATGTTCGAGTACTTCCGCGACGTCGTTCCCGAGACAGCCGACATCGTCGTGAGTGGTCTAGGGATGGAGGCCAGACCTTCTACAGTCAGGCTGGCCGAGAGAGTCATGCCGGGACGCTGCAAGTTCTTGAATGTGTGCAAGCCGGGTCCCTTCGGCTGGCAGTATAACGATCCCCTCTGGCGGGTTACGAGAGGGAATGCCCATCTTGACTATCCTCGAGACGATTTCCGCAATCCGATTGATTTGTCTTTCTTGTCGATGTAATGGCGGCAGGCCAGGGAGACTCACTTCTTACCGTCACCTAAGACATGGGGGTTGGGCGGGGTAAGACGGGTGTAGAGGAAGCGCACTGGGAATGGCATCTGATAACGAGTCATGGTGAGGTGCGGAATCAGATATATGGAGGACTGCTGTACGACCTGGGCCTAGACTCGAGGGTTTGTGGAGCGTATGTGGAGGGGCACACTGTGGTTGCAGAGACAAGCATGTACCTTAACAGAAGAAAACAATTGACAAGTAATCTGGATGGCATCACCAAGACCTGTATGGATGGTCGTCAAGTTTGTGGTGGTCAATGACCCTAACGCTGACACCCTCGCGAGATTTGGCTGGCGGACCCTTGATTCTAGGCGCACACCCTGCCGTGGCTGCTGTGTCCAGCTCGTCGGGATTAGTTAACCCCTCCATCACTAGTTCTAGGTGGTTATACTGTGGTAGTGAAGAGCTTCGCAAACATAATCCCGGACTTATCCGTTTACATCGTGAGATGAGAAATCAAAGCGTCAGAGCAACTCATACATAACCCGGTAGTATTCGGACCACTTCCCTTCAAAAGTCAGACAGTTAAGAATATCCACAAGATGCTCTCCGTACCAGTCAACCTGCCAAAGTGGTATGTCCCTGTTCCCCAGCACTGTAGTCTCCCTATTTGACATGCTTGAGTAACTGACGACATACAGGCTAGAAGAGAACTCCCACCTCCTCAAGCCGCCAATTAACAACTACTGCGTCTATAACGAGGGTTTCACAGTCATGGTACTCCCCCCTCGGCTTTCCCTGTGGCACCCCCGGTTCTCACCCTGCTTGTATAGATCGTAGGCGGCCCCAACGCCCGGACAGACTACCACATCAACCAAACCCCGGAATGGTTCTACCAATACCGCGGCGCCATGCTCTTAAAGGTTGTCGACTCCTCCTCCTCCCCTCCTTTCCGCGACATCGTCATCCGCGAGGGGGAGATGTTCCTCCTCCCGCCCGACACGCCGCACAACCCCGTCCGGTTCGCGGACACGGTCGGCATCGTGCTCGAGCAGAAGCGTCCCGAGGGGTCCGTCGACAGGATGAGGTGGTACTGCCAAAACTGCAAGGCGGTGGTGCACGAGGCGAGCTTCCACTGTACGGACCTGGGCAGCCAGATTAAGGAGGCCGTGGAGGAGTTTAGGGGGGATGAAGGGGCGAGGACGTGTAAGAGTTGCGGGGAGGTGGCGGATTGGAAGCCTCGAGAGGGGAGTGTTAGGGATCCTAATAAGGAGTAGTGGACATGGCCTGTGACGTTGCGGTGGTCGAAAAGGGGTCGTGGTGAAGCATATTGTATTTTGACACAAGCTAGTTTATTTGCGTATGTTATTCGAGATGTAGGGATATAAAAACATTTCAATCTACATACGGTCGCTTGCTTCCAACGGCAGCAAAAACTGACCAACGAAAATACACGAGATACCTAAGTCTCGGCATACTCATACGAGCTCGTGCTCTCCTCCACCTTGACCTCAATCCTGCCTTCCTCCAGCTCCTTCCCGTCCACCTTGATGCCCGCCCGCATCACATCGCCCGGGACGACGGGACCGACGCCCTTGGGCGTCCCCGTGAGCACGATGTCGCCCGCCTCGAGCGTCATGACCTTGGAGATGTCGCTCAGAATGCGCGGTATCCTGAAGAGCATGAGCTCCGTGCTGTCGCGCTGGCGGTCCTCGCCGTTGACCGTGAGGTAGAGCTCGACGCTGTGCGGGTCCGGGATAGCGGATTTGGCGATGATTTGCGACAAGGGCAGGAAGGTGTCGAAGCCCTTCGCGATGTCCCAGGGGAGGCCCTTCTTCTTGGCCTCGTTTTGGACGTTGCGGGCTGTCATGTCGATGGAGAGGGCGTAGCCTGTCATCATTGGTTTAGCAAAGGAGGGGGGAGCGATATCGGAGGGGGAAAGGGCATGACAACATACTCTCAATGGCGGCCAGGGCGCCGGCCTCGTCGTTGGCGCTGAGGTCGCGGACTTGCTTGCCGATTATGAGGGCCAGCTCGACCTCGTAGTGCAGGTTTACGCCCTTGGGTTGGATGACGGGCCCTTCGCCCGGGAGGAGGATGGAGGATGGGGGCTTGAGGAAGAAGAAGGGCTGTTTGGGCCGCTGGTTGTTGAGTTCTGTTACATGGTCGCTTTCCAGTGAGACGAAGATGTTAGTATCTGGTCCAATCTCATGCATTGGGTGAGTTGAGATGGAAGATTTGACTCACGCGTAGTTGCGACCAATGCAGACCACCTTGGAGGGCTTCAGGTTTTTGACGGAGGCCATGGTTGCGAATCCACGGCGCAGTGTAGACATGTTTGTTGGTAGGAGACGGGAGTGACGATGTTATTTAAGAAGGAAGGTGGTGTCGGGCTTTTAAGTGAGTTGCGACTACCTGACTCAATGGCTGTCGACGTTCATGCACGTCAACCTAGCCAGGGAGCTGTTCAAGCTGTTTGTGTCAAGACTGGAAGCTGCGCTGGAATGAATGCAGGTCAGATGCGGGGCCGAGCCGAGAGGCCGATATTCCGCGTCGTAGGCCCGAGATACAGGGGTATTTCTATGTGTCTCAACGGTCTCAGCATGGAATGTCAGTGCATCGGTCTGTCTTTACGGCTTAGTATGCGTTATGCATTGTAGGAGACTACCCTACCAGGTATTCACTGCCATCCACCTGAGGAAACAGAAAGGTGAGTCAAGTCACAGACGAATCACGACATCGGTGAATGTGATGCAAGTCACGAGAAGAGGCAAGTGGCAGGTGCAGCTGGCGGCTGTTGAGCCTAAAATGGTGCTGCCGTTTGTCCATCTGGGCATAATTGCGCATTGTGCGGGGTGGCACATGGCGCTAAGGTGTCAGCGTGGGGTATTTCTGTAGCGCGTCCTCCCTTTGGAGCGGCTTTGGAGTCGCCTTTCACCTTCATCCACCGCCAACCCACCGCCCCGCAACCTTGATTGTCGATGCCATTCTGCCACTCTTCATTCACCAAAATCCCAAGAGTTCAGTGGAACTTGGTATTTCGGATCAGCATACATGATCGACTGCCTTTGACGTCTTTGAACATGATTCTGGAAATCCTGTAACCGCCTGCAATACATCATCCCCTCTGATATCTTGCGAACCTCTATCTCTTCCCGACCACCGACAACAACCCAAGAACAACAACACACGATCATAATCTCGCATGAACCGTAAGAAGCCAGCTTCTACGGTGTCGCAACCACCGATAACTTTCTCTCACCTTCGCCGCACTCTCCATCTCGATCCAGATTGAGCTGCTTACCGCGCCATCACACAACTGTCCAACAACATAATCCACCATCATCCGCACTCCTCAGCTCAAACCCAAACCTTACCGAACCGAATAGCAACCATGGAGAGCCTTCAGCTTGCGCAGATGCTCGCCGACCTCAGTGACCTCAATGCGGCAGTATGTTTCTTGAAACTGTCAACCTACAAAGTCGTGCGATTGGCCCAGACACTGACATCTTCTAAAGCAGGAGGCCCGCGCAGCTCTGGCTGTAGTAACCGCCAACAAGACAGTCCCTAACACACCCGCGCCTCTAGCGGCGCCCTCACCGTCACCCGAGCACCCCTCCGACGCCGCTCCGGCCAACAAGTTCCTCGAGCAGCCACAGCGCGACCACCAGCGCACCGGGTCCTCCAGCATCACCTCCCGCACCTCATCGCCAGCCACGTTCGACAAGTTCGGTCGTCGCATCATTTCTCCTCCTCTCACACGTACAAACTCGGCTACTGGCACACCTGGGACGTCTACACCTATGCGCAGGGAGTCAGAGGTTAGTCGCTTCACTCGTTCCGTGTCGCAAGACATCCAGTTAACATTGTTTGTAATCACAGGTCGACCTTGACGTCGCACAAGCCACGTCACTAATGCAACTGTACGAGATCCGTGCAAAGATCAAGCAGCAGGATAACTCGAGTCTGCTCAAAGCGCGCGAGAAGATCAGCGCTCTCCGGCAGTTCCAGTCGCAGAGCCCTATCACGCACGGAGAGCGTCACGCTCCACCGGATGTCCCACAGACGCGCTTCACCTATCCTAGGACCTCTGCATAGGAACTACTTACGACCACTCATTTGTCCATAGTTCTCGCCCTCACGTGCAGGTGCTAGGAGGACATTCAGGACTTGCTTTACGACGGCGTTTAAGGGGTTAAAAGTCATGGTTTACGACTAGGGAAGGGGCAGGCCAGGAAAGCCGCACTATACTAATGGTAATGAGACACGCATGGAATCAGGGAAGGGTTATATCGTTGATATGGCCACATTGTGACCACTACGACGAGAAAGAGGAGTACTGGTTCGCGTTGGTCTCGCTCCTCAGGGATATCATTTGATCATTGAGAGCTGCTGTCAAAAGGGACAGTTGATGCAGACGAAGTGGCCGATGGGCCTGTGTCTGATTGTACAGTACTAGAGATGGCCATAGCTTGCTCAGAGCAAGACAGGTCGTGGCGAAATGCCGGTCAGCACAATAAATGAGCACTTGATGTTAGGACCATGTGTCTTCACCAACCATTCGTCACACCTCAGGTGTAAGTGTGCTGACTGATCGGTGAAGCGGTTCCACAATTAGCGATGGGGACCCCTGAAACTGCAAGCAGTTTAGCTGCCGATTCAGCCGCATCAGAGGGCTCCGCAGGGGAGACACCCGTCGGGCAGCTCGGTGGCGAAGACGTAGCACAGCTTCCCATCGCTGACGAGGTCAGCTCTCTGGTCTTTCTTAGCTGGACCCTCAATTACCTGCCACGATTGCATGATACCCGCGTCCTCCTCAATTACTTATTTAAGTGCTACCTGCGCAATTGAGAGATCAAAGCATTTACGGCACCACTGCTCAAACACAACTGTCGACAGTTTCCGGCTCCCATCCTTCAAGCTCGAATACTCAGTGCGGCGACAGCTTGCTCAACACCAGCACCAGTGGACAGCGCTGTCCAACATCAACACCACGCCTCACATCCACCCTCCAGACCTACCGCATCCGCACATCGCCCACCATGGCGCAAGTCTTCCTCGACCTCCTGACCTCCGTCGGGAACTGCCTAAATTGCTTCCCCGGCTCGCCCACCCTAAAGATCAACAGCCGCAGCTTCAAGATCCTCCGCTTACTAGGCGAGGTATGTCCCTCTTCCCTCCTCCCACCCTCCCCTTTTGCCCTCCCTCCCATCACCTCGACTAACCTCCCCGTCTTGTCTCCCAGGGCGGCTTCTCCTACGTCTACCTGGTCCAAGACACCTCGACCTCCTCCCTCTACGCGCTGAAGAAGATCCGGTGCCCCTTCGGCTCCGAGTCCGTCGCGCAGGCCATGAAGGAAGTGGAAGCCTACAAGCTCTTCAGCAGCTCGCCGCACATCATCCACAGCGTCGACTACGCCATCGCGAGCGAGCGCAACGACCCCAGCTCAAAAACCGTGTACGTGCTCCTGCCGTACTACCAGCGCGGCAACCTGCAGGACATGATCAACGCCAATCTAGTGAATCACACGAAATTTCCCGAGAAGAGGCTGATGGAGCTGTTCCTGGGGGTTTGTAGGGGGTTGAGGGATATGCATGTGTATACCGGCCAAGGGGTCGGAGGGGGAGGTGGTGGGGGAGAGGGAGGAGAGGCGATGACGATGGACGGGACGGACGAGAATGTGAAGAAGATGAAGGGGCGGAAGAGGGGGGCTGCGGGGGCGGACGATGAGGACGAGGGCGAGCAGCAGAGGCCGCTTATGCACGGGGAGGAAGACACGGGGGTCGTGACGGGGGGGAAGGAGAGGAGTTATGCGCATCGGGACATCAAGCCTGGTTTGTTCCCCCTCCGACCTACCTACTACCTGGTGCAGGGAGAATGTGCTAACGAGAAAACAGGAAACATAATGATAGCCGACGACGGCCTGTCCCCCGTCCTAATGGACCTGGGCAGCATAGCCGAGTCCCCGCTCCCCATCACCTCCCGCTCCCTGGCCATCGCGACGCAGGACACGGCGGCGGAGCACAGCACGATGCCGTACCGCGCCCCGGAGCTGTTCGACGTCAAGACGGGCAGCGTCATCGACACCAAGGTCGACATCTGGAGCATGGGGTGCACGCTGTACGCCTGCCTCGTGGGCAAGAGCCCCTTCGAGATGAGGAGCGACGAGACGGGCGGGAGCCTCAGCATGTGCGTCTTGGGTGGGGACTGGAGGTTTCCGGACGAGGGGCCGAGTAACAGGAGTAAGGGGAAGGGGAGGGCCGGGGAGACACAGGCGCAGGCGCAGAGTGAGGAGGAGAGGATTAGCGAGCCTATTAAGGAGGTTGTTAGAAGGTGTTTAAAGGTCGAGCCGGCGGAACGGCCGGATGTGGATGAGTTGATACAGATCGTGGAGGGGGTTATTAGGGAGTTGCCTGAAGATGGTGCGTAGCGTTGTTGGGCTGGAGAGGTTAGGACTGGTGGGTGAGGTTGAGCAAAGGATATGGCGTTGCGGTGACCGAGGGCATGTGGTGGTTGTTACATTTCTCGTATATATGTTCTCGGTGTGGGCAGACCTCTCGAAGGAGTAAGGCTGTCAATTTCGTGGCTCATAACTGGCTCTACAAAGCCTGATTGTTTTTCTGGTCAGGAGTTATTATATATACCATGGCTTGTCTTGATGCTTGCGACATTTTATTTGCTGCTATTCTCCTAGATCTGGTCTGGTATCATTACCGCTGGCAAACTCCCCAATGCTCTCACTCGCTCGCTCGCTCAAGTAGCAGCTGTCATTAACACCGGCCGTCATCTCTTCAACCCTCGCTGATGCCATGCAGAAACGGACAGAAGATACTCGAATGACCAGGGCTGCCACCTCCCCCCGAAGAAAAAAAGGAAATATGCAATGAACATGCCTGCGCGCTTGCCGATGCTTGCTGATGGTGGTATATAACACGTGAGAAAAAGTCAAAAGTCAAAACGGCCCTAACCCCATACTCAAAGAAAACGTAAACCAAAAATCACCCCCAACACGGGAACATGTACGTACATGGCCCCCCGTCCGTCATCATATCTGCACAGCCTGTCCCCCCCTCTTGCCCAGCGTCAACTGGCTCAGGCTCAGCGTCCGGGCGGCCTTCTTCCTCCTCCCCTCGTCTTTTTCCTCCTCCGGCTGCTCTTCATCTTCTTCTTCTTCTTCTTCTTCCCTCTCGTTTTCCGTATCCTCTTCTTCTTCATTCGTCAACGGCTCGCCAAAGGCACCGAACCCGTACCCACCTCCTCCTAGTGTCAATCTCTCCTCCCCGGGTGTGAGGAACTCGTCTTCCGTCTGTCTGTCGTCGTCCTCCTCCTCTGGTTGGAAGCGGGATACAACCGCCGCGGGCACGGAGGGGATGGATTTGGGGGTGAGATGTTCGGCAGAGGACCTGGAGCGAGGGGTAGGGGTGGGAGGTTGGAGGAGCTGGTCTTGAGAGCGGGCTTTGGCTAACCCGCTATCGGACCGGACCATGGCGTACATGGTGGCGGAGAGCGTGTTGAGCCGTTGAGAGAGTTTCGCGACCTGCGCTTCCAGGTCGACGCGGGCTAGGCGCTCGGCGTCGATTTGCGTGAGGAGGGCGGCGGTGTACTCCTCCTCTGTTGTTTCTCCTGCTGCGCCCCGGACAGTCGCGTCGGATGTCGGACGGCCGGCGGGTGCGGTGGCGATTAGTGACTGCGTCCCCGTTGCGGAACTGGAGGGTGGGTGGAGGGAACCGATGTACGTCTGCGCCTCGCCGAAGGAGAAGTGGGAGGAGGAGTTGTGCATCGAGGAGGACGTCGAGCCGGGGGTGTCCTGCCGGGTGCCGAGGGCTTGTTGCTGGTAGATGGCCGGTATAGCGGGCGGGACGGAGGTGGTGGTGGCGAACGCGAAGGAGAAGGAGGACGGGTCGGAGGTAGGACCCAGGGGAGTTTCTGACAAAGGTGTCCTGAACCCCGGCACGGCGTGGCAGAGCTGGTCTACCACGCGCTCTAGCCTCGCCATGCGCGATTCGAGCCCGCCGAGACGCGCGTCCATGCTTGCTGCCTGGGTGATCTTCATGCCGACCATGTCGCGCGTGATCTGCTCGAAGTCGAATGGTTGGGGGGGCGTCTTGGGCGGGAGAGGCGCTTCCTGGGGCGTCTGGCCGCTGTTGTCTACTGGCGACTGAGGCGCGCTCTCGTCGATGATGCCCGATTTGGAGTCGTCTTGCACCTCCTGATCTTGTTCTAGGCCTTTATCTGCTCCATCCTCCTCTGCCGGTGCATTCGACGACAGCGGCGACCGGAACCCGGCGGTATTGTACGACTCGCGCCAGTACTTGATCTCGTCGCTCCTCCTGCGAATCTCCTGGCCGGGTTCTCCTCCTGCTACTCCACTACCACCAGCAGCAGCAGCAGCAAAGATATCGTGCAACCCCGACAAACTCCTCGATTTCCGCCTAGCGCCAGCCCCGCTGTCACTCGTAATGGCGCGGCCAATCTCGCTCGGATCCTCTAACTCGCTGGGTATCACCCGGCTGCCGCGCCCATGCGTGCTCGCGGGCCGAGGCGAGAGGCCGCCCGCCCAGCCGCCCTCGACAGACGCCCGCCCGGCGGGTCCCCTCAAACTCGAGGCGGGGTGGTGCGGCGGGAACAGCCGGCCTCCCGTCGTGGCGGCCCGCTTCCTGTTCGGACTGGCACTGCCTAGCTCGTTGGTGCTGGTCGCCTGGAGCGAGTTGCGCGCGCTCTCGATGGCGGTGATGGTATCTGGCCCGATGGAGTGCGAGCGCAGGGCGCGGTCGTACTCGGTTATGGGCAGCGACGCGGAACGCTTCGGTTCCCCATCCTTGTTACCCCTGCTCAGTGCTGAGGGATCCTGTTCGTGGTCTGTTAGCGAGTTGCGCATGGGTTTAGGCTATATATATATATATATATAAAAGAGAGGGCAGATAACGAGAACTACTCACGCTGCGGTGCTGCGTCGCGCTGAGCACGCCCGAGGTCACCCGGCCCGAGGTCGGAGACGAACCCTGGCTGTCGCGCGACTTCTTTTTGCGCCCGAAGAGCCTGCCGAGGGCGGTGCGCAGGGTGGACTTCTTGCGCTTCGGCGACGCTCCTCCCCCGTCTCTGCTTTGGGCCGTCGGTGCCTCGCTCACGGTCGAGTAGCGGAGGGCACTGACGGGTGGCGGGGCGGTGGTTCGCTTGCCTGGCGGTGATCTCCTCTGCGGCGGAGATGACTTTGGAGATATCCTTGCCGGTGCGCGGTGTCCGGACGAGGAGCGGTCGGAAGGCGGTTCCGGCGGAGCCTGCGATGGTGGTGGTGGCTCGGGGTTGTTGCTGTTGCTCTTCTCTGTGGTATCTGTGTGGCTCCCCGACACGGATGCTGCCGTCGAAGTACCGGTTTGCAGCGGCGGTGCCGGGGGTTGCAATTGCTGTTGTTCTGGGTGCGCATGGGTTTCCTGAACCTCTGGTGGTGTTGGCTCCTCTGGTAACGGGTAAGTTGTCGCAATTCCGGACCCGGGTTTTCGTATGGGGAACTCAAAGTTCTCGTCGTCATTAGCCGGTATAGCGATGCCCGAGCCCGGCGTCCGGATCGGAAACTCGTCATCGTCACCGGGGCTCGGGATCGGAATCGGGCCTGATATCCGGCCCCTTATTGATGATTGCTGGCCCGCCGTCTTGGGCCGGCCAGCGGTGGCGGTGGACTTCCAGAGGCCTGGCATGGTTTGCCGTGACTACAGTCTACGGATCCCGGTGTCTTGCATCAGGGAGTGAGGAGGTCAGGTTAGAGATGGTTTAAGAACGGCCTCCCTCTCCCGTCTGGTATTAATAGAGGTTGATATGCGCATGCGCCTCTTTGTCGCAAGGTGTCGGCTGTTGGGACGGCTGTGATGAACTATCCAACGACGGGAGAGAACATGGCGCTAATAGCCCAATAATGCGGCTATTACCTTTGTGGCTCCGGGCGCAAACAGGTAGACGGCGAGTCGCAAGTAGAACGAGTTGACGATCTGAATGACGACTGGCTCAGGGACAGCTGCAAGCTGTTTATCGGTCGAACCACTTAGACGGCGCAGTCGGCAAGAATGACCCCAACCAACGCATCACAGAACATGATCGACTCCTGCAACGGCGGGGATACCAAGCAAGTTGAAGGAAATGAACGGCGGAACAATAGATGGACAGAGCAGAGGCTAGACGAGCCGGTCATGAAACATGCGAGATGCGGCGCCAATGGGAAGAGCTATGTATTAATGTCCAAGGCAATGCGCCGAAAGCTAATCGAAGAGGGCCCAAAGCCTGATGTATGCACCTCGCGGCAAGGATGAGGTCGCATGAGACAATGGAGTGGATATGGGATGAGGGGATAGTTGGAGGCTTGGAGGGGCATCGGCGGCGCCCCTAGCCGCATTCAAGCATCCAAGACCTCGGGGGCATCCCGGCACGGTCATGGTGGCTTGCAGGGAGGAGAAGATGTGGAGAAGGGAGACTGTCACCGTCAGGGGGTCACTGAGAGTGTCAAGTTGCTAACGTTAGTCTCTCGAGTTCGGAAATCGGGTCGCCGGGACTACAGTGTCTGTGTGTTCTGACGCCGAGTGTAATGAGAGAGGCCGTGATGGGCTCAATAGTCTGTTCCTCAACTTCCCCCTTGACCGCAATTGAGGGCGAACAAATATTGGATTTGTCCGAAGGTCTCAGGTATAAAAGCGTGCCTTGTGAGTGGAACGAGTCCAACGACCGATCTACCCGAAGGGGTAATGGAGGTGACTTGGATTAGAGACATCATTTGCCCGGCCGTGGCACGACAGCGAAAGCCTCATCACGAGGTATTGCTGGTTGGGAAATAGTCTCTCGAATAGAGAAGGGATGCTGTAAGCTGCATGCTCTCGTTTTTCCGAGGGATCCCAAATCAGACAACACGCTCTCATCAAGCGTTTGTCCTTGACAACAAGGACTGGTGATCGGTGACGATATCGCCAAGGGATGTAACCGGCCCCTATTTCAGGCCCTCCGCGTGGCCGACTCTTCCCTGTAAGCCAAAGGGCCCCTGCAAGAAGAGGCTCATTCCGCACTCCGTCATTTTTCTATTTCGCGATCGCTAGCCGTCGTGTCTTCCCGCTCTTGGACCCCAAAGAATCATGCGAAACCGACATGGGACAGCGGGCTTTTGAAGCTTCAGAGTGATCAGAGCTCGTTCCCGCGGCGGTGGGTTTGTTTGATCTCCGCAGCCGGGCATCATAAGAGTCGGGGATGTGTCTTAAGATCTCCGCGCGTTTGACAGCTGCTCAAAAGCTGGAGTTGGTGTCGTGGTACACTCCTTGACTCCTTCTGGTGATGATGGCGGTGTGTTGCTATCATATCCATTACTTCGCTGCAGGGTTATCAGCTCCAACAAGCTTGCTGTGTCTCGTGGAGACCATCATGGGAGCTGGTACATCTGCTCCTTCGGACAAGCTTGTGCTGCGAGGACGGGATGAGCTTCCGAATCCGGATCCTCCTTGTCCAAGGTGAAGAAGCTTGGTGCAATCTTGAAAGCAAGCGGATATGCTGAGGAAGGTGAGCCGTTCATGCCTGACCCTATCACCAAACTTCGCCGTCGTCCTCGACGGCTCCTTTTCGGACTTGATCCCAGAGCAGCAATCATCCAGCGCAGCAGCGATTGGGCGAAGTCGTGGGCGCGAATGTTGCGCTGTTCATGCTGCATCGTTTCGGACTTGAGTAGACGTGTAAACTCGAAAAGTATATTAAACGAGCCCTGCCTCCGTGATTCGTCCACAGTCGCCGTCCGCGTCAGGTCTGGAGAAAGACAAGGGCGCTAGAAACTTTGCAGACTGCAGACTGCATATGCATCTCCACCGAGACGAACGAAACACGTCTTCAGTATGATTGAAGCTCCTGTCCCCTTCCCAAGCTCCGCCTGCAGCTACCGGCATGCGGGCGTGTATTAAGGAGTGGCTGCTGTTGGAGAACTGACTCGTCTGAGTCTCCATATCTGTTGGTTGTTTCTGTTAATCATCAAAGCAGCCAACACGTCACAAACCCTCAGGCCTCGACAACTGTGGCCCCTGGTGTTTCCGAGACGAAACGACGGTGCGTAGGTCGTGCTACTGCTGCGACCTCAAGAAAAAGCAACGAAAATGTAAATATAGTATTGGATGAGAATATATCACATTCCTCGCTTGCCAGATGCGACGCTCCCCGTGCGTTACACTGGTGGTGATGAAGCACCGATGTGGTCGGAGCACGGCTGTTGGTTTGATGAGAGAGAAACAGCACAGCGTGACCAGGAAGACCCGGCGAGAGATATTCCAGCGCACGGTCCCCTGAGATGCGACATGAAACGGCCGGGGTCCTCGGCTTATGATTGGCCCCAGTGTCACTGCCACCTTGGATCCAGGGGAACTCAATCCTGGACAACACGGCCTCCATCACGACATCTCAACCCTCTCGATCCCGGTTCTCAAGAAGTCGTGTTCCACGGATCGTTTTTATGCGGTAGGTACTCAACGTTACCACAGTAGAAGCTGGGTATTCTCCGAGGATGCCCTCCAAGATAGCATAATCGGCGATGGGACGCATTCGTCCGCAATATCATGGTTGATCTCCTCAGCCATCCAGAGCTAGCGACGACACATCTGGGTATCGCAGATCCGCATGCTCCTCCAGAAAATCCATCCACCGCTTCAGGAACGGACTGCCCCTGAGATGGGAGAAGAAATGTCAGCCACAGGGTTCTCAGACTGTAAAGGTAGTACACTACTCACCTCTTGACCGTCTCCGAGTCCCCAATCACCGTCAACGACCGCTTCGGCCTGGTCATTGCAACGTTAAGCCGCCTCTTCTCGCCCAAAAACCCGACCTCGCCGTCGGGATTGCTTCGGACGAGAGTGACAATGACGGCTTCTTTCTCTCTACCCTGGAAGCCGTCAACGCTGCCCAGCTCGATGCCAGGATATTTATCCTTCAAGGGCGCGAGAACAGCCAACTAAACACAAGTTCATCCCGAGTCAGCATCGCATCCACGGAACGGCTATGCATAATCCCCGCATGAACATGTATAGTCCATGCAATATTGCAGCCTCATAAGAGACCATTGCAGAACAACGACAGCAAACATACCTGAGCATTATACGGCGTCACAACCGCGATATCCTCCTGCTTCACCCCCGACTCAACCAAAACCTTGACATGCTCTCTCACCAGCGCAGCCTCCATCTCATTACTCTTGCTGTCTCCGAACAGCGACGACCGGATGGACTTCTTAGTCGGCTGCTCGTCCTCCTCCTCCGCCTTCTCCGGGAAGTCCCCGCCCTGCGTGTCGATGAACACAAGCGGCTCCCTCGTCTCGTCGTTATCCTCCACCTCGTACGGCAGGTTCTTCAGCAGCCTCGCCTTGACGGCCTCGGCGGCCACCAGCTTCCCCTCGTAGAGTTCGTCGGAGGGGAACCGCATGATCTTCTCGTGCATGCGGTACTGCGTCGTCAGCATCCGCTTGATCGACGGGCCGTGCAGCGCGAGCAGCCTGTCGAACAGCGTCGTTTCCAGACTCGGGCCCTTCGTAGCTGCAGCGGCGGCATCTGCTCCTTTCTTCGGCTTGGATTTGGAGTTGAGTGACTTGATGGTAGGCGGTAGCTGCAGGTGGTCGCCCGCACAGACGGCCTTGCTGGCCGAGAGCAGCGCGACCCAGCACTGCGCCTCGAGAGCCTGGCTCGCCTCGTCGATGATGACCACGTCGAACTTCTCGTTGCGCACCTGATACCCGCCCGAGCCGTGGAGCGTGGCCAGCACGACTTTACTCCCGCCCACCAGGTTGCCCACGCATTTTCTCTCCCGCTCGCGGTACTCCTTCCTTAACTCCTTGAGGTCGGCGTAGATGGCCCTCCGTTCGCGACCGCTCCTGGTCTTGCTAATGGAGGCCTGCTTGGCGTCCATCTCGGCACGGACATCCTGGACTATGGCGCCCGCTTCCGAGGTTTGGGTGAGGACGTCGAGGGAGTGGTTAACTACCGACGGTAAGAGGCGGGCCGGGTGGCCTATCCGGATGATGGGGACTTTGTGCGGCGCCAGCCGCTCGACGATGTTGTCCACCGAGATGTTGGATGGGCCGCAGACGAGGATGCGGAGGTTGCGCTTGAGCATCTGGAGGATGAGTTCTATTAGGGTGTGGGTTTTGCCGGTCTGTGATTTGTGGTTAGTGAGGGGGGGCTTCTGGTTATAGGGTAGGAGGTAGGAGTATGTACGCCTGGAGGACCGTGTATGAGCGCGATCTCCTTCGACGCCAGTGCAAACTGAATAGCATCCTTCTGCGAGTCGTTGAGCGTCGGGTCGACCCAGTCAATCTTGCCGAACTCTTCGTCCTCGCTCAAATCAGCCGGTACCGGCGACGGCGTAGCCAGTCCAAACAACACCCTCATGAAGATGGACTGCTCCGACTCGCTCATCTTTTCCATCTTTTCCATCGTAAACTTCATCCTATCCCAAACCATCGTCATCAGCATCTTCACCACCATCCACCCCCACATTTACCTATAGGGTAGGTAGCTCACCTCTTATACGTAACCTCATCCGCCAACCTAACAATCCACACCCTACCCCCTAAACCCGCAACGGCGTCCTCTTTCCCCTCATCGTCGGCGGCAACACTCACCGCCCCCCTCGCGACCTTGACCACCTCCCCTAATACCCTTCTTCTCCATCTCCTTCACCTCCCTTTTCTTCGCGCCCCCCGCCGCGAGCTCCGAGACCAGAACGACATCCCCGGTCCGGATGCCGTGCTCGGCGGGCAGCTCCCCCGTCGCGGACGTCGCGCCGTCGGGGACGAGTTCGATGACCGTCCGTCCCCCGAAGCCGGTGCGCGCGGAGCCGACGACGAGGTTGGTCAGGGCCGCGCCCGCGCGCTGGAGGGCGAGGGGGCTGTGTTGGGACGCCTGGGCGGCTGCCTCGGTGGCTTCGGCCGCTTGCTCTGCTGCTAGGAGTGAGAGCTGTGCGGCGGCGAAGGTGGGGATTGAGATTGGGTCTGGCATGGTTGATGGCGATGGTGCCCAGTCGATGGTGGTGAATCACTGCGACTGGGAAGAAGTGGTGGTCCCTATGTGTACAGTGGTAGTTATAGCTTCTTTGCACTGGAGTCTTGTCGATTTACTTATTGTAGAGAGTGACTCAGGGTCGGTATGTGCGAGATTTGCTGGTGAATGTTGATGAGGAAGGGTTTAAGTTCTGGAACATAAATCTCAAGGTCTGATGGTTGTCCCCGAATAATTATTTTACAACTACCACATAAAGACTTACACGACTTGCATACAACATTCCGATCATTACAACATGGACGTGCCGGACTACTCATTTACAAAGCAGGTACTGGCGCCCATGCTGCTAGTATGGGTCATAACAGCGCTGTATCTGTTGCTCACCAGGATTGGAAGGGCAAGACCTCATGATATTCCACACATCGAACAGAGACACCGCCATTGGCGGCGCAAGAGAAGGCGCCGGTGGATCTACATAATAGTCAAACTATAGATATCATTAAGTCCCTGCAAGCATATGTCCTACTACAGTAGATAATACGAATAGAACTGTCTTCGTCATGAAACGAAGCGGGTCTTCACTGCAATTTGAAGCTCCGCGAGAGCTTAAAGTCTACTATTCGGGTTAGGGTTACTGGTGTAATTGATTCCAATTACAAGCCTGCAATATCAGGCACCCACTTTTTATCCCAGCGCTCGCTTCAGTTCCAGAAAAAAGTTGAAGCTTCGCTATCGCGAACACGCCCCGACGCAAAGAAGAACCCCAGCTCTTCTTTCCCACCACACAACACATCCACACACACACAATGTTACGACCAAGATTAAGGATACCACGGCTGAGCCAGCTCGTGCGGCCAGCAGTAGGAGCATCGTCCTCCGGCCCCTCGCTGAGGCGCTCGATCCACCACATCCCTCCCCTCTCGCATGACTTCAAGGATGGCGTGCCCGGCCTGCTCTCGGCGGGGGGCTTCGACATGGCCTGGAACCAGTACATGGCGCTGATGATGGAGAAGCTGAACAACCTCACAGCCGGTGCGTTCTTACCCCTCAACCTCTCTAGCTCTCCTGCGTCCCGGCCCGCCCATTCCCCCCGTGCCTGCCTAGTCCCTCGGAACCTCTGCTAACACCGGACCGTGTCACACCAGGCGACGAAAAGCAACAAACAGACATTCTCTCCGTAATCCTCAAGACGGCCCGCGACCCCTCGGAAGCGCGCACCTTCAACGTCGCCAGCGCGGCGCACAACAACCACTGGTTCTTCCGCCGCCTGCACCCGAACCCGGGCCCCATGCCGTCCGACCTCAAAGCCGCGCTGGAAGAATCCTTCTCCTCCATCGAGTCCCTCCGCCGCGAATTCGTCAACACGGCAGAGGGCATGTTCGGCCCCGGGTTCATCTGGCTCGTCAAGTTGGACCCCAAACACGCCCCCGGGTCGGGGCAGACGAACCCTTTCCGTATCGTGACGACGTACCTGGCGGGTAGCCCTTACGCGGGCGCGCACTGGAGAAGGCAGGGGGTGGATCGGAACACGATCCCCGGTGGCGCGGATGGGGAGAAGGCGGGCGGCCTCCCGCTGAGCGGGAGCCAGTGGCCCGAGTTTAAGAAGGGGAGTGTGGATGTGGAGGTTAGGAAGGAGAATGTCGCGCCGGGGGGGATTAATGTCATCCCGCTGTTGTGTTTGAATACGTGGGAGCATGTGTGGCTCATGGACTACGGCATGGGGGTCGGAGGGGTGGGCGGGAAGCTGAACTTTGTGGAGAACTGGTGGAATGTGATTGATTGGGAGGGGGTTGCTAGCGATGCTAATATCAAGAGGCCTGCGCTGCAGCAGTAGATGGATGCTGGGCGAGGGCTGAGGTGGGAGAGGGAGGTAGGAGGAGGGGGAAGGTGTATGATAGAGGAAAACGGGCTTACACATCGAGAATAGATGTGCTCGACTCTGTACATGTATAGAAAAGGTAGGCGTAATTTGATACGCCGCCTATTTGATATGTACAATTGGAACTATAGACTGAGATGGCTGTCAGGTGTTGGCACCATTGACTTAGTCTGTATTGCCGATATGAGAGTCCAAAAATCACAGGCAATGCAATCACTAGAGGACAGCAAAGACTTGGTCAAGACATGTTATTGTCAAACTACCTAATACCATTAGGCAAGTGCCACTTGCGTGAGAGAGTGTACGTCGTGGCTATCCTCTGTCCATCGACCACGATCATTAAAACTAAACCCACCGCCAGCAAGAACCAAGAAGCCGCTGCTCATCGCCGCGAACAACGCCAGAAACACCTAAGCCAACCCACAGAAGGAAAGTTTGTAGCTACGGCCGCCTGCGCGTTGCCGGCCGGGATATCATAAGCCGAGCGAAAGGTATCTCTAGTAGGGAAAGTAGACGGAAACATAAGAAGAAACTTGTATGCAGGTCGGCATATAAGGAGAGGAGTTCAATGATGGTTGTTTGTTTTCAGAGAGGTGAAAGATCAGATCATGTTCTTGCCGTTAACACTTATCTGGACCCCGTCGCCCTTCTGCTTCAGCGCCTTGGCGAGCATCAGCTCACGCATCCAGTCGATGCGGTCGTCGCGGCTCTTGACGGCGAAGTGGTGCGTCTTGCCGGTGCCGTTGACGCCCTCGGGGATGGTGCCGAGGCTCGACATGCTGCCGCCGCTGCCGCCGCTGCTGTTGCTGCTAGGATGGGCAGAGGCGGGGGGCACGGAACTCTCCCGCTTGCGCAGCTTGACGCCGCCCTTCTGGTCCTGCGGGATGAGCTGGAAGCTAAAGGCGGCGATGTCGTCCTTCGCCCTGTTGTTGCGGATGTTCATGGCCTTGAAGGCGGCGTTGAGTTTTGAGGAAGCCAGGCTGCTGCAGGCGATGGCGTAGTCGTCCACGTCGATGTACTCGAGCGTGCGGTTCGTCCGGGCCTGGTCCTTGTGCATGGCCAGCCGCGTGCCGCGGAGGGTGAAGTAGTGCTCGTGCCACTCGTGACGGAGCATCTTGGTCTTGCGCTTCTTCATCAGCCCCTGGTAGGAGATGGCGTCGCCGTTGGTCATGTCGCCCGACTGCACGCCCGTGGGGGGGGAGTGGTGCCGCACGATGGCGGAGCCCGCGGAGAGGTTGGCTGCGCTGCCGCTGCCGGTGGATGAGGCGCAGGCGCTGCCGGGCATGGGGGCGATGGCCTTCTCGTAGGTCTTGTTGGGCTGCGTCCAGGGGTATTGGACGCGGGGCGGGGGTTGGATGGGCCGCTGTGTCGCCGCCGCGCGTTGCGCGAACGAGCGGCCGCCGGCTTGGTTGTGGATGGGGCTGACGATGGAGTTCTCGTCGAGGGCAGGCATGACGGGGAAGGACGGCCGGCGGGTGGAGGCGCGGGAGGCAGACCGCCTGGGAGGAGCTGGGTTGTGGCGGTAGTTCATGTCTGGTGGGACGGACTGGGAGGCATCGCGGGCGATGGGTCCCAGGTTGACGGAAGTGACGGGGACGTCCATCTCCGAGAACGGTGTGCCAAACCGGTAGGGGGCGGTAGGAGTATCCTCTTCAGGTGAGTCCTCGAGTGTCTCCGCGTCCGAGATCATGGGGGTCGCTGCCAGTGGGTGCTGTTGGCGCCGGGGAGGGGCTACTTGACCCGGTATCGAGAGCTTAGGGAGAGAGCGCAGCCCATGGTGAGGACTCTGCTGAGCTGGGAAGATCTCGAATGGCGGTGTCGGTGGTACCTCGCTCGACTCCGACTGGTGTTGCTGCTGGAAGTCGAGGAATTGCCTTACGTTGTCCTGAGGATCCCTCTGCTGGAGAGCCCGAAGTGTGGCTGCTTCCAGATACTGAAGAGTTGGCAGGTTACCGGGACCCATGACGTCTGAAGATGCCACTACAGACGGCATAGCATCGGACATGGGGCGGAAGGCATCGTCGATGGACGGGAATCTCGGCTGCGGTAGCTGCTCAGCCTGAGCAGCAGCAAGGGCAGCGTTGCCCGGGTCGCCCGCGAGCATGATAATACCTCCCTTGTCCATGTCAATGAACGGGTGGTCCTTCTTGAAGGCCTCGATCAGGCGCTGGTTACGCTTCCACTTGGCGCAGTTCTCGCCCTTGGAGCACTTGTGCGGCCGCGGCATCATCTGCTCGATTCCCACAATCGACACAGATTCGAGCGGCGAGATAACGTCGTTGAACTTTGGTGCGAAACGCTTCTTGCTCATGGCCCGCTCGGATGACCCTTGTCTCCTCAGCTCCCGGCGCGCCTCCTTGTCCGGCGCGTCCTCGATATCGGTCTCCATCATCGGTTCGGGCTTGCGAATGTTGCGCATGTTGTGTATCTCGTCCCAGATCTTCGTCCTGACACCAAATGAAGGAATGCCCAGCTCTTTGAGATCCTCAAACTTCAATGTGATCAATATCGCGCCCGTGATGTCGTTCTCAACGAAGAAGTCGCAGTCGTTCAACCCAGCGCCGGCATTGTGCATCCACTGCGCCACCTTCTCCGGCGGCCACTCCGCTAACGTCTTGGTATCCAGCTCCTCGGTCGTGTATGAGAACGGTCCGCTGTCGCGCTTCTTCTTACCCGGTATTTGCGTAAGCTCCATCGCAATTGGTACCTGGAACTCGTTTGGATTCGGGGCCTTGGGGGTGAGTGGCGATAGCGAAAGCGCATGCTGGAACTCAATCGAGTGCGACGATGCCATCGAGCTGCGAAATAAATGCGGTCCTCTTGGTCCCTCAACCTGCTTTGACTCGGTATCAAAAGGGAATGGGTTTCTGTTCCTCAACGAGCTTGGCGTCTGGACCTCATCATAGGACGAGAGCGTCGTAAAACTTGGTTGTCCGGACTGGCGAAACGTTAGCGATATGACCGCCTTAAAAGAGCGTTGGGCATACACATACCGAGTTCAAACTCACTCTCGGCGAGTTCTCGCCGTCATCAATGTCCTCGATCTCGGTGTCCAATGCCTCGTCGTCGACCTCCCAGTCCTCCATGAACTCGGTGGCCACCGAGACCGGCCGCGGCTTTGCTGTCGATCCCATACTGAAAATGCTATCACGAAAGCCCGGCCTCTCCAGCATCTCTCGATGGGGCCGCTCCTGCGGACTGAACTGTATTAATGTCTCCTACATCCCGGTGGTGGTCAGTGACTTGCTGTGATACCGATGCCCAACTCTAGGAGCTCACCATTGTGTCTTCCCCTATTTTAGTTTTCGCTTGGTAGTTTGTTTCTCAGCCGTCCTGAAGACTGCTGCTTCCCTTTCTCCAGGCCGTTGCTGGCAGTTGCTGTATAAATCAACGAGGGGTAGTGAGCCGTGGTAGATATGCACAGCTTGGGTAGATAATGCTACTAGTACTATGAAATAGGAGAAGAAGGAGAATCCCACGATGTGCCCGCCGATAAATGGTAGATGCCAAACAGAGGAGGAAATGTTTTCGGCTTCGTCAATACGGGCGCGTACCGGGTGGTTATGTATGGCCGGCCAGCAAGGTGTGAGTGAGCTCTGTCCGATTCCTCTTGAGGCCCAGGATCACAGTACACAGCACTGCAGTACAGAGTTGGGGATGAGATATGCGGGTGGTAGAGTGTGAAGGGAACCCTGAGAATAGTAGCGGGGGGACGCGGCCTGGGTATCTCGGAGGGAAGATTCAGGTATCTGATCAAGTACCGGAGAGCAACCATGCGGGCACAAGTGTGATATTGCCACTAGACAAGGTGTACCACCGAGTGACATGGTCCGGGATCAGTCTGGCCATGGCTCTGTGGTCTGTTGCTCGCTTTTAGGGCCCTTCAGAACGATAATTATAGCACGTCTTGCAGCTTTCTTGGTGTGAATCAGCAAAGAGACAGCGGTAAAATGGCCAACGTCGACGGCTGGTTGGGCGAGGGCCGTAGCAACGACTGCAAGACTGGATGTGCAAAGATGGTCGTTGTGGAGTTGTGCCAGGGTCGCCGGCGAATGAGGCCGTCGTTGAGCAAGAATACGCGGAGTCGGACTGAGGGCGGATATGGACCACCATTGGCTGGAAAACCAACCGAGCTAAAGATTTAGTCCCAGTATTTTTGGAGTATCACTTACATCCCATTCGCCAGAATTTTAGGAAAGGGCAGCTCCCTAAGCGCCTAGCCTCCTATTGGTCTGAGCTAAGAACAACCGGGAGAGACATGCATGGGTCCGGCACGGAAGTGTGGGCTGGACCGTGCAGGGCCGAGATCTCCACCCCCAAGCTTTAGCGTGACATCGAACTTACGTGAAGGTCTCGAGGTACCGTTGTACCACACATCCAACCCCCACCTAGCCCTTTGGAGGAAACACCGCATTGTGTTTCTCCTCGTGAGAGTCTTCCTAACAAACCCAGCGTACACGGCAGGGTCTTGCCTCGGTGATACCCTTCCCACCTTCATCATGGTGCATGCGCTCTTGCATGTCCGTGGCTACATGGCTGCAGCAGGAAGGCCTTCCTACTCGTCCTGATCTTCGGCAGACGGCGCTAATGGACGACTTCGTGCGCATGTTTGTCTGCCAGACGCAAGCCATCTCTATCTCAATCTGTGCTTCAAAGCTTTTTCAGATATCATGGATAGATATGGTACGATATCTGCTCTCTCTGAAGTCTCTGTCCTCCGCCACGCCGCGTGTGGTTCCGCGACACACACGTTTTTCGAGGTGCGATTTTCCCCTCACGCTGTGCTCCTCCCTGCCAGTGAGCTCTTTCACACCTTCGCGCAGCCAAAAAGTGAGCTAAGAATCAAGGGACCTTCCTCGAAGTGTCCCCTCGGCGGGATCAACGGGATCGGGCCAGATCCAGGAGCGACCGTGGTGAAGGAGGGTATTATCGGATGGCTGGAGACGGCTAGACCTTGCAATGATTCCGGCGGCACACCAATGAGCGGCCAGGAAGCTCACCTTGAGCAAGGTGCTATCGAGTTTGGCTTGTGATCACCCGATGAGATTGACTTTCGGCTCTAGCCAGAGCAGTGTGGAACGGTCCGGCTCTCACCGTTGACCGAAGAACAATGAATGCCACACCCATTTGAAATCCCAGACTCCCAACAATGTCCCTTGTTTTCACCGTTGTTGATCACCGCCGTTTGGTTGGATTAGGTCAGTCGAGAAATCAAGCCACAGAGCCATTGTCCAATCCATTGAAGGTGGCACCGAGCAACGTGACCAGAAAGGAGAGCACATGACTGAGTGCGACTCTCCGTGAGTGGTTGAGTGACCGGAGCTTTGGAGGAATGAAATGGCCGGATGTGCTTTCACCGACATGGCACAATCCACCTATCAGCCAAGTATTTTCCATGTTACGGGAAAACAAGCATGCTGAACCCATGGCTCGAGCATATTCCCGAGCTCACTAAATAAGGTCAGCTGTGCACTCGTGAACGTTGTCTTTCCGGAGACGATGCCACGATGGTCGCGCAGTACAAGTTACCCCCTCGCGGGGTATGTGTTGGGCGTGAAAGTAAGTAAAGTGGCCTGGTCGCTCAACACTTGTCGTACCCCCTTCACGATGCAAGGGCGGGGTGGTTTTGACAGAGACACTAGAGACGCAAGTCCTATGCAATACCTCCCTTCCACCGTCCTTGCATAGAACAAGAAGCAGCTTCATCATCATGAAGATGGAGATGGGAATCTCGAAGATCGCCATGGTGGTCGTGATGCATGTTCCAAATTGTCCGGAGGGACAGAGACAGCCACAGGGCAGCAAACGACCACTACACCGACACTTGAGGCTGCACGAAGTTTCACCTTGGACCGTTTGTCCACGATATCTGAGCTTCTCCGATATCAACACCGCAAGTAAAGACTAGGGCAGAGTCTACTGTGGCAGAGCGTGGTATGTATAAATCAAGCTTGTCCAAGCCCGGATATCCACTTATCGTGCGGGATGTCTCACAAGTCACAACTTGGCGGTCAAGAGGCTCCCGGCAGAGCTTACTTCGGAGCTTTTCCAGCACGCCGACGAGAAACAACTCAGAGACAGAGGGCAACAAGTCGGGATTCCGAAACCTGGGGGCTGAATCTCTTGAACCCCCTCTTTTAGTCCTTGTGGAGGCCGTTGCGGTGCTCGAGACATCGCTGGGCGAGACCACCCCGTTGCTGCCCGACTCCAGAAGTCGCGCTGTGTCACCATCTCCAGCAGGTTGTGATCCACCCGTCACTCTATTGTCTGTAGGTTATCGCGGCATCGGAGTCTTGCTTTGTTGTAAGTCCTGACCGTCATCGAATTGTACCGCCTCCTCGGACGCCTGGGGAGGACGACATCGAATCAGAACTCGTGGTGCCATGTTAGCTCAACATTTTGCGGCCGGAAGGCATGTTGAGCACACAACCCAAGTTCACATGACGGATGGTGAATGCGTAGGCGAGACCCTCCATAGTGTATGGTTGACTCGCCAGTCCGCACACGGAAGCCATCGCGAGAATATGAATGGTTCAGCAGAAAGTCGTGTTGAAGCTCAAGTCGACGGGATAGGGGTGATGCTACCCCAGCTTTATGCTTCCCCTAGAGCACCGAATGTGAAGCCGAATGGGGTTGCGGCGCAGGGACTTTCGCCCATGCTGTTCATTTATGCGACTTGATGTGCGATCAGTCGTCTGCTGCGGCTTGTGCCGGGATTGGATGCGTATTTTGCCTTTGGCCATTGCACCATCTTGCAGGTTCTATCAGGCCGTGATGCTCTCCTTATCGATCCCACGGGATGCGTTCTGTTGGGGGCATCTCCTGGCATCTCCTGGCGGGATTGTTCTCCGTAATTCTGACAGGTCAAAGCTCCTCGGATGACGAGCATCGACGGATAAAAAAAATGCGAGCTTGTTTACTGCTTGACTTGGCTTGCATGACTTCCACTTAGGCATTGCGAATTGGCTGCCGTCTGTGTGAAATCCATTCCGGGTAATGTGATATCGACTTCCCAGGCGGCCACACTCTGCTGCATCTCCGCCAAACTTTGCCCAAGTCGCGGTGCCAATGGCACATCGCCAACCACACTATTATGATCGACGGCAAACTGACCTGGATCTGGACGGTTCGTGCTACGCTGAAGACTTCAAGAACTGTGCTGAATTTTGGTTATGCAACGTTGCCAGATTTGATGCTCGACAACGACCTGCGGTTTCGAGGCTGAGGGCAGTGAGGTTCCCCTTCCGAGTCAACTCGACCTGGTTGACTGATTCATGCTCGCCATCGCTCGTCTCCGCATGGTCTTTTTGACGGAAGCTGGGGTCGGGCCTGACGGCTCACGGATGGCGTACCATAGTGTGCGGGAGGCGCATTAGCCAGGCTTGCCGTTCCAGGGTAGCCATCCCTGAGCATTGAACGCCGCAAGATTAGATGGCCAGCCGATCACAATGGGTTACGTCCGTGATCGTATCTCTAGACGTACACCTCCCTGGACTTTTGCGGGATGCGATCGCGAAAGACTGCTGCCATTTATCACAGCACCACAATCGATAGTTCGCGTTAAATGGTCCAGTCCGTGCGGGGGCGCTTGGTGGTGTTCGTTTCTTAACCCGAGTGAGGTGGTCAGGGAGCTTGAGTGCTAAATCGCACGGCAGACGCCGCCGGCCGAGACTCTCAATCCCGAGCTCTTTATCTTGTCCCGGTCGTGTGGCGGCGTGAGTTGGTATCCAAGCTATATTGTCGAGTGATACAACCGCGATATCTCTAGACAAGCCGTTGATTTCTGAGAACGGCCTGTGCCTGAGACAGCGGGATCGCTGTGTGGTAATCCAGAAGAGCGATGGAAGGAAAGTAAGTCTTGCCGGTGTCGCTCAACGGGACGGTTCATCGTCCGAGCCGTACACAGAACATGTGCAGCACTACCGTGTATACCATCGTGAAAGAGGCGGCATGCTCGTTCGCAGCCTGCTGTGATCTTGTTCGATGGCGGAGAATTACCTTGTCAAGGATGGCGATCATATAGCACGCTAACGAAGTGATGCACTGCGGTAGCGGGCAAGCAGATCCGACTAGAGTTGTCTTCCGAAGACGCTAGTGTGTAACGGCCGCAAAGCGCAGCACAGATCACACCCAATTTGGAGGGCCACCAGGATCTTTTGGCGGCGGGTGGTGAAGTCTGGATAAAGTGGCGGCGACGCTGCAGTGGGCACGGGTCGGTGATGATCGTCGACAGTTCAAGTCCGAGCTCCGCCAGGTGAGGTGGTTGATGAAGAGGGGACAAAATGTTTGCTCCGAAGTCGACCAGAACGGCCATAATTAGCCCACTTTGAATATTGGCTCACTTCGACGGAAAAAGTGTTAATTAGCCCGGTTCGAGGCGACAGTGGCCCGTGAATGAGTAATTGTGGGCAAATTAAAAATAGGTGCGTTGGTGCAAGGTGACGCGATGCTGCAAGTGCGTTGCAGTGTGATGAGTTATCGGTAAAGGGCAAAGGCCATAATTAGCCCAACTTTGTAATCTGGGCAATATTGATCTGGTTCCGAAAAGAGACACAATTTTGTTGGGTTAATTAGGTCTGAATCGTCTGCAGCGGTTAATTGTCCCAACTTCTGCTGGCTCATGTTGGCTGCATTGCATGAATGGCCGTCGGTGAGGTTGGACGATCTCCCGGAATGATGAGTGATGAGCGACGATAGCCTCGAGAATCTTAAGCATGTCGTTGAGCAAGCGACAATTTCATCCTGTCGATATTGAGATTGACTCTAAGCAGTGAAGAAAACGGAGAAGTAGGGTTTGGTCGGACACTCGAAGTCGTCTCTTGCAAAGCAAGAACAAAAGCCAGAATGTTCTTGAGGGCATTGCGACATGGTAATGGCATGTTCACGCAGCCGGGAGCGATGTGAGGTACTGCTTGTGAATGAGTGAGGTTGAACTCTGGATGACAGCAAGGGGTCACCCGGTTGAGGAACAGGGGCAGCGGGATGCAGACCCCGCAGTAACCTTGCAAGAAAAGAGGATCACGGATGCACGTACCCTTGTACCCTTGCCCATCATTGGCCAAAGCTCTGCCCATTAGCGTGGTCTTAGCGTTGAGATCCTTGCTATCACTCATGCACGATCTGATAACTCGAGCCAACCGCAATCGATTGCCGCCCCTCGGGCCGCACACACCAATGCACGAGCGATTTAGTCGTCACACTTGCAAACCACACTTCATCGAATCAACATCGTCAGCCGCGTTTTTCTCACGGCTGCTTTCCAACCTCCCACCATCCTTCTCCAACAATCCGCGAATGCGACCATCCGGCTGCATTCTTCCTCCTGTCCCGCCTTGTTCCTCCAACTCCGCCGCTGCTACTGGTGGACATTGCTAAGCACAGCATTTCCCCCAGAATGACCACTCAGGCACGGAATCCGGCAGGTAGCTCGCAACCTCCTGTGTTGGACGAGATACCTGTTGATCTTGCCCGCGTGGACGCACAATGCGCCCATGGATTATCGACCACAAGTTCTTGTCCACTAAGACACCGTCATTTGCAAGTCTGTCCTACCACGGCTCTCCAAGCCGGTGCAGAGCAGACATGACCAAGACAAACCTTGCACGCCACCGCAAGCAATGGTGTCCATGACCTTCAAGTGGCTTCGCAGTCTGCCCAATCTAGGCTCTGACCGCCAGTCGGGAGTCTTGATTTGCGGATTGCTCATATTCGACGAGCAATCAACATGCTGCCGAACATCAACACCCCCCGGCCGAGACAGTCGGGATTCCGGGAGGGCCTGGATACGGAAGTCTCCTCGTTGCCGGTGGTGCCATGGGAGATTGCGCGATATGTCCCTTGTCATCAGTGAGATCTGGACAATTTCTGCCGATGTCCTTTGCAGCAGTTCTTCATCTGGGGAGAACCGGATGAAAGCCGGTACCATCTTTCCGATTACCCCAACGCTACCCAAGCTCAGAGACTGTGCTTCTGCTGTACCACTGTACTACGGAGCCTATGCAAATGAATTCTCTCACCGGGTCAAGAGAGCGTACGCCTGAGCGCTGCAGAGAGGTCCGGATTCACTTCTGAAATCTTGGGGGACTTCGTTTGTGAGCATGGCTTTCATTGCCCTCTTCCCCGCCACATCTACGAATCTTCAGACGGCCAACCGTTCGATTCTGTTCCCTCGCCGTTACGGCCGATGCCCTTGAACCAGCACCCTTACCAGAGCTGTCAGGCAGGCCAAGGGGAGCTAGGGTGAAGTCCCGGCCATGCCTCTTCGAGCGTTGGCACTTGTGCCATGCACGTTGGTGCATGATGGGTGGTCCAATGTTCCAATGAACTCATCAGCCCAGAGCAGGTCTCCTGCCAAAGCTGATCAGCTAGTCGCTGCAAAGATACCCTATCCCTGCAGCCATCTTTTTCCGCACATGCCGTCCGAGGTGGAGGACAGGGGCCAGGGCATATTGTCCTCTGTTGACCCGTTGCAGGGTATCACTCCAGGGTATCATCCACCACCCTTGCTCTCCTCTAGCTGGCCCTTTTGGGGGTGGGGTTCGTCGTTGGGCTGGCACTTCCGAGCGAGGCCATCCGGTGGATGACCCTCCATCGGGGATGTACTGTTGTACCGGCGCCAATAACCGTCGAGCACAGCGTCCACCCCAGCGAGCACACACAGAAGCCCGGTTGCTCGTCTGGGAAAGGTGACCCTGCAAGGCAGGCCGGGAAGGGGGGCCAAAAAAAGGAAGCGGTCAATTTGCCCGCATTCTGTGTCCAAAATTAGAACACTCTCACCCATCCAAATGTGGGCAAATATTCGACGTCGGCCATCTGGCGGCCAAGATATAAGAATTTGCCCACTTCCACCTCTCTCACACACCTCTCTGGTTTCCTTTCTCGAGCAGGTCAGAAGAAGAAGAAGCAGATCCAAGATCCACGTGTTGTCGTCCAGTCCATTTCATACCCTCTCTCTCTTAATTATACCCTTCGCCGGCACTTTGCCCTATAAGACGAGTCAACTCAGCGCCCCATACTCGACGCTTATTACATTCAGTTCATCAGAGCAAGCTGGACTTGCCCTCGAACCAGTCATTCTTTCGACATCACGAGTATAAGATTAATACCTCTTTACAAGACACACAAGTGCTTGGACATCCGCGGTCCCTGAACATTGATCGGCCTTGCCCTCAGGCATCTGGACCTTGACCTGGAGCTTGCGAGGGCCATCTGCCTCCCGCTTTCGCTCGGCCCATCCAGGCTCACCGGTCCACACCCCCCTTTTCTAAAGGCCACCCCTACCCCGGCCACCTCCACCCGCCCTTACACCCTCTACCCCGGGTACTCGCCTGTCCAACGCAAGGTACAGAGGAAGGGTACAAATGTCAACACTCTCCCCCAACCGCAGTCAGGACAACCTCATGAGCTCCTCAACAGTCAACATGGCGACTAAAACGAAGCCGGCCTCCAAGGCTGCTACCGCCGCAGCCAATGTCACAGCCAAGCAAAAGTCACAGATGCACCGCCGATCAAGAACAGGTTTGTCCGCTTTCTTCGGGTACCTCCTCGGCTTTCATGTGTTCTCCGGTTTCCTATCGTCTTTGTCATACGCGTCGCCGGACTTCGAAGCTAACATGGCAACCAAGGGTGCTACACGTGCAGGCTAAGGAGAAAGAAGTGCGATGAGGGTACGCCAATGTGTACGGCATGTAAACATCTTGGGCTGGTCTGCGAGTACAAGAGGCCGATGTGGTGGAGCAACAATGATGCGAGGAGGAAACACAAGGACGACATCAAGATGATCATAAAGCGGAAGAAGCTTTCGGAGAAGTCGACAACACACACAATCCAAACGTCGATGCCTTCGCCGCCGGGCCTGTCGCACTCACTACCAACATCCGCGACGTTTTCCGATCCTCTGGACCGTACAAGATCGCAGTCGATCGATTCTCACTACGGCTTCAACTTCAACTCACCGCAGAGCTCCCAACATGATTATACGCCATTTACAACGCCGCAGATGCACCCCGAGTTTATGTTTGGCGCCTTCTCACCTTATGAGATCGATGTCAAGACTGAGAGGCAGATGTTCATCAACGATATCCCTACACTCAGGGAGTCGACCACATCCACTTCGACATTTAGCACATTTCACACTCCTCCACCACCGGGCACCATCCTCCCGTCGTTTCCCCTGGAAGGAGAATGGACTGAGCAGGTTTACTCGGAACGGAGGGAATCGCTAACGGAGGAGACACTGGACGTGAACTACTTCGATTTCGCACACGGCCCGCCCATGAGCTCGAGGCAAGTTGCCATCGAACTGGATGAGGGCGACCAGCGACTTTTGGATCACTTTATCCTACATGTGCTCCCGACGATCTTTCCAGTGCTTGAGGCGAATCAGCACGGGTCAGTGAGCTCGGATCTTATCCTACCGGCACTGCAGAGCAACAAGGTCTATCTCCATTGCTGCTTGAGCATCGCTGCGCAACATATCAAATCCGCATTGGGACTGGAGGGCGAGGAGATTGACGGCCAGATTATTCAACATCGCTATGCGACCATCTCCTCGCTAGTCGATGCTCTGAACCGCGACGAAAACCACCAGCAGATCCTCGAGGCCGCACTGGGCTTGATCTTCTTCCAAAGCTGCGTGGGTCGCTTTGACGACTCCCTCCCAGACGTTCCATGGCATCAGCATTTCCAAGCGGTTACCTCGTTGGTGCAGAAGCTTGACCTGCCGCGCATCGTCTCGGATCCTAATGAGCACGTCGCGCAAACACCTTTCAACATGACACTTACATCCTGGATTGACATCCTCGGAGCAACCATGCAAGGTCGCGCGCCGCAGTTTGCGCACACCTACCGAGAGAAGCACCTGTCGCCCACCAACTCGTCGCTCGGACTGCGCGAGTTGATGGGCTGCGAAGACCGGGTCATGTACCTTATCTCCGAGATCGCTTGTCTCGAGGCGCTCAAGAAGGACGGCATGGACGACATTACCCTCTGCCAGCACGTCCACGTCCTCGGCGACCAGATCGGCCTGACAGAAATGGGCGAGACGAGCCCTGTCCTCCCCTTCAACACCAACGGCACCCTCAGCCCCAAGCAGCTCAGCAAGAACATGACCGCCGCCTTCCGCCTCGCCGCGCGCATCTACCTCTGCAGCCTCGTCCCCGGCTTCAACCCCTACCAAGCCAGCTGCGTCGGCCTGGTCGAGAAGCTCACCAGCGTCCTCAAGCAGATCCCCTCGGCGGAGCACGGCTTCGACCGCTCCCTCGTTTGGGTCTACCTCATCGGCGGCTCCGTCAGCGCCGCCGGGTCCTCTTTCCGGGAGATCTTCGAGGATCGCGCCCTGCAGCTCGGCGAGCTGGCCCACTCCGGCAGCTTCGGGCGCGTCACCTGTCTCCTACGCGAGGTGTGGCTCCAGTCGGACGCGCTGCAGGCTACCATGTCGTCGTCTCCCACCAGCGCGACGTCGGAGGCCCCACAGCACTATATCCACTGGCGGGATATCATGCAGATGAAGGGTTGGGACTTCTTGCTCATTTAAAGAGAGTCTCCCATCCCTAACATCTTCTTCTCGGCTGGTTCTCGAAGAGGCATTCATCTGCATGGCGAGCTGTGGCAGGAATGGCCTCCTTTCAGCTGATTCCCATTTATAACCAACAACCATTTTACACTTCAAACACTAGTTGACAGAGCTTAGAGGTTGCCGCGAGGCAATGAGCAGAGGGAGGAGCGATTGGGACAACACCTGGACTACTTGGATCTTAAAGGGGTTGTTGGGTGAAAGCGAAGTCCTTGACAGCCATGGAGCACGCAAGGCAATCGGGATACAACTCCCTATGTTTTTCTGTTTTTAATCACTTTCCTTTTCTCTATTCTCATCTATCTATCTCTCTCTCTCTTTAGTATACACCATTTGCATTGGGCAAGGCGTCTTGGGGGGGTGTGAGAGCGGGATCAATACCAAGGCTGGCCGGGCGGGATCAGGAGCGTGGAGGCTTCTTCATCCGAGCGAAACTGGGGGGGGGAAATGATGAGAAACGCTCGGGGATATGGCTCCCTCATGAAGTGAGGTTGAGAAGGGGATGATGGTGTTTTGTAATACGACATGATACCAAATGAAAATTACTTCAATAACACACTGTGTCCCTCCTTGCAATGGTGACAATTTGATCGATGTAGAACATTTTCAGATGACTACCTGGTAGGTATGGCAGCGTACATGCCCACGATGGCTGTGAACCTGCAGCCATGATATGAGATTATTATACCGGCCCTGCAACAGTCGTGCCTCACAGTCTTACACTGTGCCGCCTTCAAGATCCTAGTACTCTACGACAGTCCTTCTAGTTTCGCCTGGTACCAAATTGGTCACGAGAGGTCCTCACAACTACCGAAATATATTTCCCGGGTAGAAAGGCTTCGAGGTCCAAAACATGGCCTGTCGTATCGACCATATAAGTTACCATGTCGGGCTTGGTATTCAACAACCGCAGCGGATGGACTTGGTGCAGTGGAAAACTACCTTGACCGTCTGAGTTAACCGCCTACCGCGAGGATCCCCCACTCACGAGCGAGAAGGTCCGGGTTTCGAACCCCAACGGGGCAAACACTTTTGTCTTTTTGATATATGTTTACCAGACTTCACCTGTTGTCTGACCGCCCAACCGACGCCGGAGAGGCCAGCGTCACCACAACAACTGACGTACAAGATACAATTTTTATTCTCCATTCCATGCCACATTCAGTACATGTGAACAGACAAACAATCGGCATGCATCGGCATCTGTTGAAGTGCCCCGTCTCTAAATGCTCCGCGTGCTTGTTCGGACAACACGATGGCTTTGTGCACGTGGTACGCCAAGCATGGCCAGAGATTCGCCCAGCACTGAGGTACACCGGAACACTCCCCGTTCACCCATCACCATCCACAAGAAGAGCCACAATGAGTCATTAGCAAACAGAGACGGCTCTGGAGATCTCAGGCCTCTTTCATCGAACCACCCCCTCCTTCGTGGGAGAAGAGGGAGCCAGTGGTCGAGGGCCAGATGCGAGGATGCAAGATGTCCAAAAAACAGCTGTGAAAGTTGGCCCGGAGGCGAGACCTCGGACCACACACGTCCAGCTGAGAAATCGTCATGTTTGTTGGTCATGCGACTACCTTATTGCCTTTTGAAATCTAGATCCCGTGATGGCGAAGTTGTTTCATGCCAAAAGAGTTGCGAGCTGTTGGTCTTGAATGCATGATTGGTACACAATAAAGCCCGACTGATTGTGGCTGAGAGACGGGGAGCGGGATTCCACATTTGGCGAGACGGAAGCCACAGATAGGTACCGAGGTACTTCCTTAGCCCACTCCAAGCGCTGAGGTGTCACGCACAGACCATAAAGAACACAATGAGTGGGGATCGACGTTGCTGAAAGCAGAAGTTAAAATAGACCGCAGCCAATAAGGCGTGTTGTTTCAGGTTTGCGCGTTAACTTCTGAAGATCGCTGGCGAGAAGTGCACTCCACCCTTCATCTTCCTCGCCAGTCGTGCCCCCCTGCGTCAACTGTTGAGGTCTCCGAAGGTCTCAAACGCTTCACCTGGACCTCTCGTTCGCCCGACTCCTGGCATGGCCAAACGCGCACTGCCTCCTCTCTTACACCGGAGGATTCGGCTGCGAGGAATAGATGGGAAGCTGCCGGCAAACGAATCATCGCTGTCTGCCGTTGGGACTTGACTGCCTGTCAAATCAACACCACTCAACATCCTGCTCGATTTTTCGAGGTAGTCATGCTATCATACGCATAACATCTGGCTCTACGGGAGGGAGATCAGCTAACGGATGGGGCCACATATGCCACTCAGCCTGTCCCCATCAGACGGAAACCAAGGCCGGCATGGATTCGGGCAGACCTTGATTTCGAATTTCTGGCCGACCATCTCCCGGCCACTCGAAGTCGACCAGGTCCGTCGCGCTGCCGCCAGCCTGGCCTCAACCGCCGGCCTCTGTTGGATGACAAGGCTCGACTGCTTGGAGGTCGCACTAGACCCTGCGTCTGGCCATTTGCCCTATTCTTGACGATGTCTTTTCTAGTCGAGTCGACTAGCTCGGACATATTCTGACCAGAAAGAAAAGACACTTCTGGTCTCGAGCAAGGCCTCGATTCTCGGTAGTATACCTACTCGACGGGTTCTTTCAATATGTTTCTGGCTGTTTCCTTTATTTGGCTTCCCATCTTCACCCAGCCTGTTTGTCGTCTGGTGACGCGGCTTCTTGGTTTCTGTCACAAAGAAGCTGTTCGACGGAAGTCACTTGTTTGTCCTGATTCATACCGAGTCTTATATCTATGACCCATGGTCGCGCCTGTTCCATAACATCTCAGGCTGTCTCGACAACACTACAAATCGAAAGCATCCTAATTCTAACTCTCGGCGAGGTTACACCGCCGATCTTGACAATAAGAGGACGAATATCTAGATTGCCCCGTGCGGAGGAAGCTGATGACAAGGATGAAGAGGTTGAGGGTACCGCCTCTGGCGGTGTCGATACTCCTTAACGGTTTGATATCATCAGCGACTACTGTATCTGCGAACACCCTCGTCGAACGCGCAAACTCGGCGCAATGCGCACCCAACTTTGACCCATGCCCGCAGGCTGCTGAGTTAAGCTGGCCGGTCAACTTCTGCTGTCCTCGCGGATCAACCTGCAATACCCTGGCAGGCAACACCACCTTGCTTTGCTGTCCGCCTGGCTTCGGCTGCGAGGCAATAACAACGACCGGGTGTCAGATGGATCTGTATGACGCAGATCTCCACCCAGACGGGTGGATCAAAACGACGGCTTTGAATGGGGTCCTGGACCACTGCGGGAAGGGCACATGCTGTCCCTTTGGTTACTCCTGTGGTACATCCGACAAGGGAGAGCCCCAGTGTGTTAAAAACAAGAACCAGAACCCTACTCCCATAACGACGACGCCGGCCAACCCATCAACAACCTCCGGTAGCTCGTCTAGCACGACGACCACCACTACCCAGACCACGGAAACTCAAACCACCAGCATTTTCGCCTCCTCCACGACCACCACAACCCCGGGCCAGAATAACGGCGCCAGCTCCGGAGCCGACTCCACCACCACCCCAACCGCAGAGCCCGCCGAGAGCAACAACAAAGGCGCCTCCACGGCGGTGATAGCCGGAACCGCCGTTGGCGCCGCCATCCTCGTCGCCGCCCTCGCCTTCCTGGCCTTCATCTTCTTCCGCCGGCGCCACAGGAAACAGCAGCGGGAAGAAGAAGAACAGGCGGGAGACGAAGCCCACAAGCTCTCGCGCTCGACCTCGTCCTTCGGCAACATCATCAGCAACCCCATCGTCGCGGCCGGCGCCACGATGCGCAGCGACTTTGTGCTGCGCAAGTCACCCGGCGGCGGCAACGGCGGTGGAGGGCAGCGCTCTAGCGTGGGGTCTGCCGTGTCGACGCTCGTTGGGGGAGATGGTGGTGGTGAACCGAAAACGCCTAGCCCATCGAGGTCGAGGATGAGGGAGGGCGTGGGCACGACGCCGACGGCGAGGATAAAGCCTATCCGCAATATGGCCGCGCAGGCGAGGCAGAGCAGCATTGCCTACGGCGTGGGCGGACCTGGCGAGACGAGTCCGTATGGTGGTGGTGGTGGGAATTACCACGCGGATGATGGTCGTCTGCCGTATCCCCAGACGCCCCCGAGACGGGACGGTGGTGGCGGTGGTGCGAGTGACCAGCCGCGGGAGCCGAGCTCGGTAAGCATCAACGTCTTTGCCGATCCGAGGATTGCGACGCCGCAGAGGAATAACAATGCCGGCGGTGGTGGCAGCGGGGCAGGAGGCTTGAGGGTCCCCGAGACACCGGAGATGGGAGGAGATAGCAGGGCGATGAGCATAATGACTACCTTCTCCGACATGCTGAGGAGCGCGGACCTGGGTGGGGTAGCGAAGGGGGAGCCGTATGTTCCGGGCAGTAACCTGGGGACGCCGGCTTCGAGGAGGAGGTGAGGAGAAGGACACTGACTGACATGGCAAGGTTAGGATACTGGAGTGGCTCACTTATGGCTTATTTTTATTGGATTCGGTTGGAGATATACCCGAGCATGGCGTTGGAGGTTTTTACTCTTTTGTGTCTTTTGGAATATGCATTGCGAACTTGGTTGGCTGGATAATGCTTCGGGTGCGGACACTCACTTTGCATAGTGCTGCTGGAGGGCGAGTTGGATGGGTGTTCTTATTCGGTATACCTCTTTATGCTTATTGAAATATGTAATCTCTTTCGAACACTGCTGTGCTCTTTATCCTGGCAAGTGATGTGATCTGGCACCCTCGGGGCCTGGCAACAGGTAAAGTAGGACAAGACAGTTTGCTAGGAACCGGACAGATGCGGGACCAAGTCCCCGGTTCTGCTGGGCCACTGCATTTCGAGACGAGAAGCTCTTCGCCCTAGACAGGTCACCTTTGGGTTCGGTCTGATCATAGCGCCCCAAACTGGACAAGACGACAGTGAACACGTTAAACAAGTATCGCCAATATCCACAGATATCTTCATGCCAGTAAACTCTTCATGCCGTAGAACCGCCAATCCATCTCCTTTCAAACCGTAACTCCGCACCAATCCATGCTCAAAGCCTCCCAACCAATATCCCAACACCACCCATACACCACCCCTTACTGCCTCTTCTTGCCCCCACCGCCATTCTTCCCCGACCCACTAGCACTAGCAACAGCCTCAGCATAACTCTTCTCCTTCTTCGCCGCATCAGCAGCATCAAACTCCTTGTTCGCCTCCTCCTCCTTCCGCTCGGCATACCACTGGCCCGCCTGCAACACCAGCACACCCACCAGCACCAGCGCGAGAATGGTATTGCTCGCGCTCAGCACCTTAAGGCTATCCTCCCTGCCAAGCACCACCTCCCCCGTCAGGGGCCCCTCGTGCCTGATCCCCTCCGCGACTTGCGCCGGGTCCTCCCAGATCCCCGCCGAGGCGAGGCGCAGGCCCTTGACGATGTTGGCTACGTACACTCCCACGCCGATGACGTAGAGCACGAGGCTGGCGCCGTCGAAGAGCACGTTCGCCTCGCTGGGGCGGAAGAGCTTGATGAAGAAACCGAGGAAGCCGACGGCGCAGATTATGTTGAGGAGGCGCGCGATCAGGGGGGGCGACTGGTGGATGAAGCGCAGGTGGACCTCGAGCTGGTCGTAGTAGGAGGCCGGCACGGGGTCCGAGGTCCAGAGGAGGGGGAAGTCGTAGGGGAAGGAGGCGAAGAGGATGCCTAGGAAGAAGCAGACGGCTGTTTGTGACGCGAATGTTAGTGGGAGTGGGCATGGCCAAGGGGATGAGATGGGAGACGTACGGCCGATGATGAGGAAGGTCGCGAAGGAGCCGGAGCCGCGGTAGTCCTTTGACTTGGTGGTCTTGGACCAGTCTACCCACACTGCCATGGTTGGCGGTTGGAAAGGGGGGTTGAGGTGAACGTGTTTGCGACTGGATGAGCTAAGGTATGCTACTGTAGAGGGGTTGTAGCTCAGCAGAATGTTCGGGTTAGGATTGTTGTCAATTGCGCAGAAGGTTTGATGCGCAGCGAGGACCCTAGGGACAGATGTAGGTACGAAGAAAGTTAAGATGAGGCTCTTGGCTCCGGCACGATTTTAGCTCCTTCGAGCTGCGGGCGCCGGGCGGGCACATTGGGCACAGTGTCTCCACTCAATCGGCATCACCGTCACGCCGCTTCGGTGCACCGATTGGGAAAGAGCGGGCGTGGCCCGTTATCGAATTAATAAGTCATCTTGGGCCTCCTATTCTCTCTTTCTGCTCTTCGTTTCTTTCTTCGTTCGTACCTTATTAGTCTGCTGCTTGATAACCAAGTTGCGACCTTAGGTAAGGTACCTATTCAGCTATGATTCCATTAAAGTTCAAGATGGCGCCATTGAAGAATGACGAAGTTCTGCAGCAAAGCTCAACGCCTTTGCAGGGGTCCTGACCGTAGCTCTCTCACCGCCCCGCTGAGAGACGGCAGAATCTCCGCTCCAGCGGGGAAGCTCCAGCGCTCGAAGGCTTGTTCCTTCTACGGCACGCGCCCGAAGCTACAGGAATGGAGCTGGCATCCATTACACTGGATCTTTTTCGTTTTCGAAGTGCCGAGGAGCAACGTACAGTAGGTACAGATGCACAACCCCCCAAATACCGGCATACAGATCCGATAACACCTTTTACCGTGACAGGAGAACAGAGCCCTGCGGACCGGATCGGCTCGAGTTGCCAAGATAGAGAGTCCCATCGCATATTGCGTGATGGCTCATTTTAACCCGCATTGACGCCACTCCTCCACGCTTGACCTTATATATGAACAATGGCCGGTCCCGCATCCTCATCCTCGCAGAATGCTGCTGGCTCGCAACCGTCCTCTCCACGAACCAGAAAGGCCCCAGATCGAACGCTGTCTACCGGGTCCCTGAGGAGAACGCTGTCTGCCCAGGAGCGCATCAATGAGATACTAGAGGTCAGTCAGGACGAGTGGCCCAGACGCGGAGGAGCGAAGCATTGAGTTACGCCACCACACCCGTATGGCTCGCGAGGGCAACGGCATCTTTGGCGATGTCTCGGATCTGTTTGGCAAGATTGTCCGTTGAATCCCTCCCCCAGCTCTAGACTCAAATGCTACTCCTTCGATCGAACTATACAGCGGAACAGGAGAAGCTAATGGCAATGCTACTCTATAGACCGGCAGACAGCGCGCAGAGTCCTACCACAGCCCCAGACTACAACCCCTTCTGAGCAACGACAGGGTGTCCAGTCCCACGATCCGAGAAAATGACGAAGATACGGTAGAGAACCCGCAACCGGAGGCCCAGCCGCCATTGAGCTATCAGACACTGCAAACGAGCGCAGAACCGCGACAGAGAAAGCCCAGCACTGCTAGAAAGTTAACCGGCCAGCATGAGCAAGCGGGAGGTCCCGGCAGCACGGCCGGCGGTAGTGCGGCTGCTTCGACTCGGAGGGCAGAAGGAGAAGAGAGCGGCTGGCGCAATTTCTTGAAGTACTTCCAGTCCGTCGAGCTGGAGAACAAGGGAAGTGTTGCTAGAGACCACCTAGCACTTGGTAAGAATCATTTACTATAACAGAACATCAATGCGACCTCAGAGACTAACCAGAGCGACTTCTCCAGAACGCACATTCCTCGCCTGGTTGCGGACATCGTTAGCCTTCGCATCCATAGGCATCGCCATAACCCAGCTCTTCCGACTCAACACCTCGCTGTCAGGCCCGGGTGGGGGCACAAATCAAACGCTTCAGCATCTGGGGAGACCGCTCGGCACGACGTTCCTAGCCGTGAGCATCTTGATCCTGTTCCTGGGCTATAACAGGTACCTCCAGGGCCAGTATTGGGTCATGAAGGGCAAATTCCCTGCCAGCAGAGGAACCATTATGCTGGTATCGTTTGTGGCGTTTGCGGTGACGGTGGCGTCACTTATCGTCGTTATTGTTGCTCAACCCCCGGCGCGGACGACTTAGGCGCATGTACAGGGGAGGAGTTGCGGCTTAGGAAAACAGCGTCCTTGAATGATATCCAGCTGTGAAAGGAGCGATTCGCAAGCATTTCAGATAATAGGTTGCCAAATATAACTCATTGCTCGCCCGTTTCACCAGGTGTAAGGTCCATGTCACATCTAGCCCTATCCAAGGCATGTCTTGCCCAAAAGCACACATTCCTCTCATAACGCAGCGCCCACGACATCCTCGGCCCTCTCAATACACTCCTCCAAGACGTTCCAAAACTTGGGAATATCCAATCCCCGCGGTATCCTAACCCCTTCCTCACCAGGCGACAGAAGCCTCACGACCGTACGACCCGTCTCCTTCAGCCCGGCGTGGGCCTCCTCTATCGTACCATCCGTAACAACAGTGACTTGATATCGCTCCCTTGCTCCCGTCACGGGATCCGCGTCGTAGAACGGAATGTCGTCAGCACCCATCCCGGGAAACACAGCAGCAACAGCCAGCGGATCATGCAGCGGCGGACCTTCCATGATGCCAAATACATCCCTTATCAAACAGCCCGTTAGCAAAACTCACCGTCCTCTCACTCTCACCCTATCCATCCTGGGAAATTTTGCAATCACATACCGATAAGTCTTCGCAAAGAAGAATAACAACTCAACCAACATCTTCCTCAACGTGCTCTTCGCCCCGGTACTCCCGACCTCCTCCAACCTCTCCCCCTTCTTCCCTTCCCCCTCCCTACCCCAGAGCAACAACTTCTGCACCTCCTCAGTAGCAAGCACCAAGTGCGTCACATCCAGCGGCACGAGCGTCGTCTTCCCCGCCAGCGCCACCGTATCAAAAATCCACGCCGCCGCCTCCGGATCCGCAAGGACGTTAAACTCGGCGAACTGCGTCCAGTTGCCCACCCTCGGAACCCCCGCCACTGTTCCCATGACTGCGGGCGTGAACCCACCCCCCACGGCGCCTCCCATGAGCGAAAGCCCCGCCACGTGCGGAATCAGGTCCGGGTACGTCTGGAATAAGGCGGCGGCGTTGGTGAAGGCGCCCGTGGCGACGACCCACGCCGTACCGGGCGGTTGGGCGCGGAGGGCGAGCGCGGCGGCCTCTACGGCGGGGAGGGACAGGTCCGGCCCCACGAGGGGTTTGGGGAGGAGGGGCGTGCCGTCTATCCCGGACTCGCCGTGGATGTCGGTGGGCGCGTGGATGGGCGGCCGGTGGAGGGGTTGGCTGGCGCCGAGGTAGACCGGGATGGAGTGGGATTTGCCTATGGCTGTCAGGACGGAGCAGGCGTTCTGGGAAGTCTTTTCCAGGGCTGCGTTGCCGAAGACGGTGGAGATGCCGAGGAGGCGGATGGAGGGGTGGTAGGCGGCCAGCAGAATGGCGAAGGCGTCCTGGGTGTGGAGGTTAGTCAGGTAGGTGTGGAAAGAGAAGGACAGGGTGGTTGACTTGCATCGTGGCCTGGGTCGCAGTCTAGCCAGACTGGGATGCGAGTGTCGCTCATGCTTATAACTGCACAGGTATGACAAGATATTGGTGAATGAAGGTTGTGAGAATGTGTCGGCTTATGCCCAGGTAATTGAGTCTATGAAACGGATGTCGCGGTAAGCAAGTAATTGCTATACGTGTCCGGCCCACTGGTTTGTCATGGAAATAAAAGCGGTCTATGGTTTTTCTGTATCAAAACAAGTCGCGTTAAGTGTTTGTCTAATTGTCTATACTTGCCTTCGAAAGGAAGGTGAATGGTCCGGATCCACGATTGTAAAGCCGAGGCATCTCTTATCGCAGGCGATACGAATAGAACTTCAAGAAACAGGGGACCACCACGGCCTGGTAGTACGGTCATGTTCAAAATGACAGGGGAGAACGGAAGCGCAATCGTGGTATCTCTTCATCAATTCATTCTACTGCTAAGTCAAAGGGGCTCTATTCTTTATCCCCCTTCCTCCGCTCGATCACGCTCATGACGTCCTTAAAGCTCTCCTTGTCGCCCTTCCTCTTCTTGCCCCCTCTCTTCCGCTTCCCCTTCCCGTCGCCTTTGCCTCCCTCGTCAGCTTCCTCCTCATCACCCCACTGCGACAGCTTAACTTTCGTCTCGTCGAAATCGACCTCGTCCTCGACTCTGCTCGAGCCGAAACCCATGTCCATGTCCGCGTCGTCTCGGCTGCTGGCTTCCAGCATCTTCTTGAGCTTGGCCTCCCGTTCTGCAGCCTTGATCTCCTCCTCCGACTTGGTCTGCATGTCCATTGCCTTGGCTTTGCGTAGTGCTGCCATGATGGCAGGGTCGTTGAGGTCTGGTCGTTTCTGCGATTCTGCTGATATGAGACCCGTCTTGGAATCCTTGAAGTAGTTCGGCCGTGCTGCTGCCGGTTTTGGTGGCGGGGGCATCGCTTTGCTGTCTTCTGGTGCAGTTTTGGCTTCCGGCTTCGACTCGTCAACCTCGCCTTCGTCCTCAGAAGCGCTTTCGTCGCTGGACCCGTCCATACCGGCAAGGGGATCGTAGTCAGAGCCCTCGTCGTCAAAGATGCTGATCTCCTTCTCTTCCTCCTCCTTCTGTTTAGCCAGCTTCTCGGCCAGCTGCTGCTTGTAGTACTCCGGCACCTCCATACCGAGTGCTTCTCCGTTAGGCTTGAACTCGGCCTTGGCCTCCTCTTCCACAACCTTGGGGTCTATCCTCCTGACTTTGCGCCTCTCATTCCCATCCTCATCAACGATGATCAGGACCTCCCGTCCCTTGGCGTCCCGCTCTATCCTCGTGCCAGCTTTAGGCTTCTCCCCGATCTTCTTGAACTTCGACCCCAAGCTCGACTCGGCTTTTGCCTTGGCCGCCTCTCTCGCAGCCTTCAGCTCAGCCAGGATCTGATTTCGACTCCTCTTTTGCCCTGGCACGAGCGCCGAGGTGGGCGCAAACGTGCCCTTCTTCTGTGCCTTCTCCTTCTCAACAGGCTTCACATCCACCGCCAACTTATCCAGCAGATCATCCGGATCTTCCTCGCCCTCTTCTTCCTCCGCTTCTTCTCCCCTCTCCTCCTCTTCCGCCCCGTTCTCCTTCTTAGCCCCGAACACATCCTCCCCCTTCCGAACCCTCTCGAGCAACTTCCGATCCAACCCCTTAACCAAATGCGTACTCCCCAAATCCCCCCCCGCAATCTCCCCCCTCAGCCGCTCATACTCCTCCTCCCCGATCTCCTCGTCCTTGAACCTCTTCTCCAGCTCTTTCAACTGCTCCGCCCGCTCGTCGTCCTCTTCCTCCTGCCTCGTCTTCGCGCGATCCACATATCCGGCGGCAAACCTGCTGCCCTTGGGCGCAAAAGTGCGGAACTTCTTGGCCGCGGGCCCGTGTTGCTCCTTTCCCTCGGCTGCTGCCTTCTCGGCCAGCTGCCGGGTGAACTCGTTCTGGTGCGCGCGCGAGGAGAGGGCGACGGAGCGGGGGGTCATGGGGATGGAGGATCTCAGCCGCGAGCCGAGGGCTGCGCCGGGCGTGCTCCCGCCATCGGCGCGGGGCGTGTTTGTCCGTGGGGAGGAGGAGGCATTCTTGTTGGCGGCGTTTTGGAGGAGGAGTTTGCGGAAGGCTGTGTTGTCCATTTTTGGTGGTGGTGCTGTGACCTGCACAGTAAACCTCTAGTAATGGCAGAATATGCGCCGGTCGAGGCGAGAGGGTGCAGGTCGTTTGATGAAGTAAGAAAGAGACTATCGCGGACTTTGGCGATTGGCGAAACGGGAGAGCGTCCGACGGCTGGAGCTCCTTATCCTTATCGCGCTTGTGGGCTTATCGGCTTGTGGGCTTATCGGAGAGCATGTGACTACGCGTTAAGTGAACCATGCGACTTGGTCGCCACACGTCATTTGCTAAGCGTTGCGCGAATCTCGTCGCCTTCACCAACGTTCAAGCATCCTGCTGGATATTCAGAAGTTCGACTTATTCTTATGGTGACTCCTTGAATGTGGCCATCCCCCATTTTCTAAGGTCATGATTTCAAGCACGCCTGTCATCGGCTTGTGACCTCAACAACTCGGACTCTGATGAAGCTGGGTTGGGAGACTAGAGGAATGGACAGGCGTGTTATCAGACATCCAAAATGGGCAGCCGTCTAGAAAAGAACTCGACCGCCGTCAGAAAGCGGCTCGAGAACCATGAGTTTACAGGCGAAGATGGCGAGGAATATGCGCCAAGCGCATTTGGCGGATTCCCGGACTACTTCCGGCGCAAGAAGATCAAGCTTCAGAACGTCGACGCAGAGATCAGGGCGGCAGCAGGCGACAAGCCGCCCATCTTCAAGGGCGTAGTCGGCCACGTCATCGGATACACCCAGCCTTCCCTGACAGACATCCACAAGGCCATCGTTGAGCACGGCGGCGTGTTCCTGCAGTATCTGGACGGCAAGACGATGGCGACGCACATCATCTGCTCCGCCCTTCCACCCAAGAAGTCCCTCGAGTTCAGCAAGTACCGCATGGTGAAGCCGGCGTGGGTAGTGGACTCGATCAAGGCCGGGAAACTGCTGCCTTGGGCGGACTACAAGGTTATTGACGAAGGAGGGGCGAGGCAGAAGACCATCAGGCTTGACGGGGGCAAAATGAGCAGCCAGGCGACGCAGCAGACGCCACTGAGATACCGCGAGCAGACACAGAATAGCTTCTATACGAGCCAGCTGAGGAGCATGGGAACGTCTCCCGCTCAGGGCTCGAGTAGTCCGCTCGTCACGCCGCGGCTGAATAGGCCACGTTTGCAGGCTGTCGAAAGTATTGAAGACGATCCGATGGGTGAACATTTAGACGACGATATGATGGCATTGGTGGATGAAGAGAGGCAGTCCGAACCAAGACGAGCTCAACAATCGGCACGAGCGTCACCGATGGCACTCGAGACAGCTCAAGAAAGAGAGGAGCAACCCCCTCCTGTGGCCCAACTACCACAGCCGGATCCTCCAGTTCCACCAAAGGAGGGCAAACCCCTGACATCAGAGGAGCACAACGCCCTTCTCCTCGCCGACCCGCGCATGCGCAAGTCGTCAACCGCAAACCCCGAATTCCTCAAACAGTACTACTCCGAGAGCCGTCTGCATCACCTGTCGACATGGAAAGCGGAGCTGAAGTCAAAGATGCAAAGGCTAGCCGCCGAACGAGGACCGGCGCCCAAGGGAGTCAAGCGCAAGCCGGGGTCACGAAGGTATATCATGCACGTCGACTTTGACAGCTTCTTCTGCGCCGTATCGCTGAAGAAATACCCCGAATTCGTGGGTAAGCCTGCCGTCGTGGCCCATGGGAGCGGCAGCGGGTCGGAGATTGCGAGTTGCAACTATCCTGCCAGAAAGTTCGGGGTGAAGAATGGGATGTGGATGAAGCGGGCTCAGGAGCTTTGTCCGGAGCTGAAAGTCGTGGGATACGACTTCCCCGCGTACGAGGAGGCCAGCGCGCTGTTTTACGATGCGGTGCTGGAGGTTGGCGGTGTGGTGCAGAGCGTCAGTATTGACGAGGCTCTGGTCGATATCACTAGCCTCGTCTTGGACGCCGCAGTTTCAAAGGGGGTAGGCGTGAGCGAAGGTAGTCCCTGGAGAGAGCAGGAGACAGCGGACGAGATTGGCTCGAGGCTACGGGAACGGATCAAGGAGAAGACGGGCTGCAATGTATCGGTCGGCATTGGTGGAAATATCCTGCTTGCTAAGGTTGCCTTGCGGAAGGCTAAGCCTGCGGGCCAGTATCAGATCCGGCCCGAGGAGGTGCTGGACATACTCGGTGGACTAAAAGTCGAGGACCTCCCTGGTGTGGCGTACAGTATCGGCGGCAAGTTGGAGGAGATCGGCGTGAAGCTGGTCAGTGACATACGACAGACCTCCAAGGAGCGACTGACGTCTGTGCTTGGGCCAAAGACGGGCGAGAAGCTATGGGAGTACGCACGAGGTATTGACAAGACTGAAGTCGGCGAGCAGCCGGTTCGGAAGTCTGTGTCTGCCGAAGTCAACTGGGGTATCCGATTCATAAACCAACAGGAAGCGGAAGAGTTTGTGGGTAACCTGTGCAAAGAGCTGGAACGCCGGCTTCTCCACGAAGGTGTGAAGGGAAAGCATCTGACAGTCAAGATCATGCGGAGAGCTGCCGACGCACCTCTTGATCCCCCCAAACATCTTGGCCACGGTAAATGCGATACCTTCAACAAGAGTATCGTGTTCGGCGTAGCTACCAACAACGGGGAGTTCATCGGGAAAGAGGCCGTCGCGGTACTTCGCGCGTTCAACTTTAGCCCTGGGGATCTGCGAGGCATAGGGGTCCAGCTCACCAAGCTCGAACCCTTGAAGGCTTCCGCGCCAGAAGGTAGCCAAAAGCGACTCAACTTTGGTTCTTTTGCCGCTCATACACCAGCAAAGAAGCAGAGGACGGAGCCTATCGAGGATGGGACCCCTGAGAAACCCAAGACGGCCTCTCACCACGAGGACGACCCTATAGCCGACGACCCCCTGACGCCTCGCAAACCAAAGGTACACCCAGCACTGGCCCTGGCGAAGGCCAACGAAGCCGACGCCAGCGCCAGGACACCGCTCAATGTGACAGGCACCCAGTTCATCATGCCCAGCAACGCCGATCCAGCCGTGATCGCCGAACTGCCACCCGACATCAGGAGACACTTTGTCACCAAGCCGCCGCCGCAGCCGGAGAATTACTTCACGGACGTCAAATCTCGGGACCCAACACCAGCTCCCATCAAGTCCAGAACCCAAAGTCCTGCTCTTCAAGACGAGATCCCCGCCGACTTCGACCCAGAGGTCTTCCTCGCCTTACCAGACGACATCAAAGCTGAGATCCTAGCCTCCCACGGACCCTCCAGATCTCGAGGGCAGAGTGTTCTTCCACAGTCACCCCGTAAAGACAGGATCCTCCAACCTCCCAAGCGAGCACCCACGCCCACCAAGCGAGGAGGACGAGGCGGTAAGATCCACAGCCTCTTCAACCGCGCCAAAGCAAAACAGCAAGACGCCAATGCCGGGCTCCACCAGACCAACTTCCTCACCAGGGATACAAAACGCGCCCCTATCGACCAGGAGATCGAAGCCCTGGATGAGATCGACCCTGCCTTTCTAGCCGAACTACCAGAAGATGTGCGGAAGGAGGTGGTAGCCGATCACCGCCGGCGACGCATGGCCCAGCGCTCCGGCCTGCTGGCTCCCGCGCCACCCCGACACTTGGAAAATAAACGGCGATACGGCAGCGGCGAGACGAAAGTCAAGTTCCCTCCGCCACCGCCCAAGGTCGGGCTGAGTGGGAGCGGGAGCGGGAGCGGGCTGGCGGATCTGACGGAGGTGAAGGACATGATCAACGCGTGGCACCGGGAGACGAAGGCTGAGGGTCCGCATGTGGACGATGTGAGGGTGCTTGAGAAGTATTTGGCCAGGGTGGTGACGGAGGAGAGGGACATGCAGAAGGCGAGGAAGGTCGTCAGGTGGTTGGGATGGGTTGTCGATGCGGATGAGGACGAGGGCAGGGGCAAGGTAGGGTGGAGCGAGGCGGTCGAGAGCGTCAAGGCTGCTGTGCAGGCGGCTATGGCGGAGAGGGGGCTGGGGGAGATGGATTTTGAATAGGATGTCGCTGGGATACGAGTGTGTAGGAGATACCCCGATTTGCTCTACGCATCGTTCAATGAGCCAAACAAGGTTGCTTTCATACCCAGGAGTTTTTGAAAAGCACATGTAGGATGCGTCTCGCTCGTTCCGTGAAACCCTCGTCCGGAAAAGAATAACAGACGCCCGCCGTGGGTATCTCCTAGGTCTATATCTGCTGTCCAACAAGAATCCATCATTACAAAAACAATAAGTCTAACCTCTAACTCCGTGTGCGCGGTAACACCGCGCATTATCCCAAGTAACGCCCCTGCTGTCCTCGGCCCTATTCGTGTCACCTCCTCCGTATCGCCCTGGGACTCTAGATTTGTTTTAGTCTGCTCGCTCCGCCTCAAAAAAACAAGTGGAACAATATCGTCCCAGCCAGCGCAATGACAGCAGTCATGTACGTTATCCGTATCGCGGCGCTCGAACTAACTTCGTACACCTACACCTCCCGTTAGCAACTGTCCCTTTTTTTTTCGGCCCCCTTATGCCTCTCCTCCCTTCCTCTTCCCATCCACTCGTCAGGATATACTCACAGAAATCTTCAAACTCCCCCCGCAAACCGTCGTCCCGTTCCCGTCGCAGGTGGTATCGCACTCCCCGTCGTCCAGCCGCGCGCTCGCGCCAGAGATGTGCTGCGCGCACCAGCACTCTCGCGAAAACTCGAGCCCGGCGTACCTGTACTGCGTGCTGCTACCGCCGCCACCGCAGAAGGAAAGACACATGTCCACCGTCATGGCGCCGTCCTTGACCTCGTTTATCCCGCCGTCTAGGGCTCGCGCCCCGCCCGTGCCCTCGACGGAGGTGGTTTCGTTGTAGCAGCCTAGGTAGACGTACTTGCTGTTGGGTATGGAGTGGACTATTGTGGGGGAGGCGGTTGGGGAGGAGGAGGTTGTGCTGGTGGTGGAGACGGATTGGGCGAGTGAGGAGGAGGGGAAGGAGGAGAGGAGGAGGAGGAGGGATAGCAGGTGGGTGAGGGTGGTGGTGGTGGTGGATGGTCGTGCCATTGTGTTTGTTTTGTACGCCAGCCAAAGATGTTGGGCAGGTCAAAGTTGAACGGTGGAGCAGGGTCCGAGAAGCAGACGATGCTGCGGTACAGGTCGGGCTGCTTGGACAGAAACTCTTGAGAAGGGGGAAAGAAAAGTTGAGGATGGGCGTCGTCGAGCTAAGCAGCTGCTGAGCTGAGCTGACGATCTTTTGGACCCTAGTTCGAGGTGCTGACAGGGGTCTAGGTCTAGTTCTAGAGCGCCAATTGTCGCTATAATAGTAGCTCCAATCGCGTTCTGTAGATCGCCTTATCAGCGCGTTTTAGTCGTCTGCATGTTTGCTGACCACCAGAAATAAGAACAGTCATTCATAATGAATGCCTTGATTCCAGAGACGGAGAGTGCAATTCGGGGTATAAAAAAAAAGCGGCGCAAATTGAAGAGTCTCCGGAGAATCGATGGTGGGTTGATCTTTCAGGTCCCGGGCTGCGCTGATTCGTTCCCCCGAAACTGACATCTCGGTGGCGCTTTCGATGGCGCTGAAGGAGAAAGCGACAGCATGACCTCCGGTAGTACCTGCTTGTTCTGTCTCACACGTTATCTTGACAGCACGGCAATGGAAAATCGATCTAACGTCAAGGACCGACATCGTTGACACCCAGACAGTCGTTTTATCCTCGCGTCGTCATTTATCATCATCTATGTTGCCTATCCCGCCTCGTTATACAGTCTTTATTCCCTGCAACATGCTCGTACATACTCCAACATCGAACCTCAGATCGTACAGCTGTTTTACTCCTTAAACGTACTCCTCGTCCCCCAACTGCCCACAAGCGCCATGGCCTTCTCGTCCCCGTCGGCAACCCTCTCGTCCTTGAGCGTGCCCGCCAGACACCTCCACGGATCCCGACTGCCGCCCCACCTGAGCAGGTTCTCCTTCAGCTGCTCGCCGTTCGCCCGGTCCAGCGCCGCGCCCTTGCTGCCGGACGAGAAGACGACCTTCCACACGTGCTCGGCCAGCACGCGGTCGAACAGGTAGCTGTAGTACGTGCTGCCGTACCCGAACAGGTGCCCGAAGAAGCCCTGCCACCTCGTCCCCGGCGGGTCGGGGGGCAGGTTCCCGTGCTGCCGCTGGATGGAGTGGAAGATCTCCGTCGAGTCGAAGTCTGGTCGGGATGCGAGGGAGGAATGGAGATCTTGGTCGAGCATGGCGAGGAGGATCTGGTTCTCAGTGTCCAGACCCTCGAAGCGCTTGGAGTAGCGCAGGCGCTCGGCCACTAGTTCGTAAGGCAGCGGCTCGTCTGTTTCGTGGTGCCGGGCGAAGAGAGAGAGCACCGTCGGGTCTGCGGCGAAGTACTCCATCAGTGTGGAGGGTAGCTCGGCGAGATCGGTGGCGCAGCGCGTGCCGGCTACGTTCTGCAGGGAGGTGCGCGCAAGGAAGGAGTGGATTGCGTGGCCCATCTCGTGGAAGAGGGTTTCCATCTGGAAGTAGGTGAGGAGGGCGGGCCGGTCGCCGGTTCCGGGGCTCTGGGGGAAGTCGCAGACTAACGCTATGGTTGGGAGTTGTTTGAGTGCGCCGTTCTGGTTGGACAGGGCCATGCCGTCGTTCGCGGCTTCCTCGGGAGTCTCGAATGCGGGCGAATCGCTGCCCTGGCTGGAGAGGGAGGCGGCTTCTGCCACTTCGTCTTCGGCGATCTCGCGCGAGCAGCGGTTGGTGAAGTGCGCTGGGTTGGGCGACTTGTCACCTCGGTAGAACAGGTCGCAGTACAGAACCGCGATATGGCCTTCGGTGTCTGACACGACGTCTAGGCGGCGCACATCTGGATGCCATGCCTCGCCATGCTCGCACTCCCGAGGGACAAGGCGAATGCCGTACAACCGAGTAAAGATCCTCGACAGTCCCTGCATGACGGTCCCAAGCGAGAAGTATGCTGACAGGAAATCGTCCTGCTTCACCTTGGATCTGGCCTCCCGATGGACCATCTCGCTGTAATAGTCCTTGTCCCAGGGGTCGAGTGTTGCCGAGGGCGAGCCAACGTGCTCCTGCTTTGCTCGTAGCAAGTCGGTGACCTCCTTCTGAACAATGGGCGTGTTATTCCTCGCCAGTGCCTGCAAGAACTGCTTCACCGACTCCGGCGTCTTGGCCATCATGCGGTCGCGCAGGGCCATGTGGCCATAGCTCTCGAAGCCCGACACATTAGCCAGATCTGCGCGGAGCCTCGCCATGTGCTCGAGCAGGTCGGTAGACCTCTTCGACGCCGTCCGCGAGGCGTAGTATATGGCCTTTCTCGTGTCCGGGCTGTGTACGGTCCGGAGGGCGAGTGATGCCTCGGCGCTCAACGTTGGGAGGTAGATGTTGCCTCTCCTAGTCAAACCCCTGGCCGTCACCGGGTTCATGCCCTTGAAGTCGCTGCTTGGCAAGATCAACTGCCTCGTTTCGGGCGCCATCTCACTGACAAAGGCCGATCCGACTTCGCTGATCTCCTGCGACAACGTGACAAACTTGTCTCTGTACTCTTTCGGCAGGTTGACGGCCGACTTCATAAAGTCCAGCTTCAGCATCTGGGCCACCGTCATCTCCTCCTCGGTCCAAGCCTCTCGCACCTCCGGGTTATCCATGGCCTTGCCGAGCTGGTCATTCAGCCCGGTAGTGGTGTTGAGCTCGTTCATATACTGATATGCGATGGACCAGGCTTCAGATGCGGCACTCTGTATCCTCGGATCGGGGTGAGTGACGCGCACGAAGTCGGCCATATCCAACACCCGGCAGAGAAGGTCGCTCAGTCGGTCCAGGTCCTTGACGATGGCCTTGTACTCTTCCGTGGTAGATGCGCTGAGCACCTTGTCCACTATCCTATGAGCGCGCTCCATGCTCACCCGGGCGAATATCCTGAAGCCCTCGGGCCGTGTGAGATAAGCGTTCCGGAAGAGGCCGACATTCTTGGATTTGGACGTCTTGGTAAACGCCTTCCATACGCTGGGTGAGTCAAAGACCTGGCGCAGTATAGCGTCGTCATGCCGCTGTCCAGGAGCAGAAAGATCAACTGGCGACTTGAAGGGCTCCCTAGCAACGGCTTGTGATGCTCCGGTAAGCCATCGTCCTTGCAATCCCCGTACACAACTGGAGCAGACCCAGGGCCGAGGCCGGGCTGCTTGCAACATGATGTCACCGGTAGCAGATGGGCATGGCCGAGATTTTTAGGTGCTGACCACAGGCGCAAATCAAGTCAGACTTTCGCCAAAATAAACTGGAACGTTTCAACAAGAAATCCGTAGCCGTGCAGTGTGAAAGTGCGTGTTTTTAAAGTTGTAAAATAAACCTGGAAGTTGTTGAAGAAAGACGGATCGGCAAGGCTGAAAAGAGAGACCGGAAAGCGAAACCGTAACGGCCAAGCATTCCCGGCAAGTGGCAGCGAAAAAAGTGTTCCCGAGCTTTCCCCCGGAAATAGCCGCACAAGCTGCAACGCACAGACGGTTCTATCGCGTCACAACGACAAACCTTGGATCTCTCGTATAAACCTCACTCTCAACTCGACGAACTATCGCCAATTGAGCAGACCATGGCTGCCAGACTACTAGTACGACAGGTTCGTCACACTCATCTCTCCCCAATTGATGCCTCTAGCTGACAAAAAGTCGCAGCGCGCCATGGCGCCCTTGACGGCGACGCTGCTGGCCGGTGGCATCGCTCTCTATCCCACCGTCGCCCACGCCGAGGCACCTCACTCCGTTCGTCTCTCTGCCACCTCTCCCTCCTCCCCTACCATTTCCCTTCCAATTTCTAACAAAATGTGCAGTCCAAAAAGCCAATCTACGACGACTACGACGCACCGCCCACAACAGCCACCCTCCCCGAGCTGTCCAAATCCTCCCCTCCCCAGTCAACCTCGACAACCTCCGCCATCACCGCCATGATCACCGGCAACTCCACCACCACCTCCTCCTCCCAAGAGCTCTCCCACCCCCGCAGACCGACGCCCACAGACCGCCTAGCCTCCCAAATCCGCCTCGCCCGCCTCTGGCTCTACGCCCGCGCCTCGTCGGCCGAGTCCTCCGTCGACAGCCTCCTCACCCGCGTCTTCGAGACCGAGGCCTCCGTCACCAGCACTCTATCCTCCCTCGCCCCAGCTCCCGAATCGGGAGAGCGCCTCATGCCGGGCGCCGTCTACGTCCTGGTGAGCTCGATGGCGGGCTCCATCTTCGTGCGCAACAGGAACGTCCTCCTCCGCGCCGCGGGGCCCCTGGGTTTCGGCGTCGCCGCCGCGTGGGCGCTGCTCCCCGTCACGATGGGCAACGTGAGCGGCCTGCTGTGGGAGTACGAGAGGAAGTTCCCCGCCGTTGCGGACGCGCACTTGAAGACGAGGGAGGGGATCGAGAAGGCGGGCAGCTTCGCGCGGGTGCATGCGCAACTCGGGGTTAGGAAGGTGGAGGAGACGGTACATGATGCGCGGGAGGCGGTTGAGGGGTGGGTCAGGAAGGGGAAATAGATGGTTAGGTTACATGAGAGAAAGGGAAGGCGAGAAAGAAGGGGAAGTTGTAAAGGAGTGTATCATACATGGTTATGGAAATAGAGATTTGCTTTGTCGCCATATTGATGTGTGGAAGTGTGACTTTATTCCATGCCGGTCAATTTAACCTTGATGAAGACAGTAGGAGACAAGATACTGACGGGGTCCAGCGATGGCCAGTTGTTTCGTCTATTACTTGTTTCGTCTATTACCGTTTTATGTCTATGGTCATCGCTCGCAGTTCCAGCCGCGAAGCCAACCAGGTATCTATGACACCAATCCTACACATGACCAACCAACGCTCTCAATTTTTCAGATCCGACGGCTCGCCCAGCCCAATGTAAAACTTCAACGCCCGCTCATATGTCCACATCGTAACCGCACTCGCCGGCGCGGCCTTAATCAAGCTAACCACCAAGCCCCTGTACAAACCCCTCACCCCCTCAGCAGCAAAGATCATCCTCATCGTCCTTACCGTCCCGCTGTACTCAGGTATGTTCTTGTTCACATACCTCGCTCTGGTGGGACCCTGGACCTGTATCCTCTTCCTCACGAGGTCGAGCGGAAAGGTGGCCGTCTTGGCGATGACGCTCGCCATCACTCCCGCAGCCGCGTCGCCACTCCCAAAAGGCAGGGCCCAGAACCCACCCAGCGGCAACCGCAGCGTCTCATATGTAGCGAAGAACATGCCCATGTACGGCACTATCGATCCGAGGCCCGCCCCTATACCGCGGAAGTACCCAGTGAAGCCCTCGTCGCGCCTGATGTCCACCACCGCCCTCAGCAAGCCTTGGTACACTCTGTCGTTCCCCTGCGCGGCGAAGCGCGTGCGGAGCAAGTCGAGCGGGTACGTCGCGGCCGTGGCGGCGGCACCGCCCGCGGCGCCGGCGACGAAGGACTCCGCCGCGTTGGGCAAGGTTTCGGACCCGAAGAGGCGGTGCAGCAGCAGGGTGGAGGAGCGGTAGGTGGCGAACTGCACGGCGCTGTAGGAGACGTACATCAGCTCGGCGGGGACGTTGCCCTTCCACAGGGCGCGCAGCCCTTCGTGCTTGAGGATGTGTCGGATTGTCGGGAGCGTGCCCTTGTAGATTATGCTGCCGGGGGGCGCGGGGTTGTTGGGAGAGTGGGTTTGCAGCTGCAGGCGGATTTTGACAACGTCTAGGGGTGCGATGACGAAGCTGTTGGAGGGGCACTGTTAGCGGTTGGAAGGGTGAAGGGGGGTGGAGGTGTAAGTACCGGGATATCAAGCCGGCCGTGGCTCCGGCTGCCACGACTTGGAGTTTGGAGCCCTCATCCTTGAGATGCTCGCTTTTTTGCGACATCCATCCAGAGGTGTTGGGGCAGATGGGCGGTGTGTTCTAGTTGCGTCCAGCTTGGGCTCAGGCCTTGAGCTGTCGATTCGTTCAGCGTCTCAACACGAGGCAAAGATTGAATGTAGACTCGGGGTACGGCGGTGGCCACTCGTAAGGTTTAGTCTCGTCGTTCCTTCGACCTGGTTGCGCTGCGTGTGCGTGGTCAGGCTTCAAGGTGTGATGCTGTCGAATGGAAGTAAGTGCGGATGTTGGGCCGAGGCAGACTTCAAATGATGAGGGTGGCGTTTATTCCGGCCGGTTGCCAGAGTACTCGCCAAGTAGTTCAGGAGCGCAGCTGGCAAGATGGCAAGAAAGGAAGAACACAACAAAATTCTGTCTCCCTTGGTCGATATCTCGTGGAAAGCTAAGTTTGTTTATCGCTGTCGTTCGCCTATTGTCGGCTTCAGCAACCGGGACGGGAGTCGGTCATCAATCCGACAGAATTTCCAGTGCTTGACAGCTGTCAGTGACGACAGGGACCAGGATGTAATGCACGAAACAGCAGGGGTCATGGCCTCGACTGATTTTAGCGCGGAAGGGGTGTGTGGATTTAGACGCAGCTTTGGCAGCTTCAGTTTCAATTGACTTTCGGCGAAGCAACCGCCTGATGTTTCAGGACACTGGAAGCTCGGATAACCTGGAAGTCAAGGCATCCAGGTAGGCAGAGCGCAGAATGCAGTCACCTGTTGGCGTATCCAAAGCCTAAAATCGTTCCGCAAGGTAGCCGGAGAAGGTCGCGACTGAGAAACGTGTACCTAATGGACTCGGCCTCTCATTGGTGCCTTCCGTCCGGATGGAGGGGACTCTGCGCCAAGGTTTCTCCCGCATCGGGTTCCCCAGATTGCTTCTGGACTCAACTTCACTCCACGTCCCGTTGTCGAGATACTCTTCTCTCACTTCAACATTTTTGCCTCTGGCCTGCGTGCACTTTACCTTTGTGCCCTATATACGTACATCATCTGAAACATCTCATCATGCAATAGCAACTGCTAAGCTCCGTTTCTTTCGTTCCTCCCAGTCGCATCACTGCAGCGGCTCGTCCCTCGAGTTCTCGTATGCATGTGACAGGCCCAGCTCCTCCAACTCGAACTCTCCGCCTATAAAAAGGCAGCACATTGTCTTCATCCTGGACCGAGAAAGTCAATCCGCAAAATAGGGCAGGGACGGGAAGGGATACCCTTTTGCTCAACCTATCAGTCTGCCGTTACCGGATCATTTCTCATCTCATTTCTCATCTCACTTACCACCATACCTGGCCACCGTTGCCGTCATGTCTTCAGACGCGCTACCGCCCTCTCAGGCGACCACTTCAGCGAGCCTCGAGCCTATCTCCCCCCCAAATGTGGAGGAGATTCTCTTGGAAATGCTTCACGTCTTGCCGGTGGCGGCCATGGGCGCCCAACCCTCCGATGCGTCGCTTAAACGACTCTCGCCCGACCTTAAGCGGCGCGTCAAAGTATTGTCCTCCCTCCCCGCAGACGAGGGTTCCAGCGGCGAGGCACCCTCAGAGCCCTGGCTACGTCTGCTTTGCTACTCGAAAGATCAGACTCCCCAACTACTTGACATTGCCAGGAGCGAGCTATTCGAGCTCCATCCCAACTCGGGCGAGATCGAAGTAGACTGGTCCTCGGACAATGTCGATGTGCGCTACAAGCGGGTAGATGCCCAGAGCCTGCACGCAATGGTCCTTCTCAACGCGTTCAACCTCTTTTTCGACCTTGTCTACTGCATTGAGAACGAGGCAGCGGGGGAGTGGCGCGTTCATGAGGTCGGCGTCGCCCATCCAACTTACACGAACGGGTCTCTGGTGAACAAGGTCATGGAACCACATTACGGTGGTTCAGCAACTATTGCGGCAGCAGAGATGACCTTCACTCACCAGGAAGCCCAGCGGAAGGCGGCGGCAGAAGCAAGAGCGGCGGCAAAAGCGGCCGCGCTGGCCGCCGGTTCACCCAGGCGAACCCCCGGCATCCGGACACCATACGCCGTGGTACAGGCTGGGGGCAGCCAAACACCGAGAGATACCGACGAGGACGATTACTGGAACTCTTACAACACCGACGACGTGGGTCGGACACCACCGCCTGGAAATGGTCGATCGGCAGCAACGACAAGCCAATTCCAAGCCAGGGGGCCAGTCTTCCCTTCCAACCCACCTACCGGACAAAACAACAGTTTCCACAGCAGATCCTCTTCCGACTCCAACCACTACGCGCAGTACAGCTCGGTCCAACCCGCGCTCGACAACCACGACCCGGACGAAGCAGCGGCGCACAACTTGCCCGTCCTTGCTCCTACCAGTCTGGTCGACATGTCAGCGGCTCTGAGGAGGTTCGGCAGCCCCAGGCTCGCGCCCAGCGGCACAGCAGACAACACCATCACGCCGCCGATTTCGCAGTCTGACCGCGAGACGGGCTCTGCCGACTCACTCCAGCTCGACGGGCGTTCGCGGTCCTCCACGCAGCGCTCCCAGAACGCCGAGGGCTTGCTGCACCCGCGGCCGTCGAGCAGTCTGAGCTCCAGCCCTGCCGGCGTCGCGAAGCTCGAGAAGTCGGTGGAGTTCGCGGTCACGAAGCATGTGCAGTCGAGTGTGCGCAGTTTGTTCGCGCTGTGCAAGGCGAGTGGGATTGACAGGGCCGAGTTTGAGCGGTTGGTCAAGACCGAGCTGGATATTGTTGACATGTATGCAGATAGCTGATTGGTTGTTTACGGATGTGATCGGGGGAGGGAGGCTTGGAGAGGGAGAGGAGATTTGTGGTTGTGTTGTCGATGCGATGTTGTGTTTGCTTCGCGATCAAGGCGGTGCCTGGCTGGCGGGGGAGGAGAGATGCGATGTTGTGGCTGCTTTGCGATAAGAGGAGACCGGCTAGTCGTGCCCATCAGATGGGGATGAGAAAATTAAGACTGAGGGATGGGACAAGACACTGCTGGCAGACCGAACGGGCGACACAATGAACGGGCGACACAATGAACGGGCCGCAAGATGGACGGATGATAGAGGAGACTCGATGGCAGGTCTATGAAGAGAACGAAAACGACATGACAGATGGGAACGAGGAAAGAGGTGGAGATGGACAAAGCAACGCGTCTTTCTTCCAGAAGAAAGACGGAAGGGGTAGATACTCGCAACCCGTCAATGCTCGGAGTTGTATGGGATCAGTCCATGTGGGAGGGTAGTGGTGGTTTGTTAACGATGGAGGAGAGGGAGGTGTCACACAGCGAGACACATTGCGGCCGAGTGTGTTGATATACCGAGGCAGAGGAGGGGAAGTGGTATATATCATGTACTTGCTGAGCGCGAACTCGCCTCACATGGTTTGTTGTAAAGGGATAATACCAAGAGATACCACAAAAAGTCTGTGGGAATTCTCCGGGGTTCTGGGTTAAGGAAGGAATTGTTCCGAGCGGCCATGTTCTTTTTTGCATTACTTCAAGGGAAACAGAATGGGATCTTCGCATGCATAGCGTGGCTTTTTGGTTCATAGCGGTAAATTTTAGTATGCCGATTGAGAGTAGCATTTGAGATACGAATAGCATTGCGTGTATGGTTCTGGAAGCAGAGGTCCGGTGGTGATATAAGAAGGGATCATCGTGGTGGAAGCTGCTTTGTCCGGAGTGCTGGGAGATAATAGCTCCGTTCACACCGAGGTACAATGGTGAGGATGTTCCCAGATGGAATTGGATTTGACTAGAACTATCTGCTTCTTTCCGTGCCTGAGTGTATCAGTAAGCATTCAAGCAAGCCGAACCCAGAGCTTCGCCTGCTCTTTAGCTTAGGTAGATGGGAGCGCCTTAGTGATATGGCGTGGAAATGTGAAATTTCTTCCTCCGCAATTGTGACCGGCGGGACGTCGGTTGCGATCTTCCTCCTCCGATCCTCACATGAACGGCCCAAGGCACTCCAATGCGACTTTCGGTTCTGACCTCCAACAGCCTGGTTGACCAACGCACCAGCTGAGGCAAGAACTCGGCTCGACCTGTTCTGCTGGCGGAGCTTGGCTCTGCTCAGCATAAAGCTGCGCTTCGCCTAGCGTGGGGTGTAGCCGAGCCTTTCTCGCCCATGCTATAGACATAACAACATGCTGCGGCGGTGCGACGTGCTGGCTGTGTACGGGGCTGGTAAGGTCTCCAACCAACACGTTCCCGAAGTGCCGTAAATGCCGATATCGAAGGTGCCAGCCAGCCAGGCTACCCTCATCGCGTCCAGAAAGGGGTAACAAACAAAACTGTGTGTGTCGCGGTGACTCCTTCAGCTAGCCTCCTCCTCCTTTCCCTCAGCCGGCTTCGAACCCTCCGTCTTGGGCTCGCCCTCGGCATCGAAGCCCAGAGCATCCAGCTCGCGGATGAGCTCGTTGATCTTGATGACCTTGGCGATCTGCTCCGGCAGCAGTCCCTCGCCAGCATCCTTCTTGTTCTTCAGGTCCTTAGCCTGCTTGAGCTTCTTCTTCAGGTTCCTAGCCTTTTTCTCCCTCTCTACCTCGGGATCCACAACCGTTTCCTCGACCTTCTTCTCATCATTCTTAGTATCTGTCACTTTCTCTCCATCCTCCTCCTCCCCAGCACCAGCACCAGCACCAGCCTTGGCCCTTTTCCTCGCCTCGCGCCGCTTGGCGTTCTTAGCTGCTGCTGCGCTGGCGGCGGGATCCGAGGGCTTGCTGCTGCTGCTGTCGTCTTTGAGGCCTTCGGCGCCCGGGATACCCCCGCCCTTGCTGCCACGGTTGCGGAAGGCGTCGGCCGTGCGGTTCTTGTAGACCTCCACGTCCTCGGGGGGCCGGTAGCCGGGGCGGATCTTGATTGCTTTCCTGGTGCTTCCGTCGGGGCGGACGGATTCGGGGATGTGCCGCTCGCCGCTGGATTCGTCGGTTACGATGCCGGCTTTGCTTGGTTCGGAGGGCATGATGGGTGACGGTTTTCGGAGCTGTATCGGAGGGCGTCGTGGATGGAGTCGGGATATGCGGATGTACACGTGGATAAGGGTAGTACACTGGAGCGGGAAGTGATACAGCTGTGATTGGAAGAGCTAGCAGAGCCGCCTTGCCGGGCGTTGACGAGACGCAATCTGCAGTTCAGATGGATTGACGAGACGAACAAAAAATGATGAGGAAGTCGGCCACTCTTTTCAATTGAAGTCCAGATTGTCCCGCATCACAAGGAAAATCTTGGTGGGGCATTCCGAGGGAGCTTCGGCCAATGAACGTTGAGCCGGATAGTTCCGTTTGCAAGCCGAATCATTGGACGATTGGAATTTGGGAACTGAGAAGCAAACCACTTCGCCAAACATCGCTCGACGACAACCAACCTTTCCCCTCCTCGCGCCCCCTCCGCAACCTCATAAGACAATATTCAATTGGCTCTCCAGAGCAGTCTGTCAGCTTGAAATACCGTCACAATGGTGGGTGTACCTCTCTGCCCCGACCGCAGGACTCAACAGCTAATCGCGCAATGCGCTCCTCCAGGCTCAGTTCGGACCCGTCTATAAGCAAGCCCCCCCTTCGACCCCGACTACGAATGATACGGAATACACGGAGTATAAAGCTAACATATAGTGCAGCCTCTTCTTCCGGAAGAACTACGCCATGCTGGGCGTTGTGTTCGCTTCCGCCTTCGCCTGGGAGATGTATGTGGCCCGAGAGAATATACCCGACAATACTCGACGGAAGAAGGGCTGACAAGGAAATGCAGGGCTTATGACTCGACCATGAACGGCGTCTGGGATAGGATCAACAAGGGCGTACGTGCACTTTCACCCAGTCTTGGTGGCTACTGGCGAGACAGGCATGCTAACAGACATTCGCAGAGGCAATGGAAGGACATCCGCGCCAAGTACGTTGAGGGTGCTGAGGAATAAGCAGTTCTTGCTACAGAGATGTTTGGATGAGGCAGCTCTGGGTGTCTGATGATGGAAGTCAGGGGCTTCCTGGCGTGTATAAGATAGAGGCGGAAGCGGCTGTAGACTGTCACAATACCAACCTGTCAAGCACATCGATTTGTTCTTCTGTGAAGAATGACGGTATGTCTTTGTGGATGTGTGAGAAACAGTACCATTCGACGTCTCTTAAGAGTCACCAAGTGAATGCAGTCGTAGTCGTAGCCGTAGCCTTAGATTATATGGCTAAGGTGTATATCTCAGTTCAAAGAGCTTCGGACAGCTTGGTACTGCATGAATGGGACCCGCACTTGCTGAAACGATGATCTCACTGGGTTGTGAATCACCGGAGACCCCTCCAACCAACCTCCAAAGGAGATAACAGACCGATACCCAAAGAAAGTTCCATGTACATACATGCATAATAAAAAGCCTCCAACATCTGATCAGCTACGATCAACTCGCACATACCTGCAGCACCTGCACTTATTAAGACGGAGCTTCGCAGTAGATTTTATTTGAAGGCGCCTAGCTAACACCTGGCTATTGTGGCGAGCAAGAGACAAAACTGCTCGCATCACATCAGCTTGTCTGCATAGCTCTTGCTGAAGGTACATCTACATCTCTCTCACCACCACTGACTGACCTCCCTCATCTCCCCTGTCCCCTCTCGCCGCCATACACCGTGTCACTTCGCCCCTCGCCTCGCTCACGAAGCTCACGCTGAAATAGATTCGCAACTATTGCTCAAGCCGAGCATGACCTAAACACAACCATCGTCCATGATGGAGACGCCCATGTCGACCCAAGAGCAGCAGCTCTGCCAGTTCCTCCGCGACCTCCCCGCCCAGAGCCGATACCGATATACGACCGATGCCCAACGGGAGCTAGTCACCAGCCTCTTCTGGTCACTGGCCGGCGGAAAACCAGAGTACATGAAACTTCTCTTCCCAGACGGCATACCGTCACGACCCGGAGTCGTACCCAGACTGAAGGACGCGCAGGGCGCCGTCGAAGGCGCAGAGTACACCGAGGCCGCCCGGGGCAAGGCCTGCGGACACATCCAAAAAGCTGGAGAGGCCACATACTACTGTCGGACATGCAGTGTGGACGAGACGTGCTGTCTCTGCAGCAAATGCTTCGACTCGACCGACCATACCGGCCACATCATCAGGACGAGTATCTCGACCGGGAATAGCGGCTGTTGCGACTGTGGCGACCCGGAAGCTTGGAAGGTGCCTATGTTCTGCACGATACACTCGCTATGGGAAAACACGGAGGATAAAGGGAAGGGAAAAGACGAGGCCCTTCCGGAAGACCTGGTCAACAGCATGCGCATGACGATCAGCCGCGTCTTCGACTACATGTGTGACGTCTTGTCGTGCTCTCCCGAGCAGCTGCGCCAAGTCAAGACCGTCGAGTCCATCGAGCAGGACGAAAGGCTGTCGCGCCTATCGTCGATGTATTGCGGCGGAGATACGGAATCGCCAGGGGAATACGCGGTGCTCCTGTGGAACGACGAGAAGCACACAGTACAAGATGTACAGCAACAGGTCGCGCGGGCTTGCGAAGTTACACTTGCTATGGGCATGGAGAAAGCGTACGAGACCGATGCGATTGGACGGAGTATAGTGATGTACGACACGAATCTTGAAAAGCTGGTTGGGGTTGCGGAAGTACTGGAGCGGATCAGGGTTACGGTCACTATTCGCTCTTCTCGGGATACCTTTCGCGAACAAATGTGCGGCGGTATTGTCGAGTGGCTACTCGACATTTCCGGCTGCAGTGTCGGGCACGATAATCTCATCCTGAGGCAACTGGTGTGCGAGGAAGTACTGAAGCCTTGGACGAGAGGAAGCCCGGCCACACATGCTATGGTCGGCAATATCGACGACGAGGACAAGATTGAGGAAGAGTTGCCGTCGCGTGATCAGCTGTACCTACAGCAGGCTGCTTTTCTGTTGCGAGCTCGGGAGGCGGCGGGGCGACGAGAGGAAGCTGGTGAAGAAGAGGAGGAAGAGGAAGAGGAGATGGAAGAGGAGGTCCAGTCTCTAATAGGCGACATGGACGAGGATGACGACGACGACGACGTGTTGATGCTCGATGCCGCCGATCTGATAGGTCAGGTGCCTATGGAGACCATCCTGCAGGCTGCCCGTCAAGAGCTGGAAGTTGGGGAGGCGACCATGGGCGGCTTCCCACCTCCTCCGCCACCTCCACCAGCGCCTCGTCGAAATATTAGTGACCGGGAGCTCACGCCATCGGATTCAGATACTGCTGAACCGCTGATCCCGCCCGAGGTCTACTCCAAATCTCATCTCGAGATCCCGAAGACTCCTGGACTAGCAAAAGGAGACAAGGCATCGCCGCCAAGGCCGGGTGTCTACTGGTTAGGCACTCCCGAAGGCTATGTCGAACAGGACCAACTACCAGTTGCAGAAAACATATTCGAACGAGTGCGGCTCGACTGGCTGATCTTGTTTGATCTGAGGATGTGGAAGCGCGTGCGTAACGATCTCCGCTCACTGTACATCCACACAGTTGTCGCCGTGCCCGAGTTTAAGCGTATCTTGGGACTGCGTTTTTCCGGTCTATATACCACGTTGGCACAACTGTACCTCATTGGCGATCGCGAACCGGATCATTCCATCATCAACCTGTCGCTACAAATCCTTACCACCCCCTCCATCACAGCCGAGGTTGTAGAACGCGGCAACTTCCTTACCAACCTGATGGCCATCCTCTACACGTTTCTAACTGCTAGGCAAGTCGGAAACCCGTGGGATGTCTCCTCTTCCGCGGTGCTGTCCTTCGATACCGGGTCGGTGACCAACCGGAGGATGTACCACTTCTTCTTGGACCTCAAGTACCTTATGGCCTCACCGCACGTCCAAGAAAAACTGCGGACAGAACAGTGGTACATCATGCAGTTCCTCGACCTGGTGAAACTGCACCAAGGCATCTGTCCCAATGTGCGGGCCGTTGGCGAACATATCGAATACGAAGCTGATGGGTGGATAAGTGCCTCCCTCATAACTCGGGAGGTTAACCGCCTCTGTCGCCAGTTCTCCAAGGCCTTCCGCAACCTCCAAGGCGAGGATCTGCAGTATGTTGCTCAGGCCATCCGTCTTGTCGCTAAGAACGTCATTATCAATTCGATCGGCGCTGAGCGACATCGGTTCCAACAAGCGGAGATCAAGGACGAGGTCAAGTTCAAGACTCTGACAGACTTTGAGTTCGAAGACCCGGAGAGAAAGTTTGAGGTGGTCAAATTTGTGGTGGAAGAGCAGCCAATCAGCTTCCACCATGCGCTACACTACACCCTTTCATACCTTATCGAGTGCGGCAAGTCGATGCCCATAAACGAGCTGAGGAGCCTTCTCACCTTCACAACTCAAGAGTTGGCCTTGAAGCCTCGCTCCATGGGCAAGAAGTGGATGCCGAGGCGTGCCTTAGAGCCCGAGGATCACTTGATGGCTTTGTTCGACTATCCCTTGAGAGTCTGCGCGTGGCTTGCTCAGATGAAAGCCGGCATGTGGGTTCGTAACGGACTGAGTCTCCGACATCAAGCTGGCACTTACCGGGGTGTCGTCCAGCGAGATGTGTCCCACCACCGGGATATCTTCCTGCTCCAGACAGCGCTGGTTGTTTGTGACCCGAGCCGCGTCCTTGCCTCGATAGTCGAGCGATTCGGCATGGAGAAGTGGGTCAAGGGTCTCTTCGAGCAGAAGTCCAGGGCGCAGGATGACGGTCAGCATTTGGATGTTGTTGAGGACATGATCCATCTGCTGGTCGTTCTTCTCAGCGACAGGACCTCTCTCATGGAGAACGACGAGCAGACACGGGCTAATCACCTGGCTATGCGCCGTGATCTCATTCATGTGCTCTGCTTCAAGCCTCTGTCATTCTCAGATATTGGTCAGAAGCTGCCGGACAAGTTCCAGGAGCACGAAGACTTCCAGGACCTGCTAAAGGAGATGACAACGTTCAAGGCTCCCGAGGGCTTGACCGACGTCGGCACTTTCGAGCTCAAGCCGGAGTTTGTCGAGGAAATTGACCCTTACATCGCTCACTACAACAAGAACCAGCGCGAGGAGGCCGAGCAGGCTTATCGGAAGATCATGGCCAAGAAGACTGGGAAGTCGCCAGAGGACGTCGTTTATGAGCCTAAGCTCCGTCCTATCTCCTCCGGCGCCTTTGCCGGCCTGGCTGACTGCACCAAGACGGGCATGTTTGCGCAGATCATCTACTACTCCCTGCTCTACACCATCGTCTTCAAGAAGATGACGCCGGATGTCCAGTTCACTCGCGTTGAGACGTTCCTGCAGGTTGTTCTGCATCTGATCCTCATCGCCATAGCCGAGGACAATACCAACGAACTGGACCAGTCGCAGACTTCGTTCGTCTCTATGGCACTATCACGCAATGCACGCAGCAACTTCATGCCCGAAGCACCTCAAGCGAAGACCATCGTCGCCTTGCTGAACCTAATGGCGTCGAAAGAGGAGTACAAATCCTCCCATCCCAAGATCAATCTCATCCTTAAACGGATGCGCCAGAAGCAGCCCCATACCTTCGACTACGCCTACCATCACCTCGGTCTATCGGTGGATCGCATAAACACCGCTTCGCCGGCCAATAACATGGCAGATGAAGAGCGGGAGAAGAAGAAGAAGGCTGCCCTCGACCGGCAAGCGAGGGTCATGGCGCAGTTCCAGCAACAGCAGAAGAACTTCATGGCCAATCAGGATGACATCGACTGGGGTGATGTGGATGTCGACGAGGACGAGGAACTACCGCCCGCCGAAGAGCACAAGAACTTCTGGAAGTATCCATCGGGAACATGTATCCTGTGCCAGGAGGATACGGACGAGCATCAGTTGTACGGCACGTTCGCCTTCCTTATGGAGAGCAACATTGTTCGACAGACGGATCTGCAAGACCCGGACTTTGTCAGGGAGGCATTCAATGTGCCTGAGAACCTGGATCGGTCTGCCGAAGCTATTCGGCCATTTGGCGTGGCGGGTGAGAATAGAGTGCAGGTGCAGAAGGTCAAGCGGTCGGGCGAGACATTCACGACCGAACAGCAAACCTTGGGCAGAGGCTTCCCATCCCATCTCTCCAGACCCGGTCCGGTCTCGACTGGCTGCGGTCACATCATGCACTACTCCTGCTTCGAGATGTACTTCGAGGCAACGGTTCGTCGCCACGCATCGCAGATCGCCCGTCACCCGCCAGAGGATGTCGAGAGGCTCGAATTTGTCTGCCCCCTCTGCAAGGCCCTTGGCAACGCCTTCCTTCCCATTGTCTGGAAGGGCAAGGAGGAGTCATATCCTGGGCCATTGCAAGTCCCCGTTGCGTTCGATGACTGGCTCAACACGCAGCTGCATTCCGGGTACTATGTCCTCGGCGCCTCGCGGCCGACAGATCAGATTCAGAATTCGTTCAAGGAGTACACGACGCAGATCCTAAACGTCAAGCTCGCCGAACGGTCTGCAGAACTGCTAGACGATGCGTGGGTCGAGCCCCCGAAGCGCAACAGCGCGGCAAGCGGAACGCCGTTTAGCGACACATTCGTTGTTGCCCCTGGCGGGCTGTTGTCTGGCCGCAGTGGCGCCGAAGTGGAAGTACCCAGTGACGGCATGACCAAGGAGCTGACTGCCGCATACCGGCGTCTGCGGAACTCGATCCGCGAGAACAACTTGGATACCAGGCACTTCATGGAGAAACGGCCCAAGGCGCGTGACATCACCGTCGCAGACGGTAGGAACGAACTCTGCGCCAGCGATACCCTTGCCCGCGCTGTCGGGTTCTCGATATCAGCCGTGGAGATACAGCAGCGCGGCGTCGAAGCCGAATACGGCTTAACGTTCCTGGAGAAGATACCTGAGCAAGTCTTGACGCACCTCCGCGTGCTGGCTGAGACGGTGACATCGTACATCGCTGTCGGAGGTCAGAGGGAGGCCGGCGAGAACCTAGTCGACACCGAGTTCCGGAAGGACAGCGAACGGCAGCACTGCCAGCTCTTCATCGCGCAGTACCTCGGCGAGGAGACAGATAACACCCATCGCCCCTCCGAGCTCTATCCCCCGCTCTTGAGCGTCGACCCCTTCATCTTCCTGTGCGAGTGCGTCTTCGGCGTCATCCCGGCACAGAAGTTCGACATCGCGCACATGGTCCGCCTCTGCTACCTCGCCGAGATCACCAAAGCCACCTATCACCTCGGTCGCAACATGCCGGCTGCAACATCGCTCGATTACATCGTCAACCGACCCCCCGAAATGGACCCTGCCCTCGACAACTTCGCCCAGTTCTGCCAGGCGCTAGTGACCGTGAACATCGAAGCCATGAATGACATCGGCCTGGACGTGAACCGCGACGCCGAGAGCGCGAACCAAAACAAGGCTTTCAACCAGCCCGGTCTGCAGGACCTGGAAGGATGGTACAAGTTTGTGCGCAAGTACGCCCTCGCCTTCGTGCGCAAATGCGTCATCCTCCTGAACGTCAAGTACGGCGTCGACTTCAACAGCCACATCTCGCCCAACCCGGAGCAGAAGGAACTCGAGCGCCTAACGGAGGCCCTCAAGCTCCCCTCCTTCGACGAGATGCTCACGGCGCTCACACCCCTGGGCCCACAATGCGGCTGGCCCGCCGACCCGTCCGTCACCCAGCGCCTCGTGTCGGGCTGGATCAAGCACCAAACCAGATGGCCGCACGGCTCGACCGAGGATCCCTTGAAGAAGCATGATCCCCGGACCGGACTCAACCCGTCCCTCCCTTCCTCGGCGCTGGTCAGCCACCCGGGCATCTTCGAGCTCGTCGGCCTGCCGGCCAAGTACGGCACGCTCATCGAGCTGTGCACGCGGCGCAGGTGCCCCACCACCGGACGCGACCTGTCGGACCCTATGGTGTGCCTGTTTTGCGGCGAGGTGTTCTGCGGGCAGGGCATATGCTGCTCCAAGGAGATGCCCTTCCCCGCCGGGGCGAGGCGGCCCAAGAAGGTTACCGTCGGCGGGGCGAATCAGCATCTTGCCAAGTATGTTCTCTTTCTCCATTTGCTTCCAATTTCCACTGGTTGTGAGTTACTTGCTAACTATGGTACAACAGATGCCAAAAGACGATAGGCCTCTTCCTGAACATCCGGAGGTGCGTCATCTTCATGCTCCACCGGCAGAGCGGCTCCTTCGCCAACGCTCCCTACATCGACCAGTACGGCGAGATGGATATGGGCCTCCGCCACGGTCGGGAGCTGTTCCTGCACCAGAAGCGGTACGATACGTTTCTGAGGAATCTGTTGCTCGGGCACGGGATCCCCAGCTTTATTGCGCGGAAACTGGAGGCGGATATCAACAATGGCGGGTGGGAGACGTTGTAGAGTACACACCGGTATGTGACCAGGGAAAGGAGAAACGGGGGTTGTATGATGAAGTAGTAGGGAGGAGTGAAGTAGTAGGGGAGGCGGTGTGTGTGATACGCATCATCGGCATTAGTAGTAGGTGGATGTGGCGTTGTGGCATATTTTTCCTCTCTTTACTATACCAACCAAACAGGGGTGCGCATGGTTTCGGTGTTCTTTTTTACTTTCATGGATGCCTTTGCCATAGATACACGACTCGATCCAAACTGTACATGCTGTCTATCATTCCACGACTGGCTCACATGATTAGGAAGAGCACTGTATGTTCGTGGCTTGAACAATAGCAGCGGTTATTAAGCGGTGAGGCACATAAAGGTAGAGGTAGGGTTTATTGTCTAGTTATGTTTTTTCTGTGTTGCGAGTCCTCCCTGAACTCGACTTATACAATCTACCACTTTCCGTACCTCCACACCACTTCCTCCAGCACCTACTCCCAATGCCAGCCACCCTCACCGCCAGCTGAACCTCCCCTTCCCATGCATCGCCTTAACAGCACTCACATTATCCCAATAGCCCCCAGCACCTCTCGCATCCCAACCCGCGCCATAGCCATAATCATACTCGTCCCCAAACCCACCACCACCAACACCTCCGCCGCCGACATATCCGCACCCAGCAAACCCGTACCTCAACCCTTCCCGCTCAAACATACCATCCACGCCCCCGCCTCCCACCCCTGCCTCTCCCACGTCCCCAGCCCAATCCATGACACCCCCCGGTGCCCCTCCCTCAACAGGGAGAGACCTCATCCTCCGCCAAGTGTACCCCAAAAACGCCGTCTTCCGCCTGACATCCATCACCACTCCCCTCGTGTTCCTATCCCTCAACAGCCTGTCCCTAGGCCGCTTGCGGTCCTTCCGTCCGAACAACCTCACGAAGTGCCGCAGCCTGGCGCGGTCGGCCGCGTCTAGTCCCGGCAAGGACTCGAGCTGCGCCTGCACGCGGGAGGAGTCGTAGGGCAGGGCTATGGCGGTGAGGGCCCACTTCTGCATGCTCCGCGTCAGGCCGCGGAGGAAGAGCCGGGCTTGGTCTTCTTTTGCTGCGCGGGAGGTGGAGGGGGGAAGGGGAGACAGAAGGGGAGGCGGGATGGTTGGTTGAGGGTAGAAGATGGTTGATGTTGTTGTTGTTGTTGTCGGCGTGGGGGTTGCGTTGTGCGGGTCGGGGTGGGGGAGGCAGGGGGAGGGGGAGGAGAGGGCTGTGTTTGAGGCAGCAGCGTGGTGGTGGGAGACGGGGGAGATGGGGTGGTAGTGGGCCGTGCGCAAGGTGGTGGGCGTAATAACGACGGCTTCGGGGGGTGTGGCAGTGGTCGACGGCCGGCTGTCGCTCCAGTCGCTGATCTCGTCCTCCTCGTCGAAGTAGTGCGTGTCGTCCACCGAGCGGATGCGCGGGACGAAGGGCGGCTGGAGCTGGTGCAGCCGGTCCCACGGGATGCCGCGGAACCACTTGTGCGCCTTGATGTCCTCCGCGTCGTTGGGGAAGACGTAGCGGCCGCTGAAGTCCTTGGGGCATGAGAAGGAGGAGGAGGAGGGGCCGGGCTTGTTGGCGCGGTTGCTTGAGGAGGAGGCGATGTTGGCGAAGGATGATGAGACGGTGGTGAGGTCCTTGATCTTGTAGTGCTTCGAGGACAGGCGGTCTTCCTTGTCGCGGATGAGGGCTTCCATTAGTTGTCTGCAGCGGTGCGATACGGCGGGGTGGGCTGGGAAGCCTAGGGTTTCGCGGTGTCTCTGTTGGGGAGCTAGTGTAAGTGGCAGTCACGAGACAAAGATTGAAGGAGGTAAATGGCTAGCTTACCAAGATGTTGTGCTTGGTCATTTGTCTTCCCTCGTCGGAGAGAAAGGGGGTATGGCCGTAGATGCACTCGTACAAAATGACGCCAATGCTCCACCAGTCACACCTGGCATCGTACGGTTTGCCAGCGACCACCTCGGGGGCCATGTACTGGCTGGTTCCGACGACACTCATGGCAGACGTGCGGTTTCCGCAGCGGTTCCTCCAGTTCAACAGGGGCTCGCCGTCGTGTGAGTTCCTCTTGTTGTGCTTCTCGATGCCGGACATGATGCTAGTCGTCCACTTCAGGGTAGCCTGCACGCTGCGGGCTTCTTCCCTGTCCTGCTCGTCGCCCTCGACGGCGATGCCCAGCTTGTGGACGAGGCTGTACCGGTGGCTGTTGAAGTACGCCATGTCGTGGCTCCAGTGACCGTCGAAGGCGAGGCCGAAGTCACTGATCTTGAGGTGTCCCGAGGCTGATATCAGGAAGTTGTCTGGCTTGACGTCCCGGTGGATGCATTTCAGGGCGTGAGCTGCCTCGATGCAGACAATCATCTCGGCGATGTAGAAACGGGCGACAGTCTCATGAAGTATATTCTCCCGGATCAACAGGCCGAGAAAGTCGCCGCCGGGCATGTATTCCATGACCAAGTAGAGGTTTGCAGCGTCCTGGAAGCTGGCGACAAGAGGGACGATCCTGTTTGTCGAATGTTAGTAACTGTTGTTGCTGCCCCTGAATGCCAAGGATGTCAGGACAACAAGAGCAGACATACCAATCAGATCCTTCAGAAGCCACAAGAAAGTCCCTCTCGGCACGAAGATGTCCCTCCTGACTAGTCTGAAGCATGTCAGATTTGCGAATCACCTTCATAGCATACACCTGCTTGCTTGCGGAACCAGGAGTGCCATCGCCATACAGATCGGCGCTCGACTTCTCCCTCACCAGCCGCACAACACCAAAGCTACCCTTTCCGAGTATCTTGAGTATCTCATACTCGTCATCCAAGCGAGCGCCTGGGTCCCCCTTTGCGGCAATACGAGCACGGATGCTGCGCGCCTTCATAACCCTCTGCTCCCGGAGGTGCTGTGTCTCGCGGCGGTAGAAGTCGGCACGCATCTGTTCCTGCTGCTCGGGCGTGAAGTTCTCATCGCGCATCCGTCTGTGCAGTTCGGACTCGAACTTGCGCTGACGCACAGTTCTCGGTGAGGGATCGGTGGCCAAGAGGTTGTTGAAGTGAGTCTCCAGGTAGATCTTGGCAGCTGCGGCGCGCTCAACGGTGAGAATAGTCGCATTGGCGTAGTCAAAGGCCGTCTCTTCGATAGGAGCAAGATTCCCCTCGGGACTGGAGCGAAGCTGGCGGGTGATGGCCGTGCCGTGGTTGAGGGCTTTCTTCTCCGAAGAGCCGTTCTAGTACTCCTTATCTGAAGGGGGCGTGAGCCTCGATTCTACCGACGTCTTTCCTGTCGAAACTGGAGATCTGATGGAAGTGTCGTTGCTGTTCAGGCTGGATGACGTGGTCACGGTCTTCGAAGAGGCCGGGGAGAGCACGCTTCCAGTGTCTGCCTTGTTTGTTTCGACGGTGTTGCTCGTCTCGGCAGACCGGTGGCTCTTGATGGAGCGCCTGCCTTTCTGCTTGTTCTTGTGGTTCGATGAGCCGTCGAAAGGACCGCGAAAGAGCGTGTTCACTCTGCTGATTCGCTGGGTGAAGGAAGACTTGTGCTTCGAGCCCTTGATGGGACTGAGCGGGGGTGTTGGCAGACAGCCTTCATGCTCGACAAGGGATCGGTCGGAAGCCCCTGTTGACTATGTGAGCTTTGGAGAATAACTGGGCCAGACAGAGGAGGGATAGTGCGTACCGCTTCCACTGGCCGTCAGTGTCCGAAGAGCCGACATGATACCCTTCCCCTTGCGTCGGACCTTTGCCGGTCCGGGAGCACTTCCATGGTGCCCTGGACGGAGAGAGGTCCCCTCGTCGTCTGCTTCCAATGGCAGTGACCGCTTCATGGCGGTGTGTGGCGAATGACCGCGCCGGTGTCTAATTATAATCTGAGTTTAGCTATGGCATATGTGTATCCAACCCGGCCAACGAAAGCGAGACGGGCCAAGCTATTGATGTATGGGATGTACAATGCCACTGGATGACAATGCCAGCGGTTGATGGAGGGTAAACTGAGGTTAGAGGTGGCTTGAAGAGGCTGGACGAGAGTCAAAAGAGCCACGACGAAGGAGCACTTGCCCATATAGATGGAGCAGCCAGGAAATAGGGAGTAGGCCAGCAATCACCCCATCATTGCTGCTGCTTTAATGAGCAGTGGCCACTCGGGCAGTAGCAACCTGGGGACCATCGTCACAAAAAGGCAGGCTCACAATACACAGGTCGGGAAAATGAGACGGAAAGCACTCGTTATGGAGTATCAATATCCCTAAACAGACTGACTGACTAAAGGCAAAAACTCCTTTCCGAAAGCACTTTTGTTCTTGCGCCAGAAAAATGCAATGCAGACTTCGTCATCCCGTCTAACAGCGTCCTGCTTCCCGCGTCCCAAAATGACTGGATCCTCGCAGATCGCGCGCAGGTCGGAAGGCTCCACCGTGGCATGAAACGACATCCACGCCCAAGGAAAAAAAGAGATTAGGTATAACCGTCACGGTAGGTGGCGGGAGCCTTCTGAGACGCTCAGTAGTAGACACACAGATGACCTTGGCTGTCCAACAATGTTAGACTTCCAGTCATCTCCTCCTTATATCATGCCAACACACATCATCTGAAAGAGACATGTCTACTTGATCTCGAGCAGCTTGACGTCGAAGACGAGCGTGCTGTTGCCAGGGATCTCGGGCATGGAGCGGCTGCCGTAGGCGAGATGAGCAGGGATGGTCAGGCGACGCTCGCCACCGACAGACATGCCGGCGATACCGATGTCCCAGCCCTTGATGACCTCACCCTTTCCGATCTGGAAGCTGAAAGGGGTGCCCTTCTTGTTGGAATCGAAGACCTTTCCGTTGGTGAGCTTGCCGATGTAGCGCATGCTGACCTTGTCTCCGTTCTTGGCGGTGCGGCCTGAACCGAGCTTGCGGTCGTCGATGGTGACACCGTTGACAACCTTGACGCCGGTGGCCTTTTTCTCAGCAGTCTTGGCCTTCTCGGCGGAGCCGGTAGGGCCCTGCTCGAGGTTCTTGGCGAACTGGACCTTCTTGTCGGACTTGGGGGTGGTCTCCTTGGCGCCATCCTTCTTCTCCTCAGCAGCGACCGCCTCGCCCTTGTTGTTCTTGAGCTTCTTCTGCTGCTTCTTGCTGAGCTTGGTCTCGTCCTTGGCGATCATCTCGTCAAGGTTCTCGGCGGCCTCCTCAGCAGGGCGCTTCTTACCCTTCTTGTCGGCCTTGGACTTGACGAGCTTGGGAGCCTCCTCCTCGTCGGTGTCGATCTCCTTGACGCGCTCCATGTCGTCGAGCTCGTCAAGGTCGTCGCTCAGCTCCTCATCGCTGTCCAGGACATCTTCCATACCGGGAGGAAGGTCGTAGTCATCCTCGTCGTCCTCCTCGTCGTCGCCATCGTCCTCAGGGTCGATAACGTAGTTACCGGTAAGGTGGATGGAGTGCGTACCCGAGACGATGAAGTAGACCCTCTCGTTCTCGCCGATGGTGATGTCTAGGGGTTGTTGGTAGTGCTACAGACATATGTTAGCGATGTGCGGAGGCCAGTACTAAGCTGCAAGCGACTTACGCGCTCAGTGTCGAGTGTGCAAACGACGAACTCCTCGATGCCCTCATCATCATCCTCGTCGTCCTCATCGGACTCGTCATCGTCCTCATCGGAGGCCTTAGCCTTGCCCTTGTTGCTCTTGGTGCCGTTGGCGGCATCATCCATCTCCTCATCGGAATCCTCCTCAGCCTGGGTGGAGGCGAGAAGCTTCTGGATGAGAGCCTCCTGACGGGCCTTCTTGGACTTGGAGGGGTCGCTGGGGCCACCGTTGGCCTCCTCATCCTCGGAGTCATCCTCGTCGCTGTAGTCGCCGTTCAGAAGACCGTCGAGGTACGAATCGTCCTCGTCCTCGTCATCGTCGCTCATGCGGCCCTTAAGGATCTTGAGCGTGGCGCGGGGAACGGAGGGAATGTTGCCGTCAGCATCGGCCTGGGGTGCCTCGGTGGGATCGAGAGCGGCCATGGTGATCCTGATCTGTTAGGTTGTTAGCGCCGTGCTTCACGAAAACGACGAGTTCGCGCGTTTCGAGGCGGCGCAACGAAGTGCTGAGCGACGACGGAAGCAATTACTTACGGTAGCAGGAAAGTCCGGAGCGGCCGCAACGGCGATCTCGCCGGCAGGGACCTCAAGCCCGTAAACTTGAACGGGGAGAAGAGAGGGAGACATGATGAATGACTTGAACTCGACGCTGGAGAAAACCACAAATGTTAGCGATGCGATTGCGACAAGCTCGAGGATGCATGGGGTGGCTAGACATACTCGGAAGAACAAAGAATGCGCGGAGATGGGTATCGTGCAGGACAAAAGACAAGACGAGGTTGCAGTATGCAGGATTGCTTGGTGAGTGCAGGAAGAAGAAGAGGAAAATCTTCTGGGGGTCGACGAGGCAGAAAAGCAGCTTCGTTGCCAGGACCCTTCAAAAACTTTTGCCAGGATTTACTTGAGAAAACCCCACCGCCTCTCTTATCGGAGCTTATCCGTGGCGAGCTAACGGCCGGTTCTCTAGCCAACGAGTGGAGCGGTGAAGAGGCTGCACGACCCGCACAGGTCGAAGCCATTGGAACTTTGGAAGACGACTGCGACGCGCACGTGACGACGACCTGTCGAGTCGATGTGAAGTCGGTGACTGCGATGCCCAAGCCCAAGCCATTATTAAAGAAACGACCATCGATCGATTCACGGCCACCTTCACATTGAGTCACCGCAGAATCCGAAGCTAATGATACATGCTTTCCTCAGGGGTCGTCTATCTTCTGCCCCTACCGTCTTAACCGTTACTCGAGTCTTACGTGGTGTCATCCCAACCAGTACAAAGATACCTTACTTTATCAACTAGTCTTTGCCTTCTTTTCCCCGTTACCCATGAACCAAGCCCTAAGAAGCTGCCACGCCATACCCAGTCCCCAGACAGTCTGGCCAGTGCCATACTCCTGCGACCGATCACCAATATCAGCCATCTGCGCAACAAGTTCCACCACCGGCGACGGAAATAGTCGCGGAGTCTGTCTCGCGTACGCAACCACAAGGTCGTTGCCATTCGTGATACCCCCTACATGGACACAATTGCATTAGTCTCCCCTCATGAACTCGTGCAACAAGGAAAGAAAAGAGAAAAGAGAACTCACCACTTGTCCAAAGATTCCCATCCTGCCACCACCTATACCTCTCCCCAACAGTCTTGACCCCCTCATACTTCTCTCTTATCCTCTTCTGCAGCCCCCTCGGCCCGCACACCGTCTTCCCCTTCGTCAGTAAGCCCGACTCCCCCACAAGAAATATGCCCGTGCAAACACTCAGAACGTCAACCCCTTCCCTCTCCCCCTGCGCCTTCAACCACCCCCTCGCCTCTTCGGACCAGGTACTAAACGGGTCCGGTCCGGGAACGACGATGATATCCAACTTCCCCGGTGCCACGTCCGGGTCTGACACAAGATGAGTAGTCAGCACCTTTGTCTGCGCGGTGGTGGGCACGGTCGAGGCGGTGCCGATGTAGGACATTGTCACTTGGGGTGCGAGATCGGTTAGGGACTGCGGCAGCATCTTGAGGGGGACGAGGTAGTCGTGACTAAGCATGGCGAAGAAGTCAACGCAGGCGAGGTCGAGGAGCTGGACTTCGGAGGGGATGAAGACGCCTATGCGGACTTTGGTTCGGGAGGGGGGAGCCATGTTGGTGTTTCCTGCTGCTGAGGTCTGATGAAGGTATAGAGGTTCGTTGAGAAGTGCAAGTGTATGTATACAGGCAATGGTAGGGATCGGAGTTTCTAGCAGCCAGACGGTAACCATCTCGCCCGGGGAAACATGGCACTTATACCTCGTTCTCCTTCCCCTGCCATCTCCCACACCGAACCACCTCGACGAACCTTCTGATTATAGAACGTAAGCACCGTAGCGACTCGGGACCTGAAGTCAGAACTCAATCTGACAGTCAGCTAGAGGTCCGGTAGCTCGAAGCCATCGCCAAGAACAGGGCCTCGGTGCGTGCCGTGATTGGTTAGCCTGCGGTGAGGCTCCGAACCGGTTCGGAGTTCTGTGTTCATACCCTATAGAAAGCAAATCCGCTCCCCACACGGAGGTTAGCTGAGATATCTTCGTGATAGTTACGCGTCCCCCATCCGTGATGGGGACATGCCACGTCTTTGGACTGAGTGACGTGTACGGCATGAATAGGGGCAGGGTTAGGGTTACGTGGTGTAAGTGAAATATTTTTACAACACAACCGACCATCCATTGATCAGCCGAGCGAAGGGCAATGGTATTGGAACAGGAAAGACGTGTTTTCGGTAACTCATGACCTCCCGTTGGCAGTTCTCTCTGATACCCAAGGACTTTGCCTTATTTTCTCCCGCAGACCCCTACCCCTGAGTATAGGGTAACTCATTTGGAGGCGAACATCGACATTGTTTACCTTTGTGTCGACTGATGCCGCGGACCTCGGCCGCGTTACTCGGGGAATGCTGAGTGGTAGAGTATATGTCAGATGGTTCGGGTAACGCGTTCGCATATGCGGATCGCGTGTTATGTTGTGTGACAGACTGGAAGGCGATGAAGTATGGAACCAGGGGGGAAAGGTGACAGAAAGTGGAAGAGAGTTGGAGGTCCATACTCCCACTCTGCGGAAGCGAGCAACCATGGAGTGCCACTTCCACTTGTCTCTCTGTATGTAGGACACACAGGTGTGCCGGTTCTCACTGTTCGCAGACTTACTCCTCTTGCCCCCTGGGTCGGACCCCGGCTTACGCGGCGCCATCGTTGCCTTCCCACCGTAACACATACATATATATTATTGATCGGAGACTGGGAGTTTATAGTCCCCCTCTCGTTAAGCCTCAAGAGTACCAGCAGACCAGGGTTTGTTGGTTGGGTTTCGTGCGTTATGTGCCCCCCCGCTAGCTCCGGCACAAGTGACGAGTTGACAGATGGTCCCGGACCGGGACTCGACACCCTGATGTTACTGCACTTGACTCTCTTCCAGTCCCACGATAACGGTATATCCTCCCTCTCTCCTCGTCTTGAGCGAACTCCTCCGAACAAGACATCCATCATCTTTCCCCTCTTGTGCTCCGAGTGGCCAGTGAAAGCGCCCAACAGGGAAAGCATGGGGTGGAACACACGGACTGGCCCAATGATGATGATCAACGCTTATCAACACCGTAGTTCACCCTTATATACACACGGGGCTTTGCCAGGCTCGGGCTAGCTGCTGGAAAAGCGGCATGACAAAGCGCCGTTCGCAGCTCTAGAATCGAAGGTCTCGAGAGTTGAACACAAAGGTGCCGGTCTCAGACAATGTAACCTGGCCCGCAGCTATCATTTGTGTGGACTGTTTGATGAAAACATGATTATCATACAGCTAGGTCATTTGAGAGGGGGTCAGAGGAGCAAGGGAATCCAACGTGGCGGTTGCCAGGAATTCCACACCACTGCTTCATCACACCATCGCTTCCGACTGTAGTGACGTGGCTCGGTGCCGAGTCACCTTCTTGCTGACCGTATACACAAGGTCCAGGGTGAAGAAGTGACTGAGCTGCGCCTGCGCGCAAGGTATCGAGCCAAACAGGGGCGCCACGAGCGGCACCATGACATAGTCGACGAAGTTCTGTCTCGCAGCGCGGTGGGAGAAGTGCATCCCCTTCGCAAGACCAGCGTCTAGTATCTCCTGTTCGCGTGCCGCCAGGCACGTTTTATGGAAGTCCTCGTAGAGGAACAGGTAGCATGCCACCTGCATGAACCCAAGAGTGCGGAGGATGCTGCAGGTGAAGAAGATCCACGCAATCCCATAGCGGTCGCCCGAGTGTCCAGCAACGAACATGTACGCGGTCGAGGCAAATATGAGTATAGTCATGTGAACGGGGAGGAAGTGCGCCTCGAACAGGCGATGAAAGAGGTAGAGAATTCGCATGTAGTTGGGTGCTTTCAAGGTGTCTTGTGTAACATCCGAGAAGATGCCGCTCTCGGGAACGGCCTCAGAGTTTGTGGTATCCAACTGTGTTTCGGGGACATATATATCGGAGTCGGTGTCACTGGACAGTTATGAGTAAGCGTCTTTCAGTTCGGCAGCACTCCGGATATCCTGCGAAGACCTACACGGAAGTATGAAGAGGTTGAAAGGCCCTCGAAGTGTGTTTTCTTTCCTTCCAGAGCTCGACGGCTTTCCTTAATGCGTATCCAGTATCCAAAGCACCCCACATATGGCGCATTGCTTGCCTGTAGCGCGCTTGGATGTCAGCCAAGGCACCCTTGTATCCTTTGCCATGACCACCCCCTGTAACATTGGTTTGGCTGACAGGGCTGAGGATGGTCCGGCAAATCAGATTGCCGTTGAGCGCAAAGAAACACTTGATGTACATGTGCAGATCCTCGCCAATGGACTCGTTGTCGCAGTCCCAGCCTCCGACACGGTCGACGAGTTCGAGAGGAAGCGAATAGACGGAAGTGGGAGGGGCAGTGGTTGAGCCAGAATATAAGCCCGACATGCCCGCAGCACACCAAAGGATGTCGGCAACACGGACAATGGCGGGGACCTTGTCCGCATTGCGATCGAAAATGATAGGGGCCGCGTAGAGGGTTGTGTTGGCGGTATCTGAGAATTTCAGGTGCATCGAGGTGATTAGGGCAAAGTAGTTCGAGGACAGGTGGCTGTCGGCTATACAGAGGGAAATAGGCGTCAGCGAACCATCGGCCAAAGGTAAGGTGCCCGGCATGTCGCGAGCCCAGTTACGGTGATGCTGGGAAGTTGAAGGCTGAGGAACATACCGTCGATGCTGGTGACAATCACATTTTTGCGAGTGTGAAGGGAATATCGTTCGCTCATCCTCCGTGCCGCCCAAGCGCAATTACTTCCCTTCCCGGCGGTCTCGCCTGGAATGTCGGAGGGGTGGAGTGTGAAGTCGATGGATCGGAACTTCTTTATAAACTCGGAGATGAGAGACAGTGCCTTGAGCTCGCCATTCTTCTCGCGCTGTTCCATGCCCAGATATACCTGTGAAAGTTTAGTTAGCCCCTGGACTCGCCAGTGGTGCTGTTTCAGAGCGCTTACATCGTACGTGTCGCGTGCCTGAGGATGGGAAGCCAGGACTTCCAATGTTTCTCTCAGGGTGTCCACCTCCTCCTTATAATTGGGAACGATAATGGCGTGGACGACGCTGTCAACCGGATTTGCCGCATCGGTGAAGTACTCGGCACCTCCAGCTTCACTACTGGAGCTGGAGGCCGATGAGTCGAGAGCCAATGTCAAAGTTTCGGCACTAGAAAGCGAAGCAGATGAACCCCGGCGGCTGCTGGGGAACTTAACGTTCTGAAGCGTCTTGCTACGCGCCACCTTCTTGAGACTCCGAGTGATATCCCATATAGCCCAGCACGATCGCACTGGGAACACGGCAACGAGCACGTGAATGAACAGGCAGTAGTAGGCGAACAATTTGACGCATATGGCCGACGGCTTCGGCTGATAAGTTGGTACAGTAGGACTGTCCTGCTGTTGATACTGAAAGCTATATCGTTGAATCTCGAGTTCCGAAGAGATCACCCAGTATGTTAGAGTGAGAAGGGCGATCATAGCTAGCCCGCCGGCGCGGCGCGAAGCCCATGCTGGGATGGACGAGATTGCCATGGACCGAACTGTTGCGACGATCTGTCAAACGAGCAGTTGTCGGACCTGGTGAAGGCCGCAAGACGTTGCGCCGAACCTCTGAAAAGGATCAACACCGCTTAACACGTGGTGTTGACGAGGGGACCCGGAGACAAGGCAGCTGAGTGCGGCGAGAGAAGCAGATAACAGAGGCGAGCAGGCTCGACCGTCCGCTTCAGCGAAGCAAGGTGTTGACAAATGTTAGCAAGGAACGTCTGAGGCGGAATAAGGAGCGGGACGCCTAACAACGTAGGAGATGGGGGAAAGGTCCAACGACCTGAAAGTGAGCGGAAGATGGGAAAACAAGGTAAGTGAAGACGCCCGAGATGGCGGCTGAGGTTGCGGGTTTGTCTTCTCCTCGAACCCGCCTGGTCACCAGATGGGACCCTGCAGGGAAATGAGGACACTTGCAAGACTGAGTCCTGCATGTAAGCCACGTTCGAGGAAAGTTACGAGGAACTTGATCCTGGTTGCCGACTCCCTTAGTGGGGAAGGGGAAATGCCTCGCAGGGTGGTGAGATATTGCCCGGACGGGCAACGTTCACTTGAACGGAGGTTGAGGCCCGGGGCATTGTCAATATTTTGCTGCCTTGGACCAGGAATTGATCATTTCACGACCGTCACTTCTGTTTCTTCCATTCCAAGCAAAAGGCGGTTCCAGTCGTACAGTGTCATGGCCATCTGTGTGAGGTAGTAACGTTCCTCAAGTTCCTCGTTGCCTTTGCTCTGCTCTTTCGGAAGAATGGCATCTCTGCAAATCTGGGATCAATGAGACAACTAATAAAAAAGACTGCTCTCGCTTAAGACGCATGGTTGGCTTGACCGGGCAAGAATGTCGACTTAAGCATTTGATGCCGGTTCAGTCTTCGCCAATCTGAGCATTGGTGCTGTTGACATGTCGGGGTTGCAGTCCAATTCCAAGTAGTCCATTTTCATCTTGAGGACCTGACTCGGAATAAATATATCAGTATCTGAGATGAACACAGCATCGGACAGTGACATACGAAGTTTGCTTTGTGGCGTCTCTCTTGCCCTAGATTTCCGAAACAAAACAGAGACAACCATTTCAACCAAGGTAGAGGCCTTATGCTCCGTGCATTTCTTCACTCTGCAGCATCGGCGAGCCGAGACAGACGTCGAGAAACAGGCGATAAGGTGCCGATGGCTTTGGCAGAAGAGGGCAATGCCGTCTGCCATGGTGTTCATAGCTGGAGGTACCAACGGGGGCCGATATCAAAGAACCCACGGCTCTTTAGCGCATGTCTGGTAGCATCGCTAACAAGGTGTGGAAAATTGAGGCATTGGAAGACGCCCACATAATCTCAGTGAACGATATCGCATGCGGCTATTACCGTAGGTTCTGAGGACGAAGGGCCTTTGAGCTAGTAAGGGCCTGCAATTTGACCTGTATACGCCAAGTCTGGGCAAGTAGGCGAGCCAGTAGAAGGCCTGCGGGATCAGCCACGGATGACAGGATCGATACGGACCGCCCACTGGCCACTCTATCCGCGGGTGGTTGTCAATAGTGACGATCACTAAGGTAGGTGCCCCTGGAGAGAGGCTGATGTGGGTTGAATTCGAAGATTCTGATTAGCTCGGACTAACTAATTCCGATTTATACTTACTAGCTCAAAGACCCTTCGTCCTCAGAACCTACGGTACTTGAACCTCAGCTTCGTCTGTCCGTCGTTGTTTTGCACGTGAACTTGTCGTTGGTGAAGTTAGGGAAGTTGAACATGAGCTAAGGAAAGCTTGTTTTGGAGCTCGGACCATATAGTTCCCTGCACTTGAAACGCCTTACCGCTTTAGGCAAGGCGCACTCGAAGCAACAACGTCCAACGGTCCAGACCTTCGACATCTCGCGAGACTGATCTGAATTCAGGTCCAAGCTTCCAGACGGCGCTGCTTGGTAGCCGGGAGTCTGGCCTCTCCCCACGTGTGCCCTGATATACTCATGTCTCGGACAGATCTCTTGGGGCTCGGAGCCACCTCCTGGGCCGAGACGCTCTAGCTACAAAGACAAGCGAGACATTCCCCGGGAGGTGCTTCCACCCTGGCCATGCCTGTCCAATGAGTCCAACATGGGGCTGGGGTTTCGCTCTCTCACGACGGGAGTCGCGACCACAGGAATGGCGCGCAACGAGACGGCGTGGCCGACCCAAGTAGAACAACATCCTCACGACTCGAGCACATCATGTCCACCCGCTACCAGCGGACCGTCCGGAGCGAAAGTCTCTTCTAGCGGACAGAAAACTCATCAACATCAAAGGTTAGATGGCCGAGCGGTCTAAGGCGCTACGTTAAGGTCCCATAACCCTTAAAACAACTCTCTGTTATCCGTAGTCCGAAAGGGCGTGGGTTCGAATCCCACTCTAATCAATCATTTTTGCTTCAATTTATTTTTTTTGCTGGAACGGCGCTCCAGCTGAATATCACCGACACAGGCATACTCGCTGAGACAGCGGGAGAACAGTCAAGCTCATCGCAGGGTTGTCAAATAGCCACAACTCTTTTTTGCATTGTACTCCAAGTTATGCACACAATTGCCGGCTCAAGTCCATTACTCAACATATGTCGTGTATGTCGTGTAAGACGGCTTTGCATCGAAGGATAGTCGAATCAGTATGAGACTTAAGACCCCCACAAAGCTGTCAGGGTGCTTTACTGTCCTCAGACAGGATGGTCAACCATCTGAATATCAACATCATCCTACCATTGTGATTTCCCAGCGGCCAAGTTCCGAGACATCTCGTCCGGAGACGATAGCGTTCCAGCCGGCACGGCGCACTGGAAGTTATGGCTGACGAAATGAAGGAATCTCGTACCACATGAGGTCCGGGCACACTTTTTCCAGAACGACGAGTGGCTGTCACAGAGATTCAGATCAGGGCCCTTGCATAGATGATGTGTCGCACGCGTAAGATTGTGAATAGGTACCGCATTTGTTTTGGTAGATGCCGTGCTGGTACCGGTACTTCTCTCCGTTTACGGGTACCTGCATGATGTTCTCTGAACTATCCGCCCGTAAGCAGTGGTTATAACCATGCAACCCGCCTAAAACCTGCCATTGCCGGGCCCAGGGCATAGGTCAGAGGGCAAACGTGATAACGCGCACCTCGGTGTCATCCTCCGCTGTAAAGCGCGTAAGAACTGTTATATCGCTGAGATACGCCCTAGCCCTTGCAGCAGCATAGCCCGCCTGTTCAATCCATGCGCCAGGTCGACTGCCATGCCTCGTCTGCCTCGCGATGGCCACCCTTGAGGCAGCAGTCCGACGCACCTCTCGACGGCGCAAGTCGCAACACGTGAGCCGCTTCCCAGGGGGCACGCCATAAGCATCGCTGTGAAAAGTGCATTGTGCTCCCGGGGGGGGGGGATTCCCCCCCACCGCGTATCGATTGCAGTGAGGCTTATATCCTCAGTTGGTGATGTATCAACGGTGTCCCGCGTCTCGTTCGCGCAGCAAAGCCGAAATCCCGCACAAAATGACATCAGTAGGTGGCAGTCGCTCATCACCTGCGGTTGGTGCCTGCTGATCGCCCGTGTCCCCCAAGTGGTTGTTTTCTCAGGCTTCTTGCTTCTTGCTTTTTGCGCGAGTCTAGCTGGGGTTTCCGGATCGCGTCCCAGTGTGATATCGGAGTCGGGCGTGCTTGCTTCAGTTATTTCTTCTTCGTCCGGTAGTTGATTCTATACTACTTTCTCGAAGAGTTTCTGGATCGGTTTCGCAGCCTGATGGTAGTATTAGCATCTTTGCATGACGGAACTACGAGCGCGGAGCAACTCACGTCGATAAACTTCTCCAAGTCCTTGTCCAGGTTCGCGAGATCGTCACGGCGCCTCTTGTTCTCCGAGATCAGCTTTGTCTTGCGCTTCAGGAGTTCCTGCCTCTGCTGCTCCAAGGCTTCGCGCTCGGACTTCTCATGGTCGATGCGGGCGATCATGAGGGCGTTCTCGTCATCGTTTGCGTGTTCCGGATGTTGGGTTAGGAAGTCCTCAGCCGCGATGAGAGGGAGTTCCTGGTATTTGTGACTGCAGTGACAACTTAGTTAGCTGCCGCCGAACAGCGAGACAAGTGTTACTGTTGTGAGTCGGTACGCACCTGAAGCTCTCGCACGCCTCAATCTCGCCCTGCAAGTGTCGTTGCTCGTAGTAAAGATTCTGCAGCTGCAGGTGCAGCCGGTCGACCTGCTGCCGCGCCTCGGCCGTCACGGCTTTTGTATCGCGCGCCGCAAAGTAGGCGTTGCGCTGCAGTCCGCGCAGCCTGGCCACATTCGTAGTGAGCAGTTTCTGCTGGCGCGAAATCTCTGCGCGGGTATCATTGTCGCTGGGTGAGTGCTTCAACTTCTCGATGAGGGAGACGAGCTCGAGGGCCTGGGCGCGTGCTTCGTGGGAGATCTTGAGCACCGAGGCTAGGGACTCGTCGGTGACCTGGTCGTCGATCGCCATGGTGACGGCTGGCGTGTTCGATAAGAGCCAATATCTTGCTAGTCGGTAGATGCTTTTGACGTCAGGTGTCAAATGACCTTGACGTTGATGTCTTGGTTGCTGATACCTTAGCGGGCTCAATCGCTCATGGCTTCTCCGATGAACTGAAGTCGGGATCCACTGGATCGGGAATGACCCGGAACCGGAAAAATGAATCGGGTAAGGCGGGCTTGGCGTATACCGGAGGGTGGAGCTTTTGCGGCCAACATCAACAATGCAATGACGTACCATTGGAGGAACAGTCAATTAGCTCCTTTTTCGTTTAAGCAGCCAGTACCAAGTATTCGCGAGGAAGTGACTACGTCAGGGGATCTTCAGCCCCCTTTGAATTTGCTCAATAAGCCAATTTGATTCATGATGGTCGTCTTCACTTTCGATATTTGACCTAGATTTTTCATAGATTTTGTCTGTTACACTCAACATACCACAGTACATTTCACCCGCGGATATCCTTACGGAACCAACTGAATCGCTGCATACCCGGTTTCTGTTCCCACACCTCAATTGTGCAGTGCCCCCATTTTACAGGAACCGATCGACGCCGCTTTGAAGGGTCCGGATCTGTCCGTTGACGAATCAGACACGCAGCCCTGAAACATTTCGCACTTTCGGATCCCCTCCCCTCACTCAACGCTTTCAAAAGTTCGCTGGCTCGCTCGACTTGGCTGCACCTTTTTCGCCTCTATCGCTAGCTCATTGGCCAGTGTTTCCGACCCTTCGGAAATCACTGTGTTGTTGCATGTGAAGACTGGACCCAACTGTGGAGAGGGTGACACAGCGTGGTTTTATCAACCACATCCCCTCCTTTTCCCCCTGGACTTTTGTTTGGTTCGACGTTGCATGTCGGTGTACTGTGTACAGACGACGCACATTACAACTTTACGGCCATCTTGCAGCAGCATCCGGTACTACGCAGGCTGTAACGCCTGTCAACCGTCCTTCTTCATCATGGACTGCGCATCTTCTTTCTCGCTGGCTTCGCACGACGAGCCAGTTGAGGCCCAGGGCACCGGAGCCGACGCCCAACTTCGGCCAGGAGGATTGACCAAAAGGAGACACTCGCAGTTCAACCTTCCCCGGAGAAAGTCGATAGTAAACCATATTTTGGAAGGGGAAGAGCATATTCTCTTGAAGGTCTGCTCCTCAGAGACACCTCTGCTCCGCTTGAACCAAGTCTGACATCCTGTACAGGTCGAGGTATTTCTGTCAGAACTCGAACGCCGTCTCGAATATCTGGAAAGCTACGGCGACCTCAGCTTGGACTCGAGCATATCGCTCGCCTATTCCACCCTCCATGCTGTGCGGACACGATGCTCGCAGGTGTCTGAAGATGTCATTGGCGCAGGGAGACGGAGACTCCACGTCATGGTCGAAACCTTGGAGGCGAGATACCAGGGTGCCCTTGCCGCCGCAGAGTCGATGAACGAGAAGGCCAAAGTTGGAGTCGAATTGTTAGACGGTATGCTCTCGGACTTTGAGGAGAGCGCATCCAAGATGCGAGCAAGAGGACTTGCGAACGCGGCCGATGCCGCCGGCCACATTATGGACGAGAGCCGCCGCGTAGTGGATGAGGGTATAGAAGGAGCGCGCGAGATAGTCCACGAGGGAATCAACCGCGCCAAACACGCCGCAGAAAGCCTGGAGGAACACGTCCAACGGGCCATCGCCCGCGCTAGGGAAAAGGGCCTGATCGCCTACGAAGACCTCCCGGTTCCCTGGAGGATTAACCCACATATCACCAAGGGTTACCGCTTCAGCGAGTCAAAGCTCGGCTGCGTGCGGTCTGCATTCGGCGTCCACAATGAGCTGGTCAACATCTGGTCCCACGCGCTGGGCTTCTTCATCGTCCTCGCCGTCGCCTTTTACTTCTATCCATCGAGCAGCAACTTCTCCCTCAGCACCAAGACGGACATCTTCATCGCAGCCGTGTTCTTCTTCGCCGCCTGCCAGTGCCTCGTCTGCAGTACGATATGGCACACAATGAACGCGGTTGCTGATGTTGGTCTCGTCTCAACTTTTGCTTGTGTTGACTATACTGGCATATCACTGCTTATTGCTGCATCAATCATGACGACAGAGTATACGGCATTCTACTGCGAGCCCGTCAGCCGGGTCGTTTATATGACTACCACAGCGCTACTGGGCGTCGGCGGCGTCATCCTCCCATGGCACCCTAGCTTCAACGGCGCCCACATGGCATGGGCACGAGTGGCGTTCTTCGTGGGCCTCGGCTGCACCGGCGCTCTTCCCATCTTCCAGATTTCAATTAGCCGAGGATTGCCTGCGGTTTGGCAGTTCTACTCGCCGATTTTGAAGTCAATCTTTGTATACTTCTTAGGTGCGCTCATCTACGCCAGCAAGGTTCCCGAGAGGTGGTGCCCTGGCATGTTCGACTATGTCGGAGGGAGCCACAACCTTTGGCACATGGCCGTTCTCGGAGGCATACTGTTCCACTATACCGCCATGCAGGCCTTTTTCGGAGACGCATTCAGACGCGCCCAGAACGATTGTGCGATATAATGAAGACGGATCCTTCGGAGGTGACGGCACGCCCGGCACGGAATGGCTTATCAGTTGAGGTATTATTCGAACTTCTATCTATTAGGGGTATCCGTATGCGCCATCACAATCAACGCTCTCCCGCCGATCCCTCCGAGGCACCCACTCATGGCATGAGTTGGCCAAACACTAAACCATCTGCCTTCGTCAATTTTACTCCGAACGCCACAATATCGACCATCATCGAGCCCGCAATAACCAAATCAACATGTCGCCATGAACACACCCACAACACCGATCGCCACCGTCATCCAAACAAGAGTCGACTGTTCCTTCTGTGCAACCGAGATCTGCACATATGTCGAACTCGGTGTCGCGGAGCTCGTCGAGTTCGTGCTCGTGCTTCCGTTTCCGAACCCGGTGATTGTGGCCGGGTACTCGGATGCCCACGTCAAGCCACCAGCACTGGTGAAACTAGTGGGCGACGCCGTTGCGGCGCTGTTGCTCGAGTTGGAGCTCGTGCTCGTGCTCGACAAAGTGGTTGATGTGGTGGTCGAGGAGATAACAGTCGTGCTCGACGAGCGAGTAGTGGTGGCAGTCGACGCAGACGTCACAGACGGCAAGGAAGAAGCAGCAGTCGTCGGCAGCTCGAACCCGGCCTCCACCGCACAGGTCGCCACGTCCTCGCCGTCCAGGCAGCAGAACCCCGGTACGGGCGCGCACCACGCCCCCGCGTCGCAGTAGCCGGCGTCTTGCGCACAGCATGTCTGCTTCCTGTTAGCTAGGAGTCTCACACCACGGAGGGACCGGAACGACTACACACCTGCCCCTCACTAGGGTTAAAGCAGTACGTGCTCTCGGCGTCTCCGCATTGTATCCAGTCGGCGCCGTACGTCTGCTCGCAGGTCAACAGCTGCCGCCGCGTCCTGTACCCCGATATGGCGGCGACGGGCGACAGTTGCGCCGGCAGCCGGACGGCGGCGTAGGACTCGCGCCTAATGTCCGCCACCGCTGGCGTTGCCGTCGCTGTGGGAGCTAAGAACAGGGAGGCGCTGCTGATGAGCGGGAGGAAGGGGGTGACGCGGACCATTGTTGATTTTCTGTTGTTCAAGAGTGTGTGGATGTAATGACAGTAGGGCGTAAGATGAATCCGGGAGAGGTGTGTGTGTTGTCTACCCCTTAGACGAAAGCAGGCAAGGGACGACACTCCCTCTTATAGAAACCGGACGAGACGAGAGCAGGGAGAAGGGAGCGGTGGAGATGGGGGTGATGGAGCCGCTGAAGGAAGGGGAAGTATTACTTTAATGACCGGTGGAGAGACAGGCGAACTGTCTGGTACATAACTAAGAGTCTAGACTAGACAGCATATAAATCTTGTACATAGCCAAACCTCAAAAGCAAAAGAATGTTGCTGTTGCAATATTGGATCCTAACGAGGTTGTGATGCCCACAAGAAACTGGAGACATAAGACTTGGGACAGTACGTGGTGGGGGAGGAAAGGGAGTATATAGATCTTTGCATGCCTGCCTACCTTTACCCATGAGAAACATGGTGGATTATTTGGATGGGAGGGATAGCGGGAGGGATAGAGAGAGGATGCCGTCATGTCATATCATGTCACTTTCACCAACGCCAACTCTATCACCAACTCACCATGTCGGTTGGGTTGGGTTGGGACGGGACATGGTGTAGCACCAGATGCAGGAACAAGGCACGTTCTTCCAAGGCTGAGCTTGCATTGAAAGGTCGCTTTCATTTGTTCAATAGATGAAATCTACACCAAGTTAACAACTGCCCAACCAACCTCTCTGGTTTCTTGTCGTGTTGCCTATAGTGGTTTGTCGGTGGCTTGGGTGGGTTATAGTCTGGTTCTTCGCGGCTAATTCATATGTTCCCACAACTTTCCAGGCAAAAGGGATGATGGATGGATCGGTGGCTTGGGTGGATGGATGGATGGATATACCTCCCTTCCTGCGGTCTTGCATTAAACCCGCTGAAGAAGATATTCTAGACCGATGGTTTGCTGTAGATATTATCGACTGCATGCCATGCATATACCATGCACGACGAGCGGGTGAGAGGTCGCATCCCGAACGTTTGTATCTCGGTGGGGTTTGAGGCAAGTAATAGCCCCCGGCGAAGGGATTGATATTGGGAACGCCCGCTTCGGGCGGCTCCAAGACGATGCCCTTTTAGTACAGTCCTACTATTTCGTCGTGTATTATTCAATAGACTCCTACGTGACTAAAGTCTGTTCCAGAGCAAATGTCACACCAGTCGGTTTGGTTTCAGTTAATTACAAGCGCTAGAAACTAAAGGGATAAGCCGTACTTGCAACTACTGTGGTAAGTAGTCTCAGATGCTCAGACCAAGTGTGGCTTAGGATGTAACCCCCAAGCCACCCACCCGCCCCACCCACCTCCCAGCCAATCACACCCCCCACACATTACCTCCGTACACTATGACGGCAAACCTGGGGCCCCATTAGAAATGACAAGGTACTTACGCACAGGCCAGATTTAGGTGTGTGGCTGGTACCTTGGCATAATGGGACCACTGCCTCCGGGGCACCAGTTTGCCGTCATATTGTTGTCTGAATATTTGAGACTAGTGGATGGCACCTAGGTAGTAATCGGATCCATAGACTCTTCGCCGCTCTTGAAAGGGTCCAGGTTCGGCCGCCAGTTTACAGATCAACCGCGTGTCCTGATCTCCGATATCCACAGGAGAAAGGCGCCGGCATACACAGCCGCGACATCGCGTAACAGCACGTCCGCCCGAATCAAGTATGAGACCCCTGAGACCATCCGCAAGCAGGGCGATACATTCAGGCTCCGCAGAGAGATAGAGGCTATGGAATATGTGCGCGCTCGCACTTCCATTCCCGTACCACGAGTTCTCAAGACGAATCTCGGCAAGGATGACCACGAAGAGGGCTGGATACTCATGGAGCGACTGCCCGGTGACCAGCTGGGCGAAGCATGGCCAACGATGAGTGAAGGCTCTCGTCTGGAGACGCTTCACCAGCTCAAATCTCATCTCGGGCAACTCCGCAATATTCGTCCAGATGGTGTGGGATGGATCGGATCGTGCTCTGGAGGGCCAGCATATGATCACCGGCTAAGCAACATGACTACCTGCGGACCTTTTGCAGCGGTCAGCGAGTTCTACGACTTCCTTGTCCATCCTGTTAAGAAATGCCCGCGGCCTGAGCTGGCGGCGGAGTATCGCAGGCAGCTTCCAGACGAGAGCAGCATAGTCTTCGCGCACGCCGATGTCTCGTGGGAGAATATTCTTGTCGACTGTGCATCAGGGCGCGTCACCGGTATCCCGGACTGGGAGATGGCGGGCTTCTGGCCCGAATGGTGGGAGTACAGGAAAGCGGTATTCGGGGCACGGAGTAAGCCTTGGTGGATGAAGATTCTCAAGCACATCATGCAGGAGTATACGAGAGAAGCGGATGTCGACATGGATCTGGAGATGTTCTGAATTACACCTCAGAGGTAACATCCCTTGCTCAGACGTCTTCTTTCAGCCAGTTCTTCACTGCCTCCCTTGTGGGATCCTCATAAATGAACCCCTCTTCCTTCAGTCTCTCCAGTCCGTCAAGAGCCCAGTCTTGGCAATTCCATCGCGAGGACTCAACAGTATCGATCCGTACCTGGCTCAGGATCTCGTGCACTCTGCCCAGCTTCGAATCATTGACCTCGCCGAGCTCCAGTTCCTCCTTAAGGGAGCCAGACTTCCCGAGGTCAACCTCCTCTGGACCTTCGTAGTAGAAGGCGCCGGGCATGCCGCGGAGCTGGTGAGCGATGCCCAGGTTCCTGGGGCCGCTGACCTCCAGCTGAACAAAGAAGGACCAATGATAAGGTTTGACCTTGCCGGTGGTGGAATACGTTCCTCGGTCGTAAGTCACGAGATAGATTGTTCATTTCGCCATCGCACGATTCGTAGCTTTGAGTGGTGCTATATGGTCTTTGTTAAGTCAAGGGTAGCATAGCTGCGATAGCAGAAAAACCTACATGCTGAAAGCAGAGACGAAGGCACATCAACTCCAGTCCTCCTGGATGCTCAGTAGACCGCGAGTGTCGATGTCGGTGAAAAGCAGGGACGCCAGGCAAACACAGTTTAAATACCCTTTGCTCAGCACGGCGAAGTGCGAGCTCTTCACGACCCGGATCGCCGTGGACGAGGTCGAGTTGGTGACGGGCCATACAGATGGCGCAACGCCGCGGACGAGGTCGAGTTGGTGACGGTCCATGTAGAGGGCGCTTGGCCAACAAATGAGTTCTGCAGGCCAAAGGGGTTGAGGAAAGTTCCAGCGGGCCGCGAGCCTCCAGTCCTCTGTCCTTCTGTTGGGTGTTCACCCAATCAGCCTGGCCACGCAGTCTCTTGCGGCATACATGGTTAAGATCATCGAGTGTTTCGGATGTCCAAGGATGGGTGAAAGAGGGCATCGCAACGATTTGGTCACGGTATACTGTAAGCTGCTTCAGACACCACCTCCTCGGCCAAGGCCCGAAAATGGTTCTCATACGCCTGCTAAAGGTGCGTTTCAGGGACCCTGCCTATTTTCAACTCGATTCTCAACAGTCTATCCGGTTGCAAGTCGTCCACATAGTGTCCCGTTCCGCGCTCCGTTGTGCAACTGCCCCTGTCCCAATCTTTTGGCAACTTCAAATCCAAGCTGTTCAATCCCGCGCTTAGAAGAGTCGATATTGATGGAGATTTCGTCGTGGCCTTGTTTAGACGCCCTCTGTAGTGCCACCCGCCTCTTTCTTGCTGTTCTTAGGATCCGGGTGGACAGAGACTGCCGTCGACTCCCCAACAGACGGGCTTCCGTCCCCATATTGTCACACTGTCAAAAGTCAGCAGATGTCTAGCTGCGCGGTGCGAACGTACCATTGAGGATAGACCTCGTTGGCCTCAGACTCGAGTTAGCTGCGCAACACCATGATATCGCATGTTGGCTTCTGCACGGTTCACACCTCCCCGGTACCACTTGCGGAAGAGTACGCACTCGACCTCGTCGAGACGGTATCAAAATAGTCCATCACTAGCATCGTCTCCCAGGTCTGGAATGTCTCGAGGAAGACCCCTTGTCCATACAAGGAGTAATACCAAATGGACAACCGGACGGCAAGTGGTTATTTCTTCAACGGATTTTCTTGTATTCTTCTGAGCTAAGCTCTTTAACAACCCGCTTCCAATTTCGCGGCTCGGTCGTTTTTCGCAAGCAAGGCAAGGCACGGCTTGGACTTCGTTATTGCTTCCGTAGTAAACGCCAGCGAACTCTCGGTTTGCGGCTAAATCGGCATCACGAAGGTATATGCTCGCCCGTTAAGCCAGGCGGGTTACCTGTGTTTCTTGGGTGAAAGCGATGTGCTGGCGCCGGACGACTGGGAATGCGGGCACGTGGCAGCAGCTGGGTAGGCTGAGGTGGGTGAGTGTTGCGGTTGCCTGATCGAGGATAGCCCCGCGGCGACCTGATCCGGAGTACGGGGAGCGCGGCTTTGCACAGCTGCTGTCGGCTGAACTGCGAAGTCGGCCTGCTGAGGATAAGTCACGGTCACAGCTTGCCAATCGGTCGGCGGCATCTGGTGCTGGCATTGTAGTTCTGGCACGGGATCTGGCCGGGGAACTACTATGATATACGACGGCATCATCGCTGCAGATTCCCGCGGCCTCTTGTGAAGCTGAACCAGGCTCGCGTCGCGGAGATACCGGTATACTCCTATCAGACGTGCTTGAGAGCACATTGACTCCACGTTTGAGCTCGAACAGAGAGGTTGCTGCCGAAAGTGGCGCTAGAGGAGACCATCGCCCATCACTGCCGCAAGGACAAATCGAACATCTCTCGGGTGCTCACTGGGCATGCGTGACAATCTCAGAGTAGACATCATCCGGGATCATCTTGATGATTGCCAACGTCGTCCGCTTGATCTGATCGGCTTGTAAGGTAGGGAATGCCCGAAGGAGCTTGTTCGGCCTATGCAATATTAGCATCCCAGTAATCGGTGGACCAGGAGATAGGCTTACGTCGGGGAGTTCATAATCTGAGTCCTGATCATAACCAGTTGCGCCACGACGCAGAGAATGTTGAGGTGAGGCCCATACGCGAGAAGGAAGTCCCATAACCGCAAGACCTCTGGTAGCGGCGGAGTGCAGGCACACAGCGTCAATACCGAAGGGAAGGCGTAAATTTCCGCCGTCAGGTTCTTGGACAGCAGGTAGAGGCTGAGCTTCGGATCGACAATGGCAAGGACCTTGTCGACCAGGGCCAGGCCCTTGTGTACACCGTCCATGGCGCCGCGTATGTAGCCCGGGACTTCGTGAGTGAGGAACTGATGAAAAGCGACGAACGCCTCGGCCTCGCTCCGTGCAGCGTAGAGAAACGGTGCGGCCAGGACATTCATGCCTTGGACATAGGTACCGGGCTCGATGACCATGCTGCTCTCGGATCCGTCAGTCGTAAGAGTCAAGGCTCTAGCTCGACCCTTGGACGCTGGAGAGGAGACGAGGGCGTTGCCTCTTGACCCCGGCCGGCTGTTCGGGTTATCGGGTGTCTCATATGGTAGGGAGTGCCTGCTCCCGGATGCGGACGAGCTGTCCTTTGCGCGCTCCTCTCGGGCATCGTGCAGCTTCCATGCGATGGCGTTCAGCAGGCGGATAAGACTGGCTTCGCTGACGCGACGACGGAAGAGCGGATCGGTGGTGAGCGTGCGGAAGGTGTCATTGCGGATCTTGGAGTAGGCGGGTGATGCGCCGCGGTGGATGAGGTCGAGGTAGGCGTCTGTGTCAAGGATTGGGGCATTGATGAGGATAAGCCAGACGTAGATGCGCAGGGATGACTGGGAGAGCACAGGGTTAGAGATGTTGGCTTCAAGCAGCGGGAGCCCCAAGAGAAGACGTACCATTCCATCGCTGTCACTCTTGATACCCTGGTCCAGAATCTTGAGCCGAGCGCTTTCCAACGCGCCTACTAAATCACCTCCTGGGGGCCCATCCCGGAGCAGACGGTCCAGCGTCATGTTGTCGGCGGCAGTAGAACGCCTGTTCAGCGCGGACCGTTTCGGCGGCGGGGGCATCGAGTTCGCCTGGTGAAGAACTGGGGCATTTGTGTTCGCGTCGCTGTTAGCTCTGTTTCGCTGGGGTGACCGGTTGGTGCCTGCATTTCTCCTGACTGGCGATCCGGAACTCTGTTGGTGGCTGTGTGGGCTTTGATGTTGTTGACTGCCAGTGGTTGGATGAGGTAATTGTTGATGTTGTGATAGCTGCTGGAGCCTCTGCTGGGAGATGAGAGAGGGCTGATTGGAGGCCTTTGCTCCTAGATTATGTGCTGATTGCAGCCTTCTTAGGGCGCGATGGGTTCCTGGCGACGGGGGCGGATGGAGCTGTGTCGTAGGTAGAGGTTGGAGAGAGGGTATCGATTCCTTCACTGGACTCGGCATTTTGGCAACAGTGGAAGGTCCAAGGCCCTAGTAACCACAACTTATCGAAGATGGATGTTGTCGATGAGGAGCAGTTAATGAAACAGAAGGAGCATGCGACGCGATTGCCTTCATTGATGACAGCGATGACCTTCCATTGTTCCTGACGCCTAAGTTTTGGCAAAAGGGCTGAAGGCAAGAGCGGGGTGGCTGGTGGTTGGCTGGGTTGCGCAAAAGCACCGACGCGACTTTACGCGACGCGTTGAGTGTTCTTTACCTTTATTCGTACTACACTGTACAACATTGTTCGTCCGTACACAACTCATTAATGGGCAATTGGGACGAAATGTACGCTCGACACGAAACCGGTAGTGGCAACAGGAGTGTGACCACATTAAAAGAACCCGTTCGGTGTTCGAAGCTCACAAAACCATGCTGCTGTGTACCCCTTGCGTATGATCATTGAGTTCCGATGCCGTGCCCGAGACTTACACAGCCAAGACTCACACTTTCATAGGCTTCCTCGTGGCCAGAAAAAACTCCCTATACGCCCCTTATCACAGTACGCTCTTCAAATATATTCAGACTATCCTCCCAGCCTGACACCCGAGTTCAACACCGGGGAGTCCCGTCTCCAGCCAAGCACGGCGTTTCTTTCCAGAGTCTTAAAATATCCCCCAGCTCCGCCGTGGAGCTTCGACTTCTCAGCCGCAAGATCTGCTCGGCAGTGACATCAGACTATTCGGAAGTACCGAGATGCTGACCAGCCGTTAGCGGACTGGTCGACAGCATCATTAGAATTAGAAATCCATGGGAGTCCGTGTCTTGGTGAATCTGAACTGGATATTACGAAGCATTCTGTTCACCCAAGATCGCACAAGACTTGGCTGCGTTGAATGACAGAGGCCAAGGGCACACAGCTCGAACAGAAGACAGGAACACAGAGACTTCCATCAGGTCCCTGAAGATTTCCGGGGGCCCCCAAAATGTCTGGGAGCAACCATTACCTCATTCCATGTCCTTATTCAGCGGGTCCCAAATCACATCATCGCCCTCGCACATTTCACAATCGCGTACTGAACCCCTGATTGGTCGAACCGACTGCAGTGACGCCGAATATGGCAAACTCGACCACAATTCAGACAACTCCAGTCGTTGGTTGCGCAGAACGGCGCCATGTCTTTTTCACCCATTTTATTTTACTTTTCTCAGAGTCTAGGAAGGCTCCAGTGATGCGAACAAGCATGGGGTCTGTTGATCCAAGCCTTAACCAGGGCTAGATCAAAGGATTCTACGAGAGCGGCAGTGTCACTCTGTGAGACATGAATCCGCCTTCAAGTGATAGCGGAATTAGGTGCTAGGAGATAGTGACTTAGGAGTTATCACAAACCTTAGTCCGGTTGCTGGAATCGCCAGGTAGCGTACACATAGCAGGGGTCAGCTTATGACATTTCTTGTACACAAACTCATTACCCATCACACAGTTGGGGGTACCGAGGCCTTTAGGCCGTGTACCACAGTATTGTCTCACTCCCACCCAGTGACGACTCCACGGATCTCCAGGCTCCCCCATCTTTTCCATCTTTTCGCATCCTAGCCTTGGATAGGCATGGCTGCGATGGCGCCATACACACCCACCCACTCAAGCTCCTCTCCGTTAACGCCTCCCCTGTCACTTTTTATACTCGA